>CM021109.1:202371806-202893599 GCA_007115665.2 Sequoiadendron giganteum | reverse complement strand
GGATGGAGGATGAGGATTGGGGATGGGAGGATTAGGATTAGACATGGGGATGGGATTGGATGGAGGACTAGGAGGAGATGGAGGATTAGAATTAGATGAAGGGATAGGATTGGATGGAGGACTAGGAGGAGATGGAGGATTAGAATTAGATGAAGGGATGGGATTGGATGGAGGACTAGGAGGAGATGGAGGATTAGAATTAGATGAAGGGATAGGATTGGATGGAGGACTAGGAGGAGATGGAGGATTAGAATTAGATGAAGTGATAGGATTGGATGGAGGACTAGGGATTGGTGGATAAGGATTAGATGAACGGATGGGATTGGATATAGGACTAGGAGGAGATGGAGGATTAAGATTAGATGAAGGGATGGAAATGGATGGAGGATTAGGATTAGATGAAGGGATGAGATTGGATGTAGGACTAGGAGGAGATGGAGGATTAGGATTAGATGAAGGGATGGAAATAGATGGAGGATTAGGATTAGATGAAGGGATGGGATTGGATGTAGGACTAGGAGGGGATGGAGGATTAGGATTAGACGTGGGGATGGGATTGGATGTAGGATTAGATGAAGGGATGGGAATGGATGGAGGACTAGGATTAGATGGAGGATTAGGATTAGATGAAGGGATGGGAATGGATGTAGGATTAGATGAAGGGATGGGATTGGATGTAGGACTAGGAGGAGATGGAGGATTAGGATTAGATGAAGGGATAGAAATGGATGGAGGATTAGGATTAGATGAAGGGATGGGATTGGATGTAGGACTAGGAGGAGATGGAGGATTAGGATTAGATGAAGGGATGGGATTGGATGTAGGACTAGGAGGAGATGGAGGATTAGGATTAGATGAAGGGATGAAAATGGATGGAGGATTAGGAGGAGATGGAGGATTAGGATTAGATGAAGGGATGGAAATGGATGGAGGATTAGGATTAGATGAAGGATTAGGAGGAGATGGAGGATTAAGATATAATGCGGTGAAAGGGAGAGTGATGTAGGAAGATGTGGATGTTGGATTAGATTGGGATGGGGAGTGATAGTAGGAAGATGTAGATGAAGGATTAGAATGGGGAGATGTGGAATTAATGTAAGGGTATGGGGATGGGAGATTGTGATAGGAAGGTGTGGATGTTGGATTAGAATAGGAAGACATGTATGGTGGGTTGGCATAGGAGGATATAGATGGTAGATTAGGATGAGAGGATCGAGATGGTGGATGAGGATAGGAGGAATATTGGGATGGTAGATTGTGATAGGAAGGTGTAGGTGTTGGATTAGGATGAGAATATTGGGATGTGGGATTAAGGTAGAGGTATTGGGATTGTTGATTATGATGAGGATAAGAGGATGTGGACGTTAGATAGGATAGAGGTTGAATTGGAGGACATGATGAATATGTCGATGGTGAGGATGTTGGATATCCCTTGTCAAGGGTAACATAAGAACCATTATTAGATGTGGATGAAGGCATGGTGGGATAGTTTGAAGAAGTAGTGGGATTTTGGAAGGCAATTGGAGAGATCTTACTAGCAATGATAGCGTCAAGGGAATCTATATAACAATCTTCATGATCAACAAGATTTTCATTATCATCATCAACGGAGTTAGGATTCCCTTTGACTACTATTATTGGTCGTGTGAGAGGGGGATAAAGATTCATGATGGATATAGATTAGAGGGAAAGAATAGATGATGGATAGAGAACTAGGATGAATTGAAAGCTCATATGGGGATTGGATGAAAGCTCAGATTAGGACTGAATAAAAGCTCAGATTAGGATGATGGGATTAACGTTCGGATTAGAATTGGATTGGAGCTTAGATTGGGATTGGATCAGAGGATATGATAGAATTGATTTGAAACCAAGATCATGGGTTTCAACTAGAGGATGTAAGGAGTTGACAATCAGATTTTTGCCAAATTTGGCAGTGTTCAAAAATTGTCAAATTTTGCCATTTTAGGAAACTTTGTAGGCATACGTTTGAGAGTCCAGTTTTTTCCACAAAATACCCAATACTAAGATAGGATGAATTGCCAATGAACATCAGAAATATGAGGCATGCATTCAGAGTTATTAACGAAGCAGTTCGTTAAAAACTAGAAAATTAAAAAAAATAAATACTAATTTATGATTTTGGGGGTCAAGATGAAAGCTTGAGGATCTAAAAACGTGTCGATGGAGGATCCAATGGACTTAATAGTTTGTTGGGAATCAAAATGCCATCTCCTAATGCAGCCACCTGTAAAATTTCAGCCAAAACCCACATCCGAGTCAAAAGTTATGGCCTTCGGAAGTTTCGGAATAAAAATAAAAAAAATCAAAAATGAAGTCTAGGTGATTGGGATGGATGATTTGATGATAGATATGGACTCCAATGATGTTCTAAGAATCACTCATGCAGTCTGGTCGATGAAACGTTGATTTTCAGAAAATGTTGACCACTCAAGACAGGGAAACGATCGCTCGGAACGGGTAATCGGATATTCAAGTTGGATAGATAGATGGTTGGGAGGGGTGAACGGGGGCTTGGAATGGCCAAATGAAGGTTTGGATTGATCAAACGGTCAAATGGAGGCTTCGGGGATTCGAACGAAGGTTAAACAGGTGAAACTGGCCGTTCAGCGGGGCATATTCGCCCTTCTGCAGAAAATGGCTGAAACAGAGGGCAGGGTCGCCCCTCTGCAGAAAATGGATGAAACAGAGGGCAGGGTCGCCCCTCTGCAAAAAAAGGTTGAAACAGAGGGCAGGGTCGCCCCTCTATAGAAAATGGCCGAAACAGCAAAGGGCAGATTCGCCCCTCTACAGAAAATGATCAAAATAGAGGGCAAGGTCGCCCCTCTGCAGCGAAAATTTGAACTTGGTTTGTATAAGGGATTTTGGCAAGGACTTAAAATTGTTTAATGACAACTTGACTTACCAAAATTTACTGGCTCTTCACAAAAAGACACTTTGGACAAGCACAATCCTATGATTAATGTTTTAACGGGTATGGCCGGCAAAGGTCTTACTCTAGGATGAACAAGGTTTCTAGGGAGTCCTCGATATACGCTCGGTACGTGAGGCACAACCGTGAACACCAGTCCGTCACAAGCATGAGTTGGGAGCCCCAGCGAGATACTGAAAGGCTCGGACTAACTCTTCACGTCTAGCTAGGTATCACCCTAGTTTCAACGTTCTGCCAATTACGACGTAACTGGATTGAGGTACAACTTTGGCTCTCCCCCCTTTATATACCCCGCTGGTACGCATGGTTGGGATCGTCCCTTGGGGTGATGAAATCTCCAAGCAGGTCTCGCTAAGAAGATGACACTAATTGTTTCCAACTACCTCCTTCGGATCCGCACAACGTGCAAAGGAGGAAAGTGAAAACAAACTAATGCCCCCTTAGGGTAAAATAAGTAAAATAGACACAACAAACAACAAATATTATTTTCCCCTACTTATACTAAGTACCTAGATAAAGTAGCAAGGAAAGACTTTTAAAAATCAAAATAAAAAGGAAGGTCCTGCAAGGAAATGTTAGTTGTTTATCTTCTTGTCCTTCTTTGTGATGTGTAGCAAATCTGACTTCCCGAATGTGCTATTAAGGGAAGATTCGCCCCTGTGCAGAAAATGGTCAGAAATCAGTAAAGGGCAGGGTCACCCTTCTGCAGAAAATATTCAGAAAACAGTCAAAAAGGGCAAGGTCGCCCCTCTGCAGAAAACAGTCAAAAAGGGCAAGGTCACCCCTCTGCAGAAAATAGTCAAAAACGGCAAGGTCGCCCCTCTGCAAAAAATAGCTAGAAATAGCCTAAAAGGGCAGGGTCGCCCCTCTGCAGAAAACAGTCAAAAATAGCCTAAAAGGGCAGGGTCGCCCCTCTACAGAAAACAGTCAGAATTAGCCTAAAAGGGCAGGGTCGCCCCTCTACAGAAAACAGTTAGAAATAGCCTAAAAGGGCAGGGTCGCCCCTCTGCAGAAAACAGTCAGAGATAGCCTAAAAGGGCAGAGTCTCCCCTCTGCAGAAAATAGTTAGAAATAGCCTAAAAGCACAGAGTCGCCCCTCTGCAGAAAATAGTCAGAGATAGCCTAAAAGAGCAGGGTCACCCTTCTGCAGAAAACAGTCAGAAACAGAGGGCAAGGTTGCCCCTCTGCGGCGTCCGGGAGGGCAAGTTCGACCCTCTGCGACCTGAATCTTCAAACAAGCAAACAACAAAAAACGTGAAAGAAAGAGACCCCTAAGTGGGTCCCACTGGGCGTGCCAGAAATGTGATCCTAATAAAATGCTGCTTCCTAAAGTGTGAGAGATTAGATAAGAAACTAATAGTGCAATAAAGAGAAACAACAAGATAATAGGGCACCTCAATGATTAGCCTAAGAAAATGAACAATATGAAAGCAAGATGAACAAGTAAATTGCTGTTATACCTTCATGTTGTTGCTTCCTTGGTTGGCCCTTGATGTTGAAGTCTTGTGTGCTCCTTGGATGGCAATGAAAATGAAGTGGATGCAAGATGAATTGATGCAATATGGATGTTAAAATAGATGAGAGATTGAATGGAAATTTTGCAAGAGTTTATTTGCAAAAGACTTGATCCCCCAAAATGAAGGAATTGAAGGGGTATTTATAGGCTAATTGGAATTCTCTAGAGATTGGAGGTCTACTTTGAACTCCTTGACAACCTTACCTCCAATTTCCTTAAGTGGAGGAATAATCCACCAACTACCTTGCTCACTGCATATATGGAGGTGGTTAAGGTCATTACAGACCTGAGACAATACTTGTCTAGACCTCTACCATCTCTGGAACCAGTTGGTCACCCAATCCAAGTCTAATATCTGAACCAAGCTCTGATTAATCACATGCCCATCATGAATCCTATTCCATAGTGGCCTCTAGTCCCTCACCTAGGTCATCCAATAAACTAGGTCCAACCAATGCCTGGTTATCCCCAACAAAATGATAACCATCCCCTCCATTCACAACCACAAGCTAATTTCCCCACATATTTGCAGAACTCGAAAGTTTTGAATCAGTCTATTGGTTCTGGAGGAGTGTCAATGAACTCCACAAACACTATGAATCCAGTCCCTTACAACAATCCAGATAAAGAAAGGTTAGACGAGCTGACCGAATAAGTAAAGAAGTTGAACATGGAGGTAACCTACTTGAGGAACCAAAACAATCAACTCCAAGCTAATTAGAAAACAATGCAATCAAGCTATAATAAAAGGCAACACTATGACAAAAATCAAAGCTTTGAAAGAGGACAAGGTCCTGGTCAGAAATTTGATAGAAATCAATAAGGTGGAGAAGGATTTGAAAGAAGACAACCACCTAGATAGAATAGGCCATGGAACACTGGTCCTAACAATGGAGGAGTTCCCACTCCACTAGATCAACCTTCCAATCCTAAGAAACCTCCAGGTGGGGTGTACCTAGTAGAGGCCGCTTTGTGTGGATGGTGTAGGCTTCACATGACCATCCAACATTATGAGCTTGACTACCTTGAGTTTCAAATTGCTGCTTCCATTTTTCAATATGAAGTTGAAAAAAATTCCACTAACCAAGAGTTGGTGCCCTTAGATCCCTATGAATCCCCAGTTTTAGTGTTGAATTATGCTTCATTCCCTAGGGATGGGGAGAATGAACCAGAGGAGGAATCAAGCAACCAGAATGAAGAGGTTGAACAAGTGCTCAATGAAGATGAAATTTATTAGTTGTTTGATGAAGAAACTGAGAATGAAAATGGCCCATTGGATGAAGAAGAGGCTAATGTTGAAGAAGTGCAGATGTTTCAGTAGCCTCTTAGAAAATATGATCTGAGGAGCAATCCCCACAGGAATCCACAAGCTGGAGGACTGTTCACTACATCCGCCCCTCCACACAATTTTGCTACTCCACCAGATCCACATGGCAATAACAATCCATCCTACCCTTAGGTGCAAACATAATACCTCACAAAGGAAGGAGAACCAAATGTTTCCAAAGGAAGCATTGTTGATGCAACAAAGGATAAGAAAGTTGGTCATTCCAAGGAGCTGCACACTGACTTGAATGTGGAGTAGCTGGGAGAATATGTCACTGAGGAAATCAGAAGGGTAAAGGTGAGTCTTTCTTCTTTTGAGGTATTAAGAGTTCCTAAAATTTGAAATGTAGTCCTTGGGTCCTTTAATCCAAATATAAAAACACTAGGAATAGCTACCAATGAGGCAGTTGCAAGGCCTCCTAGTTCACAAACACCCAAAGGTCCTAGTCCGTCACAACTCGGGGATAGGGTTAAAGAAAAGGATAAGAGTTAGGTTGCCCAAGCTGACTCATAGTTGAGTTTATTCCAAGGAAAAATGGAAAACCCTCCTTTTTCTAATTTCCATTCGTATATTTGGTAAAAATACGCATAATCTCCTATTAGATTCGAGGGAATTCACAAATGTAATGCCCTTTTCTATCTATAGGGCTCTTGGTATTACCCCTGCAGCTTCCCAAAAGAAAGTCACCCAACTAGACAAAATAGAGGAGAACATAGTGGGAGAACTAAATATGATCCCCATGCAAGTTGCCTTAGATCCTAGAGTGCAACAAGTGCTCAATATTTAGGTAGCTGGCATTCCTGACACCTATGGTCTGATCTTGGGTTGATATTTCACCAAGGAACTCAATGGATACACATCCATAGATCACTCCCATATGTGGCTCCCTTGGAAAGGAGTCCCAAATCAGATCAGAATTGAGAGATAACCAAGAATGAAGTATGTCATTATTGAGTATCAGAATACTTGAAATGAGATACCGGTGACAAAATTTAGTATGGGAAACTATGTCCTAGCCTCTCCTACTTTGGAAATAGAGGAAATATTGATGTTGCAAAACTCTTTTGGTGAACCTAAATCAGAAGCCAGTAGCTCCGAAGTGCAATTTGAACAAACAGAGGAACCTAGTGATAAGAAAGAAAGACAACTCAGCTTGTTGGATAACTTCCAAGAGTTTATCCGGAAATCTACGGAGGATCAGATACAACTGGGTAGAATTATGAACTTTGAAGAATTGTTTCTTCCTAATTGGTGCCGAATCCATGATGCTCCTCATTCCGAACTAGAATGTTGCTTGTGTCAAAATGCAGTTGAGTAGATACAAAGGCACGTCAACACAACCCCAACCTTTGAGTCAAACACAAAAATCATTCAAAATAGTCAAAAGGGGAAGGATCCAATGCCTCCTGAAGAACCTTTGGGTGACAGTAAGGATAGGGATATTCCAAGAAGAGAAGGATCTAATGACTATTGGACATTAAGGTTTGATGGATCCAAATCCAAGTAGGGTGCTGGAGCAGGGATTGAGTTCATCATTCCTAAAGGTAAGACCTACTTTTCTGCTCATAGACTCCAATTCCAATGTACTAATAATGTGGCAGAGTATGAAGCCCTGGTTCATGGGATACTAATGGAATTGAGAAATAAAGTTAAAATCCTCCAAATGTTTGGAAATTATGAGCTTGTGGTCATGCAAGTGAGAAAACAATATTCATGTCATGATAGAAGGATGGCCAATTACAAGCACAGAGTTTGTGACCTTATTGAATGATTTGATGCCTTCAACATTCATCTAATACCTCAAAGTAAGAATCACACTCTGGATTCTCTGGCACAAGCAACAAGTACATTGCAACCTTTATCACTTTCAGGCTTAAATAAATTCATTGTGGAACGTGTTCCAGTACCCTCAGTGCCTAACAATGCCACCAATTTTCAGGTATTTGAAGATGATAGGCACATTATTGATTTAATTACTAGGTGTGATGTATTTGATTCCCAAGTAATTAATGAGGTTGAGCCTCAGGAGGCTGAAATTGACCTAGGAGTCCTCAATTTGAAAACTAATACCATCCCAAGAGGCATGGTGAAATTAGAAAGGATCTTTTTTTGGATGGGATTAAAGATCAAGATCAGAAAATAAAAAGGGAATCCCTCAACAGTCAGTATAAAACATACAACATGGGGACCCAAGATAATTCCAATAATATATTTATTGGTAAGGTGTGCACTCTCGAGGAAAAGAAATGAATTATTGATTCCTTGCACACATATCAGGATGTAATAGCCTGGAGCTATGATGACTTGAGGAAATATGACACTTCGGTCATTACACAGACAATTCCCCTCAAGTCAAATGTTAAGACATTTAGGCAAAGACAAAGACTAATAAATGCTTTTCTAGAGCCCATTATTCAGAAGGAAGTGCAAAAGTTACTCTCAACACAAATCATATTCCTAGCAAGAAATTCAACATGGGTTGCAAACTTGGTTCTGGTCAGGAAGAAAAATGGAGAAATTAGACTATGTGTCAATTTCAAAAACCTAAAAAAAGGATCAAAAAAGGATAATTATCCAGTCCCTTCACTAGATGAGGTGCTTTAGGTTGTCAATGGATCTCAAATGATGTCCTTTTTGGATGGGTACTCTGGATACAATCAGGTCATGGTTCAATATGAGGATAGGCACAAGACTACCTTCACTACAAAATGGGGACCCTTTGCTTACCGGAGAATTCCCTTTGGATTAATTAATGTTGGAGCTACATTCCAAATAGAAATGGATATTTCCTTCAAGGATATCATTGGAAAGTGCATAATCATCTACATGGATGATTTGAGAGTATTTTCAAAGAAGAGAAGTGATCATGTTGTAGACTTATGCAAAGTATTCCAGAAGTGCAGAGAATTTAGTATTTCATTTAATCCAAAGAAGTGCATCTTTGGGGTCACTGAGGTAAAGTTGTTAGGACACATTATTTCAGAACAAGGTATTTCCATTGATCCTGAATGAGTGGAGGCAATACTGAAAATTCAACCCCCTGCAAGCAAGAAAGAAATGAATTCATTCTTTGGCAAGATTAACTTTGTCAGAAAATTTATCACTAGATTTGCAAAAATAATCAAGCCCTTAAATGCCATGTTTAAGAAAGAAGTGAAGGTTGAATGGAATAAAAAGGCTAAGGAAGCATTTATAGAAATCAAGAGAGCTATTATTGAGACCCCTGTCTTGGTAAGTCTTGATTATGCTAAGCCATTCTACATCTATTAATTTGCTTCTAATCACTCCTGTGCGGGCTTGTTGACACAAAAGTATAATCAAAGTAATGAACACCCCATAGAATTTATGAGTGCACCTTTGAAGGATGCCGAGCTGAAGTATCCTAGTGTTGAAAAGTAGGCTTATGCCTTGATCCAAACTGTGAAGAAGTTAAGGCACTACATACTGAGAAACGAGGTCTTTTCTATAGTCCCTTATCCTGCAGTCAAGATATTGTTAATGCAAAATGAGTTGGGCGAATGCAGAGCCAAGTGGGTGACTGTGTTACAAGAATATGATATTGAAATTCAACCCATGAAGTTGGTAAGAGGGCAAGGACTGACCAAGACAATGGCATAAATGGTTCTTGACCTTGTAGCCCATCATTATAATCTTGAAGATGTTTCTCTGGGGGACTGGTATGATGACATTATCTACTACTTGTTGAATCAACAATGTCCCCAACACCTTAATACAGTACAAAGGAGAGCTCTATGTTTGAAGAGTGGTAGTTTTATGATGAAGGGAGTTTTCCTATACAAGAGAAATCATGAAGGTGTCTACCTAAGATGCCTAGGGAAAGAAGAGGTAGGGAGAGTGATGAATAAATTTCATGATAAATATGGCACATGCCACGGTTCAACACCTTCCATTGAAAATAAAATTCTAAGGGCAGGCTATTATTGGCCTACCTTGTTCAAGGACACACATCATCACGTACGGACTTTCCATGTGTGTCAAACTGAAGCAGACAGGGAGAGGTGTGCAAATCTTCCACTTTGGCCTATCATAGAGGTAAAACCATTTGCACAATGGGGAATGGATTTCATTGGTCCAATCAACCCATCTTCATTTGCAGGCCATAGGTATATTCTTACCATAACTGATTATTTTACTAGGTGGACTGAATCTCTTGCTTGCAAACAATGTACTTCTGAAGTAGTAATCAATTTCATCGAATCAGGTATCATTAATTGCTTTGGTTTCCCATTGGCTATGGTTTGTGATAATGGTTTTGCATTTTCATCTTTAAAGTTTTCTAACTGGGCTTACGACCATGGGATTACCATAAAATTTTCATCTAATTACTATCCATAGGGGAATGGTTTGGCTGAGTCTTCCAATATAAATCTATTGACAGTCATCTAAAAACTATTAGATAAGAATCCCAAGGATTGGCATACCCAGCTCAGATTTTCTCTTTGGGTAGACTGCACTAGAAAAAAAACATCCTTTGGAACCTCTACTTACCACTTAGTGTATGGGTTGGAACCTATTTTTGCCATCTAGTTGAAGATCCCTTCCCTACAATTCATCAATGAATGCTATGATGGGGAGGACAAACATGAAGCCCGCTTGAATGAATTGTTGTGGCTTGAAGAGAGAAGACATGAGGCCCTATAAAACTTTGACAACCATCAAGGTATAGTGAAAAGATGGTTTGATAGGAGAGCCAAGGTGAAAGCCTTTAGAATCTTTGACTTGTTTCCCTACTGGGATAAAGCCCATGACAAGAAAGGGGAGCATGGAAAATTTGACAGACTTTGTCTCAGACCTTATCAAATTGCAGAAATTTAGGGAGATAATGCCTTCCATTTGAAAACCATCACTAGAGGAGATATCCCACTTCCTATCAATGGGTAGTATTTGAAGTATTATTTCCAGTCTTGAGTTGTTCTTAGCTCTTTCCTTGTACATAACTAGATTAGGTTTCCTTTCTGTTGTGTTGTTTTTGCCTTGGTTTCTGTTGGGTGTCTTTGGGTTTTTCTCTGCTTGTCTACTACTCTGGTTTTGGTTCTCTTTGGTCTACTTGGGTTGGTTTTCCCTACTACTCTATGCTTTTTTGGTGTTGTCCTACTTTCCTCCAGGTTGGTTGCATCTGTATAACTGGCTGCTTGTCTAGGGTTGCTCTAGGATTTATTTTACAAAATCTTGTCATCTTTTCGGGGTCATTCAAATTGGTAGATTTCCTTCATTTGATGTTGCATGGGCTGGGAGTAAGTGTTACTTGACTAAGTTGAATTTCGGAATGCATTTGGGTCTTATATCTTCACACAAATCTTAAGAATTTTGAGGTTGTGTATGGTCTTTAGGAGGTCTGACTGGGTGAAAAATTTCAAATTCTGCTCCAGTGTCACTGTGGTTCTAATCCTTGAGTGTGGGCTTCATTGCCTGCAAGGTGAAAAGGTAAAGCTTTAAAAGAAAATAATGAAAATAAGAATGTTCACCCTTTCAAGGGTATCCTAGTATCTCTACCGGGGCTATGGACTCCTAGTTGGCAGTAGAGCTATGATAGGGATGGTCATAGTGATAACCTCACTGGGGCTATGGATGCCTGACTGGTAGTGAGGCTCTATCCAGGTTGCTTTTGGGGTTTGAATCCTTAGGTAGCCCTGTCAGACTGAATTTGGTCCTTGTTGCAACTTAGGAAAGGAAAATAAATGCATATGAACACACTTTCACCCTAGTACATGAAAGGTTAGCCTATTAGTGATTTTTGAAACCTTGTCTATTTTTAACCTAATGCATGGATTGAAACCAAATATTATGAGCTCATGATGATAGTTTGTCATCAAAATTCTCTGGAGCATTTCCCCAATGGAGTCGCCATTTGTTGTGCAGTTTTGCACACATGCCCCTCTGAAAGTGGGGACCCTCTGTTGGCTTGGTCTTTTGTCCTGTTTCGGTGGCTTGCCCCCTCTTTGTGCTTATCTTTAAAAATCTTGGGTTTTTGATCCTTGGTGCTTGTCTTCATCTAGGGGTGCCTTTGTGTTGAGTTCCTGGTGGTTTTGAGGTCTTGCGGATGTCCTCTTTGAGGTGGTCTTCTTGTGTCTATTGTTTTCCCATTTGGTGTTCTAGTTTGGGTCCTAAGGGTTGGTTTTCTCCCTTAGCTTTCCCTTGTTTTGCTTGTTTCCTTTGTTCTGCTGGAGGCGGAATCGGGGTGGGACTTAACTTTGAAATTTTGCTAAGTTTCGTGTTTGGTTCCCATTCTTGTTCTAGCTCCACTTCCCACTTCCTCAAATTTATTCATCGTTTTGTTTGTTTTGTCCTAAGGGTCTCTCTCCTCCCTTAGGTTTTCTTCGCTTCGCTTTCCCTTTCTTTTTTCGGAGGTGGGACTGGGATGGAATCAAACTATGAACTTTTTCAAAGTTTGTGATTCCTTTCCTATTCTTGTTCTTGTGCTACCTCCCACATTCTTGTTTTCTTTGTTGTTTCGTTCGTCTTCAGCCTCCGAGTTGGTTCTCCACCCGTGGGTTTTCTCTGGTTTCCTCTTTTGTCATTTCATTAGGACTGGGACCAGGATGGATCGGATCTTTGAAATTTTCAAAGTTCGCATTTCCTTCCCATGCCCGTTCCGCCTATACTTCTGTCGGGGTGGGTTTTGGTTCCCTTTCTTCCTTATTTCCCTTTGGGTTTGGTTTTAGTTTTGTCTTCACCTCTGCCTGTCTTGGCTCTTTGTTTCATTCATGGCTCTACCTTCGCCCGTCTTTGAATTTGGGAATTCTATGGACATGCTTGGATTTTGATGGTATATTTGGCATTAATGGTGTCTTTTTGGAATGCTTGTTGGATCGAGCTGGGATTTGTAGGATGTACTTTGAAGATTTGGGTGTGATTTGCGGATGCAATCAAGTAAACTTTGTAGCTGCTATCATGAGACCCATTACTGCATGCAAGGTCAATGCGTTTGGTGTTCATTAATGGCAGGCAGATTTGGTTGGTGGATTCAACCTGGTTTTGTTTGATCTGGGCCATTTGTTTTCCCGACTCTTGTTTGGTTGGTTGCTCATTTTTCTCCTGGTGTTTGTGCGCACTTCTAGGTTGATCTGATGGAATCCTTGCTACATTCATTTTTGAATGGCAAGTTATTGCAAACTGTCGGGGCCGATCTAGTTGGTGGCCTTGGTTTCTTGTAACCCTAGCTCTGTTTCCCGCGGAACTAGTTTTTCTATAAGTATGGCACTTTGCCTCTTTTATAAGGGTTCGTTCAATAGAGCTTTGAGATCAATAGGTTAGGTTAGATTTCTTCTTTTGAATAATGAATTCAAAAGATTTGTAATCATTAGAGTTAGCAGTAGGGTAACATGTTAGCAAATTAAGAGTTATTTTTACATTTCAAACAAATGTTGTAACATACGATAAATGCTGTGAATATGATGATTTAATACAAAGTGTCAACATTGTCTTATGACTGGCAGCTCCTTTGCATTGGATAATCTTGCATTTTTCTTGTTCCATCTTTAAAATCACTTGAGAATGTTTGGATTTAGTTTATATTTAGTTCATAATGCTGATGATTTAATATCTGGAGTGTTATAGCAATCCTTGGTTCATATCTTAGGCATCTTCTTGATTGTAGGAATGTTGTGTAAGGTCAACCTGCACCTCATATTCATGTGCTTAGTTCAATTGTATGTATTCATTCAGCCTTATTGAATGAGTTCCTACAACTTGAAAAATATTTAACACCCTAGAAGATCGCATTGTTCTCTACAAGATTGCATGTATAGCCTGAGTCGACCAAAAACTAGTTTAAGGGATTGGTCCATTCCAAATATTTTTTCATTTGCATGATTAATCTTAGAAGTAGTTTTATCAATTAGAACTTCTGAAACCCTCATATTTTTCTGTTTCTTTTCTTAAATGGTTAGAAATTGAAGTTAAAGCATCACCATATCTTAAAATTGATGAGTTTAGAGCTTCTAGTACTTGTATGTAAGAACCCTTGTGATTACCAACATATTCACATTTTATCATTGAGTTTGTTCTACTAAATTATCATAACTTGACACCTGGAATACCTTGGGGTTATCTCTTTGATCATAGAGTTCAACCTTTTAAGAGTGATAGAATAACTTTTATTTTGTCTAAGTTGTTGCCGTGCAGAAACACGAAACAACTCTACCCTTGTAATAAACAAAAAAATGCAAACAAATAGATGATGGATGTACTAAGAGGTAAATGTGTGGAAAGGTTCAAGTGGTTTAAGTTAGTCTATTTTGAATTTAACTTTGAAGGAATAAAGTGAAAGTATTTTATTTAGCTAAATAATTTTTATAAAATTTAGATATGCATTATTGATTTAGACTTATCTTTCATCTTGTCCTTGTGAGTGATAATGATGCTTTTTGTAGGTAAAACTGCTTTTAAAAAAAATAGTTTTTTAGCTAAATTAGTATAAAGATAGGAGCAAGATAGAATGATTATAACATACTGAATACAATGAATTCCCATGCTTTTGTGAGTAACATCATTTGTGGAGGTTACCTTGTAAGTGTTTTGAAGGTGTAATTATTTGTTTATGCTTTCACATTTGAAGTTTTCAATTGTTGTGTATTTAAAACCCCTTTGATTCAAAGTATTGTTCTCTTCTTCAACCCACCCCTCTCTAACATGTAGCATAACTCTCCATCCAGGAGTACCACTAATTTTAGCCACACTTCCAAGATATCCCTTCAAAATGTGTCTTCAATTTAGTTATTAAGCCTACAGTTATTTATGGGTTTGAGGTTTTGGGCCTTGATTTGTAGTATTCTCAATCACCAATATAGAAGGTCCAAACTCTCATGTCCGTGTATGAATTGATGCAGATGGATTATTCCTGAGAGCATCATCAAAGTAGTGTTTTCCAGCCAACTCCTTCACTTTGATTGCATACTCAACCTCACTTGATGGGGGACGCCCCTACTTGGCACTTTTTTCTTCAATAAGAATTTCCTCCTTGGACCCCATTAGACAATCTTAGACCAGTACGTTTCTTCACTCTACCAAATCCTCTATTGATAAAATCCTTGTTAATTCATATTTGCAACACAACAACAAATCAAAGGTGTATAACACTATGATTTGGAACATGCATATGATAACACTTCTATTAGCAAGAATTGGAAATGGAATTTTTTGTACACAATCAAATCTAAAATTACAATAACAATGTAACAATAAATTCCTTAAAATTGCTTTTTACTAGTATGTATGTCTAGGGTTTATATATTTCTAAGTAAAATATTGGTAATCACTTATAGATTGTAGTCCTTTACTTGCACTCACCTAAATCTTTTGTTTCTTTAGTTGTGGCAGTTTGAATATGGGAAATTTGCACCCTATGGTGTGGCGATATGGGTATGCTACATTACCTTGGATATTTTCTAGTTTATAGAGGTTTGGATATTTCCTTTTGCACCCTTTTAATGTCAATCATGTACAAATTAAGAGCTTCAACCATCAAATTAACCAATTTTCTTAAAAAATCAAAATATGAGAAGCAAGTGATTGGTTTTCAATGTCACTTATATCATTCTTTAAGATTTTGTTATCACTTGGAACTCATCCAAGTTTCTTAAACCATGTGATGCAAATGATACACTTAAAATTTGAGCCCAACTATGAGATTTGTTGCCTCATCTAGAAGGGGAGTTAGTAGGATAGTGTCCACCATGTTCTTTGTGTTAGTTAGAAGTCTTAACATTTACTTCGTAGATGGTTTTCAAAGGTGATGCGTATTTTAATCACACACATGGCTAGGTTATGCCAATATTGGGATCAAATTAGGGAACATGCCGTATTCATCCTAAACCTAGATGTTAATAGGCCTATTAGACAACTTGAATAAAATCAAATGGAGTTAGCACAATTCAACAGGGAGGATGGCATGCATGTTTGTAGTATGGTAGCATGTTTTCTAGGACATGACAATGACTTAATAGTAGGGCTTGAATGTTTGGTAGTGCTAAATTTTTTGTAGAGAGTACAAAATGAAAACCCTTTTAAGTTTGACTTCACGCATTACTAGAAGAGCATATGCATTCATAGTTGGCATATTCTTTACCAATAAAAGAAATTAGATATCTATCCCTCTTAATATATATGATTCTGCATCAATATTACCATTTGTATCTAAACTTGTAACCTAAAATATGTCACACACTAGAGTGTTATGATCCAATAATAGTGTGGATTCCATACCTTCACAAGGCCTTCTACATGTTCATTGAACAATTTTTGCAGCCAACAATCACTTTGCTTACATGAGAATATCTCTTAAGAATTCCAGAGTCTTGAATAATTTTCAAGAATACTAAGAAAGGTGATTGGTTCTTTACCCAAGATAGCCTGCTATGGATTGTCATTGCATTCTATCACCATGAGACCACATTTCTTTGAGGAAAATTTTCAACCAGTTCAAGGCAGTGAACTATTTGGAAAAATGCCTCCAAGAAACATGGTCTCATGGTGATGGAATTCCATGACAATCCATAGAAATTTTATTTTTATGGAATTCCATCACCATGAGACTACATTTGTTTGAGGCATTTTTTTCAAACATTTCATTTCCTTGTCTATGTTATTGCTTGCTATTATGCTTTGACAGATTTTATCTTTATCATATTGATATAACACTCAAAAAATAGGAAAGACTTCAAGGAAATAATGATTGAAGTGTTTTCAAGAGACTAAAAGGTTATTATGAAATGAAAAGGTATTAAGGAAAAGACACAATTTTCATGAGTAGTCATAAGGAAATAAAGGGAAGACTAGGCAGTGATATTTCATGAGCACCTCACATAGGGCAAGTAATTTTTGGAAATGGATCAACTCAAATAATTTTAAAAGGTGCAACTCATTTGGTTGATTGGTATGTGCTATATGTTCTTGTGTCAAATTTTTTAACCATATCTCATGGTTCAAAGAGACCATTTGAACCTGCACCAACTAATGTATTAGTTGTTTGAGGACTAGATGCACACATTAATGAAGAAATGTTACAATACAATTTTTCCAAAACGTGCTCCAATCAAGAACCTTTGCCTTTCTCAATATGAATTCACTCATGTTATGGTTATAAGGAATATATGTAACAAGTTAAATTTAGATTTGATCAATAAATAGAGAAATAAAAAGCAGAAAATTATAGCAAAAATGAGACAACACATAATTTAACTTGTTTCACCCAATCTAGGCTACATCCACAAAATGATAGCCATCTAATGATTTTATTATCCAGTACAAAACATATTAAAATATCATGAATAATGCCATGCTAAAAATCCCCATCCCAACCACTTATAGAAATATTTTAGAAGCTTCCATAAATCAGGGTTCTATAAAGTTGGTTTTTTATTTTTTAGTGACCAAGCGAAAAAAGGTGAAAAAACTACTTTGTAGAACCCTGACGAGGATACATGAAGAGTGTTCAGTACTAAAGAGTGTACAATATAGCATGATCAATCACCACATACCAAAAATCTCCCACTTGGAGATTGATCAGGCTCGACACCAACACAATCTCCCACTTGGAGACTGATCCTGGATGACACCACTACACTTATAGCTCCCACTAGAAATAAGCACCTTGGACCTTGCTACTCTATTATAATTTTAACCGTGAAGACCAACCGAAGCTCAAGAGGAGATCAACTTTTCCCTTTTCACTGCATTTGTAAACATGTCTGCTAGATCGACATTTGTATGTATCTTTTCCAGCTTTACCTATCCATCCTCTAACACCAACCAAATGAAATGATATCTTAGCTGTATGTGTTTGGTCATAGAGTGCAAGGTAGAATTATTTGAAAGATGTATAACACTCTGGCTATCTATAAAAAAGTGATTTTCGGCCTATTGTTTTCCCAACTCTTCCATGAAAATTTGCAGCCAAATCATCTCCTTTGTTGCTTATGTTGCAACAACATACTATGCCTCCGTGGTGGATAAAGTAACCACCTTTTGTAATAAAGAAATCCAACTCACTATTTTCCCACCAATTGTAAATACATAACCTATGGTACTCCTCTTGGTATCTATATCCCCTACCAAATCTGAGTCAACATTGCCTTTTAAATCTGTATTAGAGCCCCCAAAACATAAAAAATTATTGGATGTACCTCTCAAGTACCTAAGAATCCATTTTACCGCATTCCAATGCTCAACTCCAGGATGACTGATGTACCTGCTAAAAAATCCCATGACATGTGCAATATTCAGTCTTGTGCATACCATGGCATACATTAAACTACCTATAGCTGAAGCATATGGTACCTTGGACATTTTTCCTTCCTCCTCTTATGTCTTTGGACACATATCCTTAGTCAATTTGACATGACTTGGAAATGGTGTGCTGACAACTTTTGCATTCTCCATATGAAATATTTACAACACATTTTCAATATAATCAACCTAAGATAGAAACAATTTTCTAATTTTCCTATCTCTTGTAATCTTTATACCAAGGATTTTTTTTTCTGCCCCAAAATCCTTCATAGAAAATGACTTTACTAACTATTGTTTTAACTCCTTTATGTGATCCATGTTAGACCCCACTATAGGCATATCATCAACATATAAACATAAAATAATGTAGCTATCTTCAGCTAACCACTTAAACTAAAAACAATGGTCTAAATTACAACTGTTGTAGCCTTGCTCAAGCATAAAACTATCAAATTTGATATACCATTTCTGAGGCACTTGCTTTAAGCCCTATAAAATTTTCTTCAATCTGCACACTATTTTCTCCTTACCTTTGACCTCAAATCCTTGTGGTTGTTCCATATATATTTCCTCTTCCAAATCACCATGGAGAAAGACAGTTTTAACATCAAGTTATTCTAAATACAAATCTTCAATAGCCACAATACTTAAAACGGTACAAATAGAAGTCATTTTAACAACTAGAGAAAAGATTTCATGAAAATCAATACCCTTTTTCTATGTGAATCCCTTTACAAATAATTCGGCTTTAAATATTTTCTTACCTCCATCTTCCTCTTTCATCCTATAAACACATTTGTTTGGTAAATCCTTTTTACCTGTAGACAACTTGCATAACTCCCATCTGATTTTTCAGGAAGGAGACCATTTCTTCTTCCATTCCATGCTCTCACTGAACCTTGGTATCCACCTGCATAGCTTCATGATAACATTCTGGCTCACCAACATCAGTTAATAAAATAGAGTACAAGGAGGGAGAAAATATTTTCAAAGGTCTACTTATCCTTGAAGATCGTCTAACATTCACTGGAGTTTGTGGTATTTGTTGTTGTTGTTGTTGCACAACATGAGGAACCACTGGAACATCACTATTTGGAGTATCATCTAGCACTTCATAATCATTTTATTTATTCTCATGTTGCTGCAACTCATCTTTGTACAACAATTTCTCATTGAATATGACATCCCTACTTCTCACAATTTTCTTACTTTCAAAATCCCAAAGCCTATAACTAGATTCATCAATGCCATATCCAACAAATATACATTTCTTTGATTTTTCATCAAGCTTGGTTCTATTTTCAGAATCTACATGTGCAAATGCTTCAGAACCGAAGGTTTTTAGAAAAGAATAACTCACCTTCTTACCTATCCATGCTTCCTCTGGAATACCACAACCTAGAGGATTAGAGGGACCTCTATTAATTAAATAAACAACAATTTTTACAACCTCTTCCCACATGTTTAAAGGTAGTGCAACATTTAATCTCATAGTCCATGCACACTCCATTATTGTTCTATTCATGTGATTAACCACTCCATTTTCCATTGGAGTGCTTGGAACCGTTTTCTACCTATGAATACCATTAGAGGAACAATAACCTTCAAACTCTTTTCTGCAATACACACCACCATTATTAGATCTGAGACATTTTAACTTCTTACCTATCTCATTCTCAACCAAGCTTCTCCATTTTTTAAAAGTTTTAAATACATCAAATTTCTACCTAAGGAAATAAATCCATAACTTCCTAGTTGCATCATCAATGAATGTAACATAATACTGAGACCCATTGAGAGAAGATACCTAAACTAGTCCCCATACATTTGTATGCACAAGCTCCAATTTCTCATCTTTCTTTTGTTTCCCATCTTTGAGAAAACTAACTCTCTTTTATTTTCCATACACACCATTTTCACAAAAATCCATATTAACACATTTCAGACCTGGTAAGACTTATTTGAATGAATTATTTTAATCCCTTTTGCACTCATATGTCCAAGTCTATTATGCCATAACTCCGATTTAGAATCCACAACAACTATCTAATTCTCTACCTGCTAAACTGCAACAATTGTTCATGAACATTGATTTTTATCTACAATAGCTAAAGTAGAAGGAACAATATGGCCTGTACAAAGATATAAGGTGCCTAATTTCACACCTTTTTCTACCACTAAGGCACCTTTTTTAACCTTTCAATTTTTATCACTAAATGTAACAACACAACCTTCATCATCCAGTTTCATTGTTGAAATTGAATTTCTTCTTAACTTTGGAACATGCCATACCTCATGTAGTAGCATTTCTTTCCCATTCTGTAACTTAATCTTGATTCTCCCCTTTCCAATAATCTGATAGAGTTCACTTATCTCCCAAATAAACTAATCCAAAATCCCCTTGGACATAATCAAGAAAATAATTTCGATGGGGTGTAGCATGAAATGAAGCCCTTGAATCTAACACCCTAAAATCATCAACATTATCAAGGGAAATAATCAAAGCATCCTCATTAGATTTATTACTTATGGAAATTTCCTCTTTATTTCCTTCCTTTTTGTCTCCTTATTAATTTTTTTGAGACCAAAAATATTTCTTTAAATGACCCAGCTTACCATAGTACCAACAATCCCTCTTGTCTCTAGATTGGGACCTTCTGTCCTTTGATTTTCCTCATGACTTCCCATGACTTCCAGAATTGTTTCCTCTCTCCTTTTTTCTACCCCTTCTTTCTACATTCAAAACAATTATTGGTGTGGATGTTCCACCTAAGCATTTCCTATGAATTTCCTCACTCAAAATAACACCAAAAACATCATCAAATTTCAATGTATTTGAACTAGAAACAAAATTTCTAACAACCATTACCAAGCTATTCTAGCTTTTAGGCAAAGAACATAGAACCAAAAGAGCCCTAGCTTCTTCATCAAAGTTTACATTTACATAAATTAATTGACTGGTAACTGTATTAAACTCACTTAAATGATCAACAACTGATCCACCTTCTACCATTTTCATATTAAATAAATGCTTTATAAGAAATACCTTATTCGAAGTGGAAGGATTTTCATATAACTTTGCTAGGGTTTCTATCAACTCTTAGGTTGTCTTTTCTTTTGTAATATTGAACGCCACTGATTCTACTAGGCATAAACAAATACTGCCAAGTGCCTTTTTGTCCAAAATATCGCAATCCTAATCAGATATTGCTGAGGGTTTCTTAGTTTTCCCTTCCAATGGATGCCATAAATCCTTCTGATAGAGGTAGTTTTCCATTTGCATCTTCCATAATTGATAGTTTTTCCCATTGAACTTCTCAACGTTCAACTTACCCTCATCTTCCATTTCTCCCACTCAACTGTGAGAACTTCCTACAGATGATAACCAAACACAACCTTGCTCTGATACCACTTGTTAGGGTTAGAAGGCAGATATCTAACAAGTTAAATGCAAATTTGATCAATAAAACAAAGAAATAAAGCACACAAAAAATTATAGCAGAAACAAGACCACATAATTTAACATGGTTCACCTAATTTGGGCTACATCCACAAAATGATAGTCATCCACTAATTTTATTATCCAATGCAAAAAATATTAAAATATCGTAAATAATGCCATGCTACAACTCCCCATCCCAACCACTTATAACAAGCTTTTAGAAGCTTCCAAAAATTACAATTCTACAAAGTCGGTTTTTTTATTTTTTAGTACTAAAGAGACTAAAGAGAGTACAGTATAGCATGATCAGTCGCCACATACCAAAAATCTCCTACTTAGAGACTGATTAGTCCCCACACCAGCACAACTTATGCTTCATAGGGATTTACATTTATACACTTCCATTCGATAGCAGAAGAAACTAAGGCTTTGAAGTGTCAAATGGATAGTTATGAAAGAAAAGGTTTCATTGGAGAAAAAGAGATGAAGTGAGTAAAGATTTGTGTCACTAAAAATTATCTCAACTAAGTGGTCTAAGCATACATGCCAAGGCAGGAAATGAATTTGATTGTGCAATTCTTGCAAGTAAGAAGAGGGTTTGACTTGTTGTTTTCAATAAGAAACAAAATGAGTAGTCACAAAATGTTTTCTTTTTCTCAAAATCTTGCAAGAGTTGAAGTGATCTTTTCAAAAGGAAAAGGATAGCATGAAGATCAATCAAAAGTCACATTAAGGGACAATGAGGAAGACCATTTGAAGGTTTCCCAAATTGAAGATGAATGGAAAAACCAAGGACTACGGGACTGAGGTAAAGATCAACAATTTAATGACATAAAAGAGAAACAATAAAACCAAGGACTATGGGACTGAGGTAAAGATCAGCAATTTAATGACATAAAAGAGAAACAATATAATATCATAAAAGAGTAGCATATACTACCGTAAAAGAGTAGGAAAATATTTAGGAAAAGAGTAGAAAATTATGACATAAAGAGCAAAAAAATATTCAGAAAAAGTGTAGCAATAAAGATAGTCTTAAAGATTTTATCTTATTGATATTAGTAGGAAGTATTTAGCAGTTTCAATTTACATTTGTCCATTACTCTAAGTATGTCTCCAAATTGACTAATGTAGGTTTCATTGGTGTTTCATATTTAGTTCAAAAATATAAATATAATATGTGCAGGATGAACTCTAAATTCAATCATTTTTTTATATTCATTTTGATTGTTTGACAAGCTCCTATTTGCTATAGTTTATATTAAGTATTAAGTAAGATTATGATAGAAGTATCAAATTCCTCTCATTAACAATTGGAAATAGAAACCAAGAATGGCTAAACTTAGAAATAGAACATTTTTGTTTCCATCCCTTAGCTTATCTAGGTAAGATAAAAGCTAATAACCTATCCTCAATAAATTTGGGTGTTGACAATGGAAACCCCACTCAATTCAACCTTTTATCACTAGATTATGCATGGAAAATTCATTTCAAAACATATAAGAGTGTACTTTAGGGTTTGTGATAATCCTAGTACCAATTCATACAATACTGCATCATCCCCTCTCTATGAAAGTTGCTAATGAGCTCAAACACACATCCCTTTAGGATAACTATAGTCATAGTGACCTGATGAGTAACCTTTGATCCTGATGACTATCCATTTGCTGCCCTTACTCAAGCAAGTTTTTGGTTGTCACAATGTGACATCCTTTATTTTTTATGTATGTGATGACAAAAAAATTGTGTTGTTGTTGATAGTTCTATGAGTTTAAATATTGAGATCTAGGTGTGATGATTATCCTTTTGTACAATTATATCAGATCATATGGCTTTTATGACATCTCAATAACCTTATGACAATACTTTTTGGGTCTAAGACTATCCTTAGGTAAGATAATAATTCCTCATTTGCTTGGTTGTAATTAATTTGTCATGTAATTATTCTTTCTTGGTATATATGGAAATTTTCCATGATAGGTTGTTGAACCTTTTGTTTTTGATATATGACTGAGATAACAAATTTAACATTCTTGGAATTTAATTTCTTTGAAGAACCTATCAAATTATATCATCCAAATATACGTTATGGTTTGTCTTTAACTTGATGTCACAATCCAGCATTCAATTTTTTATATTTATTGACATGGTCTTCCTAGCTCTGATCAATAGCTTCCATATTAAAAAATTCCCAACCACCATCTTCAATAAATTTATCTAGATCATCAATATTAGTCTTCAAAATTGGCTGCTAGTTCAAGTTCATTGTTCTTTCATAATACTTTATATCCATGGAGTTCAACCATTCCTTGATGTCATCAAGTGAAGATTGAGGAATGACATCAATGTAGAGTACATCCCGCTTGAAATCTCTAAAAAACAATAGCCATATCAAATGTGCTTTGCCCAAGTCCTACTCTCTCAAGGTTAACAATCTCAATCTCACTAGTATTGATTACTAAGAAAGGTAATTCCACCAACTCTACCAAAAAATTTACCATAGGAACAATAAAATTAGATCCTTTGAAAGTAACTCCATGAAAACCAAGCTCTCTAAATGGTATATATCAAACTCTATTTAAAAATATTTTAGATGAGGCTTCTCCCATAGCTTTGTTACTCGCTTGAAAAATCCTTGAAACTCTACATTGATTTTATTTTTCTTGTCCCTCTCTTTTTGTTCTTCCTCAATTTCATCGGGATCATAAATTGACCTTCTTGACCCTCCTAAATTTTGTACAACATCCATTACCTCCACATAAAATTCGACATCCTTTATCTTCTTGGTTCACATCATGATATGGTTATGAAAATGAAAATGAAACAAAGTAATCATCTCCTTCTCCGCTAGTAGGAATAATGCATGCTTAATTTTTTGATACATGATATCAGCTCTCTTTTCAGCCCTCATGGTTTAATACCAAAATCCATTATGGTGGACCTCCAAACTTCCAATCATCTTTCTTCCTCTTCTACCAAATGTTGGCATATTTTACTAATGTTTATTAAAAAATTTGCATGTTTTACATCATTCAAATGACATATTAGTTGTAACTTTTTTGAAATTTTACTATGGTATGTGACTTTGATATGATTATTGCATGAAATAAATAATAAATTTTCTTTTTAAATGTTTTTTTTGCAAAACATGGATCTTCCAGAAGATCAAGATGATTTGTATGATATAGATCTAGAATATGTTTTTTCTAGTACAGTTCACATGGAAGAGGATGATGATGATGAAAATACAGAAGACATTGAGGTCAATGATGATGATGATGACAATGATGATCATGATGATGATGATCACAATGGTGATGATGATGCAATTTTTGTTAGTAGCCAGTGATATTCATGATCATATAGACTGGATCATGGATCACTATTGATATATTGTTATGATGCCTCTTCTCATGGTTACTATCATATGTATCATTTTCACATCTTGTAGTACGATATTATTGATTTGTATCATTTTGACATGTATCATTTTGACTTATATCATTTGGACATGGATGATCTTGACTTGTATCATTTTGAGTAACATAATTTATCATTTGAACTTATATCATTTGTACATGTATCATTTTGACATGTTATTGATCTATTGGCATATTTCACTTTCACTTGTTTTAGTTATATATGATGATGATCTTATCAGTACTGACTTGTCAATTTATATAATTCAAAGTGGTTGATACTTTTTGGATGGATATTTATTACGTATAATGATTTTAATATACTATTTAGGATGGATGTTGTCAAATTCAATTAAATTATATATGTTTGACTCACTTGTTTTAATTATAGATGATGATAATGTTATAATAAATATCTTGTTATTTAATCATATGAGTTATTTAAGAGGCATGATATATTTGACTAATTAAATTGAAATAAAAAATATTAAATTAATAAATGGAAGCAAAACAAGAAGCATTTTTAGAAGAGAAAAGGGAAGAAACAATGGAATCCAAACTAGAAACAAACCAGAAATAATCTTGGAAGTAAAATTGGAAGAAAAACTAGAAGAAAAAATAGAAGAAAAATTGGAAGCAAAACCAAAAGAAAACCTGCAAGAAAAACTAGAAGAAAAACTAGAAGCAAACTTGGAAGAAAACTTGGAAGCAACACTGGAAGAAAAATTGGAAGCAAACCTGGAAGCAAACTTGGAAGGAACACAAGAAACAAAACTAGAAGCAAAATCGGAAGCAAACCTAGAAGCAAAACTGAAAGAAAACCTGGAAGCAACACAAGAAGAAAAATTGGAAGAAAACCTAGAAGCAACACAAGAAGAAAAATTAGAAAAAAAATCGAAAGCCAAACTGGAAGCTTCAAAAGTCAGTGCTAAATCTGATGCTTTATCTAGCACAAAAGTAAAATGCCATTTGGTGCTAATTTTTGTGCCAGAATAAGTGCCTAATTCATGAACTCAAATGCACTAAAATTTGACACTATTTTAGGTGCTAAATGCATTTTTTGTTGTAGTGAGAAAAGGAAATTGGTATTATGTGTTGCAAGTATGATTAGTTGGTGTTATCATTTATGTCTTTAAGCCTATGTTTTCATTGATGTCTTTAGTTGAATGAGATTGTTGCAAGAGTATGAGTAATTGATTCTTTGAATAGTTGCATAATGTTATCATTGGTAAAGCTATTGGTGTCAACCTCTAGTGTTACTTTGATAAGATTCTATCTATAAATGATGAATTACTAAAGATGATGAGGATGTGTCTTTGGTGCTTGGTTTCCAAGTGATTTTGAGAAAATATGATAAAAAGAGGAAATTGTTTGTTGCAGTAGTTATGGGTGATAGAGTTGTGTTATGGTTCTGATATGTATTTATTTTAGGTTGAAGATCTACTTGTGCAATTTAGATATGTTGATGAGATAATTTTGGAGGTGTTATATTTAAGAGTTGGTATGCTAAATCATCGTAAAAAATAATTTGTGTTCACTAGTGTGTGACTATACATTGTAGAGGTGTTTGGGAGAGTTTTTTTTGCTCTTCATTTCTCTATAGTTATGTTTCACATTTTTCAATTCTAAAGGTGTGTTGATGGTGTTGGTAGTTTACCTAAGTTAAGAGGGTTTGAGGTTTTGTGCTTTAGAAGATTTTTTTTTTCTGAGTTATAGTGTATGGAAGCTTAGTCTAGATGTATTGGTTGTGCACATTCTTCAAGAAAAAGTTGTTGTAAATAAGTTTGTTGGATTTCAAGGTGTTCATAAAATATTCTAGATCATGTTCAAGTGTGGTGTGTGGTTCACAATTCATCCTTGGATTTAAGGAATTATGCACTTACAATTTTAATGGTGTTTGCACAAGTAATGGCCAGCCCAGTTTTTGCAATACATGCAATGGATAAACATTGTTTGTGGAAGCGTGGTGTGGTGTGTGAAGATGTATTTGAGTCCTAGCTAAGGGATTTTTTTGTCCACAATCATTTGTTTCCACTACGGGAATGTTTTGGCCTTGACCTAATTTTAACTTGCATGTTTGAAGTACATAGTGTTGATTATCAAGGTGAAGAAAACTTGCAATATGAACTTAAATGTGAATGAAAATATGAAATATGTAGATTAAAATTTAGCCTTAGTGTGAAGAAAGAATGAGAGAGAGATATAAGAAACATAACACATGCAACAATAGATTTACGTGGAGAAACCCCAAAGGGAAAAAACTCCACCATCGAAAGAGAGGAAATTATATTACTGAAAATCTAAAATATTACATTAAGCAATAGACTTCTCTTATCAATCTCTATAAAATTCGGTAGCACCTTATTACCTTGCAACCCTACAAAACTGAATTGAATAACTCTAGCTCAAGGCCTCAATTTAAAGCAATTTGTGAGGATGAAAACCACCATGGTTTCACCAAACAATAGGTAGAAATACCACCTATAAAAACCATGCCTCCATTCTTGAAATAGTCAAAAAAATACCAAAAATAGCCTCTTACAGATGCTCTTACAACTATCATAACGCATCTCTCATGCATGGGCGCTTGGGGTCCAAAAATAGCATATACTATCATAGGGAATCTATCATATTTTAATAGCATCTTATGACAACTATCATACATATCATAGATGCTCTTACAATACCCTATTTTGACTCAAAAACCTCATTCTAGAAGATTTCAAAGTGGCACACCTAGCTATTTTTTCCTTTTCCAAAAGGACAAATGGTAACGATAACATTGCATTTACATTATCTCTTTCACCATCATTGGTCAAATGGTTTCACCTCTTATGGGTAAATGTACAAAAAAAAATTCAAATAATAATTAATTAAAGGATTTACAAGGTTGATGGAGCCTAAACCCTAACATTCTCCCACTTGACATCATACATTGTAAATTACTTCCATAGAGATACAATTACAAAGAATCAAGTACAATGATCAAGGCCAATGGCCTTCCTGCACCAAGAGAACTTATTTGTGGTGATTGGCTTCATAAGAGAATCTGCAACATTATCTAAAGTTTCAACCTTTTCAATCAAGACCTATCCATTCTCAACCATTTCTTGCACAAAGTGATACTGAACATCAACATGCTTATTACGAGCATGATACATAGGATTTTTAGCCAAAAATATTGCACTCTGACTATCACATCTGATCCTCACTTTCCTGCAATCAAATCCAATACCATTACCAAGTCTCTATAACAAAACCGCCTCCTTAGAGGCATGTGTAGCAACCATATACTCTGCTTCAGTTGTAATTAAAGAAATTATAGGTTGTCTTTTACTCATCCAACTCAATGCACCTCCAAATAAAGTAAACACATAGCCACTAGTGGACCTTTGACTGTCTAAGTCACCTGCCCAATCTACATCAACAAAACCCTATATGTCCAATGACTTATCAACATTATCAATACCATGAGGGTAAACCCATAATAGTGGTGTACAATTTTTATGAGGAAGGAAATTTGTAAAAATGCTCACATTCAAAATTTCATGTTTTTAAGGGTTTGTTCTAACTAGGGGGTTCACACGAACCCAAAAGAGGGGTTCGGTCGAACCCTTAGTGCGAGTGAACCCCCTTTTGCATGGTGGGTTCACTCGAACCCCCCTTTTTTTCCCTTCTCCCCCTCTTCCACCATATTTTAGCAGATTTCTGCCCTTCAAAGCTCGGGTTGAGGATGAAAATGGAGGATACTTCACAAATCCAACTGGAAGATGGTAGTTCTTAGAACGAGCTATCCAACGAATTAAATTTTAATATGTTTTTGTTTTATTATGTATGTGTTTTTTTAGTTTTATTAAACATAGGTTTTTCACCAAAAATTAAGCTCTTTGTTTTGCTCATGTGGAAAAATAGCAGATTATCAAAAAAATTAAAATTAAAATACATTGAGGCTCGGTATTGATGTCCTTGATCCATTAAAAAAAATAGAATTCGATTCATACAAATAAAGTTATGTTGTATACAGTCCGCCTATGTCCAAATTGCAATTGGGTTGACTTTGAAACTTGATTGAGGAAAAAATATTCAATAAAAAACTATGAGACCAAGTGAAAGTGCTAGATATCGTAGTTACAAATCTAAATTCAAAAAAATTAGAATTTTATCCTTCATACAAAAAAAATATGTTGTATACGGTGAGCGTCACTTTTTAAAAATGTTGTTTTATGAAAAAAAAAACCAATTTTCGTGGGAGATGGAAAAAAAAGTGCAATCTAATTCCAAAAATTTTGAAAAAAATATTTTTAGAATCTAAAGAAAAAATGTGAAGAGACTCTAGTTTTCATCATCTTCAAATTCCTCACGGTTTAGCCGCTATAGGTTCCCAAATGTGAAGATTTAGTTGAAAATAATAATTGCAGTGTCCAGTTTGGCCAAAAATTGTAAACCACTATTGTGGGATCACCCATGATTAAAAAAACAATAATCAGAAGTGTCTCACAAATATCTAAATACCCTTTTAACAAAATTCCAATGTTCTTTACCAGGGTTAGACATAAACTTGCTTAGAACTCCCACTACTTGGGCTATATCTAGTATAGTACAAACCATTGCATACATTAAACTACCAATAACACTAGCATAAGGAATTTTATACATTTGATCAATATCATCATCTGATTCATGACACATATCTAAACTTAACTTAGTACCAACAGGAAAAGGAATATTTATTGGTTTACAATCCTGCATATTAAACCTCTGCAAAATAGTGTTAACATACTTACTCTGACTTAACCAAAGATTTATGTGAACCTGATCCCTAATGATTTCCATCCCAAGAATATATTTAGCAGCCCCTAAATCTTTCATATCAAATGTGTGAGAAAGTTGACTTTTAAGTTCCCTAATCATTGCCTTATTGTTACCAATGAACAACATATCATCCACATATAAGACAATAACTAGCATTCAATCATCAATAACTTTAAAGTAAACACAGTGATCCTCTTCACTTCTAACAAAGCCTAACTTTAATGCAAAGGCATGAAACTTTTGGTACCATATTGTAGGTGACTGTTTTAAACCATATAGCAACAGTTTTAACCTATAAACCAAGTGTTTTTTTCCTTTGGGAAAACTAACAAGATCCCAGGTGTCATAGTTTTTCAAAGACATCATCTCATCTTGGATGGCCTACATCCAAGACTCGCATTCTTTTGAAGAGAGAGCCTCCCTAAAAGATCTAGGTTCCTCATTAGTACATAATAGCAAAAATTTACATCAAAAATTAGATGGGCTATACCTGCCAAATGGATTTTATTCTCTTGTGGACCTTCTTAAATGTGGATAAACAGGTTCCTCCTGATGTTCATCCTCATTGTTTTCAATTTCTTTTGTTACAACAGATTCTCCATAACTCTTCTTCTTCTCCATCTTCTTGTCCATCTCTTTGTTCTTCCACATGTGCATCTTCTTGGTTAGTTTCAAAATGAACAGTCTTTGACTTTTCCTTTGGTTTCTCATCTTCAGAGTTAACTCTAAATTCCTTGAAAATAAAATCTCTAGAAAATATCATTTTTCATGTTAGTGGATTCCAAAGTTTATATAACCTTTAACATTGTCACCATAACCTACAAAGATGCATTTATGAGATTTGGGATCCAATTTAGACCACTTCTCTTTAGGCACATGAACAAAATCCTCACAACCAAATACCCTTCAATGTGAAATTGAAGGCTTTTTACCCAACCATTTTTCATAAGGTGCTTTATCAACAAGATCTTTACAAGGAGATCTATTAATTAAATAACGAGTAGTACCAACGAATTCTACCCAAAAGCATTTATCTAACCTAGCACTACTTAACATGCTCCTAGCTCTTTCCATTAATGTATGGTTCATTGTTTCTGCTACCCCATTTTTTTGGTGTGTGTAAGGTGTAGCCTTTTACCTAAAAATTCCTATATGCTTGAAAAACTCATCAAATTCCTTAGAAGAATATTCACCCCCATTGTCAGATCTCAATACTTTTATCTTATAATCTATTTGTTTTTCAACCAATGCCTTAAATTCCTTAAATTTGGTGAAAACTTCAGATTTTGTATGCATAAAATAAATCTGAGTATATCTTGAGTACTCATCAATGAAGGAAACATAATAATGAGATCTACCCAAAGAATATGTATCCACTAGACCACATACATCTAAATGAATTAGTTCTAACAATCGATTAGATTTATTAGTTCTTTTAGGAAATGATGACTCGTTTTGTTTACCAAACACACAATCCTCACAAAAATCATTTTTACCAATAGAATAATCAGAAATACCATCTACTATTTCTTATCAAGTATGTTCCTAAGACCTTGTTCACCAATGTCACCCAATCTATGGTGCAACAACATACATGCATTTTCAGTTCTAGTTACAAAAGAGGAGTTACAAAAAGTAGAGGCATGTAGTGTAAACAAATTCCTTGTCTGAAATCTTTTAGCAACCATAAAAATTCCCCTTACCATCCTGTAACCAAACATGTCAATTGTCACATGCATTCCAGTATCATGAAACTTGGAAACTGAAATTAAACTTTTTGTAAGTCCTTGAATATGTAAAACATCATCAAGGATTTTAACCCTCCCATCACTAAAACAAAATCCGCCTTTCCTTTACCGAAAATCTTTTGTGATCTACCGTCACCCATGAAGACCTCTCCTCCATCATATTCGATGTATGCAGAAAACCACTCCTTATGAGGAGTCAAATGGAAGGAAGCATTTGAACCAATAAACCAAGCATCATTACAAACTATGTTAGCTGAAATAATCAAAGCATCAAAATCACCATTATCAGAGGAATTTTTTGTGGAGTAATCTACATTCATTTTCTTGTTTCTACATTCCTTCTTTACATGTCCCCATTTACCATAGTTCCAACACTTCAATCTTCTTTCTTTGGGGGTCTTAGATCATCCTTTAGACTTATCCTTCTTCTTATCCCCTTTAGGCCCTTTCTCCTTGGACCTACCTCACACATGTAAGGCATCTTGGGAGCCACTATGCATGGTCTTTCTCCTCATCTCCTTTTAAAGAAGTATATGAATAATATTATTCATCTTAGGTTTTGCACCACCACTAGTTATAGCAAAAATTAAATTTTCCCAAGATTCTGACAAAGAGAAAATCAATAAAATGCATTTTTCCTCATCTTCTATTTTAACATCAATAGATGCAAGATTACTTATAATCAAATTAAAAGAATTAAAATGTTCAAAAATAGAATCACCATCCTTCATCTTTAATGAATATAAACATCTTTTGAGATACAACTTGTTAGACAAACTCTTAGTTTGGTATATTTCACCTATCTTCCTCCAAATCTTGTATGTTGGGTCTTGGGTATGTGTAGGATCATGATGGGCCAAAAAGTGGCGATATCTAAGTGATATGATGGCCCATGTGGTTGATGAATTTTTTTACACCCAAAATTGATGAAATGAAAAGGGTTTTTAAAAGATATTATCAGCTTTCCACCAATATAAATTATTCTTTACTTTGAATTTAATAAATAATTATTATTCTTTTTCTATTTGAATTACGACTAAAGTCCTGATTGATAGGTTGATTGAAAAAAATATATAGCTTTCAAATGGTATCACATTTTTTGAATCCAAAATATGTGTCACATTCTATGCTTCACATACTATAGGATTAAAAAAATAAGAATTGAATTTCATGAATTTTTGACCAAGTTAAGGTGGACAGACATACGAGTTTTTATATTTTTTAAATTTTGTAATAAAAAAATCATAATTAATTATTAGTTGGAACAAAATTTAAAAAAAATATGCACCACATCGGGACATGAGTCACCTACTTATATCTAAAATCTTATAAAAAAATATTATCATTTTATTGTGGTTAGGGTGGTCAAACAGACACCTACTTCTTATTTTTTCCTTGAAATTTAAGTACTACTACATTGAAATTTCAAATTTTCACCAAATAGATTTTAATAAAATAAAATAAACCTAGTAATTTAGAAACTACATTCAATTTTCTACGGATTCTATTCTTACATATTTTTGAAATAATATAGATAACTTATTCAAATTTTTACGTCAATTTGCCTAACTCTGATTTTCTAAATTTTATTGCCACTTAAGGGCCTGGTTTTTCCATGATGATCCTGCACATACCCTCTTCTGAAGAGACATTCAAGAGGAAAGAGTTAGTGAAACACAACTGAATGGTCCCTCGAGCCTTTTTATCTAACTTCTTTCAATCTTCATCTGACATGGATGAAGTACATGGCTTCTTATCAACTGAAACTAGTAACCACTGATTTCTCTCCTCAAGGAAATCCTCCACTTTAACTTCCACATCTCATAACTAGTGCCATTGAACTTCTCGATATCTTGACAAGAGGTGGAGGCCATAGTATAGAATCTTTCACAAATCTGCAAAACCCACAACACAAAAGCTCCCAATACAACAAAAAACCTTCAACACTTTAAAAGGAAAGCATCCCTTCCTTAAAAGAACCGTTAGTTCTGATACCAAATGTTGATTATCAAGGTGAAGAAAGCTTGCAATATGAACTTAAATGTGAATACAAATATAAAATATTTAGATTAACCTTCAGCCTTAGTGTGAAGAAAGAATGAGAGAGAGAGAGAGATAGAAGAAACAAAACACATGCAACAACAGATTTACGTGGAGAAAACCTGAAGGAAAAAACTTGACCATCGAAAGAGAGGCAAGTATATTTCTGATAATCTGAAATATTCCATGCAACAATACACTTCTCTTATCGATCTCTGTAAAATATGGCAACACCTCGTTACCCTACAACCCTACAAAACTGAATTGAATAACTCTAGCTCAAGGCCCCAATTTAAAGAGATTTGTGAGACTGAAAACCACCATGGTTTCACCAAAATATAGGAAAAAATACCACCTAGAAAAACCCACACCTCCCTCCTTGAGATGGTTAAAAAATACCAAAAATAGCCTCTTATAGATGCTCTTAAAGCTATCATAAGGCATCTCTCATGCATGGGCGCCTGGGGTCCAAAAATAACATATTCTGTCATAGGGAATCTGTCATACTGTCATAGCATCTTATGAAAATTGTCATACATGTCATAGATGCTCTTACAAAATCCTATTTTGACCTAACAACCTCATTCTAAAAGATTCCAAAGTGGAACACCTAGCTATTTTGTCCTTTTCCAAAAGGATAAATAGTAATGGTAACACTACATTTACATTGTCTCTTTCACCACCATTGGTCAAACGGTTTCAACTCTTATGGGTAAATGTACAAAACACTTTTAGGAGAATAATTAATTAAAATATTTACTAGGTCGATGGCACCTAAATCCAAACACATAGCTGACCTTGGAGAAGGTTTCAAGGTTAAAGATGATATAAGTATGAGTTGAGTTGTTGAAGGATGTTAAGAAAGATGTGAATGATGTGAAGTGTAGTGCATTAGAGTGTGAAATTGAAAAGTATAGTGTGGGATTTCACATGTGTTAGTTTACTGGATGTATTGAGAATAAGGTGGCTACAATTCTTCAATCAGACTACAAAGGAGTTGATGTCATTTTGGTGGATTATATGTTGCATTGGGATGCTTTTCTCTGTGTAAAATTTATTCTCTATCTTCATTTCTATTATGGTAGTGAGCCCTTTGGCAGTTATCATTTCTTCTTTAATCAATGAGCCCTCCAGAAATGAGCCCTATTATATCTAGTGTTATTACTACTTATATGATGAGCTAATCCTCACTATGGTTTTTCCCTTATTTTGTTTTCTACATAATTTTGGTGTTCTATTGTGTATGGTGTTAAGTTGTTTCAATTCGTGTTATTTTATTTTCATGCAATGTACAACTGATTCACCCCTCTCAATTGTGTTGTGCATTCAATAGTACATTTTTTGGATGTTGACATGGAAAATTTCAAAGTTATAGAGTCGCAACTAATAGAAGACAAAATTTCATCTATGTATGAGCAAATAAAAGAGCAGGATTAGAAATATGATCTTTGGACTAAGTATTTTGATGGAGCATGTTCAAAGGAAGGATTAGGTGCAAGGGTGACTCTCATATCACCAAAAATTAAGTCTTACAAATATTCATTTTCATTGAAATTTGAATGTACAAATAATGTAGTAGAGTATGAGGCTTTTTTGTTAGGACTTAACATGGTAGTCAAATACACAATCAAGAATCCTAAATTTTTTAGTGACTCTGAGATAGTTGCATCTCAAACTAGGGAAAAATATGTTTCAAAACATAAAAGACTAAAGAAATACAACTCTATTGTTTGGGATACCTTTTAAATTCTTGATGAATTTTCAATAGACTTGGCGGAAAGAGAAAAATACAATGGAATATTTTCTTTCCAATATTGACTTAAGACTTGATGATATTACCTTTACTAGGATATCAAAAGTTGAGGTCCAAATAAGGCCTTCAATTCCAAATAATATTTAGAACTTGCAGTATTCAATGATGATTCAAATTTTTTGAAGTTCCCATAATGCATAGATGAATATCATATGTAGGAGATTGACTTCCAAAGTTTTGTAGTGATTGTTGATGGGAAGGACAATATTTTTGGGAATGAGATAATTTAGTTGAAGACCAATAAGATTACCAAAGGACCAATGGATTTAGATTTTTTTTTTAATAATGATGACAAAAGTAATTCCAAAATAACTCCTTCACATGAACAAGATCTATAGTTTAACTTAGGAATGAGTGTGCACCTAATAAATTTCATTGGTAAAAAACTCAATCCAAAAATTAGAACAATGATTATTTCCTTGCTTAGGAAATAAAATCATGTCTTTTCTTGGTCATATGATGGCCTCAAGGCCTATAAAGAGGGTTTATTTCAATACGATATTCCTCTTAACTTTTATGCCAAACCCTTTAGGAAAAAATAGAGACCTATTAATCCAACATTGGCACCTAAAATGTAGCAAGAATTTATGAAACTAAGAGATGGTGGGATCATCAAGCTAATCAAACATTCCACCTAGGTTTTAAATTTAGTTCCGGTGAGGAAGAAGAATGTAGATATAATATTGTGTATAGATTTTAGAAATATAAATATATCTTCATTAAAAGATAACTACCCATTTCCAAATATAGAGGTTATGTTGCATAAAGTAATTGGTTGTGAGCTTTTGACAATGATGGATGGGTTGTCAGGCTACAACCAAGCCAAAGTAAAATAATTAGAGCAGTACAAAAAATATTTCACCACACCATGGGGCACATATGTTTATGATAGAATTTCATTTGCTCGAACTAATTTAGGAGCAAAATTTTAGAGAGCAATGGATGTTGAATTTTTTGACTTGATAGAAATATTTATGGTTGGCTATCAAGATGACCTAATTGCATAATCCAAAAAGGAAGATCATTATATGCACCTTGAAAAAATATTTTCTAGAGTTTTAGAATATGTAATTTCCATAAACCCTAAGAATTGTATATTTGGGGTGATAGAAAGAAAATTTATAGGTCATATTTTTTTTATAGACACTTAAATAAAACTGATTGATATTTTGCATCTAATTTTGATTAATTAATACCATTTCTTCCTAAATCACTTCGGACTAACCAATTAATTGAATAATCAACATTATTTAATTAAATTTATTAGATTAATTCACCTTTCTTCTAACTAATGTTCATCATATTTAATTAAATCCCCCCAACTCCTCTCATTTGATTAAATAAATCAAACTATTTAAATCAAATGTCATAATCCCCTAACCCATCCAAGTTAATTAACTATGAATTAATTAATCCTAAACCACTTTCTAATCATCATTAACAAATCCTCTAGCTCTTAACTCCACCTTGGTTGAGTCAACTCATGGTCAACTAACCAAGTTGCACATGAAATTCATTTATCTTAATTATTTGAATATCCTGTTTATCCTCACAATGACATATTCCAAGGAATATTCCTCTCAATCACCCTTTATTCAATTTTTCCTCAAAAGGGTTTGAAATACCTCTTACAAAGACATTTAATTCCTCTTACATACCATATTGTCTCTTACAAGGGCATTAACTCCTCTAACATTTTCAACCATATTCATCTACTTCTTCTTACATCCTTTCAAATCCTCAAATATTCTTATTTACTCCTCTTACATCTCCTTTACTCAACGCATTCCCCAAAATGTGCTCCACCCTTGTAGTGCCCCTTTGTTTTGCTCTTTGGGCCACTTGTATTAGTGTTGTTTGACGTTGTTGTTTGTTTGTACGTCGTTCGTATGGGTATCACTTCATTTTAAGTTGTTTATTTCTATTGTTTTATTATTGTTGCTTTAGTGTTTGGATATCATCGTTTTGATGTCGTTAAATTATGGTTTTAGTGTAAACAATATTCTATGAATATGTTAGTTTAGACAATCAAACTTCATTTGATGTGAATATCGTTAATTAATCAATAAATTAATTGGCTAAGAGATTATAATTAATGTTATTAATATTTGAGTGGACGTTGATTGTGTTATTAATATTATATATTTTAAATTAATGATGAGAATATCATTTATTTTAAATATATGTAAATTGATAAGTTGTTTGAATAAAATATTTAATTAAAACATTAAATTTTATTATTAATAAGTATATAATCTTATATTAAATTAGATTGTGAATTTAAGGTTTGTAGATGTAAATGATCACTATATTTTAATTGTTGATATTAAACATTTTTAATTGTAAATGGAAAAATACTTTAATTTCAATATTGTTATTTTTTAAATTAACGATCAGATAATATTCTTTATTTAATCATTTTTATAGATTAATCAAAAAAGAAATTCAGTGTTCCTTTCTAATTCAAAAATTTGAAAAGGAAATAAAATATGGAAGTTAAATTACATGCAGCTGTTGGAGCTAGAAAGGATTAAGAAAATTACTATTTTTGTTTTAAAAAAAGGAATCTTTGAATTTTTGATAATGTTGTAGTTGGACAATAGAGAGTCAGCTTTTTTTTTTGCTATAAAAAAAATATAGGAAAATAGCTTGGCTCTGTAAAATCCTTTTTCTCTAAAAATTGATATGGTTGAAAAAGAAATAATTCTTGGGAAAGCGAATAAGCACTGGAAAATGGAATCGGTGGCTGCGAAAGAGATCTGCGTCAACACACCTCCTCTAGCTTCGGACGTAGTATTCCAATTCTAATGCCTGCCTCGAATAACGTCCAGTGTGGGGTTAGTTATTCGATGCCTTTCTCTTATTTGAGCTTCAACTTATCTGTACCTTGGCGTCTTTCGTTCTACTCAAGTCTTGAATCTGGAAATGTCCAGTTTCCTTCATTCACCAAGCCAATCCTCCTGTTTACACACCCTCATTGTTTGGTCCTGCTTGTTTCATAATCCGTTTGCCTGCTAATATTCCTTTTTGTGAATTATATCTTGTGTTCTTGGTGTATTCTCCTCCTTGATACGCCTCTCTCTATGTAGTTGATTCTGGCATATGTGTCTACCATGGAAATCTCGCACACTGACTAAATGATCAAGCCCATCCCCACACCATAAGATTTTCCCATTTTCCCAAGGGACCACCGACCATACCAGCCTATTTCACAAGTGATAAACCTTTGTATCTCTCAATACTTGAATGTTTCAATGTTATAATCATGGGTTGCCATGCATTAAATTTTGTATTTCCATGTTGAGTTTTTTGAGATTGTGCAATGAAATTTATTAGCTTGAACAAAGTATAGCATGTGTAGCCAATTATCCTCTCCCTACCACGTGTTTTCCTCCACAATTTTGGCTTTGTTTTGAAGTTGAAGTTTCCCCTGGGTCACTAGCATAGCCCTCTCTATCGTTTCAGACTCTTATCATTGCTGCAGAACGACTGTGGGAATTAGCTATTTACAACGCATGGTTTTTGTGCTTCAAATACTTTGATCTAAAGGTAATTTCCTTATCACAAATACCGCTAGGGAGTTTCAATGATGACCTGTAGATGGCATGAAAGTCGCGGCCTGGAACATCGAACATTATCTTTATTTAAGAATTCCCAGTATCACCCTTGATGATGGTTGTGCCACCTCTCCCTCTGCCTCTGGTCGTAGCTTGTAGCTCTCTCTTGTGTGCATTCAGTTTGATTATGTTGATCCCTAATCTTGTAACTAAGCTTAGTGGCTAAAATGTGCCACTGGACTATGTCTGAGCAGTAGTATTCAAACGAAGGAGATGCATGTGGTTTTCATTTAAAATGATTAGAGGTGTGTGTGAGAGAGATATAAATGTTTCTACATTAATCTTATCTAGCATATTGACTTGTAATGTATAGCTGATCGACACCACCCAAAACACTCGATCCAAATCTAAGAGCTTGTACAGATTCTTTTCTTTTCTTCTTTTTCTTGATTCCTTGTTGAACTAGACACGGGGTTTGAATATATCATCTGATACAACTATGGTATGTCTTCTTTACAAGATCACTTCTCCATACATTAAACCCTTGCAATATTCATCGTTGATTGCAAACTCTATAGAATCATCTCTTCCATTTAATTTGCAATGCCTTCTCATGGTGGCCTACAATCTCGCTGACTATGGGGTTGACTAATTCCCCAACCCTACAAACATTTCAAGCTTCTTTACCATGTTGTTACCGTTATCAATGTTGGTATTAGCGCAATTTAAATTAAATTCACAGGCATATATATATGAATATATGTGTGTATATATATATATGCTATCTTCTATAATTATGCTATGGGAATGCCTTCTATGGACATTAATATGACCACCTTAAGAGTTGCTTATGATTCACATAGTTGTAGTATATAGTTTGTTATGTGGAATTCATAGAATATGTTAGTAATGGGAAAATGTTTTACTGTTGGCTTTTTATTATATTAATATCTATGTATGTTGTTCTAAATGGGAGTATAAACATATATAAAAATTTGTGTTGTTTTGAATCTTATGTTTGATATTATTAAAGCAAAGAAAGATAAGTATAATGTACTTCATTATTTTCATATAATAACTAAGTATAAATATATATTATATTTTATTATGAACAAAGAAAAAATAAAATGACTCAATAAAATAAATTTTTAATTGAAACTCTAAGGTTAGAATGAGATTTACTTGTATAAATTGAAGGACTTAACTTTATGAATAGAATAAGATTATCATTTTTGTTAATTAAATATGTTGTTTTCTATAATCTTCCTTACTTACTATTAGGTTGTATTGTTTCTACAAATAATGGAAGGAATAAGAGTTTCCTTTAGATTTTCTAGTATTTATATTAAATGAATTTGCTTGTCGTAATAGAAAGTTATGAAGTGATTGAATAAATGAGTATAAGTATGGTATTAGAAAGAATAATTTCTTTGTCAAAAGTTGATTGATTTGAAGATAGTGACTGTTGGGAATCAAACAGGTGAAATAATGATAATTTAAGATTTGATTAAGAAGTTGGTTTAGATTATCTTGTTTCATATAGGGTTGGTGAAATTTTTGGAATATGTGGTTATTCCATTATTGATTATCTATAACTTGTATAATGGTTATATACACTCATATTGAGGAATTTATATTTTAGTTTACCTTTATTATCATATTTATATAATAGGTATATTTATATAAAAATTGTTTCCTTGAATGGGTAATGGAAACTAAAGGATAATTTTTTGTGTAAAAGTGTATCTTTAGGTAGTTATAAAATATTGGTTAATTAAGTTCTTTAATATTTTTAAAGACTTTATAATGATGCAAAAATAAAATGAAAATTGATGGATTGAATGTTCTTTGGAAATTATTTCGATAGGTTGAAACTTAAGGGTACGATATTAAAACAATTTATTTATCAAAGGTAAAATGTAATTAGATTGGTTTCATATGGAATTTAGTTGGTGATGGGGTTACCTTGTGATATCGTTATTTGTTGTATGTAGCCCTTTTATTTGAGTAATTTGTTAAAGAAATTGATGAGTTGTTTTACTTAAATAGATTCGAGTTATTGATTGGTGGCTTAGTGGTAAATAATGTGGAAGTGATGCCTTTGTGATTACTAGTTATTGTGAATTGTTTTGTACAGTGTATTGCATGGTTTATGCGATTATCCTTTAACTTTATATTTGTTCAAAATGAAGGGTTGTATGATGTTTAGTTTAATTTTATATTTTGGTTTATCTTTGATTTGACTTTGAGTCACGGGAACCCATGATTTATTCTCGTTTCTTTGTCTTATGTTTTGGAGATATGGGTGGATATTTTTGTAGCTTCCAGAGGCTTGTGGAAAAGTTTGATTCTTTTGGGCACTTCGTTGTTTTGGTATGTTTTTAGAATTCATGTTAATTAAGTGGATGGTGTTACCTCCTTTGTTCTTGTTTTAGAGTTATGGTATGTGTGTTGTGAGATGGTTCATGCCTCGCTTGATATGTGTTATGACCACTTTGATTTTATAAGAGTTGAGGTACACCCCTTGTTTTGCTTTGGTTTTGGTACAAGTAGGGAGAGTGGATCGTCATAGAGGTTGGCGCACAAAGGGGCTGTCAGGATAACCCATGGAAGAGTTTCATAAACAAGTGATAACCTAATTAATAAACTAGTGGGCTTGGGTATTTAAACACTAAACAAGATTATTTATGTGGCTCACCCATGTCGTTAGTGCTCTCAAAGGCTAAGGATGGTTGAGAAGACCTGGTTGGTAAGGTCACTGCCTTGTCTTCGCGAAAGGTAAGTGGCTTCGCATGAGTCACCCTATGGGGTGGAGCCTTGAGATAGGTTGTCAGGTTAACCATAGATGGAGGAGACTCCTAGTGATAGGTATTTTGGTTAATCCATGTAAGGTCATGCGATGACACACTCCTATCGTACATGTTTATCTTCCCTTGTGTTGGATGCCTCTGGGAGTGTGGTTTACTTTTGTTTGATGTTGTTATGTGTTAAGTTGTGTTAGCCTTGTCTTTTTGACCTTGTTGGATGTGGATCATTTCTTGTCATCTCCTAGCACGGGGGGTGGACCTTCAGGTCCACATGGTCAGGTGGAGCGTGCTACGCACCCCATTGGGTTTCTAGGATGTGTTTGTGAAGCAAGGATTGGAAGTAGATGTAGAGATTCTAGAGCTTCACATGGTCAAAGATTTTTCTTTACCTGTACTTTATTCTTCATGGATTTATTATATTTTTAATTGGTGTACTCTTTCCATCAATATAAGGGATGCAATTTAGGATGTATCATTTTATTTATGATGTGTTGTATCTGTGGAAATTGGTTCCATAACTATAATATTGAAATTTGAATTAGATATGTAATAAATGATTTATGTAATTATATCTTCTCTATTGAATTATGGATAGTTATATGTGATCATTATGTTATCTTGTATATGTATGCTTCTATTGGTTATTTTCTTGTCTTTTAGTGAAACGATGTTATTGGTTGGGAACGTTTATATGTAATTCACCATGTAAACCCATGGGACTAGTTGCGTGTCATTAATTAATTATCATAATGTTTTATGTTTATCTTATTATGGTTGTTGTGTAGTATTATCTTTAAAAAAATTAATTATTTCATCTTTAGTTAGTTTGTTGTGTCATGTGGGGTTGCGTGGTGGGGCGTTACAACCATCATCCAATAAAATTTTGACAAGTGTCACATTCCTATTGGCTCCCTTTTTATCCAACATTCATCAAATTCTCTCATTCTTCAACCCTTGAGCCCTATGAGTAGAGGCTTTCTCTTCTTAATATGGACACAAGTTGAAGAATTCTTACTATAGGCATTTTTACTCATAACATTCATCACTTTCAAATCATTTTGAGAATATTTTCATCACTTAGCATCAATTTCATACTTGGATTCATCTACAACATTGGATCTTATCATTGGGATTGAGAGAGGGATTCTTTCCACATCAAACGAGCACCAATCCCCCTATGGATATGAGTTTGCATGCTTTTGTATTGTTTATTTCATATTTTCATCATGTTTTCTTCTCTTTCTTGATTGAGAATCTCATAGGGAGTGCTTTCTTTGGTATTCTAACTTGATTAACACTTGTTTGTTTTCTCTTGTTAGTTAATTATAGATTAGGCACTCACATTTTGGTGCTAGAAGGTGGGCTAACCATTTAAAAATTTAACATTTTGGCTTATAAATCATGTTTTTACAGGTTCTAGGAAGTGGCGTCACCTTTGACATTACTAGAGCACCACTTTTTAAAATATAGTGTCGCCTTTGCAAATAGAGCCGCTTTTATCATCACTGAGTCACATTTTAGGTCCTTGGTTTAGCACAAAGCGTTGCCTTTATTTTTTAACTAGAGCATCACTTTTGCAAATATAGTGCCACCTTTGTAATCATACAAAGTCACTTTTGAAATATAGTGTCGCCTTTGCAAACAAGGTCTCCTTTGTTTTCTTGCTTTGCACTCCATCTTAAAATGACCATATCTTGGTCATATTTTGGTCTTTTTTAGATATTTGTTTTTTTAAATGAGGTAGAATTTGATGAGATATGCAATGGTCTACGTGTTTCTTATTTTTTATAGACTTAAAAGTTTCAATTTTTCACCTAAATTCAAATCACATGGTAACTTGGTATAAGTTTTAAGGTTTTTATTGTTATTCATTTATCTAACCCTCATATCTTCTTGTTTCTTGATTTCACCTAAATTTTGGAGCATGGATTGCAGGTTTTAAGAGGATTATAGAGCATTGAAGTGAAAGAAAAACCATTTGATATTTATTGTAAAAGTGTTTTCAAGCACGCATGGGAAAATTGTTGAAATGTATAAGACAATTGAGAGGGGGAGGTGAATTAGTTGTCACCAATCACATTCACAAAACTCAAACAATTATTATCTCGACATCCACTTTAATCTGCTATTAAGTATGAGTGAGAAGTGCAAATAACAGAAAGTAATATCAACACAAGAAACACCAGATTTACGTGGAAAACCCGATAAGGGAAAAAAAATGGTGAGGATTAACACACAATATCATAGTAATTATAAAACTGGATACAAGAGGCTCACTACTAGAGGGATCACTGCTCAAGATAGGACTCACTATCCAAATAGGAGGCTCACTTCCTATAACTATAGAAACATATAAAGAAGAATGTTACATAGAGAAAATTATCTCAATGCAATAGAAGATCCACCACAATAACTTCCACACATTCTCAACCTTGATCAAACAATTGCAGACACCATCAACTCACTACTTTCAAGAGTCTAACACATTAAAGTACTATTGCATTAATTCACTTTCACATAATTTTTCACTTCTATCTCACTTCTCACATGTGTGGCTTACAAACATTAACATCTTGACTTATATTTATACCAAATTCGATCTTAGAAACTTTCTCCAAGGTCAACTACACATTCTTTATTTTACAAATTCAAATTAGGTTGATGACTCAACATTCCTGCGGTGGATACAAATGCAAGTGGACCAAATTAATACTTAATTAGGACCCAAAACAACATCTTGGATCAATCACATGATTCCTTAATTGATACTTATCCTTCATGTAATGTGTAGACACCAGGTTGGCCAAACCTAATGAACACACCAATGAACATTGAAGTATGCGCATTTGCAACAAGAATATAACACATGGATCACATAACACGCTTCACCATACACTGGAACACCTCTCAAATTTATTCAAATTAATCCATAGCAACAATAATAATATTCATACAAAGAACACTTTCCATCAATCCACTCAAACTATACAAACACACATAGTAACTTTGGAACTAGTCTTCTGGAGCACCAAACCATGAGAAATTTTTCCAGAAAGTAGATAAAACCATTACAAGGCTCTCTTCTAGATCTAAAATATGTGATACAAACCATTAGAGGACTACGAAGAAGAAATATTTCTCCTAGTCCATAGATAAACAACTCTGTCAGACTAGTTCACATAGGGAAAACAACTTTCACTCTTCATCAACCCAGAAGCTATAACTTAGGATATATCACCCAAGGATTCTCATAAACAACACTACAAATCAGAAAAAGAATAGGATCAACATAGAAGAAATTCATACCACATTACCAAAGCACATTTAGAACACACACACAATTCTATCTTCAATGTTTATTAATTTTCTCAAAAGAACTTGATAACTCATCATATCAACACACCTACAACACCATAAAGATGGCTCCATTTACTCACAACATCTCTATAGTATCTCAACCATACATTTACCACCTACAATTACTTGATTCCTTTTACTGTAACAACCTATATTGTGTTGACATCAATGATAAAATTTATGACAACACCACCATACTCATTCATACTCACAACAATCTCCCCCTTTGTCATTGATCGAAACACATGATGTGAAAAACCATCAAAAATAGCATACACACTCTTCCCCATTTTTTTCAGATTAGACAGCCTACACAATCTTCCTTCACACTCTTCTCCTTACAAAATTCTCTCTCCTTTCCAACCTTTTTAGATATAGATAGAATTTTTCACATGACTCTCTCCCCCTTTGACATCAATGGAAAATAATTTTTTTTACATGATTCTTCAACCATATAAAATTCTAATCACTCCCCCTTAGGAGTGCACCCATGAAAACACACATATTATACACCAATGATACTCTCTACTCTCCTTGAGGAGTAGACCCAAATCATCAATCCAAATAGATGATGAATCTGTAGATCCACTCGACTAATGCACCTCCATGTGAACCTAGTTTAAAGAAGAAGGGGAAGTAACCCCCAAATTCTCCTGAAGATACTCAAAATTATCCTTAGGAAGATACTTAGTAAATAAAACTTCAATCTGATCCTTTGAAGATGCATATTCAAGCCTGCCTTCATTTTGAAACACCTTCTCCCTTCAGAAATGATATCTGATAGATATATGCTTTGTCCTTGAATGCATTACTGGATTCTTTGAAATATTTATTGCACTTGTATTATGAAATATTTATTGCACTTGTATTATCACAGAAGATAGGAATAGGCTCATCACATGACTCCTATATCCTTCAGTGTTTGCTTCATCCAAAGTACCTATGTGCAGCAAGATGTTGCTACAATGTACTCAACCTCTATAGTGGATAAAGAAACTAAATCATATTTCTTGCTCAACCATGAAACCGACCTACATCCTGTTGGATGTTGTTGTATGTGTTGTTGATATGTGGTTGTCATTGATGTCAACACTATTAGCATTCATGATTTTGAAGTCTTTATATGTTGAGGATATTGATAAAATAATAATAAATAAGTCGGAGGTTGTCTGTGAAGCTATGAAGTGTTGTGAAGGTCAGAGTGGTGGAAAATTCAGTATGTTGCTAGATTCAAGTGTTTTTATTTAAAGGGTTTTTTGTTGACGCTATCTAGTTTATACTCCATAAGTTTCAGAGGTGCACATCAATATTTGTGCAAGTTTTGTGTTTCAATGTTCCTACAGTTATTTTGTAACTATAGTTGATGTTTCTAGAAGAAGAGAATGTGATTCTGGTAATTTCAATTGTTGCGTATGCTCGTGAGATGTTTTTTGATGTTTCTAGATCTTTCTCTATCCTTGTTGCATGTCTACATTGATTGGTGTGATCATGATTGGAGATTTTTCCATTGTGTGTTCGAGTTTTCATGTTCTTGGTCGACATGGTGGTTGTACCATGTCGTAGATCCTTGTGGATTAATATTTTAATGTTTGGAATGTTCAAGGAAGTTTTTTAAGGTATTCATTATGTTGTGACTGACTTCGGTTGGCGCACATTGAGATTTTTTCATGAATTGGGCCGAGGGATTGTAATTTATTCTTTTATTCTTGGTTGATAGAGTTTTTAATGAAATTCCATGTATCAGATATATAAGATAGATTATTTCTTCATTTTGAAGTGTGTGTGGTGCTTGATGTATGTATGAGAAGTGTGAATGAAAAATGTGTGAGTAAAGATCAGATCATTCGATTGTAGAGCAGAGTGTGAAGAATATTCAATGAAGTGGGAAGAAGTATTTTGTGCCTAACTGAAACTATCATTATGCTTTTGTAGAAGCTAATTTCTCAGTTCAACCTCTTCAAATGGATTTAATCTGAATTTTTTTGTAAGGAAATGAGCCTTCTTATTTGAGTAGTGAGCTCTAGGCAGTGTGCCTGAATGCATTTGCATTCCTTATTCATTTTTTATTATACTTCTAACAGGGTATAATCTTATGGACTAACATCCACCATGGTTTTTCCCCAAATAGGGTTTCCACGTATAAAATCTTGATGTTATTTTATTTCTAATGTGCTATCGATTCATGCTTTCATTATTAATTATCAGATCTGAGATTTAAGGTTAATAAGGATAAATAAGTTTTAAATTCTGTGACAACTTATTCACCCCCCCTCTTAGTTTTCTATTCTTTTTTTGCCAAAAATTGGTATTAGAGTAGGTTCATTTCAAGAAGTTTAATAGCTTGAGCTGATCTGAGATGGAATCATACAAAAAGGATAGTTTTAGATTCTATGGAACAAACTACTCTCTGTGGAAATCTAGAATGGAGTGTCATTTGAAGTGCTTTGGTGATCCCTTCTAGAAGATTACAAAGAATAGATCTATTAATCCTTAGAATGGTCCCTCTACTCCTGATGAGATCAAAGAAACTGAAACAAATATCAGGGCTATATAAGCATTATTGAGTTCTCTGACTGATTCAAAGGTGATGAATGTAATTGGTCTGAAAAGAACATATGAGATCTGGAAGAATTTGGACACATTGTATGAAATAGATGCACAAGTGAAATTTTCTAAGCTACAAAGTCTGAAAGGCAAGTGGGAAAACTTGAAAGTGAGTGAAGATGAAAACATATTTTCTTTCATGCAAAAAGTGAATGAACTAGTGATGAGTATTAGATGTGTTAGTGGAATCTTGGATGAAGAAGAGATTGTGGCTAAAGTGCTTAGATCATTGCCTACTTATTGCAAAACAAAATCTCATTCTATTGAAGAACTCGAGATAGTAAAAAATGTGATAAGAGACATGCTAATTGGTAAGCTTGCTACCTTTGAATTAAGTGAATTTGGTGAATCTACTCCTAAGACAAAATCTTCATGTAAAGCTCTTGTATCCGAAACAAACCAATAGAGATATGATCTATGAGAAAGTTCCAGAAAGACATTCAAGTATGAAGATGAGATTAAACAAATTGAAGATGAAGAAAGAGAGTTAGAAGAGATGGAAGCATTGATTGTCAAGAGAGAAGCCAGAGGACAAGGTAAGTATAAAGGAAATTTTCCTATTAAATTTTTCTCTTGCAATAAGATAGGTCATTTTGCATGTCCTGAAAGAGTTCCTAGGTTCAAACTTGATAAGCCTAGATTTCAAAAGAAATGTTATGATGTTGAAGGTGTTGTTGATGATGAATCTGATAAAGAAAATGGAAATGAAGATGGATGGGTATTCATTGCTATGAAGGAAAATGGTATGGTGTCCACTGAATTTGCTAGTGATAAGAATATTGAGAAAGCTCTTGCAGCCAAAATTGAAGAAAAGGATGAATGGGTGATTGACAGCGGATGCTCAGATCATATGACTGGTGACAAAAGAAAGTTTATAAGCTTGGAAAAATATGATGGTGGTGTTGTAAGATTTGGAGATAACAATGCTGGTGTGATTTGTGGCAGAGGCACTATTTTTCTTGGTGGTAAATATAATATTGATGATGTCCTTTATGTTGAAGGATTGAAGCATAACCTATTGAGTGTTGGACAGATGGTAGACAAGGGATACAATCTTTAGTTCAAAGATGGTAAGTGCAGGATACTGAGAAGTTCTGGAAATGTAATTGTTTCAGGTACAAAGACAAGAGGTAATATTTTTCACCTGAGTGCTGCTAGTGAAAGATTTTTAATTTCTCAAGTTGATGCAAGTTGGTTATGGCATAGGAGGTTGTGTCATGTGAATTTTGATAACATTGTCAGAGTAAGCTCCACTCAAGCAGTTAGAGATATTCCTAAGATAGTGAAGCCTACTAACACCATATGCAAGGAATGTCACATGGGAAAGTAGACAAGAATTTATTTTCAAAGCAAACAACATCATTCTAATGGAGTACTAGACCTGGTGCATACTGATCTATGTGGTCACTCCAGAATCAAAAGTCTACAAGGAGAAATGTACTTTATGTTTCTTATTGATGATTACTCTAGGATGATATGGGTTGCCTTCTTGAGAGAAAAAAATGAAGGATTGGAAGAGTTAAAAAATTTCAAAGCTATGGTCGAGAATGAGACAAGATTGAATATTAAATGCTTAAAGTCAAACAAAGGTGGTGAATTCACTTCCCAGGAGTTCAATTCTTTTTGTGAAGAGCATGGAATCAAAAGACAGTTATCTACTCCCTGACCCCGTCAATAGAATGGAGTTGTTGAGAGAAAGAATAAAAAAATTCTATATGTTTCTAGAACTATTATGTTGGAAGGTAATTTTCCTCATATTTACTAGAGAGAAGTTGTAAGAATTGTTGTATATACTATCAATCGGATAAATTTCAATGGTAATTCTGGTAAGACTCCTTTTGAGCTATGGTTTGGTTATAAGAGTATTGTTAAATATTTCAAAATATTTGGAAGTAGATGTTATATCAAGAGAGATGAAGATATTGGCAAGCTTGATGCTAGTAGTGATGAAGGAATCTTTTTGGGTTACTCTACTGAGAGCAAGGCCTACCGATTCTATAATAGAAGATTAAAGAAAATGATTGAAAGTGAAAATGTTAGAGTTGTTGAAGACACTGATAGATCATCCAAATACTATGGATATGATTTAGATGACTAACATGATATCACTAATAATGGAAAGAATGTGTAGACACAAAATCAAGTTCAAATTGTTCCAATGACTCAAGAAAATCAAGAAGGAGAAGCTAGTGGAAGTGCAGAAGAAAGAACAGAAGAACGAGAAGTTCAACAAAATCCTAAAGTTCTAAGGTATGTATAGCTAAATCATTCTAAAAATATTATTATAGGAGATAAGAACAAAGGTGAGAAAACTAGAAGAAGAATTGCAGAAGAGTATTGCCTGATTTCCAAGACTAAGCCCAAAAATGTCAATGAAGCATGTAAAGATGAATATTGGATGGAAGAAATGAAGGAAGAATTGATGCTGATAGAGAAAAATGATACATGGATTCTTGTTTCTAGACCTCAGAATAAAAATGTGATTGGAACCAAATGGGTCTTTTAGAATAAGTTGAATGAACAAGGTGAATTGGTCGGGAATAAAGCAAGACTTGTATGTAAAGGGTATGTTAGAGTAATTGGTTATTTACTTGATTAATTAAACAATATTTGTTTAATTAATTAAAGTTCCCTTTTATCTCTTTTACGCTTAAGCTAACATTAGGTGCATAATAATTAATTATTTTATTAATTATTAATGTGCAAGCCTATGGTTTTCCTTTTTAGGGTTTCTTTGACCTATATGTGGTTGAAACTTTTCTTTTGTGTCATTATTCATTTTTACATTTTGTTGAATACATAGCTCCACATCTTTTAGAATTTTTATTATTTGTTTCTCTTTGCTTCTCCCTATAACAAGTATTCTTGCTTGTAGAGATCACTAGGCTCCTATGAAGATGTATTTTCTCAACTTCTTCATGGTATTAGAGCATCAGATTTGCAGCTACCTATTCTTATTTTGATATTTTTGCATTGGAAACAGATCTGGGATTTCAGACGTTTTCTTTTGTGGATTTGGGGGGGAGTTTATTTTTGGTGCACTTTGGGAAAAGAATGACATCACGGTTGAGTTTAAAAGGCCCAAAAACCCCTTTTATCATATAAAGTTTGTTAGATTTGGCCACTATCAACTGGGGGGGCAAATTGTTTTACCCAGGAGCCGTACGGCCCCAAGGCATGTTTTTCGAGGTCAAAATGAAATATTAAAAAATTTAAAAAATCAATTTTTGGATTTTTTGAAACCTATGGCCAGTGTAAAATCTGACCGCTGCCGCTGTGCAACCAAGCGGCCACCAGAAGAGGTGGCCGCCACCAACAAATGTTGTTGGACCGCCACCTGTGTTGGCCGGTCACCTAGCCACCGTCAGTGCCTAGCCTCCACCGGCCAACCACTGGCCCCCATCGGATCGCCACCACCACACCGCTTGTGCTCAGCCAGTCCGCCACCTATCTCGGGAGCGCCACCAGAGAGCCACCAGGGCCCTTAATCATTTGTTTTTTGCCCCCTTTCACTCAAACGAACATATCTCAAGCATTTTAGGTCGATTTTTCGAATGAAAATAGGCATTTTTAAAGCTGATTTCGGCACCAACCTAATCGTATGGGATTTTTTTCAACATTTTACCAGTCTAGTTATTATTTTTCTAGTCAAAGTGGGGTCATTTTTCTGCACTTTTGGGGCCATAGAAGGTGCAAACGGACTCCGTTTTTCAAACACGAATAGGCGTTGGAAAGCTCTCAGTATGCTCTATTCAGATATGTGATCTTTTTTCTTAGAATTTTTCATCAGGTATATGAGAATTTTTTTTGAAGTATTTTTGCTTCTGCATTACTTCCTCTTTCACAGTTTGTACTAAGGTTTGGGTTTATCTCTTGCGGGGGGGTGTTTTTTTCTCACTTTTTGTCATTTATATCAGAAAAATAGAACACCAAAAATCTCAAAAAAATCAAACCCTTCTAGATCTTCTGTCTATTCTGAAAGATCACATAATAATAAAAAACACAAGTAGGTACAAGTGCAGGGTTTCATGGCAGACTCATCAGTTGAGTTACTCACATCACACAACTATCACACCTGAAAGTCTCACATGATGAGGCTACTCAGGTCACGAGGGTTGTGGTCTTATTTAGATGAGGTTCAGCCTTAGTTGCAACGTCTTTTTGAGATTATGCAGCATAGGAACAAGATGGATGAAGCTATGAGTTTGCTATCCATGCATGTTTCCGACAGTATTTTGTTTCACCTTGATGCTTTCCTCACTCCTCGAGCCATATGGTTGAAGTTTGAGACATTTTTGGGGCCATTAATGAGTTATGAGCATTACAAATTGAGGCAAAGCTGACTTCACTGTTACCTAAATCATTTCCCACTATTGAGGATTTTTTGAACAAGTTAAAAACTATCTGCACTATTTTACAGGGTTGTGGCAAGAATAAGTCAGACACAGAGTGCATTAACTTGATCCTTTCGAAGCTTTGTGGTCCATTTTAGATATTTTTTTCTTCTTTTTATTCCACCATGAATGGACTGGGTACTCATTTTTCCATGCCTACCTTTGATGTGTTTTGTGAGCATTTGTCTCATGAGCAGTCACATCTTTCTCATATGGATATGATCTCAAGATCAAAGAACAAAGCACTGGTTGCTCAGTCATCTAAAGAGAAACAAAAGCAGAAACCAAAGCCCAAGAAAGATTTTGCAGGCAGTGAGCATTCCTCCAAACCACCTCCTAAGTCTGATTCTAAACCATCTCCTCATCCCAAACAAAAGAAATCTTTGAAGTCTAGTGAGTCTTCCTCCAAAACTAAGCAGAAATCAGGAGACACTTGCAACTTTTATGGCAAGGAAGGACATCCAGTTTCCAGGTGTTGGAAAAGATTAGAGGCTTTAGAGGAAGCCATGTAGCAGCATCACATATCCTCACCTCAGTCTTCTTCTCCTTTCATAGGGAAAGGCCATGCTCTCACTGCTCGAGCATCGACCTATGGGTCCACTTGGATTTTAGATTCCTCACCATATGACTCACACTCAATAGTTGGTCACTTCTCTTGCCTCTTGTGGTACTTCACAGATTGTAGTGGGTGACTCTACACAGCTTTCAATCTTGGGTTCAGGTTCTATCTCTTTGGATGGGGGCACTCTACAGGATGTTTTGGTTGTTCTTAACATCTTGACGAACCCCCTATCCATTTATCAGATTTTCCATATTGGCTCTAGTAAGACAGTTGAGTTATCACCACATGATGTTGTTATTCGGGACCTCCATCACTCTGATTTGGTTGTGGCTATTGGGAGTGTTGATACTACATCTCGTCTTTACAAATTTGATGGATTTGAGCCTTTTGAGGGTACAGGTTCATCTCTTATAGCACATATAGATTTAGTGAGTAAGCTTTGGCATGAGTGTTTGGGCCATGTCAATTACAGATATCTTCAGCAGATGAGTACATAGGCACTTGTTCTTGGTCTTCCATAGATTTCCTGCACAAATGGTGTTTGTCATGGTTGTGTACTTGGGAGGCATCACAGGAATCCCTTTCCGAAGGGAAGAGACACTCGTGCTTTGGCACCCTTGGAGTTGATTCATAGTGACCTCATGTCATTTTCCACGCCTTCTTTTTCTAGGGCCAAGTATGTACTCACATTCATCGATGACTTCTCCAGACACACATGGGTGTACTTTCTTAATTACAAGTCTGATGTCTTTGATTCCTTCGAATCTTCAAGACATTTGTAGAGAATCAGTCTGGCCTTTCTATTCGGCGACTAAGTACAGATAATGGGGGGGAGTATGTGAATCAGGCTTTCAGAGATTTTTTGCACTGAGCATGGTTTGCAGCATCAATTTACTGTTCCCTACACCCCTCAATAGAATGGTGTCGCTGAGAGAAAGAATAGGACTTTACGGGAGATGGCAAATTGTATGATTCAGTCCAGGTCCATGGATTCATCTTTTTGGGCTGAGGCGATTAATTGTGCCAACTATATTCAGAATCGGATGCCTCACAAGGCGATTCGAGATATGACTCCTGAGGAGGCTTGGTCTCATGAAAAGCCTGATGTTTCATCATTTTGAGTATTTGGTAGTGAGGCATGTGCACTTATTCTTGATGCTCAAAGGAGAGCCATGGAGCGGAAGATTCGACCCCTCATTTTTGTCAGCTATTGTGAGGATGTTAAGGTATATAGGTTGTTTGATCCTGATTCTAGAGAGGTCCTATTTAGATGGGATGTCTAGTTTGATGAGTGCCTTCCCACAGTGGATACCCTATCTCCAGTATCTACTTCATTACCTACTCCTCCCACAGCCACTCTTCAGGATTATTTTAAGGATGATTCTAATGAGGATGTTGATGATCCCCCATCTCCACCTCCACTTGCTCCACCTCAGATGCCCAAATGGGCTTGCTTTACTATTGAGGCATCAAGATCTATGGAAGGTGATCCTTCAGACATTTGTCGCACCTATTCTCATACTGTGGGTTCTAGTCTTTCGAGTCATGCTCTTTCAGAGGATCCTCAAAATTTTTCAAAGGAAACAGGTCACCCTGAGTGGGATAGTGCTATGGAGGAGGAGTATTTTTCTTTGATGAGGAACAATACTTGGGATCTATGTCCTCTTCCTAAGGGCAGAAAGATGGTTCGGTGTAGATGGTTGTATCACACCAAGTATATTGCTGATGGTTCTATTGATAAGTACATCTTGTTGCAAATGGTTTCTCCCAGGTTGAGGGTATTGATTACTTCAAGACATTTTCCACTGTCGCCAAGATGAATTCTATTCGCTTTGTACTATCACTTGCAGCTTCTAGGGGATGGCCCATTTTTCAGATGGATGTGAAGAGTGCTTTCTTGCATGGTGACCTACAGGAGGAGATCTATATGGAGCAGCCTCAGGGATTTGTGCAGGATGCTTCTTTGGTTTGCAGACTTCAACATTCATTATATGGTCTCAAATAGGCCCTTTAGGCTTGGTATGAGAAGATGGACTCTTTTTTTCTCTCCACTAGTTTCTCACGCTATCATTCAGATCTCGCAATCTACATTCAGAATCTTGAGGGTCAGATCCTGATTCTTGCACTATATGTTGATGATCTCCTCATCATAAGTAGCTCATCCTCTATGATTCAACATGCTTAGCAAGCTTTGATGGAGTAGTTTGAGATGAAAGATCTCGGTCTTCTGCACTATTTTCTTGGTCTTCAGGTGGTTCAGTCTTCTGATGGGATCTCCATTTACCAGTAGAATTATGCTCTAGATATGCTTCAGTGCTTTGGCATGCTTGATTGCAAGCCTGCCCCCACACCTTTTCATTCAAGGGTTGTTTTGACTACTCCTTGCCCCACTCCTTTTGTATATTCTACACTTTACAGGCAGTTGTTTGCTAGTTTGTTGTACCTGACTCACACTCATCTTGATCTTTCCTTTGCAGTTGGTGTTGTCTCTCAATTCTCCCATGATCCTCATAAGAGTCATTGGAAAGCTGCCAAACGTATTTTGAGGTACATTCAGGGCACCATTTCTTATGGCATTCACTACACATCAGGGGATCCTCACATTGTCGGCTACACTGACTCAGATTGGGCTAGTGATGTCAATGATCGGAAGTCTACTTCTGGCTTTTTTTTTTGTCTTGGCTCTTGTCCTATCACATGGTCTTGCAAGAAGCAGACTGCTCATGCATTATCATGTACAAAGGTTGAGTATCGAGTTGTTGTACTCGCTAGTCAGGAGATTTTATGGCTTCGACAGTTGATGAATGAGTTTGGTTTTCCTCCTAATAGTCCCAATATTCTTTGGTGTGACAATCAGAGTGCTATACACATTTCTCGCAACCCAGTGGAGCATCAACGAATGAAGCACATTGAGCTTTATATGCATTTCATCAGACAGTTGATTCAGGATGGTTCTCTCATCTTGGAGTATATTCCCACTGCCGAGTAGGTTGCAAACATCTTCACAAAGCATTTTGCATCATCGTGATATCTTCAGTTGTGCTATATGCTTGGGGTGAAGGAAATTGTCCTTGGGGGGTCTTTATGAGGCCTTCCTTCCTTCATGTTTCTTTCAGCATGTTCTTCTATCTCTTTTTGGAGAGGAGTTTTTTCCCATTGGGTTTTCTCCTTTTCTCTATTTCATAGAGATTTCCTTGTACTTGGGTACTTGACTAGGCCTTGTTGTCGGGACCCATTATTGTTTGCTTTTAGTAGCTTCTTCTAGGTTTTAGCTTCTCCCTAAGTCTAGCTTAAGGGGGGGTGTTAGAGTAATTGGATATTTACTTGATTAATTAAATAATATTTGTTTAATTAATTGAAGTTCCCTTTTATCTCTTTTACACTTAAGCTAACATTAGGTGCATAATAATTAATTATTTTATTAATTATTAATGTGCAAGCCTAGGGTTTTCCTTTTTAGGGTTTATTTGACCTATATGTGGTTGAAACTTTTCTTTTGTATCATTATTCATTTTTACATTTTGTTGAATATGGAGCTCCACATGTTTGAGCATTTTTATTGTTTGCTTCTCTTTGCTTCTCCCTGTAACAGGTATTCTTGCTTGCAGAGATCACTAGGCTCCTATGAAGTTGTATTTGCTCAACTTATATAGGGTACTCATAGATGGAAGGTATTGATTTCGAAGAAACCTTTGCCCCTACTGCTAGAATTGAAGCTGTAAGATTATTTCTTGCTTATGCTGCTTTTGAGAACAACAAAGTCTATCAAATGGATGTAAAGTCAACATTTCTGAATGGTGAGCTAGAAGAATAAGTATATGTTGAGCAACCAAATGGATTTCAACTGACTGATAAAGAATATATGGTTTTTCGATTGAAGAAAGAGTAGTATGGACTCAAACAAGCCCCTAGAGCCTAGTATGCTAGATTGGATAAATACTTGTTGAAGCTTGGATTCAATAAAGGTACTACTAACAGTAATCTATATTTCAAGATGGATCAAGATAAAGATTTGATTATTGAAGCCGTTGTTGATGACATCATTTTTGAGGGTGATGATGACTTATGTATGAAGTTTGTTGATTAAATGAAAAGTGAATTTGCGATGTCAATGATTGGAGAGTTGAAATCCGTTTTAGGATTGTAAATTACTCAATTAGATGATGGAATATTTATATCTCAGTCCAAATATGTAAGAGAGTTACTGAATTTTTTTGGCATGGAAGACTCAAAGCCAGTTGGTACACCCATGGCAACTAAATGTAAATTAACAAATAATGATGATTCTCCTAAAGCAAATAAAACAAGATACAGATCAATGATCGGTGGATTATTCTATTTGACTCATACCAGACCAAACATCATGAATGTTGTACCTATGGTTGCTAGATATCAAGTTGATCCAAAGGAATCCCATGTGATTTTTGTGATGAGACTTTTTAGATACTTGAAAGGGAAAGTTGACTTTGGTCTTTGCTATCCTAATGATGATCATCTTAATTTGACCGCCTTTGTTGATGTTGATTGGGCAAGAGATATGGATGAAAAAAAAAGTATTAGTGGTGATGCATTCTTCTTTGGGAAGAAGTTGGTGTCTTGGTTAAGTAAAAAGAAGAATTTTATTTCCTTATCTACTGCTAAGGCAGAATATATTGCTTCTACAAAAAATTTCATTCAAGTAATATGGATGAAGCCGATGTTGAGAGATGTCAGAATTGAGTATAATGAGCATCCTGAGATATTTTGTGATAATTCAAGTGCCATAAACATTTATAATAATTCGGTGTTTCATTCAAAGATGAAACATATATCTATCAAATATCACTTTTTGAGAGACAAATTGAGTGATAAAGAAGTCAGATTGGAGTATGTGCCTAAAAAAGAATAGATTGTGGACATCTTTACTAATCCATTGCCTAAGGATAATTTTGAGTATCTCAGAGGGAAGTTAGGGGTGATTTCCCCTCCTAATCTGAACTAAGATGCAAGTCTTTGGATCAATCCATGCATTCATAGTCATATCTTGTTTTGGATTGATGTTGTGGTGGCTGCTACTCAGGGGGAGTAGTTAGCTAATTCAGATATGTGGTTTAGAGCTTGTGTACCTTTGACATTGAATTCAAAGGGGGAGAAGATTAATGTGAAAAACTTTTGCAGAAGAAATGGGGAGAAGAGTAATCAGAACTAAGGAGGAGAAGAACAGTATGAGAAGAAGAGTTAGTTGTATTGATGGTATTTTTCACATCATGTGTTTCCATCAATGCCAAAGAGGGAGATTGTTGGATTTTGTGGTCATGTTGCTAATATGTGGTTGTCATTAATTTCAGTACTATTAGCATTAATGATTTTGAAGGTTGTAAATGTCGAGGATATTGAGAAAATTATAATAAATATGTTGAAGGTTGTTTGTGAAGCTATGAAGTGTTGTAAAGTTCAAAGTAGTGGAAAATTTAGTATGTTGCTATTCAGGTGTTGTGTTTTAAAGGTTTTTTTGTTGAGCCTATCTACTTGATACTCCCAAATTTTTAGAGGTTTGCATCAATATTTGTGCAAGTTGTGTATTTTCGTGTTCCTACAGTTATTTTGTTACTATAGCTGATGTTTTTGGAAGAAGAGAGTACAATTATGGTAATTTCAGTTGTTGTGAATGCTTGTGTGATTTCTGTTGATGTTTCTATATTGTTATCTATCTGTTTTGAACACAAACATTGATTGGTGTGATCGTGATTGAAGATTTTTCCATTGTGTGTTCGAGTTTTCATGGTCTTGGCCGACATGGTAGTTGTAGCATGTTGTGGATCCTTGTGGATTATTATTTTAATGTTTGGAATGTTCAAGGAAGTTTTTTTTAGGTCTTCATTTTGTTATTACTGACTTTGGTTTGTGCACATTGAGATTTGTTCATGAATTGGGCGGATAGTTTGTAATTTATTCTTTTATTTTTGGCTGACAGAGTTGATGAAATTCCATGTAGCAGATATATAAGAGCGATTGTTTCTTTATTTTGAAGTGTATGTAGTGCTTGATGTATTTATGTGAAGTGTGAATGTGAAATGTGTGAGTAAAAATCAGATCATTCGATTGCAGAGCAAAGTGTGAAGAACTATTTCTATGCCTAACCGAAACTTTCATCAAGCTTTTGTAGAAGCTAATTTCTCAGTTCAACCTATTCGGATGGATTTAATCTGAATTTTTTTGTAAGGCAGTGAGCCTTCCCATTTCAGCAGTGAGCTCTAGGCAATGTGCCTGAATTCATGTGCATTCCTTATTCATTTTTCATTATACTTCTAATAGGGTATAATCTTGTGGACTAACATCCACCATGGTTTTTTCCCTAACAGGGTTTCCATGTATAAAATCTTGGTGTTCTTGTGTTTTTGATGTGTTATTGATTCATTCTTTCACTATTAATTATCAGATATAAGATTAATGGTTAATAAGGATAATTAATTGTTAAATTATGTGACAACTGATTCACTCCCCCCCTCTTAGTTGTTTATTCTTGTTTTCCCAACAAATCCAAGAAAGAATGCACCACCACTTGTACTCTTCTGGTCATCTACACAACTAGCCCAATCTTCATCAGTGTAAGCACTTAAAGTTAAATTAGTATCCTTAGGATACCATAGACCATAATCCAGAGTGACTTTTAGAAATGTGAATTTCCCCTTGATAGTTCTAACATGTGTTTCTTTATGTTCTTCTTGAAATATGGCAACCAAACATACTACATGCATGATATCCTATCTAGTAGAAGTAAGATATAACAGTCCACCAATCATATATTTGTACATGATCTTATTAAATTTAGAAGATTCATCATCCTTACTTAGTTTACATTCAGTTACCATAGGAGTATAGACCGGTTTGGAATCATTCATTCCAAAAATCTTCAAATATTCTTTAACATACTTTGATTGTGAAATGAATATTCCATTATTAATTTGATTGACTTGAAGTCTAAGAAAGAAGTTCAACTCACCAATCATGGAAATCTCACTCCTTTTTGCATCTCCTCTATAAATTTCTTGCACATACCCTCATTTCCTCTGAAGATAATATCATCAAAATACACAACCACTATCGACATTATGTTTCCATAAACTTTGAAATAGAGATTATTGTCTGTGGAGCCTATGTTGAACCTTGGATGTGTCAAATATTTGTCCAACCTTGAATACCATGCTCTAGGAGCTTTATTAAGTTTATATAGTGCATTTTTCAACTTACAGACCATGTATGATTTATTTGATAACTGAAATTCCTCTGGTTGTTCCATGTACACCTCTTCTTCCAATTCTCCATTCAAGAATTTTGACTTAACATCCATCTAGTATACCTTGATATGTTTGTGAGCAGAAAATGCCAACAACATCTGAATGGCCTCCATTCTTGCCACCAAAGAAAATTTCTCCTCAAATTCTATTCCTTCAACTTGTGAATAACCTTTTCACATAATTCTTTCTTTATTTCTTACTACTTCACCATATTCATTCATCTTATTCTTGAATACCTATTTTGTACAAATTACATTCTTGTTTACTGGTCCAGGAACTGATTCCCATGTTTGATGTTTTTCTATTTGTTGTAATTCTTCTTTCATGTCTCTAACTTAATTTTCATCTTTGCATGCATCACACACTGTTTTAGGTTCTATCTTGGAAAGTAGTCACAAATTTACTTCAGTTGCTACCACTTTGCTTCTTGCTGTTACACCTTTGCCTTTGTCTCCAGTTATATGTTCTTCTAGATGATTTTTCTATACATATTTTTGGGTTTTAGGAGAAGGTTTCGGATCTTCTTCTTCTTCAATCTATTCTTCTTCTTCCTTATTCTCTTCTTGTACTTGTTATCAGATAGGTTCATCTGGTTCAACTTCACCTATTTCAATTGTTTTGTGCATATCTTCATCAACTTTTACATTTGCAATTTCAACTATCTTTCTCAATCTTTTATTGTAGAATCTATATGCTTTGCTATTAGTTGAATATCCAAGGAAAATACCTTCATCACATCTTGTATCAAACTTTACAGGGTTCTCATCATCTCTTTTAATATAAAATCTTCTTCCAAACACCTTAAATTACTTAACAATAGGAATCTTGTCAATCCACACTTCATAAGGAGTCTTTGTGTTGTTACCTCTAATCTCAACTCTGTTAAGAATATAAAAAAATATTGTGGATTTATTCTCTCTAGTATACATCAGGTACATTTTCCTCTTTCATCATAGTCCTTTCAGCCTCTTGAATAGTCTATTTCTTCCTCTCTACAACTCCATTCTACTAGGGAGTTCTAGGAACATAAAAATGTCTCTTTATACCATGCTCTTCACAAAATGTATTAAATTCACTGTAAGTGAATTCTCCACCTCTATCAGACCTTAAACATTTGATTCTCGGGTTCGCTTCATTCTCTACCCTAGACTTGAACACTTTGAATCTATCTAGAGCTTAAGCTTTCTCCCTAAGAAAAGTAACCCATGTCATTCTAGAATAATCATCAATCAAAAGCATAAAATACTTTTCACTATTAAGAATTTTTGTTTTGGTGGGACCACAAAGGTCTATATGAATCAATTCCAACATTCTAGTAGTTGATTTTTCTTTTCCGTTAAAACTACATCTTCTTTTTTTTCCAATTGACAACTTCTGCAAACAATATTTGTGGGTTTTGTGATTTTTGGTAGATCCCTAACAACTTCTCTTGAAGTAATCTTGATCAGATTTTCAAATTTTGCATGTCCCACCCTCTGGTGCCATATCCAACTTTTATTAACTTGAGTCACAAAACACTGACCATCAACACTCTTAAGCTAATAAATGTTTCCATATGTTCTTCTTCCTTCAACTACCACAATTCCATACCCTTTTTTGATCTCACAGGTATTATCCTAAAGAAGAAGTTTAAATCCTTTGCTACACATTTTTTTAACACTTAAAAGATTATGCCTTAAGCCCTTAATATAATAGATATCATCAATACTGTGTTTTCCATAAAAACTAATTTTTCGTTTTCCAACAATATTTTCACCAGAATCATCTCCAAACATGAATAATCCTCCATCATACTTTTCATGTTTAGTAAACTTACTTTTTTCTTCGTTCATATGATTTTAACAACCATTGTCAATCGCCCAATAATTTTCATCTTGTCCAGCATGAAAGGGAATAACCAGAGAACCTTCCATCTCATCCTTCTTGTTTTCCAGATCACATTCACTTGCACATATTTCATGGTTAGTAGACACAAATTTATTCTCCAAGGCTAGAAACAAGCATTCATCTTTATCATCCTCAAAATTAGATTCATAATCAAAAATTCAAGAATCTTCTCTAACATAATACAATTTCTTAAAAAGAATCTCCCTTTTGTCTTTATTATCTTTGTTATTTCTATGTATGGCTCTATTTGGACATATTGAAGCATAGTGACCAATATTTCCACAACTAAAAAATTTAAAATGTAACAAACCTTTGTACTTGTCAATACCTTTCTTCAATTTCATTGTAAATTTTTCTTCCAACTCCTTTGAACCGTCACTATCTAGATCATCTTCTATCTTAGTGGCTTTAAAGGTTGTTTCTATTTTATCCTTTTCTTTTCCAAATTTCCTCATTTCAAATGTGGTCAAGGTGCCAAATATTTATTCTTTAGTGAATTTATTTGGATCATATACTTCCTTAATAGCTGAGACCTTGTCACTGTAACTCCTAGGTAGGGTCATCAAAATATTTTTTGTTACATCTTCATCTGTCAAAGTACCACCTTGATTTTTGAATTCATTTTTTGAAATATCAACCCTCTAAAAGTAGCTTTCAATGTCTTCACCTTCTTCCATTTTCAAGTTCTCGTATCTATGCTTTATTGTTAGCTTCTATGATAATTTGACTCTATCATTTCCTTCATAGATATATTTCAACATTTCCAAAACTTCATAAGAAGTGCCTAATGAAATAAATTTTATCCTCTTAGTCTTAGATAAAGAACTATAGATTGCATACCTTTCTTTTTAATTTTCCTCATAGGTAGAAATCTCATCTGCAAAAGAAGGACCACTTTTTGGCTCAACAGATTTTGTCTCAAAAACTTTCCAAGTCATGAAGCCAAGAGAGATCAGGTAACCTTTCATCTACACTTTCAAGTCACTATATTTAGATCCATCAACATAGGGATTGAAAATTTGTGTGCCATCAAATCTACCTCAAGCGGTTAAGCTCTTCTTCAAGGAACCAAAGCTCTGATACCAATTTTTGAAATGCACAAGACAACTGAGAGGGGGGGTGAATTAGTTGTCACCAATCACATTCACAAATCTCAAAAAATTATTTCCACATCCACTTTAATCTTTTATTAAGTATGAGAATGAATTGAAAATAACATAAAGTAATATCAACACAATAAACACCAAATTTACGTGGAAAACCCAATAAGGGAAAAACCATGGTGAGGATTAACTCACAATATGATAGTAATTGGAAAAATAGATACAAGAGGCTCACTGCCAAAGGGATCACTACCCAAGATAGGACTCACTGTCCAAATAGGACTCACTATCGAGATAGGAGGATCACTACCTATAGCTATAGAAACATATAAAGAAAAATGTTACACATAGAACATTATCTCAATGCAATAGAAGATCCACCATAAAAACTTCCACGCATTCAAACCTTGATTAGAAAATTGTAGACACCATCGGTTTACTACTTTCATGAGTCTAACACATTAAAGTATTGCTTCCTTAATTAACTTTCCCAAAATATTTTGCTTCTATCTCACTTCTCACACTTGTGGCTCACAAACACTAACATATTGACTTGTATTTATACCAACTTCAATCTTAAAAAATTTCTCCAAGGTTGACTACACATTCTTCATTTAAAAAATTCAAATTAAGTTAGTGAATCAACATTCCCACGGTGGATAAGAATGAGAGTGGACCAAATTAATACTTAACCAGGACCCAAAACAACATCTTGGATCAATCACATGCTTCCTTAATTGATACTTATGCTTTGTGTCATGTGTAGACACCACGTCGGCCAAACCTAATGAAAACACTAATGAACATTGAAATACATGCATTTGCAACAAGAAGATAAAATGTGGATCACATAAAATGCTTCACCATTCACTAGAACACCTCTCAAATTCCTTCAAATTCATCCAAAATAACTACAACAATATTCATACAAAGAACACTTTTATTCAGTCCACTCGGACTATACAAACACACATAGTAACTCTGGAACTAGTCTTCTGAAGCACCAAACCATGAGAAATTTTTCCCAAAAATGGATAACACCATTAAAATCCTTATTCTAGATCTACAAGATATGAGAAAAAACATTAGAGGACTACGAAGTAGAAACATTTATCCCAATTCACAGAAAAATAACTCTATCAAACCAGTTCACAAATCAGTGAACACTACTTTCACTCTTCATCAACCCAAAAGCTATAACTCAGGATATATCACCCAATTATTCCCATAAACAACACTATATATCCACACAAGCATAGGATCAACAAAAAATAAATGAAGATCACAATATCAGAGCACATTCAGAACACACACACAATTTTGTCTTCGTTTTTTATTAATTTTCTCAAAAGAACTTGATAACTCATCATATCAATACACTTGGAACACCATAAAGATAGCTCCATGTACTCACAACATCTCTACTGTATCTCAACCATACATGTACCACCTACAATCACTTGATTCCTTTCAGTGCAACAACCTATACTATATTGGCATCAATGACAACATTAATGACAACACCACCATACTCATTCATACTTCCAAAAAAAATAACCCATCATATGTTATTTTACTATCATCTTTTAGGACTAATTAGCATTACTTTGGGCTTAAAATTAACAATCAACTTAATATTTTTCAAATTTGGACTAAAATTGAACATGAGGAACTTACTAGACATTTCTTTGTGGGCTAAAATTGAACAAGACAAATTCACATCTAGCTTTTGGTGCTTAAAACAAACTCACTCTTACTTTGGGGATTAAAAAGAATGTGTGTCTTCTTTGTTTTGTGGTTTGTGAAATCCTTGTCACTTGAATGTGTATGAAATTCTCTCATGCCACTCGGTGATCTTGAGAATCAAAATAATTTCATTGACATTGGTTGTCTAAAATCACCCACATATTTAGATCTAGATCTAAAATTGAACCCCATTGCTAGTGTGAGGAAAATACATTGTGTGTGTTCCCTCCTTACGCTTTATGTAAATTGGGTGATCAAAGTACAATTGTTCTCCCTCGTTGTTTTTCACCTTTAGAGGGGCCTTACTAAGAGACATATTTGGAAGGAGAACTCGAAGGAAACTCCAACCTATTTTTTTCTCAAGCCGATATATAAATGGATAAGACTAAAATGTCAAGTCCTCATTGTATTTAGGCCTTAGCCATACTATGTCATTCAAAATGGGGTACTACCATACAAAGTATAAGAGCCCCTAGTAGGATTGATTCAAGCCTTTAGTGGCTTGTTGGATACTCACAAGGTGTCATGTCCTCAAGTATCCGAAAGAAGAACCAACTTGTTATTGACCAAAAATCGTAATGCTTGTTGGCACAAGAACGATCATTCTGAAGCCACAACATATTTGTACTATTCAAAGTAGAAACAAAAAAATCCTTAGGATCTTTGAATCTTAAGGATTTTGAGATTTAGTGGTCCCAAGAAGAGTGTGTCACGGAGGGGAGCTAGTGTCACCAATCTCTAACTATTCACTTTGTCTTAGTGTTTGGAGAATTTTGAGTGGGGACTTAACAAAGTATGGCCATTTCTAACCTATTATTGTGTAATTTGTGAGTTAGTCAAAATACATTGCTTGGAACTCAAACTTTGAAACAAACATTAAACAAATCATCAAAATATTCAAACCCTTTGGAAAGAGTGAATATCCTTGAAGGGTCTAATTATTATTGCTTGTCCCTAGGGATTTTATCCTTAGAGGCTTTTAAATATTTGGACTCACATCTCAATTTACTCTCTCCAAAGTCAACCTAGGGAAACTATGGCCTTAGCTCTTTTATTTTTGCATAATGGACCATGTGTAATAAAAAGGAGCTTAGACATAGACATTTAGTTTGAAATTTAAGCAAGACAAGTGCATGTGGTAAAAATAAATTCATTAATAAAGATGAAATCAATTGAACCCCACACATGTGTTTGTCATCATTTGTCTTATGGTCTTCCACGAAAACATTGATCTTTTGGTTTGAGATGCTCATAGGGAAAAACATGTTATTCACTATCTTGGTCTTGAAAATGAGGTTCCTCTTAGGTTCATTTAGGATCAAATCAAATAATTCATCCATCCCAAACATTTATCATATCCATCCCACAAAGAACATTTAGAGCTTTGGGAAAAATAAAAATTCTAGACTTGGGTTAATCCTTAAAACACATTAAAATCACCTTGTTTAGTTAGGATTGTGAGAATGAATCCTTTCTCATACCTCTAGTTAAATTAGCACTCCTTTGAAAAATTTCATCCTAAGGTCGCATCCAACATCTTGGGATCTACAAGTTCATTATCTAAATCAAATCCTAAAGTCTAGCATTGACCCAAACTTCTTAAAAGTTCAAACATCCACATCACCCAACCCTTTCATCCTTCATCTTATCATTGGTCCTAAATTCATTAGAGGTCAATAAAGTTAAAACATAAGAAAACATATAATATAAACTTGATTCATACATCATAATTGATCTAAGTGAACCAAACTATCAAATCCTTACAATACCAAATGATTATCAAAACTCACATTTATACAATCCATACATGGGATTATTATCTCCTACAAACATCAATGATACAAAAAATGTGAGTATACCTAATCTAAATTTTGGAAAACCTTTCCTTATGGTAGATTTAAATCAAAGTAAAAACCTAAAATTCTATCAACCAAACAATCAATGAATGAGTCTTCAACAAAACTTTTTTATCCCACCAAATCAATACATGCCAAATGTGAATATACCAAATACAATCTAACCAAACATGAAAATATCCAATCCACACTTGGTGAACTATGGGACAAATATGTTTTCAAATCACACAAATTTTTTTCAAAGTCCAAACAATATGTAAAAAACTCAATGTATTGATCCAAGTCAAGGTAACACCATGCAAAATCAAGGTTACCTAAATCAAAGAAATGTGTTTCCCAACCACAAAAATGTTCAATGTCAACCTATAATACAAAATATACACATCATCCCAAATCATAACATTGTCCAAAATCAACTTATGCATGATCCCATACAAATACCACAAGCATATGTTCCTATTATGATTGAACAACAAACAAATCAACTATATCAAGGGTGTCAAAATCAAAATCAAGATCAAATTTTGTGACATAAAATTGCTTCACTTACCAAAATAGTTGATTCATTGCACCAAGAGACATCTCCACCCCAAAATCTACACTCCCCATTGGTTAAACCATGTCATCAAAACATTGAGTTGTCTCCACAACCTCATCAAGAAGAATATCCTCAATGTCAAGAGGTTGCATATCAATATCAACAACATCAAAAATGATCCCAATCACCACATCTCCAAAATCAATCACCACAAGGTCAATTATAATAAGTACAAATCTCACAAGGTAACAAACATGAATACACTCCTTTGGGAGAGCCAATTGAATCCATATTGCATAAGCTAGTTAATGCAAAACTCACCACTCTTCCAAAAGTAAGTGCTTTTAACTCTATCATACACTTCCCTTGGAATAAGGGTAGATCTTATTGTTAGTATCATAGAGAAAATATTCATAAAAAATCAATTTTTCTTCAACTCAAAAGTCTCATCCAAGACCTTCTTGATCAAGGAATAATAGCTGTTGAGGAAAATGATCAAGATTCAACCACTATTGATAGCAGTGAAAATATCTCCACCACACTCATTGGAAACAATAATCAAGATCTATCCATTAATGAGAACCTTGAAGATGTTTCTACCTCATCCAATGATCAAATCAATATACATCTAGAGTCACTTTTTAATCATGATCAAAACCCATCAAAAATATCCCACAATGATCCATTTCAAGAAATGTTAACATTATTTGATCCTATGGTAGAAAATATTGACAATATATCCACCATAATTTTTAAGGACAATGACCAAGATCCATCCACCAATGATCATGTTGACAATGTCTCTACATCACCTAATGAGTTAGAGGACATATCTCAAGAATTTATTCCAAAGAATTATCATCATCTTTCACCAAATTCTAGCAATGGACCTTTCCAAGACATATTGATATACTTTGACCTCATGGATACATATATTAAAGGAATCCTCAACTCAACAGTTGATCCAAATCTACTCAAAGATAAAGAGGATATTGAGCCACTTCCCATGCCTATTGAAGATATCCAAGAACCCTTTGTAATCAATTTATGCTTTCAAATTGACCCATGTCAAGAACTTGATCCAAAACACATCAAAAGCAATTCCCAAATTATTCAAGATTAAGAATCCATATCTTCGAGATGCTAAAATTGTCTAATGGGAATTATCAAATCTATGCAATATGTCACAAATGATGATCATATCCATATAGCACATACTCCTCAATCTACCCATGAGATGCTTTATTTGGATGGACACATCGATGATATTCATTCAGAACAAGATTCCTTTACTCCTGACATTATTACGCAAAAAGAGCAGGTTATTGATTCCTATAGTTAAGCTGAGTTGTCAACATCAAGATTGGATATATCACAAATTCAGGTTGAGGACATCATGTATGAAGATATCCAAAATTATCCACTCAAAGAAATAGGTCAGACCAAACAAGGTATTCTGAAGTCAGAAAAATTGAAATAGCATCATCTACAGTGGTCATTTATCAAAGAATACCTACTAAACAGGACATATCAGAAAAGGTAGAATCAAAGAATGAAGGTACTACTTCCATAGTACTGGGGGAAAATTCATCTCAATCAAACGTCAACATAGGGATAATAAAGAATCCTTATGATAAACCCAATGCCAATACTACAACCATTTGCGTCACGAATCTTCATCCACCCATTACCCCACCCATGAATTGGGACCAACATCAAAATAAATATTTGAATCAAAGCACAAAGAACGTTATCAAATAAAAATAAGTTGGAAAGCATAATGGAAAAATCAAGTACACATGGATTCTAGAAAATACAAATATAGATCATCCCTATCAAACTCTATCAGTCAAAGAATCTATGGGTACAAATAAAAAAAGGGAAATGTATCCATCAAAGATGTCCACAAATACAAAAGCAGGCTTCCCAAGCAATGTACAAGTTATATCAAGCAGTTGGTCCTAATTCCAAACACACTTTCGTATCAACCCATCATTTCTCATCTTCCCAAGTTTGGAGAGTCAAATATTCCAAACTATCAACCAATCCATATTTTATTCCTAAACATACTCCACTATGCACTCCTCCATGCATGATATCCAATTCTCACATTGACCATGTATTGGAAGCAACCCTTAATCATAAGGCTTAAAAAGGAATTCTATTGCAATGTGCACATAAAGACAAAGTTAACTTTAGTATGAACAAAGTAGAACAAGAATCCCAAAAGTTGTATTCAAGTGCACGTATCTTGGCAAAGGAGCTTCTTCAAGTAGGATATCGAATGTCACATTATGATAGAAGTATATACATCAACACCACTTGGTGGTTCGGTATGAACTTAAAATATTTCACAAAAAAAATAAAAATTATGAAAATAGTAAAGATTAAAAAATCATCTTGTAGTGAAAACCACTATGGTGGCACTTTGGACAAGTACCATGATGAAAACTTGGAAAATAGGCATCATGTGTAGAATCAAACATCTATGTGCACCAATTTAGGTGGAAGCACCTTATCCCATCCATAATAAACTCCAATATTCCATCCATCTTATCCATAATAAATCCATTCATCCATGAACCATTTATCCAATCCATTTTCATCTATCCATAGAATAAATTATCTTGATCTTGAAAAAAAATTGGTAAACACTTTACACTTGCTTATGGTAAACATTTATACATGAGTCATTTTCATTGATCCTATCCTACCCAACATTATATAAGCCATGAAGCACTATCCAAAATGAGCATCCTCTATTCAAAAACCTTATCTTATCACAAGATAATCTTTGGCATCCTTTGCTTGCTTACCATATCCATCCATCCATACATTTATCCAATAATCCACCCATGGCATTCCATACATTGCTAGACATTGGGGGAAAATATTTACATCTTGCTTTGGGAATAAATCTTGGTCTATATCTTCCAAATTATGTGGTGATATAAATATTTTCAAACATGAAATCAAATTGGTCAAATAATTTGTGAGAAAAAAAACCAAATCACAAAACCATGACATAAATTCACAAGAAGATGTTCCTTATCAAACTTTATCTTTCATCAAACATCAATCCAAATAATCAATATAAGTCGCATCTAATTTTCACTTGAGCATCACATCAAATCATTCAAACAAATTTTGTTCCAAACTATTTTTTAAAATCTTGATCAATCGAATCCAGTCAGTCCATCATCATCTCGGGATATTCTTCCCAATCCTTGTGTTGCTTAACAATATCCTTGCATTATTATGTATCCTCAACAATTTTGTCATCATCAATCCATCAATCAAATCAATCAATCTTAGCTTAGTTTTTAACAGGATCACAAATAGATCATTGATATCATCACATATATCCATATCCAGATCATCAAAACCATGCAAAATAATCCAAAAATCATTCAAAACATATCAAAAATTTAAAAACATTCATAAAAAATAGAAAAATAAAAAAACATGGTTTTCGAACTACGTCATCTTTGAGCTTAAACATAGGAAAGGCCATCATTGATGAGCCCCCGAGACACAAAATCCAAAAACATTCATAAATCTCAAAAACCCCAAAAACATTTGAAAATTTGAAAATCAAAACATTCGTAAAACACCCCAAAATCTAAAAACAGCCTCCAAACATTACAAAAACATCAAAAACATCCAAATATTTGAAAAAATCTATCTGTCTCACTTTGCTTCACCCACGATAGTCAATCATCCATAAAAAATCAATCATCACCTTCATCCTTTGGAAATCCAAATAGAAACAACCACAACAATCAACAAAAGCAAACTTCAAATGCAAAATCAAAATCAAAATAACAAAATTTTAAATGAAAAATTAAACAATTGATCATTCTCAAACATTTCAAGCAAGCCTTATATCAATGGCCTTTCAAACAACCTATCAACTTTCCACCATCCACTAACATCTCCTAGGATGCATCCTTCCTACAATGGGCATTATCTTTGGAAATCACCTTGGATACTTATCCTAAGGAAAACACATCCCTTTGGCTAGAGGTATGAAGAACATTAGCTTGTTTTTTTACTATATTTTCTTTTGATTTATCTTATTGCACTCATTCTGATGACCTCTCAATGATATCTGATCAAAATGATTTAGACAGAAAGGAATAGGGAATTGATCATTATCTTTTGTTTGTTGCTCTTGTTGGATGTTCTTGTAATATAACTAGGTGATAATTTCTTTGTTAGGTGTGTAGGGAGGATTTTTTTGACAACTTGTTGACTATTTCATTGATAGGTTATGCCTTTCTATGTTTTGGTCTAAGATGTTTGAAACTTCTGAAGTACATCCTAGTAAGGTTTTGTATGTCGGGTGTGAACAAGTATACTCCTATTTGTTTGTTGAGTCAAATTCTATCGCACTAGATACCACACCATCTTGGTTTTCTATACCTTGATGCATCATATCTATGCGTGTTATCAAACATAAGGAAAGTAGTTTTCTTTACATCCCCAATCCCTAATAATAAATAAATTATTATCACTCATCATCCTATCTAATAATGTCCCGATGATTCAGACTTGTTGGACTTTTGTATCTTCTTGGAATCAGGGGTTGATCCCTCTCATTCGTCTATCCTCTTTCACACTAACATGATATCATGAAATTCACCAAAACATTAGCATACTCATCCTACATACTCATACATATCATCATAATAGGAAACATTATCCATCACACAAGCATTGCATCATCATTTAAGTTTTTTAGGATAATATAGATTTGTTATTCTAAGCATCTTAAAACCATCTCATTTGCATCATCATCATAATATAGATCTCTTAGTCTAACCTCATTTCACCATCTTAAACCTCTTTATCGAGAGCTTGACTTGAAATTAAAATTTTCACCCGATCTCTTGAGGGTACAATGTACAAGCATACATTCCACTAAGGCAATAGTATGACATCCAAAAAAATCAGAATTTGTTTGAATTTTGATCTTGGAAACATCAATCTTTGAATGAACGCAACAGATACCTTGTTTGAAAGAGGGAAAAATTGTAGAATCCTAAATAAACTTGATTTATATTATGCATATGATTTTTATTAATTAACACCATTTCTTCCTAAATCACTTTAGACTAACCAGTTAATTAAATAATTAGCATTATTTAGTTAAATTCATCAATTTCTACTATTAATCAAATAATTTAATTTATTAGATTAATTCACCTTTCTTCTAACTTATGTTCATCATATTTAATTAAATAAAATTATTTAATTAAATCCCCCCAACTCCTCTCATTTGATTAAATAAATCAAACTATTTGAATCAAGTGTCACAATCCCCTAACCCATCCAAGTTAATTAATTCTAAACCACTTTCTAATCATCATTAAAATATCCTCTAGCTTTTAACTCCACCTTAGTTGACTCAGCTCATGGTCAACTAACCAAGTTTCACATGAAATTAATTTATCCTAATTATCTAAATACCTCATTTATCCTCACAATGGCATACTCCAAGGAATATTCCTCTCAACCACCTTTTATTCAATTTCCCCCAAAAAGGCTGTAAATATATCTTACAAAGGAATTTCATTCCTCTTACATGCCATCTTGTCTCTTACAAGGGCATTCACTCCTCTTACATTAAAACCACTTTCATTTACTTCTTCTTACATCCTTTCAACTTCTCAACCATTTTCGTTTACTCCTCTTACATCCCCTTTACTCAACACATTCCTCAAAATGTGCTCCACCCTCATCCAATAGAATTGTGACAATTGTCACATTCCTATTGGCTCCATTTTTATCCCACATTCATAAAATTATCGTATTCCTCAACCCTTGAGCCCTATAAGTAGAGGCCATCTCTTCACAATATGGACACAAGTTGAAGCATTCTTACTATAGGAATTTTCACTCATAGCATTCATCACTTTCATATCATTTTGAGCATATTTTCATCACTTAGCATCAATTTCATACTTGGAGTCATCTACAACATTGGAGCTTATCATTGGGATTGGTAAAGGGTTTCTTTTCACATCAAATGACCACCAATCCCCCTATGGGATGAAGGTTTGATCAATTTAGATGAGTTTGCATGCTTTTGTATTATTTATTTCATATTTTCATCATGTTTTCTTGTTTTTCTTGATTGAGAATCTCATAGGGAGTTCTTTGTTTGGTTTTCTAACTTGGTTAACACTTTATTTAACTTGGTTTGCAACAATAGAAAGAATTCCTTAGCTTAAAAACATCAAAGGTATTCAATCCTTTTTTGGGAAAGTAAACATTGTGAGAATATTTTCAATAAACTTTGTAGAGATCACAAGGTCCATCTCAAATATGTTTAAGAAAGGGGCATCAATTTCATGGAATGAAGAACCAATTAAGGAATTTCAAATTATGAAAGACAAAATAAAAAGGATTTTATTTTGAAATCTCTTGATTTCTCAAAGCCTTTCCAACACTTTTATTTTTCCTCATTTCATACTATTGATGTAATATTATTATAGAAGAAAAATGAAGGGTTTGAACAACCTATTTTCTCCTTTAGTGAATCCTTCTAGGCTATTGATTTCAAGTATGACATGCTGGAAAAAAATCATATGCACTAGTTAAGGTAATCAATAATTTCTGGTATTGTTAGATCATGGTATAGAATAGGTTGTGTTCACCAGTGTTTGATTGTGTATTGCAGAGGTGTGTGGGAGAAATGTTTTTTCTCTGTGTTTCTCCATATTTATGCTCTAGGTCTTGTGATTTTGAAGGTGTGTTGATAGTGTTGTTAGTTTACCTCAGTCAAGATGATTTAAGGTTTGGTGCTTCAGAAGATAGATTTTTAAGTAACAGTGTATGAAAGAGTTGCTTGAGTGTATTGGGTTTGTCCATTCTTCAGATGAGAATATCTGCATTTCAAGATGTTTGAGGAATATTCTAGATTATGTTCAAGCATTGGTTTTTAGTTTACAATTCATGCTTGGGTTTGAAGAAGCATATACTTCAAAGTTTAATGGTGTTTGTATGGGTAATAGTCGACTTGGTGCTTACACTACATGAAAAGGATAAATATTGTTTGTGTTAGCATGTGGTTGAGTGGTGTTATTGATTTGGGTTCCAATTAAGTTTTGATATGGTTTGAATTTACTTCTATCCACCATGGAATTGTCTTGGCACCGACCTCATTTGAATTTGCACATTTGAGGTGCATAACCAACCTTGGAGAGGGTTTCAAGGTTGAGGATTGTATAAGTATGAGTTAAGTTGTTGAAGGAGGATAAGATAGATGAAATATAGATGTGTGTAATTAAAAATGATGTGAATTTCAGAGTTGTAAGGTGTGAAATTATGAAGTTCAGTGTGAGCTTTCAAGTGTAGGATTATTGGATGTAGTGAGTATAATGTGTCTACAATAATTCAAATAGACTACAAAGGTGTTGGATCTATTGTGGTGGATTCCTTGTTGTATTGAGATGTTTTTCTCTGTGTAACATTCCTTCTCTATCTTATTTTCTATTTCAGCAATGAGCCTTTTGGTAGTAATCCTTTCTTCTTTGAGCAATGATCCCTACCAGATGTGATCCCTATTGTATTAAGTGTTGATAATAATTATATTTTCAGCTAATTCTCATCGTGATTTTTCCCTTCTTGGGTTTTCCACCTGAATTTGGTGTTCTCTTGTGTTTTGTGTTGAGTTGTCTAATTTTATATTCTTTTTTTTTCATGTTAATTCATCATAATAGACTAAAGGGTTTAATGAATGAAAGTGGATCTGAATATTAATGATGGTTTTGAAGTTTTAAGTTACAACTAATTCACCCCCCCTCTTAATTTCCTTGTGCATTTCAACAATTGGTATGAGAGAAGGGTTCCTTGGAGAAAATATTAACTACTTGAAGTAGATCTGGGATGTCAGACAAGAAGGAGATCCCTATATTTGATGGCACAAACTATGCATTTTAGAAGAAAAAGATGGAAGGCTATCTAGTTTACCTTGGATATGATGTCTTATAGTCAATGAATAATAAATATACCTTAACTACAAATGGACCATACACAAGTGATAATATGAATGCCTATGAAACAAATGGTAAAGAAAGGTTTTCTCTTTGGATTATTCTTGCAAATTCTGATACAGTGAAAGTTATGGATTTGAAAACTTCTAAATAAATTTGGGATAAGTTGGAAAATATTTATAAAGGAGATGATATGGTCAAGAAAGATAAGATGTAGAACTTGAAAACCACATTGGAGAACTTGTGGATTTCTAAAGATGGAAACATTACGAGCTATATGTAGAGGGTATATGAAGTGATGAGCTCCATCAGAGGTCTTGGAGGAAAATTCAAAGAACCAAAAGTGATAAAGAAAATTCTTAGAACCCTTACTAAATCTTACAATTATAAATTTACAGCTATTGAGGAATATCAAAATCTAGATCAATACTCTAGAGATAAACTGTATGGATCTTTAAGTACATTTGACATGAGAGAGTTTGGTACTTACAATGGTGCAAAAATTGAGACTACTTTTAAGGTTGCAAAACATAGAAGACCAAAGAACCAGATTAGGAAGATATTGACGATGTGGAAGCTAGCTTTGTGAAAAGGATGAGAAGAGGTACTGGTAAGTACAGAGGTAAATTACCTTTTAAATGTTTTAGTTGTGGAAAGATAGGTCACTATGATTCAAGATGTCCAAATAGATTTATGAATGAAAAAAACAAGGAGAACAAAGGTAAGATGATTAAGAAAATTTGTTATGTTAGAAAATATGCAAGTATTTCTAATGATGAATTTGATTATGGAGATGATGATGATAAATTATTGTTCATGGATTTTAAAGATGAATCTATTTTTTCTAACTCTAAAAGATGTGTGAAGGCATGTCGTATGAAGAGAAAGGATAAGACTGAAGGTACTTTGCTATCTACCTTTCATGCTAGACAGGATAAGATATATTGGATCATTAACAGTGGTTGCTCTAATCATATGACTGCAGACAAGAGTAATTTTGTTAAACTTAAAAAATATGATGGAGGACTTGTTATATTTGGAGATGATTTAGGTGCTAATATTTGTGGAATAGGTTCAATTAGTTTTTATGGCAAGCATAATATTGAAGATGTTTATTATGTCAAGTGTTCGAAAAATGTGTAGCAAAGGATATTGTAGACACTACTAATGTCTTGAATGATATCATGCACTCAAATCAGGTATAATAACATCATTTTCTCCTAAAACCCATCCTCTTTTTTTTTAATTGATTAAATTTTCATAGCTATTTAATTAATTGCATCATTTGCATTTATTAACCTAGTTAATGTAATCAGGTTAATTCAACCCCTTCCATGCTAACATTTTGTCTCATTAAATTAAATAAATCAAATTATTTAATTTAATCTCTAAATCCTCTTATTTAATTAAATATCCCTATGTTATTTAATTAATACCATATCTCTCCTTTTTATTAAATCACTTTATTTAATGAATATCATGAAATTCCCCTTAATTGCATAATTAAACCCTTATTTAATTATCAATTACCTAATTAAATCTAATTTTCTCCCCCACATGCAAGGGAATATTCTAAGGGAATATTCCTCCTTTTCACATTCCTCCAAGGGAATATTTCCACGAAATATTCCTTCCCCCTTTTTTGCAAATTAAAACTTTGTTTTAATTTGCTAAATATCTATTTTCCTCACCCATGAGGATATTCTAACGAATATTCTTCCTTTTTCAAAAAAATTAATTGACTTCATGTGCAAGTTAACGTGTGACCTCTTGTACAGGTCCAAAGTGTGTTTTCTTGAAGGAATATTAACCATTGATGAGAATCCATGATCCATGCCTCCAACTTCTTCCATCCTTGACCATTGATTATCTTTTTTAATCTCAACCCTTTGTTTCTGATTTTCTTTCCTATAAATAGGTCACTATTTGGAGACAAATGGATCCATCTTCTAACATCAAACTTATGTTGTTAAAATCACTCACACTCATATTTAGCACATATTTAGCATCTTTTTAGTTTAACTATTTTCATATTAGCTTAGCTTACATTAATGGCTTTCATGATTGCATAATGCATCCACTTGGCTTATTTTTTAATTAGGGTTTGAATCTTTTAGTTTAAAAACCATTTATATTGGATTTGAATTTGTACATCTAGATCATTTTAGCATACAATCATGTTAAATTAGCTTGCATCATGTTCATCTAGATTTAAATCATGTTTCATCACAAATCTCACAATCGTTCCATTAGTTTTTTTCAATAAAACTAATTGGAACAAGCTCATTTATCCATGGGATTGGGAAAGGGTCATCGTTCCACATCAATGTGACACAAATCCCCCAATAGGATAAGTTTAAATGGACTAGAGTAGGCATTTTTAAGGCTTTCATAGTTTAGTATGCTTGGTTTAATTTACATTTGATTGATCCTATTGAGATTGATGTTACTGTCTTAGTTATGCTTTAATTCTTCATGGATCAAGTGTAATCGACCCATAATAATCCATTGGTCACATTATGGCACTAGAAGTATGGTATAATTGATCAAATATAACCAATTTCTATCTTGAATTATTTTTTTTCAAATTCTTGTAGGATACAACAACGCTCCAAGAAATTTTAGCAATGCCTTTGTTGGGCGTTGCCATACAATGACACTATCGTCATTAGAAAAAGTGACACATAATTAATACCTTGGTGTTGATTAAAATAAACTATGATGATGAATAATTTTAGAGGTATCAATAATTTACAAATGGTGACACTACCAAATCATGATGTTATCATCATCACTGGATTTCTACAAAGCGACACTAAAATTCACCAAAGCGATACTCAATTGCTTTATACCGTTCTCTGATAAGAAAAATAGTGATCAAGTTTTAGCATGTGCTTTAATTTTTTTAATTCATCTAATCACTAACATGCCTTTGACTTTGTTTTGGTTTTTAGGCTAAGTGATTTTTGTAGGTTGGACGATAAAAGTTCAAGTGAAGAAACATTCTTGTCTTTAAATCTTCTAATTATAAAAAGTGTTTCGACACTTTTGGGGTAATTATAACCCATTTATCATGCTTTTAATTGGGTTTAAAAATGAACACTCAAATAGGAATAAGATTGAACACTCACATCACTATGTTACTTTGGGTTTAAAATTGAACAATACAACTTAACACTTCATTAGGTGCTTAAAATAAATTCACCTTTTCTTTGAAGGTTAAAATTAAAAAGTATTTTCCATGTCTTGTGATTTACATTTTCAACATTGAGTGTGTATGCACTTCTCTTGCACCACTCAATGATCTTGAGAATCAAAAATATTCCTTGGACATTTTGTATAATCACCCACATATTTCAATTTGGATTAAAAATTAACCCCATGCTAGCGTAGGGAAAAGGTGTTATGGGTTCTCTCTCCTTGCTTCATGTGAACTGGGAGATCGAACTAAAAACATAATTCCTTGATTTTTTATATCTTTAAAGGGCCTACCTCATCACTTCAAAAGGAGGGAACAACCCAAGTGGTAACAAGATAAAGCCAAGATCTTTTGAACCGCTATATAAAAAATATGTTTCTAACAAAAGTCATAAACAACAGGTGTGGATGTGTTATATCGACAAGTGTCACCTGTAACTAAGGGAAAAATTTAGGCTAGCATGAAATACAATTCATAAACAAAACCCTAGCTAAACAATGAAGTATAATGGAGTAAAATAGCATAAAATAAAGGAATATTTCACCAAGCAGCCTTCATGCTCTCCATGATTGACCTTCATTTCCCTTCTCCATTTGTTGCAAAATGATGTTTGCCCTCATATTTTGATGAGTAAATAGTGACCTATTATAAAGCCCTAAGAAAATATTGAAGGATTGTACTCAACAACAATAGCAAGTATGCAAGTATAAAGTCAAGAGATTCAAACATTAAGTCATCAAGTAATGAAGTGACAAAATGAGGTTGAATTTTCCATTTTATAGAAAAGTCAATTTTAAATGAATGGCCAAGATTGAAAATTGAGAGATTCCCTAAGATCAAAGGCTGAAATTAAATGTGATAACCATAACTTAGGGTTAGGGAAACATTAGGGTAAAATTTGAAATGAAGGGTTGAGATTCAATGGACAAGAATGCAGGTGACAAGAGGATAATGGGCACAAAAAAGAGGCAAGTGGGGAATCAAAATAGAAATTTAAAATTATTTGATTCAAGAGGTGATTGACCTTTTGAATTAAGAATTAATTTAATTCAAAAGTGGTGGGGCCATGTGAGAGTAAATAATGATTTTAAATTATTTACTTGGTGGGAAATTAGAAAGTGGGTAATTTAAAATAAATGACTTTATTTAAAATTAGAAAATGCCAAGGTGGATAATAATTAAATGAATTGTAAGAATTTATTTAATTATGAGAAGACATAAGAAATTAATGACATATTTAAATAAATAAATGAAGTTTATTTATTTAAATAATCAAGAAGAAATAGTGGACAAATAATAATTAAATAAATTTAGGAATTTATTTAATTATGGAGAGACATAAGAATTTAGTGACGTATTTAAATATAATAAATATAATTTATTTCTTTAAATAGTCAGGAGGAATAAAAAATATGAATTAATTAAATAATTAAGAATTATTTAATTTATAGTTGAATTTGGACTATAGGACATAGTTAAATATTTTAATTATGTTAAGAAGAAATAAAGGGTAAAATAGGTCAATTTTATGTGTCTACATTTTGCACCTCTTTGTCATAAAGAATTTTATTGCATTGTGACAAAGAAAAACTAGTTCAAAATATGCCCCAGCAAAGGTACAAAGTGTATATGCCCCCTCGAGAAAATTTGCGAATTTTGGCCCGATGCCAAAAAATTTGGAAAGTGTCTTCATAAGTCAATTTGATGACCAGAAAAATAATGACACGGTTGGTTTCAAGTTTGGAAAAGTTTAAGGCAATAAAAAGGTTGGTCAAACATGGTCAAATGTGCATCCAATAATAACCCTTCAACAAAACCCTAATTTTCACCCTATAAATAGACTTGATTTGGGTACAAGGGTAATTCATTTTCACTTTTTCCTTTTAGAGATTCAGAGCTTAGAGCTAGAGGACCTTGTGCAAAGATGGTGATTTTGGAGGCATATCATCATGGATACTAAGTATGCACCTACCAATGGCCAAAGGGCACAGACGCACCAGTATGTACCTTATACCCACTTCATTATTTTCTCGTTTTACATGTTTTTTAGGGCATCAAAGTTAGGATAAAAGATGTGTTGCAACACATTTGTACTCAGGTAAGCCATAAACGCCATCGTGTTGCACACATTTGATGCATTGTGATGCAAGTGCCAAGGGTAGAGTAGGGTTAGGTTTAAAATACTGCAAACACGATCTGGTACAACACAAATGCCAAAGAGTGATGCAAGTGGGAAGTTGTGTAATGCAATCACCATTTTTTAATGCAAATGTGGGATGATGCAACACAAATACTGTAAAGCGGTACAACCACTGGGAAGATTGACGCAAGTGAATTAAAGTGACATATATACAAATTCAAACAACACAATTGATGAGGCATGACACATATGTGGGGTAAAGCGACATAATTGATGTAGCACGATGCAAGTGAGAGACAAAATGACACAATGGACTTTAGGTAGGGTTGACTTAGTTTAGCCTCAATTTCCTGTGGAATTTTGATTAGATAGATGATAAGGATGATTTTCAAGGATCTACTAACTTTATTTTATGTGTATGCAAAGATGATTACCACTCATTTATACGTGATAGTTTCAACCAATGATCTACGCATTCATATATCAGTTGCAAGATGGTGAGCAGAGGCAAATGATGTGGTTGGGAATTTTCCATGTGACCTATATGCCCATTGTTCGAGCTAATAGGGGCCTATTAACATCACTTGCAAAGAGATGGCATTCTGAGACCTGCTCATTTCACTTGCCAATAAGAGAGGCCACTTTTCCTCTACAAGAGGTATATAGGATCATGTGGATCCCTATCAGAGGAGAGAGGGTTGTATATGATCCATGATGGGGGTTACAAGACATTACCAATTATTATGAGCATGAGGATGTAGCTTAGCTAGGGATTCACAACTATGAGACTAGTTGGGAGTTTATGATTGAGCATTACAATAGATGGGATGTCATGTTGTGTACTTTGATTACTGAGGTGTTGATTCTTGATTGTCATGGTCATTGGTTCCCTATTGGATGGGGGGATGTTCTTGTTAGGATGAGACATGGCAAGATTGTATTTTCTTGGGGATCATGCTTTCTAGGCATTTTATATCACTAGTTACATGTTGTGGCATATAGGGAGGTGAGTAGTATCAGTTGTGACACTACTCTTCTAATGATCTAGGAATTTGAGCACATTCTTGTATTTCATCCACCGGTGTAGAGGTAGCTAGCCGAGGGGATTCCATATGTCTATATATATACTTAGGCTTAGTGACACAGACTTGTGTAGGATATATAGGGTACTGGCAGAATTCACTTGATACATTGGTAGGATTTATGTGGAGGCCATATAGGGACTCCACAGTGGCCTAGAGAGGAGGATCATTTACCTTTTTGTAGGTAGTTCTGATATTTGATTGGTTGCATAGTACAGTTGTAGTTGATCATAGAGATGTACCTACCCCAATGGGTACTGAGATAGTTTATGGAGCAACAAGATGTTTCTATAGGCACTACGGAGTATGTGAGATCCTCATGAGAGACAATGTGGGGACCACCGATATCGATTACACTGGCAGAGCAATAGATTGATGACTTGGTCGCATAGCAGTGGGTGTGGAGCGAGGGTCTAGTAGATGAAAGGACCACCTCAAGTTATGATGCATGGTGGTAGACTCATAGGCCACTTATGTTGATAGATCCATATTAGCCAGTGCTAGTGCATTAGTGGGTAGTGGTACCACGAGTTCTTCGATGAGGGTGAGGAGGTAGGGATGGAGGTAGGGATAGAGGCAGGGGTAGAGGGGGATATGGGGGAGATTATGGAGGAGATGGAGGGGGTGGTGGGATAGGTTAGAGACAAGGGAGGATAGTATGACAGTGGGTCAAGAAGGCACTGTTTTCACCTATCCACAAGGAGGGTGAGGAGGAGAGAGAGGAGGTTAGGGTAGAGGTTGAGCAACTAGAGGGACCCTGATAGGAGGTAGAGCAGTTGGAGGTGGATGTGGAGATAGGGAGAGAGGGTGATGTGGATTTTGTTACAGAGCAGGACATAGGGGGAGAGGAGGAGATAGATGATGAGGAGAGGTGGATTAGAGAGTAGATAGTGGAGGGAGAGAAGGATATAGCTGGTAGACCACCATTGCCTCAAGATTTTATAGTTGATTAGTGAGTGAATGATATGCAAAGAAGGATATATAAGGCCTTAGCTAGGATCAGGAGTTCAGAGGGCTAGTTAGAGTTGACCCGGGTGGAGAGGGACCCGGTCATAGCGAGACAATAGGAGGCAGTGTTCATAGTTTGTGCAACTATGTTCAGGGCCAGTGGGGGATGTGGTGAGAGAGCTGGCGAGGGTGAGTGCTATCTAGGCACACTGTATGATGTTTTATGATAGGGTAGTACCACCAGAGCAGCGAGATCCTAGCCTTTCATGATCTCAGAGTGGGACAAGTAGTGGGTCTAGTAGTAGGAATCACAATAGTTGGAGCCATAGCAGTTTCAACCCTTCATCCTCATCTGATTAGTCTTTAGGACATAGATACTCACACATTTATAGTCATTCATCAGGGCATAGTTCGAGTCACAGTCATGGATTTTCATCATCAGGACACAAGTCTCATCATAGCCAGCCACAGGTCATGGTTCATAGATCCTCACAAAGTCAGCCAACAACATTAGAGAATGTGTCATCAAAGCTTGTGAGAGAGCATCAGTCACCCCATTCCGCACCTCGAGGGGATAATGAGAGAACTAGCTAGGACATATCATTTTATGTTTGAGACATATTTATATCTTGAAAATCAAGCATGTGAGCTCTATTTTTGGGATATCTTGAGACCCTGTCCTGTGATGTTATTTTGAGATTATATATGATGCAATTTTGGTGTGGATTATATGATATGTGTTGCATTATGATTCCTTATGATTTTATTATGTTTATGTGTTGTGATGTATGCAATGATGCATTTTTATGTTATGTGATATATGTATTTATGATGGTTATTTATGATGAGATGCCTTAGTACTAATGATGTTGCTACTTTATTTGTGATGGTTACTTTATGATGATGATGATGATGATTATGTTCATTATATGCATAATTATTTTATCACTAATGTATGCCATTCTTATGATTGTGAATGCATTGATCTATGATTATTGATTACACAACATATGATGTTTTATTTTATGATCCTAAATCTATATGCATTAATGATATAGATGATGTATGAAATTTTTTTAATGTAAATGGATTGATGTAAATAATGTATTTATACTAAGTGATTTGAATGCAAATATGTGAATAGATTTATGTAAGTGAAAATGAATTTATGGTAATAAAAATGAAATTCCTATATATAACTATGTATGTAATAATTTTTTTGTGTGTCACAGGATATTATCAAGAGACAAAAGAAGAGAGATTATCAAATGAGAGGAGATGGATGTTAGTGCAAAGAAAAAATCCTTCAATATATTTCTAAAGTACTAATAGGTGTTTCTCTAATCATCGAGAGAGAATTATTGTAATGGACAATAAACACCATGATATGAAATAGATCAATGGTGTGCAAGGTCACACCATCACATAGAAAAAGCAGCCACAGACAAGGATGATCATGACTCATACGAGGAACTCTGTTGCCCCAGTCTTTTTGTCACAAACAACCACAAACAAGAAGGACAAGCTATGAAACATCATTGCTCCTCTAAATCCTATGTAGAACATCCTCGAGGAACTAGTAGTATGAAAATCAGAAGAAAAAAAACAAGATAATCACCATGATACGTCATTGCTCCTCTAAATCCTAATGTTAGGACATCCTCAAGGAACTAGTAGCATGATGGAAAATCAGATGAAAAATCCCAATATTAAAGATAGTGTTTGCCAAGTATGTTTGAATGTCAAGTATTTTGATGTTGAGATGTTAGGCTTGACGAAGTTTAGGTTTACATGTGACAGATGCCAAGTAATGCCAAATTCAAGAAGGACACATCCTAAATGATGTCAATGTCAAGAGAATTGATCCTTAAATGTCAAGAGAATCCCTCAAAATGCCAAATGACAGAGTCGATGCTTCAGAAAGACACATCCTAAAGCATAAACATATGATAGGTTGACTTGTTATGACAAATTTTGACCTAGGTTAACTAAATGAACAAGTTGGTTGCATGTCAGTGTTGAGATTCTAATTTAGTTGAAATGACTATTAAATGATTGTCAAGGTTGTTCAAGAGTTTCCTAATTTGGAATAATTAAAAGAAAGAGACAATTGACTTTGATTGATATTGAAAAAATGATTTTGGTTTACTTGAAGATATATGTCTTGTGTGAGAGTGTATATGTTGAACCCTAAAGGACTGACCTAGTGCAACCTCAGGGGCTCATTGATTAATGGCCTTGCCTATTTCATATAATTAGAGACCTCATAGTTCGACATGACCAATGACTTTGTCTTATTGACCAAATATTGAGTCATGATTTTATTTCAAAAAAACTGAAAGGATCGACCTAATGTCTCGGGGGTTCAAAGATGAAGCTTGCCTCAATAGAAAATGCGTAGAGACAACATAGTTTGACAGTGACAAGGAGTGACACAACTGACATGATGGAATTGAAACAAGGCCTACCGTAGGATTTCAGAGACATGGGTATCAAAGTAATATAGAAAGTGGTGTGTAACTTGTATGTGTCACAACCTTCATCCTGGATCTTGACATTCGAGTCAACACTGGGAGTAGTGGAAGTGGATGGCATGATGGAATTTGAGGGAGTGGATGTGGATGGTTTGGAAAGTGTGCATGGATCAATGTATTTGGAAGAGGTGGATGTCGAAGATTCATGATTTATAGGCACTTTTTGTTCAAAAATATCTCTCAAATTGGTACAATACTGGAAAGGATCAGGATCTCTAGGTATAGTAATTTTGGTACCATTGAATAGAAACTTCAAACATTGGTGGTGAGTGGATGGTAAAACCTTTAAGGCATTGATCCAAGGTCGACCAAGCAAGATTTTCTAAGGTAATTCAAGGATTTGACATGTGGTATCTATAATTACTGGCCCCACACGGATAGGAAGTGTAATAATTCCCTTGGAGGAGCATTCCTAATGACCATATTCCTTTATAACTATGCTTTTGGTAGAATCCACACACATAAGAGAATCCTAGAGCCTTGACCAATTTTAGTGAGCATATATTCAATCTTGCTCCACCATCTACTAAGATTTGTCTAACCTTGTGTTTATGGATGAAGACTTCAATATGTGGTGCATCGTTCTGAGATATTTTATGTGAGGAATACTCTTTGCCCAAAAATATGACATCATGAGGTGTATTCAAGTATTCGACCATGGATTTGAAGTGGTTGACATCAATGTCAGTAGGTACAAAAGAATCCTTTAAGGTTTTATCGAGTATGGATTTGTGTGCAGGTGAGAATTGTAGCAAAAAAAAAATAATGGAGATTTGAGTGAGCATTTTAAACAATTTTTCAATAATATTAAATTATCATTTGGATTGTGACTATTTGGTAGAGGGACTAGGTATTGTGATATTTGGTTATCTAGCAAGAGGACCAAGTATTGTGATATTTGGCTATCTAGCAAGAGGACCAGGTATTGTGACCTTACCTCGACAGGTGGTGAAATTACACTCCAAAGCTCTTCTAACGGTAATAGTATTGGCATGTTCATCAACGGCTTTGAGATGATTAATTATAGATCTGCCTGAGTAGTCAAAAGTAGTGTGAGGGTTATTGGACCGGTTGTTAGTATTTGGACCTGATGTACTTGAACCATGATCCTATAGTGGATTTTTGTGAATGGTGTGGTTCGATTTTGAAGAAAATTATTGACCATCCATTTCAATAGCACGACTTTCAATTAGGTCTTGTATGAGATTTCTCAATTGTCTATAGGAAGAAGTTCTATGCCCTTTTATACAATGATAGTCACAAAAGGAATTATCATCCCACCATGATGGTTTGAACTACCCTGGGTCATTTGGTTTAGGGTCCTACAATGTTATGACATTATTTTGGATGAGCTTCTAAAGGACAACTTCAATTGGTTCACCCAAGGGGGTATATGTGCATCTTTTGATAAATTGTCTAGTTTTTGGTGGTTTCCCTTGCTCTTTATTGTTTTGAATGTTGTTTTTTGTAGGTGTTGGTGTGGTCAAGGAAAGATTGTGGGTTTGAGATCCTTAAATCATAATGGCAGGACCTGGCATGTTTACTACTTTTGCGTCAACAACTCCATCATTGGTGATATGTTTTTTTTTTACCCAATATTTGATTTTATCATTAGACAGGTTTAGGTTTGTGTTCTTGTTGGCATATTTGAGTTCTTCTTTGGTAATAAGATATTTTTCAAGTTGGAATCCTTTTTCAACTAAGTCTATGAAAGTTGTGCAAAAATGGACTTGCAATGCGTATTTCAATGGGCCAACAAGGTTTTGGACAAACATGTTCACTTTCTCTTTTTTTGGTATTTCAACAAGGCATCAACTTTCCAGACCCTTCCATCTTTGGAAAAATAGAATGAATGTTTCACCAGTGTCCTCTTGGGTCATCTTACATAAGGTGGAAATGGTGATGTTGGTGTCGATGTTGTAGGCATCATTTTCTACAAATTTATCAACAAGTTTATCCCATGAATTTATTCCTTTTGGAAAGAGAGTGAACTAATAAAGTGTAGGAACCACAAGAATTATAGGAAAGAGTCTCATCAAATAGGTATGTTCGTATGCAACGTCCATGCAATTGGTTGTAAATTATCTTATGTGTTCAAGGGGATTAGTCTTGCCTTTGTATTTAGAGAAGTTGGGTACCACATATCCTAGAGGGAATGGTAGCATGTACAAGATCATGTCAAATGGGTATGGACATAGGTCATAATATGTGTGTCTTCTTGTTTGAAAATTGCATGTCCTCCACTTGTTTTTGCAAGGCAAAAAGCTGAGTTATGAGTGCATCTACTATAGGGTTGTTTGTGGCATCACACATGCTAGTAATGGATGTCCCATGAGTTCCCATTTTCTATGATGATATGTTCTAATTTCAGATGTATTTATGTGGACCATATGATGCATTTTGGGTTGGAATTTTTTGGTACTGAGCATTTTGAGTGGGAACATATTGTTTTGTATGGACATGGTATGCATATGTCGGAATGTGTGTTCCAATAGTGTTAGATTGTATTTGTGGAATTTTCTTCCATTGAATTTTTTGGTGACCAAATGGAATCATGTGTTGTGTTACGTGGTTTCCTTGTCCAAATTGGTAATTGTGGCCATGTGGGATATTGGTGTTGGTATTGAATTGATTGGGTTGGGTTCCATGAATGATAACTCATCATTTGTTCCTTCCAAAGGGGTTTGATGAGTTTGTTCCCATGGCATTAGTTGAGGACCCAAGTAAAAGGTTTGATGTTATCATTTCGATAGTGCTAGATGAAGCTCCAAATAAAAGGTTTGATGCATTTATCCCCATCGTATTGGTTCAAGACCCAAATTTAGCTCCAACGGTTTGTGATGGGATGGTTGATGTTTGTGGGATTGATTGTGAAATGGTATGTGCTATGGTTTATGTTCCCAATATATATGTTGTGTTGACTGTGTTGGTTGTGTTTTGAGTGGTAGTGCCAATGAAACTAAGATTAATAGTGTTCATGGAATTGTGTGTTGTAGCCCCAATGGAGGTATTGTTTTCATTATGTTGTGGTGTTGATTGGGGTTGACTAGTTTGTGTATTAGGATCATGAGATGCTACTCTCAAGGTATTAATATTGAATCCTCTTGGAAATTTAGTCCCTTGGTGTAGAAGTATAGTTAGATATTGTTCTGAATCTAGTAAGAGTAGTTCTTCTACAAAGGAATCCACTTAAGGGTTTTGAGCAGAAACTTCTACATCTTCAATGAACACTTGTCTGTTTTCATCTCTTTGTATAAATTGTTCAAAGGGGTTGTGTGAGGAAGATGCCATGTTCATGTCACTAAAGGGATTGATGAAGGATGTCCCCATATCTATGTTTAAGTTCATGTCACTAGGAAAGTTGTAAGGGTTGTTTCCTTTTCCAAAGGGGTTCATTTGTCTTCTCTTTCCTTGTATCCTAGTCTCAACCATATAATATTTTCTCAAATGAGGGAGGATGAAAGATAACTACACCTATGAATGGGAATGATATGACCCTATTTTTTTGGATTTTGGTATAAAGAGTGCAAGGTTGTCTAAAGGGAATGCAAAATGAAAAGTGATAATGAAGATTAAAATGAATGGTGAAAGACTAAAGTGCTTAAGGTATTCCATATAAAATTCAAGGTATAAGGAAACTCCAAGGTATAATCAATTTTGGTAGACTTTTGGGAAAGGCTTACTAACCATTCAAAGTTTTGGTCAGTGTCTCAATTTTGATTGTCAAGGGACTGTTTGTAGGATTAAGTGAAATGAAAAACTAAAAAGGTGAGGCTTCCAAACTAGACTAATGAGATGAAAATATCTCACATAAAAGGACAAAGACTAAAGGAGTGATTTTGGCTTAGTCCTATGACAATCTACTTTTGAAGGCAAAGGTTTCACAAAGTATGGCAATTTTTCCTATTCTAAAGTCTACAAAATGAAGACCTAAGAGTCTATCTATGCTAAAGATGGTTGTGGAGGTTAAGATGAAACTAAACTTGCAATGGTAGACCTATGGTAAAAGCTAAATGCAAACTAAAAGGAGCAAAGATGGATGATTTGAGAAAATATTTTTTTGGTTTTTGAATAAAGGCCACTGAGGAAGAATGTTTAAAAATAGATTCACAAAGTTTGGTTTCAGATTTGGATAATGAAAAGGATTTTCCTAAATGACAGGTAAATAAGTTATTTCAAGTATCAATTGCGTCGTAGTGCTCAAGTGCATCATTCCAGATAACGACTATGTTGCAAGATTAACAAATGCATTGTTTAAGATTGTGACTACATTGCACTATGTCAAATGCATTGTTTGAGGTACAAAATGTGTTGCATCACAGTCAAATATGGTTTACAGAGGTGCAGTTGCATTTCAATTTAAAGAGAGTCTGGTTTTGTTAGAATTTTGGTAGATTTGTGAAGTTTTTTCAGCTTGATTGTGGTTTCTAGATTTGGGAAAGGTGTCCTAGGTGTTTATTGTTTCAAAAAACACTTGGCAAATACATGATTGTGTCTTGAATTTTTGGAAACAAGCACATAGAAAAAAACCAAAATATTATGGATGGCAAGGATTATATTCACTGGATTCCCACTTGGATAAACCGACCATTCTTATTCTTAGAGAATGACTTAGAAGCTTGGCCACACTGGCTCCCACTTACACGACACTCACTTCTCTGGTCAACCAAGCTTTGAGTTCTCATGAATCTCCCATGAAAATATCTTCATCTCTACTAAGAACCATGAGAATGTGGGATGGCTTTGCAACGATTATTTCTTCACCAATGAATAGAAAGGATTTTGGAAAACTAAAAAAGAGGGTTTTAGTGAATACTTGGGGGCATGGCACTTCACGAGCATCCAACAATCCACTTAAGGATTTAATCACTCTACTATGGGATGTTATACCTTTAAAATAAAAGGTAGGTACCCAATTTTGAATGACACTACACGACTAAGGCCTACATACCATGAGAACTTGAGGGTTTAGTCTCATCCTTTTATATACCAGACCAAGCAAAAAACTAGTTGGAGTCGTTCCCTCTTTTGAGGTAGGCTCTCTAAGGTTTTAAAAAAATTGAATTGAAAAATTTGTTTTTGGTCATCCAATATCGCACTAAGGTGCGAGGAGATAGATTGGATACAAAAATCTTTCAATCCACACTCACAAGTTTATTCATTTTAATGCCCAAATTGAAATATGTGGGTGGTAAAGCAACAACCCCTAAGTGTTTTTATTTCTCAAGATCACAACAAGGTGCAAGATAATTGCATACACACTAAGGATTTATCACTATACCACAAGACACATTAAGCACACATTCATTTTAACCCAAGATTATTATGAGACAAGCACAGTTCTTTTTAAACCAATGCTATGGGAACACAAGCAAATTTTAGTCTTGATGAGTTCCAATGCAAGTTGTGTTCAATTTAATCCCATGAGTGAATGAATATTCATTTTAAGCCATGAAGTGTGAATGCAATTTGTAGTTATGTTTTTTTACTTTCTTGCTGCTTTAGGATTGAAAAATATTTATAAGAAAAAAATCAACAAACAAGGGTTGGCATCTCCTTCCATCTTGCCACATGCTACAAACAACAGATCAGTAACCAAAAAACCCTAACCTAATGAAACTTGGATAAAGAAATCTATAAAATATTGTAAGAAATCAAAAGTATGTGTGCAATAGGTAAATGTGTCATTCTTCCTATCAACTACGTTGCAACAACATATGTATCATTCAATACAATAAATGTGTTCCAACAGATTAGATGCGTCATTCACGATGTCAAAGGTGGATCGGTACTATGGATGCATTGTTCCTGAATGTAGATGTGTCGTGATGCATCAAATGCAACTCAAAAATTTGTGTTTGCAGTGTTCTGTACCTATACCTATAAAAAAGAAGAAAATATCGTATGAAAATATGCAAAAATATGTTTTTCACATCAGGTTCACCAATGTAACTAAGGGAAAAAATTAGGTTAGCATGAAATACAATGCATAAACAAAACCCTAGCTAAACAATTAAGTACAATGGAATAAAATAACAAAAAATAAAGGAAGAATTCACCAAGCAACCTTCATGCTCTCCATGATTGACCTTCATTTCCCTTATCCATTTGCTACAAAATGATGTTTGCCCTTAGATTTCGATGAGAAAATAGTGACCTATGACAAAGCCCTAAGAAAATATTGAAGGATTGTACTCAACAACAATAGCAAGTACGAAAGTATGAAGTCAAGAGATTCAAGCATCAAGTCATGAAGTAGTGAAGTGACAAAATGAGGTTGAAATTACCATTTTATAGGAAAGTCAATTTTAGATGAATGGGCAAGATTGAAAGTTGAGAGATGCCCTAAGATCAAAGGCTGAAATTAAATGTGACAACCATCACTTAGGGTTAGGGAAAAAATATGGTAAATTTTGAAATGAAGGGTTTGGATTTGATTTTAGAACAAGAGGATAATGGGCACATAAAAAGAGGCAAGTGGGGAATCAAAATAGAAATTTAAAATTATTTGATTCAAGAGGTGAGTTGACCTTTTTAATAAAGAATCAATTTAATTCAAAAGAGGTGGATCCATGTGACAGTAAATAATGATTTTAAATTATTTACTTGGTGGGAAATTAGAAAGTGGGTAATTTTAAATAAATGACTTTATTTAAAATCAGAAAAAGCAAAGGTGGATAATAATTAAATGAATTATAAGAATTTATTTAATTATGAGAATACATAAGGAAGTAATGATGTGTTTAAATAAATAAATGAAGTTTATTTATTTAAATAATTAAGAAGAAATAGTGGACAAATAATAATTAAATAAATTTGGGAATTTATTTAATTATGGAGAGACATAGGAAATTAGTGATGTATTTAAATATAATAATTATAATTTATTTATTTAAATAGCCAGGAGGCATAAAAGATATGAATTAATTAAATAATTAAGAATTATTTACTTAATATTTGAATTTAGACTATAGGACATAATTAAATATTTTAATTATGTTAAGAAGAAATAAAGGGGAAAATAAAGTTTGCAGTCCTAGGTATATTGTATATGTCTACATCACCCTTAGTATCTGTGTGATACATCAAAATACTTTCTTAGGAAAGGACTGGGAGGCCTCTTGATTCAAATCATCTTGATCCAATCTTGCTATGTGTATGACCACCTTGAATGAAAGTCCTTACTACGAACCAATTGTTTAGAATCCAAAATCCTTAATTCTTTTTGGTGCAAGAACGGTCATTCTAAAGCCGCCCCAAATTTTACTATTCATTGTAGAAACAAAGAAATCCTTTGGATCTTTGGATCTTTAGGATTTTGAGATTTGGTGGTCTCGAGAAGTGTATGTTGTGGAGGGGAGCCAGTGTTGCCAAATCTCTAACTGTTTGCATTGTCTTGGTGTTTGGATAAATCTGAGTGGGGACTCAACAAGTATGGCCATTCAACCTAGGTGGTAAATGATTGTTAGTTTGTTTAATACTTTTCTTGGATCCAAAACATTTTAAACAAACATCAACGATCATCTCTTTGGTCTTAAGCATGGATACCCTTTAAAAAAATATTGATATTAATGCTTGTCCTAAGGATTTTATTCTTAGAGATTTCTAAATATCTTGACTTACATATTAATCCATACTTCCCAAAGTTAACATAGGAAACTATGGCTTCAACCTCATGATTTTCACAAAATAGACTTTGTGAAATTTGTGGTGTTTTTGACATAAACATTTAGTTTGAACTTAATCAAGACAAGTGTTTGTGCTAAAAAAAAACTCACTTAAGAAATATAAATTAACAAATTGAAACCCACATGACCATTTGGAGACCGATCACTTCTGTTGAACAACCTAACCTTATGCTCGCTATCATTCAACCAAAATTTGAACATATTGAAGGAGAACAAAATGATATAATTAGTAGTTTAAGAAGATTCACTTTTGAAATAAAGGAAACACCCATTCAATGGAGAAACATGGAATATATCTTATACAAAGAAGAGGAACAAGCTGATATTGTGGCTAAGAGGCCCATATTACCACCACCCGTGTGGAAATAAATATCTTTTTTTCATGATCCTAACTTCTCTAAATGATCTCATGAAAAATTATAATCCCCAAGAGAAGGTATACATTTCATCACTTCAAATTGAGGCATCTTAGTCCAAAATCTCTCAAAAGACACCTTTTAGCACTTCACCAAAATAAAACCAAGTTGGTATATAACTTCTACAAACATGCTTCAAGGGACAATCCAGACTTGTATGCATTCTTTTATAGTCAAAACCCTTGTCTCTTTCACGATCTTGAACCTATCTAAATCATTGAGTCTTTAGGATTTGCAAACTTTATAGGTCTAGCATGTTTCTCACTGCCGTGGTCTTATCAAAAAAAAGTTCACTCTAGGTCAACATTAGGTCAAACATTTTATCCACCCCTTCAATAAATTTCATCCTTCACTTCACCAAACTTTACAAATATTTCAAATACACCAATACTTTTGAACTTGAACATCTATCAAACCAACCCCAAACTTAGCTATTTTGTATGTGAAATGAATCCTTTTCCATGCACTTAGTTAGGTTAGTTATCATCTTTAAACTAGTTTATCTTTAAGGTCACGAGTCTACCCTAAATATTTCCATGTTCATAAACATCCTTTATCAAACATCAAACATCAATATCTTAAGTCAAAAGTGTTGTCCCAAAATGTTGGCAAAGATCAGTTACCATATCATTCATCTCTTCATCCCCCATTATCATCATTGCTCTAAAAATACTTAAGAGTGACCCTTTTACCTAGATTCAAGTCAACTAGAGAGTTCAAACATTACAAATCTCAACATAACTCTCCCATAAGTGACCCAAAATTTATGGTAAAGACCATATCACAACACAAGAGAATCATGGAGAAAACCAAATTCACGTTCACCTTACTGATCCAAATCCTCAAGCATTTGATATGAGGAGTCAAGTTACCCGTTCACAACAACTACCATCTCCATCAAGGTCATATGAAATAGAAGATGTTATGAATAACCTATTTGAAATTACTAGGGATGAAATCATAGAAAATCAATCCTTGGAAAATGTAGCTCCAATTTCCCCATCATTTGTTGCACAAAATTTGACACAAGGCTTCAAAACTCCATCACTAGGGCTAAATCTAACATCCACACCTAGTATTGCAGCTAGTCTTACTAAAGAATTTGACCATAGTCTTCAATTTGAAAGAAACACACTTGTGGGTACTCTCAACACCAATCCATCCACCACTTGGACACCAACCTTTGGCACTTCTACTATTCCCGAACACACCTTACATCAACATCAACCACTTACGCTTCATGATTCCAAAACAACATCAAAATATCAAAGGTACCCATCTTCATCTATCCCCACAAATACCAAAAATGTGCCAACCATCATGCAAGGAAGTATGGACCAAGTGTCTCAAATTGACCCACAAGGGCATACCAAAACCATAACACAAAGTCAAACCTTAATGAAAATAGGGACATCTCTATCCAATCGTCCAACTGGTTCATTCATGCCATTGGTTTCACAAAAGACATCCATCCCATCCATTATCAACCCATCTCAAAACAATACCTTGGTCATGAATCCCATCAACCCAGATAATACCTTGTCCACATCCCTAACACAAGGAAATCCTCAAGAAATGGGACAAGGGAACCTTTTCAATCAATGGACTCAAGGTTCTAGTGTGTCATTACCATAATGAAATCTAATGGTACCATCCTCAACCTTCCCCACAATCCCCTTCACCATGCAAAATCAAATGGGACCTCACACCTACATTCCTCCATCTTAATCCACCATCTTACAAGGAATGTTAAAAAAAGGGAACCCCCAACCTCTCATCAATAATACTCCACCCACAAAAAATATCAACATCCATAATCCATCATAGATATCCCAACAATCAACTGATCCTGCATTACAAGTGCATGCCTTAGCTTTACAACAAACATAATAGGATTATCAACAAGTCATCTAGTAGCAGTAGCAACAAGTAGCCCTATTAGGAAATAAAAAACAAGCAACATTAGTAGCACAACAAAAAGTAGCTTTAGCAGCACAACAACAACAACAACAAGCAGAATTACTAGCACAACAACAAGTAGCCTTAGCACAAAAACAACAAGCCTTAGCAGCACAACAATAGTAAGCCCAACAGAAATCCTGTGTGGCATGACAACAACAACAAAAAATTTCCTAATATAATCCTCAATAGAACATCGTCAATAAAAATGTGTTAACATATACGTCAAAACCTCAATCACCTTCACAGAATCCCATAGCACAATACACCCCATATAATGCACCATCATATCAAAATACCATGTACAACTTATCTTCCATCCCACAATATGTAACATATGTTCCTCCACCAAACCTGGAAGAAGATCTAGCATCACAACTTAAGGCATTATCACAAGAAATGCAGGACCTTTAGATGGGAAAGACAAAGAATCCCCCTACACAAAACTTATGTCCCTATCCATTCGATCAAAACATTATAATGGTATCATTCCCTCCCATCTTTGAAATCCACAAATTCGATAAATATAAAGGGAGGGGAAGTCCTGTGGACCATTTTAAAGACTTCAACATCATGTGTATGGAGGTGGACTACAATTATTCTTATTTAGTGTGCCTCTTCCCTTGAAGTTTAAAAGGTCCTGCCATGGATTTATTTTCTCAACTGCCTCTCAGTATCAAAAATTTGCATGAAACCACTGATAAATTCATCAATCACTTCTCCTTTAATATTTACATTTACGTAAGCTTATAAGAGTTATACAATCCCAAAAAGAACAAGGGAGAATATTTTTCTAATTTCTTGCAATGGTGGAGACAAAGAGATAGTAAAAGCAAGTGGGGATCATCATAGAAAATTTAGATCTAGATTTATCTTTTCACTTGAAAATGCAATACATCACATCATATGAAAAGATTTTCCCTAGATCCCTTTACATCGAGAGAGCTCTAATCTCACAGGGAAATACTGAATCTTACAAAGACAATCACCCATCAACTAGTTTGAATGACAAGACTTGTGTTTGGGCTAAGAACAAGAACGTGACCAATGTGGTGTGGTAGATGTTAAGGTGGTCCTAAGTGCTCCTAGGTTGAACTAAAATCAAGTTGTTAACATTCAACCAACTGTGCAACAAATGACACCCCTTCAAAATAATTAGATCACCACCGAAATGCAATAAATATGAACCCCTAACAAGAACAACTATTTGAAATGCAAGTACACACAGTTGTCAGAACATATCGAAACCATCATGAAGAAGTTGGTCAAGTCAAACTTGATAATGCTGCCCAACTTTGAAAACTACCAAGAACCACAAGAGAAACCATCTTGGTACAACGAGAACAATCTTTGTGACTTCCACAAAATTAAAGGACACAAAATGGAAAACTCTATGAGGAATTAAATATTATCCAAGATCTTATAGAGAGTGAAACCATATTTGTTGAAGTACCAACTGGTAACCAAGGTCTTAAGATATACAAGAACCCTATGCCAGATCATAGCGAAGGGAACAACAATGAAAAAGATAAGGATTACACAAATGTACGACATACCTATTCCAAAGAAGTCACATCTTGTGATAGTGTCATCATTGTTGTCACCATCAAAGGACCTAGTGTGGAGTGTGGAATCACCACACAATGTGGAAGAGTCACCATCCAAGGATTTCCATCTCAATCTAAGGCACAACCTACTTTTCCAACATCAAACCCCAATAAGTACAATCTCCTAGGTCAACTTAAGAAGACCCATGCATAGATATCAATATTGGAATTATTAAGGCTATCCCCTGCACATAGGGAAATCCTAGAGAAAGCTTTGTCAAAGTCATCCATCCCTGAGGATATTGATACATATTAGTTTCAAGCTATGGTAGGTGATATCACTGATCACCTTCTCAGCTTCTCAGAACAAGAGCTACCATCACAACCATCTCATAATTGTGCTTTACACCTTGAGTCCTTTATTCATAAGAACAAGGTTAAAAGAGTCTGAATGGATGGAGGTGTTGGTCTGAACATTTACACTCTTAATCTGATAAAAAACTTGGGCTATTCAGATGATATGATTGAGAAAGAAAAGAGTGCCACCATCAAGGCATATGATGATCAAGAGTGGGTATCACAAGTCATCATTGTAGAAACTACATGCCAAGTGTTATACCTTGATCTTACCTACAACATCCTACTTGGCCGACCATGGATCCATGCCCTAAAATTTTTGGCCTTGACCTATCATCAGTGTGTAAAGTTTCCTTTTGAAGGCTAAGAAATTACCATCCATGGAGGTCCCAAGCCTTTTTACTACTGCAAGAACCTTGAGGCCAAGTTTTAAAAGTTACCCTAGTTCCCTAAGAATTATGAAGGGCCTACACCATCCTCCTCATTTGTTGACACATCATCCCTTACATTTACCTCATAAACAAAAAAACCCACTGTGTAGAACATTCTAGATATCAAAACAATGATCCAGGATGATGGTTGTGGAAACTATAAACTAATGAACAATGCCTTTTTCTTAGGAGAGCTACCTCTTTCTCCCAAATCCTATTGGAAACCCACATCTAGCAACAAAGAGCCTGAAACAATCAAGATGGAAGCTACTACCTTCACCAAGTGGGGGGATTTGAACCAAGAAGATATCAATTAGGAGGATTTATCTAAACTCCTCTACGAGGATGAATGAATTGTACCTATTCTTCCCATGGAAGATGAAAACAAATTCTTGCAGCTAATGAAGGGATGGGGGTTATAAAAAGAATGAGATCTAGGAAAAAATGATAATGGTTTTCTAGAATCCATCATTCTTGAGAAATGCCTAAAGAATCTTGGCCTAGGTTGTACTACTAGCAAGGTCACCCTTATTGGGAAAGGTACTTCGGCTAAGCAGATTGAGGCTTCCTCTTGGTTACCTACATCACATAATATGACCTTAGACAAATTTCCCCATGATGTTTCTAACCTATTTGAGAATAAATCCCTCTTCATGATATCCATAACATCCTTCACTTTAAGCAATCAACTCACTAAAATACACCTAGTATACCCACAAATCATTAACTTAGATCAACAAGGACAACCGATTCTAGATTTATTCAAAAATGATGAAGTGATCTCAAAATTCATTGGAATATATGACAAATTACCATGGGAAAATCACAAATTAGGTTTTGATATAGAGCTAGACACATGGGTGTATGACAGGGAGACAATTGAATCCTTTAGTCGCAAAATTGATTAAATGAAATTAACATATAGATCTTTGAGTGAAAACCACACTATGTCACTTTCTGATCCTAAAATAGTAAAAATAATGGACACGTTCAAAGGTGAAAACCTCTCTGAGGTGCCCAAGGATGAGGGATTCAATCTCCTCCTTAGTGCAATGCATCTAGAGAATTCAAAATTTCTAGCAGAAAAGGCCACTCCAATCAATGTGGGAATAGAAGAATCACCCAAGATCACTTTCTATGTTGAATCCTTGTTGGATGAAGAACATAAAAACTTAGCAAAATTCCTAAAAGAGCGAAGAGATAACTTTTCATGGTCATACACAAATATGCCAGGGATCAATCTAGAAGTGGTTGTGCATCATTTAGCAGTCTATGCTAAAGCTAAGCTAGTAAAGTGGAAATTAAGGAAGATGTACCCTTAGATAGCACTCATGGTGAAACTTGAGTTACAAAAGCTTCTCGACATGGGATTTATTCGACCAATAGATTATCTTGAGTGGGTTTCCAACCTGGTAGCAGTCTCCAAACCCATTGGAGGCATAAGAATTTGCACTAATTATAGACTTAAAAAAGGCATGCATGAAGGATGATTTCCCTCATCGTGGAATTAATAGTTGGGCATGATATTCTATCACTTAGATGGTTTTTTAGGCTATAATAAAATCATGTTGGCCAAGGAGGATCAACACAAAACTACATTCACTTGTCCATGGGGAACATATTGATGGAACATGATGCCATTTGGCTTGAAGAATGTAGGAGAGACCTATCAGAGAGAAATGGCCCTCATATTTCATGACATGATCCACAAAATAGTTTAACATTATGTGGATGATATTTTGGCTAAATGAAGGAAAATAAATGAGCACATACAAGTCTTAGGACCCATCTTTGAAGGACTTGAAGAGTACAAGGTACGATTGAATCCAAAAAAGTGTTTCTTTAGGGTTACATCAAGGAATCTTCTTGGGTGCATCATATAACAAAGAGGGATATAAATTGATCCAACAAAAGTAAAAGGCATCCTCAACATGGAACCACCACAAACACTAAAGTAGATGAGAGGTTTACAACGGATATTGACATCCATTAGAAGGTTCATAACACAGTTATTAGACAAGATTCACCCTTTCTCACATTTTCTCCATAAAGGAATAACTTACAAGTGGGACAAGAATTGTGATAAATATTTCTAGAGGATCAAGGGATATCTATTGACACCTCCATTTCTCATGCCATTGATACCAAAAAAATGATTGATCCTATATATTTTAACAACATCAACAACATTAGGTGCTCTTCTAGCACAATATGATGAAAATGGAAAAGAAAGAACTATGTATTACATCAGCAGGAACTTGGTAGTCTATGAAATGAACTATTCCTCTAGTGAGAAATCATTCTTAACATAGGTTTTTGCTTCACAAAAATTTAGACATTATATGTTTCTGCATCAAGTCAAACTTATTGCAAAGATCGGCCCATTGAAATACCTATTATCTAGAGAAACTCTCACTAGGTGAATGGCCAAATGGGTAATGATCTTAACTAAATATGACATAGAGTATGTGGAGTGAAAATAAATCAAAGGAAAAGTGATTGTAGACCAATTGGAAAAGGAACTTATCTATGCAGAGAACCCTTTGATATATGAATTCCTTGATGAATTAGTATTCCTTATCAATCTCCCAAATCAATGGAAGATGTACTTTGATGGATCATTCACCCAACATGGATCAGGAGCAAGTATTATTTTCATCACCCCTCAAGGAAATTGCATCCCAAAGTGATATAGGCTATCATTCCCACGTACTAACAAAATTGTTGAGTATGAAGCCCTAATCATAGGTCTAATGGTAGGAGTTCAGTGGAAGATACAAGATTTGAAAGTCTATCTAGACTCACTAATGGTTATCAACCAAGTGATTGATAACTACCAAACCAAGGATGACAAGCTTACTCCTTATGAAAAGATGGTAGAGAATCTCAAGGACCTTTTTATTGATATAAATTTTGAGCAAATTCCTCACATGAACAACTGAGTAGCCAATTCTATGGAAAAAATTGGATCATTATTAGTTATGTCACACAATGTCTGGCAATGTGAATTCTTGGTAGAAAAAATTCTCATACCAACTTTTGAAATCCCTAAATCTAAATCTGTGTGTGTCATCATTGGTCTTGAATCCTCGTGGTATCATGACATATTCACCTATCTTAGCAGAGGAACCCTCCCATATGATATAACCTCCAACCTTGAGAGTACCTTTGTTAAAAAGGCATCCTAGGTGATACCCTTTACTGCCAAATCATCAAAGGGACATTACTACAATGTCTTAACCAAGAGGAATCCTTGGCCACTTTAACAAAAGTACATGATGGAATATGTGGTTCCCATTCTAGTGGTATGACTTTAGCTAAGAAAATGTTGAGGACGATGTACTATTGGCCAACTATGGAAAGAGAAGCCCATTAGTATGTGCAAAAATGTGTCTAATGTCAACAACATGGAGATCTAATTCATGCTCCAGCTCAGGAGTTGCAAACAATGATCACACCTTGGCCTTTCTCACAGTGGGGACTTGATCTCATAAGAAAAATCACTCCAACCTCATCTAAATGCCACAAGTTTATCATAGCAACCACAAAGTACTTTACCAAGTGGTTCAAAGCCATTCCTATTACCTACATAATGGGGAAGAAAATTTCCAAGTTTTACCTCATCTTCCTTTATGGTGTCCCACAAACTCTTATCTCAGACAATAGAACACCCTTCAAAAATCAAGATGTGAAAGAGATATGTCAAAGATTCAACATCCAACACTTATTCTCTACCTGATATTACCCTCAGGGAAATGGTCAAGGTGAGGCTACAAATAAGACCATTCTGAAAATCCTAAAGAAAGCAGTCAATGAAGTTGGTCATGACTAACATCTATAGTTAAATCATGCTCTTTGGGCCTATCAAACTAGTATCACATGCCAATAGGTGCAATCCATTTCTCCTTGATTTAAAAAAAGAAGCCATCTTACCTATTGAGGTCAAGCTTACATCACTATGAGTGTCACTACATAACTTAATCACTGAAGAAGAATATAGAGTATCTAGGCTAAATGAGCTAGAATTCTTGGATGAGCGTCATCTTGATGCCCTTAATCACTTGAAAATATATCAAAATCGATTGAAACAGAGCTATAACAAGAAGATCAAATATCGATCTTTCCAGGTAGGGGATCTTGTCCTATAGAAAAATTAGAAGAATCTTCCAGATCAAGACAATAAAGGAAAGTTTGAACCTAACTGGTTGGGTCCCTTTGTCATCACAACAATCTATGGATCAGGAGCATATCAACAATCAACACCTAAAGGTGAACCCTTGTAGGATCCAACTAATATCTTTCATCTTAAAAATATTCATGCCTAGTCTTGAAGGTTATGAATCTGAAAAATACCAAAAGATAAAAAAAATGATCAAAATCCAAAAAAATGAGAAAAAAGATTGAAAAAGTAGAGAAAAAAAATTGTCCTCTACTGAAAACCACTTCAGTGGTGCTTTGGGAAAGTACCTTGGTGAAAACCTAGAAAATAGGTGCCTTGGGTAAATAAAGCACCTCCATTTATCTATGGCTCTTTATCCTAGCATCCTTTGCATCGTATCTCATCTATCACATCATTCATCCAATTTATTCCATCACCCGCTTGTGCTCCTATCATAGCTTGATCTTGAAGAGTATTGTATCCCTTTTAGCACTAATTGGCATATTATTAAGGAAAATTTGTCCTACCTATATCGAGGTAGTCTATTACATCACGTTGGGGGTAATTCATTCTAGATCATATCAGGTTCTTGTATATCTTAAGGTTATTATAAATCTCATCGAAAATACCAAAAAAAATCATAAAACCTTCATCAAAAAATCCAAAATACTTGCAAAATACCAAAAAATCCAAAAACATCAAAATATTGTACAACAAAAATCCAAAACATTGAAAAATTGTAAAGTCGAAATCCAAAACATCCAAAGCACATCAAAATCCCTAAAAAGGTCAAAAATTTGAAAATCCAAAAATAATACCTTGTCGAACTATGAGTCTCTGAGCTTGAACATAGGTAAGGTCATCATTGATGTGCCCCTTAGACACCCTAGGTTAGTCTTTAGGAGTCTTCATAATAAATTGGCATTCCATCAATTGTTCATATCTCATCTTCAATAAGTCAAGTTAGTTGAACTACATGGTCTCTATGTGTATAACGTAGGCAAGGCTAATCTTTGATCAGACCTCGAGGCCCCTAAGATAGGTCTTTTAATTTAGGTTAGGTTCCTGGTTGAAACTCAAAAAACCCCTAAACATTAAAATTCAGAAAATCCTTAAACATTTGCAAAATCTCTTGAAAATCCAAAAACATTTGAAAAACTTAGAAAAATAAAATTAAAATTAAAAACTTCAAAAGCCCAAAACATTAGAAAACATTTAAAATATGAAAAAAGCATCAAAACACCCAAAAATATTGAAATATTCTAGAAAAACTTGAACCATCCATCCCATCTTTCTTTCACCCGCAATAAATCTTCACCCATAATAAATTGATCATCCCCTTCAACCTTTATAAAAACAAGTAGAAAACAAGTGTCGTAAGTCGTAAAGTGAGGACCTAAGTGTCAAAATCTAGAGTCTAGAGCATAGGTAAACGAGGCAGTGAATTTTGTATCAACATATTATCAAACACCTCATCCTAATCAAAATACCTGATCAACATGTCCTAGGATGAATCCTTCCTATGATGGACATCATTATCATAAATCACCTTAGTTAAATTTAAACTAGCAAGAGATATAGATAACACTAACTGTTTGTATTTGATATTTTCTTATGATTTATCTTAATTACCCATTCTGAGGACCTCTTGATGATGTATCAAAATGATTTACAGAGAAAGGAATGGGGCATCGATCATTATCTTTCATTTGATATGCTTGTGGGGTATTCTTGTAAAATAATCTCAGTGCATACTTTCTTAGTTGTGTGTAGGGAGGTTGTTTGGAGTATATTTTTGACTATTGTGTATTCTTTGGTATGAGATATTCTAAGCTTCTAACTTACATTCCAACAAGGTTTTCATATGTCAAGATGTGAACAAGAACTATCCTATCTATTTGCAGAGTCAAATTCCATTACACTAGATAGAACGACATCCTAGTTATCAATACCTTTATGCATCATGTATATGTGTTATATCAAACAATAAGGAACGATGAAAAATCACAATCCCAAGATATGAGTGAATCATTATCATCATGCATTTCTCATCACCATCTCTAATAAAGTCTTAGTGGATCATAGACTTGTTAGACATTTGAATCAAAATCAGTGGTCAAAATCATTCATCTTGTTTCTTCTATCTTCTCTTTGCGCTAACCCGGTATCATGACAACCAACAAAAAACATCATCAATGCATCCATCCTACATCCACAAATCATCATTATGCATACATCTTGTATAATCATCAGCACATCATAAAAGAATACATCCTGCAACATCATTATCATTTTTTATGATAAATAATATAGATTTTTAATTCTAAGCATCTTAAATCATTGCATTATCATATCATAAGAATGAAATTTTGCATTATCCATACATACATCCATATGCATACAACATCATCTCATAAAATTGCATAGAAAATACCCAAAAATAAGTGCATCCATCCATTGCATTGCATCGCATTTCATATAAATCATCACATACCACATAAGAATATCACATCATATCAACAAAAAATGTATCCATACAATCATAAGCATGAAATAAAGGAACACATTGCATATCGAATCCATACCATCTCGTATCATATATATCAAAAAAAGGTGACTCTCATGGTACAATATCTGAGTCAATGTATGCATATCAATCAAAAATACAATTTACATGAGGCTATTAAAAAGGAGCCCATCAATGTATATCTATATAAAGAATCAGGCAATAATACAAAAAAGTGTTTATTTCTTTTGATATTATTTTCTTTTCACTTTTATTTCAACCTGTGAACAATCAAGTTCATGCTTAGGGTTGGAAACCATAGTGGCACTGAAGCGCAAATAGGGTTTTTCACTTGACCAAGCCTTCAAAAGGACTCACAAAACTTCAAGACTCTTAAAAAATGTGTTTATATGTAAGATCCAATCACATTCCAGGGTTACTTAATCCATGGGCTCATTCACTTTGCAATAAGGAAATTAAATAGAGGATTTCAACCAGACTATCCCGGAAAGATGATTAAAGTTTGCAGAAGAAATACCCAAAACAACCCCAGGTAGCACAATAATTGTTGTGCCAGTGCAACATGCCTAGAAGAGGACAAGAGGACCCAAAACCCAAAACCGGCAAACCAAAACTGAAGGAAACCCAAACCAAAACAAAAACAAAAAACACGCAAAGCAAAACAAACCCAAAGAAACCAAACCCTACACTAACTATTTACTGGCAGGGGATTGAATCTTAAGTATGGCCTATATTCGCTCTGGATCAACGAATATACCCTTCTCCGAAATAACATGACCAAGCAATTTTCTCCTAGTTACTCCAAAGATACACTTCTTGGGGTTAAGTGAAATACCAAATTCCCTACACCTTTCAAATGCTTTGCATAAGTCTGCAATATGGTCACCACATTTCCTTGAGAAGATAGTCAAAGAATCCATGTAGATAATAATTCACTATCCAATGATGTCCTTCAAGGTGATGTCCATGGCCCTCTGGAAATTTTCTCCAACATTAATTATCCTAAAAGGCAGCCTTCTATAAGAAAAAGTGCCCCACTTTGTGGTGAAAGTAGTTGTATGCCTGTCTTCATATTGTACCATGACTTGATTGTATCTAGAATACCCATCCAAAAAATACATCGCCTGGGATCCATTGACAATCTGTAGCAATTCATCCAGTGATGGGACTGGATAATTGTCCTTCTCCGATACATGGTTGAGATTTTTGAAATCAACACACAATCTAATTTCCTCGTTCTTCTTTCTCACTGGAACTAGATTGGCAACCCAAGTTGAATTCCTTACTAGAAATATGATATGAGTAGATAACAAATTTTGTACCTCCTTTTGAATGATAGGTTCCAGCAAGGCATTGATTGGTCTTTTCCTTTTTTTGAATGGTTTGGAATCTAGCTTGAGAGGAATGGTATGTGTAATGATTGAAGTATCGTATGTCTTCAAATATTCATAACTCCAAGCTATTACATCATGTTTTGTGTGTAGTGCATCAACAATTCCTCACCTTTCCTCCAGAGTACATACTTTGCCAATAAAAATGTTCTTAACATTGTCTGGATTCCCCATGTTGTATGTCTCACACTGCCTATTGATAGACTCCTTCTTAGCTTGTCATTCCTGATCTCTTATCTTATCCAAATCAAAAATTCTCTCCAACTACACCATCCCTCTTGGGATAGTGTTGGTTTTTAGATTTATAACCCCTTCTAGGTCCATCTCTGCTTCTTGAGGATCTGCTTCATCAATTATCTAAGAGGTAAACACGTTGGAGCTTGTGATAAAATCCAAAATATGCTTGTCATCTTCAAACACTTGAAAATTAGTTATGTTGTCGAGCACCAATGGTACCAGTGTGAGTTCTACGATAAACTTCTTCAAACGCGAAAGTTGTAAGGAAACTCAAGTGCGGAAACAGCTTCCTACACTAATCTCTTAAGGAAAGTATGGTGCAAATTCGTTTTAAACCCTTACAATTTCAGATTCGTTAATCTACTTAACAAAGATATTGCAGCAATATACCATACATACAGAAAATGAAGAATGACACAATGATTTACCCTGGGGAAAACCTTTCGGTAAAAAACCCCAGCACTCCAAAACCTGCACAATGTATTATCTTCAACACAACGGTTACAACACACTTGCAATGCAAGTTCTTTCAGGAGATTTCCAACTCTTGAAGACAAAATGCGGCAGCATGAAAAAACGTTCCAACAATACACTCACATCACAAATCTTCGCAACCCTAAAAAACGCTTATATCATGCGCTTCCCTTTTAGGGCAACTTCCGAAGATAACTGTATTAGGGTTTTACCATTCTCCGAGAAAATAGGAACTCGAAAATTTTTTTCGGGGCGATGCCCCGAACCCCACTATCGTGGAAGAGTGTACAGTACTCAACTTTATCAATTGCCACATGTCTTCACCTGTCATTGAATCTTCCAGACATAGCTCTTACGTGTCATAGGAATCCGTCATAACCGTTTCAGCCATGATCTCCTTACACACAATTCAAGATGCCGACACATTAAGTGGAGTGACACATCAACATGCAAACTAGACATGTACACTCACACTTAATTACATTATTTGCAAGAAATACATTTTACAAAACAAATAATAAGAATAGGAATTATCCAAGGTTGAGACACCTTATTCCTAACAAAAGTGACAAAGGCTACAATGTATTGGTTGCTTGTGCCAAACAATCTATAGTTTGATTATTGTTGTGAGGTATCAACTAAATGTTGAAAGCATCAAACCCTTCAATAAGATCCCATAACCTATTTCTATAATTATTCATTCTTTTGTCATGACATGATTATTTCTTTTTGACTTGTCTAAATACCAACTCCAAATCTCCAAATACTTGTAGAATCTTAATCTTCTTTCTTAATGCCATAACCAACCCATGAATTAAAGCCTCATATTCAGCTACATTATTAGTATAGTGGAATTGGAGTCTATGTGTTGCAAAGAAGGTTTTACCTTTGGGGTTGATTAACTCAAATCCTGCTCCAGCACCCCACTTTGATTTTGATCCATCAAATCTAAGCATCCAACAACTAGCAGTTCTGGTGCCTTTTGATTTATCTTTTTCTCTGCTACTACCAAGTGGTTCTTCAGAAGGCATTAAGTTCTTACCTTTGGGATCATCTTGGGTACTTTGTATATTGACCTTGATATCAGGAGTTAGATTAATGTGTCTGTATTTTCTCTACTGTTGTTTGGCACAAGTAGCATTCCAGCTCTAAGTGAGAAGCATTATGGACTCTACACCAATTCGATAGAAGTAGCTCCTCAAAATTCACATTTCTTCCCAATTGGATTTGATCTTCCATACATTTCTAGATAAATTCCTGAAAGTTATCCAATAAGCTAAGTTGACCATCATTTTGATCACTATCATCCTCCATAGGTTCAACTAATGCTCCAATGTTGTTGGATTTTGCAGTGAGCTCTCCCAGTGTACTCTACAACATGAGGATTTACTTTGTGTCTAATTCTAAAATAGGGTTTTCCAATACATAATTCCCCATGTTGACTTCCAATACCAATATCTCATTGGAGGTATTCTGATATTCAGTGATTACGTAGTTCTTTTTGGGTTCCCTTTCAATTCTGATATGATTAGGGACTCCTTTCTAGGGCAGCCACATATGATAATGATCTATTTTTTGTGTATCCATTTAGTGCCTTGGTAACCCTACCCAATATCATACCATAAGTAGTGGAGATGTTAGCCACCTAAATATTAACAACTTGTTGAATTTTAGGATCCAAGGTAATTTGCATGGGAATCATGTTAAGTTCTCCCACCACGATTACCTTTTTTTTTTCAACTGATTGACCTTATTTTGAGAGGTGGCCATAGTAATACCTAGGGATATATAGACAAAAAAATGCATAACATTCATGGAAGCCCCTGAGTCTAAAAGAAAATTGTGTAAATTCTTCCTAAAGATGTGAACATAGATTAGAAAAGGGAGAGTTTTCATATTCCCTTGGAGTAAAATTAATTGAGTGTCAGTGTGTACAACTTGAATCTTATCCTTTTCTTTCCCCTTATCCCCAAACTGTGCTTGACTTTGATCTTTGGGTGCTTGTGAGCTTGTAGTCTTCCCAACTACTTGGCTAACTATTCTTCCCTGAGGAACTACATTTGATGTAAAAGATCCTAGAACAGTATTTCTGATAGCATGACCTCTCAACATCTCAAAATCAGAAAGAGTTACCTTTATCTTCCTAAGCTCTTCAGTAACATATTCACCTAGCTACTCCACATTCATATCATCATGTGTTTCCTTGGAATAACCAGTCTTTTTTTCCTTCCCTGCATTAGCACTCCTTTCTTTGGATGAATTAGGTTGTCATCCTTTCAAAAAATTATGTGTTGGCACATGAGGGTAAGATGGATTATTACTAGCATTTGGATCTGGTGGAATGGTGAAATTTTTTGGAGAGATTGATGTACTAAATGGTCCTCCAGCCTGAGGACTTCTATTTGGTTTGTTCCTCAGATCATATTTTCTGGTAGGTTGCTAGAAAATTTGAACTTCCTCAACATCAACCTCTTCTTCATCCAAGAGACCATTATCATTTTTAGTACCTTCATTGAATGACTATGAAATATCATCTCCATTAAACACTTGTTTTGTCTTACCTTCTTGATCACTTGTATCTCCTTCAGGTTCATTCGCTTCACCCTGCGAGAAAGGAGCATGATTCAGTACCAACACTGGAGAATCATAAGGCTCATATGGCACTATCTCCTAACCACTAGAATTGTTCTCAACTTTATACTGAAAGATGGAGGCATCATTTTGGAACTCCAGACAGTTTAGCTCAGAATGCTGACTTGTCTTGTGAAGTCTGCACCATCTAAAAAAAGTTGCTTCTCCCAAATACACACCAGCTGGGGGATTTTCCTGATTAGGAAGTTGATCCAATGGAGTAGGACCACCTCCATTGTTTGGCCTTATGTTCCATGGTCTATTCTACCTAGGTGGTTGTCTTCTTTCAAATCATTTTCTGCCTTGTTGCCCTCTATCAAAATTTTGTCCAAAAGGTTGTCCCTATCAAAATTGTGTCCCTGCGCAGAGTCTCAATTCTCCCTATGATAATTAGATTGCATGTTCCTCTGAGAAGCTTGGATTTGACCACTCGGATTCCTCAAGTAGGTTACCTCCATGTTTATCTTATTTACTTGCTCTATCAATTCATCTAATCTCTCCTTATCAGGATTGTTGTATGGTGCATGTCCTGGATTGTTTTGAGGGTATTCAGATGTCACTCCTTAACCCATGGATTGGTTTAAAACTTTTGAATTTTGCAAATATATAGGGAAACCACCCTATTTTTGTGAATGGAGAGGCTTATTGACACTTTGTTGTGGATAAGTGGTCATTGGTAGGGCTTGGTTTATTGGAGGACTTGTATGTGGGACTAAAGGCAATTGGGGTACTGGATTCATAATGGGGTATGATTTGTTAGAGCTTGATTGAGAGCTTGGACCTGTCTTGGATGAGCAGAAATTCCTAATGATGGAAAAGGATAGGAAATTTTTTGCCTCAAATCAGTACTAACCTTGACAACCTTTGTATGTGCACTAAGAAATTTGTTGAGAGGATTAGGTCTCCACTTAAGGAAAGTGGATGTAAGACTATCAAGGGATTCAAAATAAACGTCCAAAGTAGTAGCATCATCCACAGAACAGGGGGCTTGCAACCTGGTATACACATGATGAAATCTATTATTAAATGATCCTATAGTCTCATTGACTTCCCTCTTAACCTTAGTGAATTATAGATATAGCTCATTAGCACTGATAGGGATCTTAAACTTTTGCAGAAATGTGGTTTCAAGTTCAGTCCAGTTGTGAATCGACCCAACAGGTAGATGATTGTACCAATAAAAGGCATCGTCCCCTAGGGAATAAGGGAAGAACCTACATGTAACATCCTCATGGTTGACCCCTCTATCTCTAAGACAAGTCTAGAAAATCCTAATATGATCGTTTGCAGTCCTGTTAGGGACATTAGTATGAAACTTGGAGCAAAAATGCTTAGGATTCTTGGGCATAACATTGTAATTGTTGAAGGATAAGGGTGATGGGTTATTTTCCAAGAAATCCATCGGTAGTGGTGAGGGTGGTAAAGGTTGATTGATGAATAGTTGGGTTTTTTGAATGGGAATGGCCTCAAAGTCATATGTTGGTGGACTTGGTGGGGGTGAGGATGGTGGAAATGGTAGAGAAGATGATGAATCTTCCTCATTTTTGGCCCTCCTTGACCTAGTTGGGGCTTGTAGTTCTTAAAAATCTTATTCTCCTCACATAGATCTGGTTCTTCTTTTAAATCTCTCAAGAGAAATAGCAGATAGAAAAGGCTCTAGTTTTCTTACTCAGGCCCTCCTTCTAGTGCCAATTTGTTGATGGTTTCTTCTACACAACAAAAATGCAAATAGAATATAAGTACTCTATCTCTCTTGAAAGGTAAATCTCTATTAGCAAGCCTCAAGAGATAACCCCAAGGTCTCTAATGCCAGGTCTTGACAATGCATAAACAACTTAGATAATATGTGAAAATGTTGGTAATCACAAAGGCACCTTACAAAACAAATGTTGGAACTTTCAAACTCATCAAATTTTATAATATTCGATGCTTCCAATGATCCTAAACTAACCCAAACTTGAAAGAAACACAAAAGAAAAGGGATTGAGAGATATTCTCCAAAAGTAAACTAAATCTAATACCAACAGTGCAATAATCTGATACTTAAAGTGGACCAATCCTTCAAAACCAGTTTATGTTCAACCTAGATTGGACCTACAATCTTATAGAAACAGTGAAATATTATACAAGATGAAAGATTTTTTAGATGGAAATAATTCATACAAATCAATCTTGAAATGAAAAAACATCCACCATTGAACTTAGTACCAAATATTAAGTCACAGGCTAACTTTGCATGGTAGCTTACAATCAGCAAGTTACTAAAAGTATGGACCAGGATCGCTCAAAACACTTTTAAATATTAAATCAAAAACACCATTGCATCAAACTTAACCCTAAAATCTGAAATGCAACTGATAACTCTTAATCAATCTTAAAGATATGAAATATCTTGAACCATGCAAAGTGAATTGACATAAGAAATATCACCAAAAGACAATGTCTTTACTTATATCAATCCACCCAAGTCTACAACAATTCAATGTTCTCAATGTTCTAGCACTTTCCCTAAGAAAATTATAATTTCTAACCCAACTACTACTATTATAATACAACTCCACTCTTCTAGTAATGTCTAACCCCTAAAAATGAAGCAAGAGCCTCAATTTATAGCACAAGAGTCAACTGAGCGACCATAAATAATGGCCCACAGACCCCAACTATGCATGCATCCAAATTTACAATATTTGGCCATCCATGCATGATTGGTACCAAAGTCAAAACTGCATTCCAAAACCCATTAGTGGGGCCCCTAGGTGATTTAAAACTCCTCAGAAATGCTTTATTCCTGGTCTGTAACTAAAATCTATGACCCTCTACATGTCTGATGGGAATCCTACATGGCAGCAACCTGGTTGACCTCTCCTTTCTTATCAGCTTCCAATTTATCAGATAATTCTTTAACGTTTTCAATTGTTTCATTTACATCTCATGGGTCTGGAACTGGAATAAACCTGATTCTTGTCTTATAACTTTTAAATTCCTCCAAATATTGTGGCATCACCCTACTCCATTCAATTTGTAACTCATGGTATTTTTCCAACCTGGAAATGTATATTGTTGCTTCCTCCAAGTTTTCTTTCACTATTGGAGCACTATCAGAAGGGGTGTAAACCTCATTCCACCATGCCTGCAATGTACCAAGATTCATGTTTCTCTGACTAAACTTTTTTCTTCCAGTGACTATCTCCAAAAAACTGATGCAGCCATCGTATATTTCACTTATCTTTCCCTATATTTTCTCTATATTCTTCAAAACCTTGGAAAGGAGTTCCTTATTGTAATTCCAAACCTCTAACCTTCCCTTTAACTTATCAATTGTATCACGAGGAGAGATATCCAACTAATACAACTCATCCTCTGGTATCTACAAAGTTTTTTCGAGTTTATCAGTAATTGACTCATTAATCATCTTATTGTCTACAATAAATTGTGAATTGTACAGAAGAAAAAAAGAAGTGTCGGTGTGAACTCCTCTCTTACCAACATCTTGAAGCCACTCTTGAGTATGATGAACAGAGCTTTTTAATCTTTCAATTTTTGAAACTACCTCTTTGGGAAATTATCCCTTTGGAATTATAATTTCACCACTTATAGCTTGTAATGGCTTCATCAAATTATAAACATACCTATAGACATCCCTCAACTGCTTCTTGATTTTTTCCTTCTCTATAGTTTTACTATCCAACCTTCTCAAAATTGCTTGAGAAGATTCTTGGAATTCCTCCTTTTCTTTTTCTCTAGTAGTTGGTCCCAATTTGATAGTTTTTACTTTGTAATCACATGGTTGGACTTCATCCTTGAATCTATCAGCTGGAGGTACTTCCACATGAACAAATTTGTTTTTGAATTCATCTCACGCAATCCTTGAAATTGTTCGGGCTCTTTTCCTTTGCTTGGGCTGACCCCATTATTCCAACAATGTATCCCAAATTAGAGCTTCTTCCTGCACAATTATAGGCTTCTTACATGTCCTTTTCTCAAGCCATTCTAGAACTTTTGACTATTCCACATTAACTTCCATCAAAGGTATTTCTTGCTCATCTCTATTCTGTTGTGAGTTTCCATGATCCTCACCCAATGGTAATTCTTATTAGCTATAATTCATGTGATGGGGAGGAACATCCAAGGCTGGAAGACGTGAGCTTGCTCAACTCCCATTACCCTTCCTAGGAGGGTTATTATGTCATGGTACTCCAACTTCAAATCACTATGGTGCAATTTCTTGGGCAGCTTGGAATAGTGAGGCTTTTTGCTTTAGTATCCAATAATTATTCATGATCTTCAAAGCCCTGTTATGATCCTCATCATGAAACTTGATTGCTTCACCTATATTTATCTCTTCAATCAAATTTGGGTGTGAAGCAATATTTAAATCTTCTGCAATGGATTCTTCTATGAGATTAACCATAACTCTCCCCTATGGTCTAATTTTGATCCTTGTTCTGGAGTCATAGTGTCACAGACATTCTAGAACTAGCTTTGGGCATAGTTGTATCAGAGGGAATCTTGTTTCTTGTGCCAAACTAGTGTGGGTGATCACTTGTACTAGCTAAGTTGGTGCATTGCCATACATTCTTTGATGGAAATCATCATAGTCCACATGTCCAAGATTTGTGTCTCCAATCTTGGCCCAAGCTAAAGAAATTCTAGATTCAAGCTAGATGCCTTTGAAATCATACTTCATTCTCTCATCCCTCTTCTTGACTTCCTCTTGTACAAAATCAGCCCTCGTCTTCTTATCAGGACTCACTTCACCCTGCATCTATAAAATAAACCACAATTACCCAAATGCAAATATAACGTTATGAAATCCATTAGCACATGCTAAATGGAACTACTTAGTATAAATCAAGGATGAAAGACATGTAAATGAACCAATGCATAGATCAATTAATCCCATGAATTCACAATTGAAGTGAAAATCCACTCACCTATAATCTCATTTAAATCAAGACGATAACCTTGATTCATTAGTAATGCATGGCCAATAATCCATTCAAAAGATGACATCACTCAATTTCACAAAACATGTATTCAAGTAAACCAGCTCATGAAACCTATCATTCAAATCAATTCACAATCCATCATCATTCATTTTGCGGGGTTAGAGAGGAAAATATCAAAGGGGTCGGTTAATCTGAGCAAGCTTGGATTTTTTGGCCAGATTAAGCCTCGGCTAATCCGAGCTACCTTGGATTAGCCAAATTCACTCATATTGTTCATATTTTTTCCTTGATCTTTTGAGATGAAACTTTCTAATGTGCTAAGGGGTTTTCTAGTGAGCTCATTCATTGGGTATTCAACATTCGCAAGGATGGTTCAAGATTTTCCCAAGTGTTGACTTCGTTTAATGCACAACAGTAAAATTGCAGACAGGTAGAAAGTTCGATCAATCCAAGAGGGCTCAAATTTTCTAGCCAGATTAAGGCTCGGCTAATCTAAGCTACCTTGGATTAGTCGAACTTCCCCTAGATTGCAAAAATTTCTAAGTTTTGGCTCATTTTGTTGAACACGAAGGGGATGAAAGCAAGCCATTTCCTTGGAATGATTAACATTTCCCAATTAATTTTGAAGATTCCCAAGGTTATTCAACCATTCAATCCAATCACGCATGGCTAGGGCATGCAGGGCTAGGGTTTTTGAATGGCTATTCAAAAAACCAATCGATGTTTAAATATTTTGACATTGCTAGCAAGAAAAGGCACATACTAACCAAAACCAGAGGGTTTTCAAGGACTTATATTCAACAAATGCATACCGATTAAAACCCTTCCTTTAATTCATGAAAACAAATTAGAGATCTCAAATTGACATGGAAAAAATCAATTAAAATCAAAGTGCCAAACTTCAATCAATGTTGATTCACAACAGGACTACCAATCAAGCATGAAACAAGCAAAATCCAATAAAAAATAATCAAAGAAATACCTTAAATGGCCACGCAATTTGAAGAATACGATGGTGAGCCAAAGAGAAACCTTTGGAAACCCAAAAAATGATCCTCAAGAACATGCAAAGTGAAAGCAATAGCTTGACTCAAGGGAAAGATGGAAGCGGACTTCTCTCAGTCTGTCAATGGCGAAGTGTAAAATGAGGAAATGCCCAACTAATTAACCATTAATTTCCAAAAATATCACATTAAGAGCACAATAAATGCCATGTCGTACACTTGAAAAAATTTGGTGATTCGACAAGAGGCTAGATTCGGCTAATCCAAGGTACTTCGGATTAGCCAAATTTCATCATAACTTAGCCAATTTTCCTCTAAACTCAAAATTTCAAATGTGGGGCCATTTCCCAAGAGCAAAGGCATCAAGAAATTATTGCAAAGAGCTTCAAAATGCAGATTGAACATGAAGTACAAGGGTGAAATGAGACCAAATCCAAAAGACCTATCCCTTAAGGAGACAAATTCAGGACCCTACAACAAACAAACGATGAGAGAAAAGCAGAAAAAGAGGGTCCCCACCTCAGCAGGGTGTGTGTGCAAAACATGCACAATAGTAATCTTCTTATTTTCCTTTTTGTACACATAAGTGAAATATAGCAGCATTAAAATGAACCCTATTTTTAATTTGAAAACTTTAAGAGCTCTACCTGATTGAGCTAATAGTGAAATTGGGTAGCATTTATTTGGATTTTGTATACTAAGTAGTTCATCCAAAATTTTAGAACCACATTTAAACTTGAAACCCTTATTGATTTTCTCATTAGCTTTCTCCAATTATTTTCTTAAGGCAACTATTTCTACCTCAAACTTCAAACATATATCAACTTTGGATTCTAGTTTGGACTTCATTACATCTTCACCCCTTTTAGCTTCTTCTACTTGAAGCTTCAGACTTACAACCATTTGATTTTATTTATGAAGTTCTTCTGTTAACTCATCAATCTCCTTTTGAGCACTCTTTTTTAGTTTCTTGTTTCCTCTTTTAAGATCAGCATACTTTTCTCTTAATTCATCAAGATCTTGAAGAGCACTAATCAATTATCCTTGAAAGATCATCTAATGCTTCCTCTTCTTCTTCATGAGAGTTCTTAACTTGTGCATTAATCTGATCCTTGGTGTCTTTTTCCATGAAGAGGAATTATTTTCCAAATTATCTCATTACAAGAGCATGATCTTGATCATTATCTAAACTATGACTAGCATTAGAATCATCAATTTCTTCTTGAATGTACAAGCTCTTCTCTTTCTTTCCAAAATTCTTCCTTTTTTTGTCTCCTTGTTTAGAGTTTTCCTCTTTATCATAGGGGCACTTAGAGGCAAACTGACCTATTCTTCCACAATTAAAACACTTGAGGGGAAGCTTACCTTTCTATTTTTTGGATCCTCTCCTTAGTCTTCCTATAAAGTTTGCTTCTTCCACATTAGTTTCTTCATGATCCAATACAATGGTTGCAACCTTGTCATTCTTATCTGCTTCATCCTTATCTTTCTTAGCAGCCTTAAATGTAGCTTCTCTCCTAGTCTCCTAGAAGGCTTGACATCTAGCATTATCATCTCATATGTAGTAAATATACCATGTAACTCATCAAGAGTGATTTTATCCACTTCTCTTCCTTCTTCAATTAAAAAAATCTTGGAATAATATTTAGTTGGCATAGACCTTATAACTTTCAACACAACAACATCTTCTTTTACTTCTTCTCCATATCCTCTAATAGCATTCACTATATCCTCAACTCTCAGTAGATAGTCTGCAATCTTCTCCTCTTCATTCATCTTCAAGCTTTCAATTTTTTCTCTCAACACTTGCACCTTTTCCAACTTCACCTTAGTATCTCCATAAATATTGCTCAAATTTTCCTAGATATCATATTTAGTATCATAGTGCATAACCTTGCTATACACAAAATCAGAAAAATTGTTCATAATGGCGAACCATTCTTTTTCATTATTCTCATAATCCTTCTTTTTTACAGCATCAATGGGAGGAGTAGCAGGTGCAATGTATTTTTTCTTGACTAACATCCAAACATCAAATCCCAGAGAACCTAAGTACCTTTTCATCAAAGAACTCCACTTAGCATAATTTGTTCCATTGAACCTAGGTGGCTTGCTTGAACATTCATGACTTTCCATTGTGTTCACTTATCCAAGATCTACCCAACTTGATTAAGCTTCTCCTAGGGAACCTAGGGCTTTGATACCAATTGTTGGAACACAACACTCTACTGAGAAGGGGTGTGAATTAGTAGATATTAAAAATTTAGCCCTAACAACCTTTATGCAGATTCAAACCATAAAATCATATGTGTAGAATAAAACATAAACAAATAACACATGCACACAAAAATATCAACACATAACACAGAATGTACATGGAAAACCCAAGATGGGAAAAAATATGGTGAAAATTTATTCTAGGATCTACTATCCTAATCCAACATCACAATCAATGAAGTTCTCTTACAATTTTGAGGGCTCCAACCCTGAGGAAGCACCAACTACCTATTTTAAAGCTACAACTTCAAGGAGACTACAATCCCCTGATCTGAGCAAAAACTCGGCACTAATGCAGCAACAACCTCTTACAATGTTCAATACTCAAATATGCATGAAATTGGTTCTTCAAAACCTAATAATGCATCAATACAATCAATACACAATTCTTACAGCACATTATCTTTCTCTACTCACTCTCCTTGAACTATGATTAGCTTCATAAAATCATTCAATATTCTTGTCAAACTAACTCACCTAACTCTTCAACACTGTAACCCACTTTTTACTCAAAACAGCTAACAACAGTTTACAATTTTGGTCTATTATTTTATAATAATTTTTGGCTTCATCAACAACTATCTCAAAACATACAAATCCTAGTCCAAATACAATGTATATTTCATTTTTGAAAAATAATAAACCTAGGGTTTTCATGTTGGTCTAACATCTTCCTATGCAAAGGATCCTTAAGCAATAATTTTTATTTTCCTTACCTTAGTACTGCCATTACAACCAATGAGCAATAAAATCTTTGTCGTTCAACCACCTAGTTATCAGTGTAACCATCTCCATTTGTCCATCCTTTGATTTGAATCAATTTCATTCTTTGATAATCATATTAAGAATCATTTCCAATTACATGTTTCTTTACATAAGAAATCGTGTCATGGATATAAACATGCATGCCAACAAACCCTTGCATTACCAATTTAAATTTTTCATGTGTCAGCCTTTTATTTCGAGTAAACCCAGATTCCATGGATTTTACCTATACATGGATTTTGCCTCTTTGCAAATTTTAAATCTTCACAATATTTGACCCTTCGCGAAATTCATCCCAAACTGGATTTCTCGAGCCCATGCTTTACTTGCATTTTCGTGAAGCTTTCTCCTTTGCGGAAAATGCAACCTCATGGATTTTTTATCCTAGTGAAAAATTTCTTCTACCGAAATATTTGAAACATCGTCATCACTTATAATCTTTTCACTGAATCCTTTTGAGTCTAGATTCCCCGAACACTCTTCTCCTTCACTAAATATATGGATGTCTGAATTCCTCAAACTTGCATTCTCACAAAATCCTTTCCAAAGTGGATTCTTTGAATACCTTCACTTCGCATAATTCTCTTCCTTGTGGACTACTCAAAACTCTTAATTTTCACAAAATTATTCCCTTGGTGGATTCTTTGAACTTTTGCACTTCATGAATTCCTTGCTAAGGAAGATTACCCAAAAACTCTTCAAATTTTCTAAGTTAGCACAAATTTAACTTAGTCATATTTTACACCAACTCTTCTTTTGACTTCAGTCTTGGCTCCATTTCACCGTTGATCTCCTTTTCTCATCAATGTAGATCTTTCCTTTTGACATCAATGACAACCATATGCCAACAATGTGGTGAGTCAATGTTTATTTGAATCAAGGTCAAAACTTCCAAGTTTCTCTATAGAGGTGAATTTGTACATAGATCCCTTAGGTTCTTATGATGTCAATCCTAGGAATTAAATATTTATGGTAGAATAGATCTAAAGTGGATTTTCATGCTAAAACCATAAAATGCTTAGATGACCTAGGTAGCCAAGTTTCTTTGCAAGGAACACCTAGGGAAGTGAAACTATGATAGATTTCAGTTGTGTAAATGCATAGGGTGAAAAAGAAAGGTTGTCAACTCATTGTTGTAAAGATGGATAAAATTAAGGAATAAAAGGAATTCATCCTTCATGATGATGTTATGTATTATGGACATCAATATTCTTAAGAATTTAAAGATGGAGAAGTGGTGGAAATAGGGAAAATGGATATGGAGAAATATCCAATCCTACAAAAATTTGTGGATGTATTTCTAGATGAACTACCTAGTTTGCCTCCTAAGAGAGTGTCTGGTTTCTCCATTGATATAGTCCATGGGTTGGAACCTATATTTAAGTTACCATATAGGATGACCATGACTGAATTGATGGAGTTAAGAAGAATTATGACCATGACTGAATTGATGGAGTTAAAGGAAAAATTAGAAGAATTATTGTCTAAAGGATTAAGAAGACCCAGTGTTTCACCCTAGGGAGAACCAATAATCTTTGTCAAAAATGAATATAGTACACTGCACTTATGTATAGGCTAGTGTTTACTTAAAGAAGAAATGGTAAAGAATAAGTATCCATTGCCATGTATCGGTGATCTCTTTGATCAGATGTGGGGTGTGACTATGTTTTCAAATATTGATCTGTGTTTTGTATATCACCAACTAAGAATCAAGGATGAATATATTTTTAAGATAGCTTTCAAAACTAGATACAGACATTATAAGTTCACAGTCTTACCTTTTCGACTGACGAATGCACCATCATAATTCATGAAAATAATGAATAACGTATTTAGAGATTGCTTGGATAGGTTTTTGTTGGTATTCTTGGATGACATATTAATCTACTCCAAGATGAAGAATAACATCACAAGCATTTGGAGGTGGTGTTACAACGATTAAGAGAACATAAGTTTAATGGGAAACTATAAAAGTGTACCTTATACCAAAAAGAGGTACAATATTTGGGTCATGTAATCCTGAAAAATAGAATTTTGATTCACCCTACAAATACTAAAGTGGTACTAGGATGGCTAGTTCCCAAGAATGTGTCGAAAGTCGTAAGTTTAATGGGTTTGGTTGGGTATTACTGTAAGTTTATAGAGAATTTTTCAAGGATAGCCTTTCCAATCACATCTTTGCAAAGGAAGGGTAATAATTTTGAGTGGACAGACAAATTTCAAGTGGCATCTAAACTAATCAAAGAAAATTTGACCATAGCTCCAATACTAAAGGTACTAGATCTAGATGGTAACTTTATTGTTATTACGGATGTGTCAAGAGAAGGATTGGGTGGAGTGTTAATGCAAGAGGGGAAATTCATAGCTTATGATTCAAGGAAGTTAAAACCCTATCAATAAAATTATTCTTCACATGATTTAGAGTTAGCAGTAGTTGTTCATGCACAACAGATGTGGAGACACTATCTGTTGGGAAAACCCTTTGAACTCAAGACCGGTCGTCATGTTTTCAATTATTTGTTTACCCAACCTAATATTAATGCAAGGTAGAGAAGGTGGTTAGAACTAATATCACACTATGATTTCAACATTAGTTATATCAAGGGAAAAGAGTGTTAGGGTTCAAGCAGATTGGAGAAATAAACATTAACAATTATATGCAGATAAATAACCTAGAAATAACAATGGATAATAACACAAAAATATAAATAAACATGGAATTTAATGTGGTTCACCCAATATGGGCTACATCCATAGAAACTCGGCCAGAAAATGATTTCATTATCTAGTGAAAAACATATTACAATCTCACAAGAACACTATCACAACATACATCTCAACCACTTATAACAAGATTTTTGGAAGCTTCCAGAATTAGGGTTTTAAAAAGTCTTTTTCATTTGACATGTAAACAAGAAAACCTTGATGTGTTAATGAGAAGAAACCTTGGCGTGTTAACAAAAAAATTGCATGATCAGTCACCACATACCAACAAAGAGAATCAGGTTTTTTATGCTTTGAGTAGTAGGAGGCATATCTCCTTGATGGTATCAATCCAAACTGACTTTAAGGGTCAAGTGTTGCAAGAATCCAAGGGTTATGATTTCTACAAACAATTCAAGCAAGCACTTTCAGATGATCTACAAGATTGAAGGTATGAAGGGTATCACCTTGAACCAAATGGATTATTGAGATTTCAAGGGAGAATTTATGTACCTAATTCTAGTGAATTGAGGAACTTGGTGTGGAAGGAAGTTCCCAATGCACCATATTCAAGACATCTTGGTGTCACCAGAATGTTTTCTGATGTAAAGCCATTATATTTCTAGAAGGGTATGAAAGGAGATGTTGCAAGGTTTGTAGCTAGTTGCTTAGAGTGCCAAAGAGTGAAGGAAGAGTAGCATCACCTTGTAGGTCTTTTGTATCCACATGAATTTCTAAAAATTAAGTGGAAAATAATTAGCATGGACTTTGTGTAAGGAATACCTATGTCAAAGAATATGCACAATGTTATTCTGGTAGTGGCAGACAAGCTCACTAAGGTAGCTCACTTTATACCAGGAAATCTAACCAATGGAGCTTGTGGAATATCTTATAATTTTGTTCAAGATATATTTAGGTTGCATGGGATTCCTAAGAAGATTATATCTGATAGGGATGCTCATGTGACATCTATATTTTGGAAAACTCTATTTTATATACTTGGAATCAAATTGAATATACGTTTTGCATATCATCCAAAAATGGATGGACAAACTGAAAGGGTAAATCAAGTGTTAGAGGACCTACTAAGTATGTATTGCATGGATCAGCAATACAAATGGTAAGACTACCTACCATTGGTTGAGTTTTCATATAATAACTTACCATTCAACAATCAAGATGGCTCCATTTAAAGTAGTATATGGCATGAAATTTTGGACTCCTATAAGTTGGGACAAGCTACAAGATAGGATAATCTGTAGGCCGTAAATATTATCCGAAATGTTGGAGCAAGTTGGAATTATTAAACAGAGATTAGTAGAAGCTAATGATAGGAAGAAAATTTATGTTGATGCCAAGCAAGCACCTAGAAGTTTCTCAGTAGGGGAAAACGTTTTTCTAAGGGTCAAGCCTCATAAGAGTTATATCAAGTTTGGAAAGCCATCCAAAATATCTCCACACTATGTAAGTCCTTTTGAGGTTCTTGAAGAGATCAACCTTGTAGCATATAGGATTGCTTTGCCACCAACTTTTTCCAAGATGTGTGATGTTTTTTATGTATCATATCTTAAGAAGTATACCCTAGACAATAACCATGTTATTGATTTGAATTATTTATAGGTGCATGATCTAGGGGTGGTAATAATCAAGCCTCTCAAGATGCTTAGAACACTTAAAATCCACTTACACAATAGAGAGGTTTTTTCTGTGCAAAGTCCAATGGGACTAATATTTAGAAGATTCTACCACTTGGGAAGATTATGCTAAGATGAAGAAGAAGTTTTCGCAAGTCTTGAAAGATTTTGAAAACTCTAGAAAATAGTGATGTTTTGAAATGTGATGCTTTATGGATTATTTGTGTTTGATGTTTTATGTTATGTCTGTGTTGATAATTAATAAATCATTGGGGATGATGATTTGCAAGGGGGGGATATATTTTTTTAAAATAAAAGTGGCAAAGCCACTAAAATTTTCATTGATATAAAATGGAATTGCATACAGTAATGTAAGGGAAGCAGAATACAAAAAAATTATTGCTTAACCCATAAAGAAATGTAGAATACAAAGAGATCATGGAATTACATGATTCCACACAAAAAAACCCTCTAAAAATACATGATATTTACAAATTTTGTAAGGTTTCAACTTTGAGCAAAAAATAACCTTGAAGAAACCACAAAAACCCAAAGACGAAAGTGATAATGCCAAGAGTGCAAAGAACCAAGTGAAAAAGGAGTTGTACAAAGAAGAACCAGAGGATCCAAGAAACAACTATTTGTGCCAAGGCAAGAGAGTCCCAAAAAACCATCAGAGAATCCTGTAAAATGAGACAGGCCCAAGAAACTTCTAAAGAAAAATCCTAGAAGTGAGCAACAAAACATTTTAAAGTTAAGCCAATATGCACGAGCATGAAAAAATAGAGTGTAGAAGAATGAGGGGCAAATAAATAAAATTCCCCGAAAGAAGAACGCTCAAGTAGCACTTTTATCAAAAGAAGCAATATCCATGGGTGGTGGAAAAAAGGGTTCCATATGTGCCTCAATAAGTGCATTCCTAATAAGCAAGTGAACTGCCTTGTAAAGCTCTTGGATTGGATCACAGACTGAGTTACCATACTGGAACCTGAATCTTAGAAGAAAAACATCAAACTCACGTGGACATTCATTTAGCAAGGGAGAAATATGTTACACCCAAAGTGATATTACCTATTTACTATTACTTTATTTGGTTAAATTGCTTGAATAAATGAAAGTGTTTTATGGATCTCTATATATGAATGTCTTTTATTAATCTTTATATGAATATTTTTTAAGAATCTTGAATGGAATTATGATGAATGAATGATTGATATGATTTGATATTCTATAAGGTTTCTAACTATAAAATGTATGATGTATATGATTATATTGTGTTTAGATAACTACGGTTATGATGTGCCAAGTTGAGTGTAGGAATAGGTTTGATCCTCCAAAAGAGAGGGGAAGTATCACTCAAGAGAAGAAATTGGTCTAGTAACCCTTAATGAGCCTAACTGAGCAATAATACACTCACATCCTAATTCGTCATAGAGATTCAAGTCAATTTTGGGAAAAGGTAAGTAATCTTTCTTGTGAATGTTATGATTAAAAATTGTGATTAACTCTTGATGTATTTTGTCAGTCTTTCCTTGTATGTTTATTGTGGTATAGATGAGATATATGCATAAGATGTATATATATGTATATGTGTACATGTCTACAGTAGACTAATACATGTGAGTGAATACATACATGAGTATACGTAGGTAGATGTACCCATCTAAGCTCATGAACAGATCACCCATATGCATGGGAATACCGAGTGAATTAAATTGGCATATATATATATGTATATGTATATATGCATCCCATGTATGTATTTCGATTGATGGGATTGTATATATAAGTGTTTTATAATAATATTGAAATAAAATTACATATATATGTATATGTGGTATATATATATGTGTGTGTGTGTAATGTTATAATAACATATATACATATATATATTAATATATATTTATATACTTGTATATATGTTTATGTGTAATATTATTCCTTATATTTGTGTATTATATAAGTATGTTTGTTAATTTACTTGGTAAACCTTATGAAATAAATATATATATTAAAATATATGTATATATGGGGATAATCAAAAATGGTGTGAGCTCAGGGTCTGCAATGGTCATTTGCAGGAAGACGATTTGGGAGAAACTAGGAAGGATAAAAAGATAATAGACAAGTGGATTATGAAGGGGTTTGGCATCAGGACATATGGGCCTGGCAGGAAAAGACATTTCAAAATAATTCCCATGTTGAGGTGGGGGTAGAGAGGGCAGAAGGTTTGAAAATGAAAAAATGGGTGGTAGGGACCGTTAAAGAAGAGGTAGATATAGAAATGATGCCTTTCAAAGGCTGCGTCAAAATGAGGGCAGTAAAAGAGGAAACAGAGGTTTGTCCAAGATGGAAATGGAGGTTTGAGACAGAAACCCTAATAAGAAGAAAAATTTCAACAAGGTCATCTGGAAATAGAAGAAGTCTGATTCAATATGGGAGGAGGCTAGGGATGAGGAGAAGGGGGATGTAGCCAGGAGACCATAAGTGAAGATAGGGAATGGGATTCCAGGTGATGAGCCCACTTGGTGGTAAGCATAGTCAAGCTCCAAGCGAAATTCTTAAGATTGGAAAATTTAGGTCTAATAGGAAGGTGGATTTTTTCTAGTAATTTGTCCAAATAGAGCTCTGAGGGAAGCAATACTGAAGGGTATTTGGGTTTTGGATGGAAGTGGTTTTTACTTGTGAAGGTGGAAGGTAGGCTTCAATCCTACTTCTCATGTGATGGAAAAAGTACAAGATTGGTATAGTCTTCTGAATCTCCCAATGGACTTTTAGGAACCGAGCCAACCGTTTGGGAACTTTTTTCTGTGTCGAAGAAATAAAAAAACCAGGCAGGGATTTTTCCCACGTAAGAATTTATGTGGAAAACAATCTGGTGCGTCATTGTTATGAAGAGATTGAACTAATATCAAATTATGGAAGCTGGGTCCAAAAGTTGAGAAGTGACTCATTTACCAGGGATAGTTTAGTGTGGCCTTTGGGGAGAAGACAATCGTTAAGCAAGGCAGGGAGCTCAAAAGTAGAGGCGATTGTGGAGGGGCACAAAGAAAAGGGAAAACCCATAAAAATGGGGAATATTTTGATAACTCCTGAGGATTTGAATGGTGAGACCCATATTCATGGAATAGTATTCAACTCTTCTCCTTCACAAAAAATTACCCAAAAAGACCCGCAGGAAGTGTTGGGTGACAATCTAGCTGGGGAGGAAGAGTTGGTCAAAAATCAAAAAAATTCCTTGGAGGAGAAAATTTTGGAGGTATTAGAAATCTTAGGTGAAGAATGTTCTAATGTGGAGTTGGATTCGTTAATAGAATTGAGCTGTAATACCCCTTTATTTTTCTTCTTGTTCAGACTGCTTTATGCTTTGCTTGGTTCTAGCTACTATGATACTGGACACAATTTGTTATTTGTGTTTTGATTGCTACTTATTGAGCAATTAACTATTATTGTGTAATGTGTTTATCTGATGATTGTTTTACATGCTTTAATGGTGTAATGATGTTAGTAGTTATAACATGAGATTATTGAGTATGATGTAAATGTTAGTATTGATGAGTGTATTGGTGAAGGGGATGGGTTCACATCACTCGCTTGCGAGCACCCTGCGATTCCATGATTTTCTCTTCACGGTGTGTATTCTATGCTATTTATATCAGACGATTTTTTTTACTTGGTTTTCAGGTTTGCAAGTACATGACATTGACTCCACCTGGTTTCAAATGTTTGATAGTGTCGATCCAACGGTTAAGTTGAACGGGAGATAGTAGCTAGGTAACTTGTGTCAAGTCGATGCCCTAGCCTTAGTGTGTCGTTAGTCTTGTTTGTTGAGTTATGGTTTACCTTGTTTTAATGATATTTGATTCTAGAAGGTGCATGTTCATTAAATTAATTATTTTTAGAATAATTGCATTGTTTAAAAGTTGTTATTAATTAAAATTAGAATTAAAATTGTGGACAAAAGTTATATTTAAATTTATTAATAAAATTTAATTTAATTTATTTAATTAAATAAATTTAATCCCAAAAGGGTTGAATTTAATTATTAATTAATTAATTTTTATGTTGTGTAAATTAAATAAAAGAAAATAATGTAATATATTTGGAATTAAGTTTTAAATGGGAAATTGGTTTCAAATTTTGGAGTTAATTTAATATTTTAAATATATAAATTATATGCAAAATTAGATTTGGTTGTTGAAGATATTTTCAATTATTCCAACATGTGTAAGTTTAATTAATTAGAAGATTTTGTTGGAAATTCATTCACGGAGAGAATTTTGGGGAGGAAAAGCTTCTTCAGGTTTGAGAGGATATTTTTGAAAAAAATTGCACAGAGGATTGTTGGAAGAAAATTTGGCTGTAGAATTGATTTGGGAAAATTCTGTTGAATTTTGGTTGTGCTTTTGGATTGTTTTCTTGCTTGGATTTACTACACGGTTGAAGAGAAATTATGAGATCTTTGGAGGAGGCTTTGCATCAAAAATCTTCTTTTCCTGTAGCTTCAACACCAGGTTTTATTCTGTGGTTTCTTGTTCTTGATTTGTTTAAATTAAAATGGTAGTGATTAAAGAATTGCTTGTTTAAATTCATTTAGGAAAAGAGATTGTTGTTTGAGGATAGAAATTAATTAATTAAGTTTTTGGAAGCTTTTGTTATTCCCGTGAAATTTCTTCAGGGAAATTGTAAAAACCTCTGTAAAATTTCTTCAGGGAAATTGTAAAAACCTCTGTAAAATTTAATTTCATTCGAGGTAATTGTTAGTTTCGTTATTAAATCAAACTTATGGGTAAAACAACACATTTAGATTGTTATAGGAAATTTAAATCTCTGTAGAAAACAATTTATTTCAAAAAAACCCCTATAGAAAATTTACGGTGGAGAAACCTAGAAGACTTGAGAATTTTTGGTTATAACTTAGGTTCCTTTTTTTTTCTTAATCTTTTATTATTATGAATTCAAGAAAATGGTTTAAAAGAATTTAGTTTTTAAAACCTCTGTGAATTATGGATTTCTCTGGAAAAAAATTCACATTTCACTTGTAGGTGAATGTTCTAGGAAAATTTCTTCAATTTGTCTCTGAGTTGAAATTCTATTTGTATTATACATATGTATATATATTTTGTTATTTTTATATATACATATGTATAGATATACAATATGTATATTTATTTGTTTACTGGAAAATTTTAATTAATCATGAGTATTTAAATCGTCATATGGCGAAACCTATTTCGTATGTTTCTTGGGGGACGAAATTGTCTCAGTTTAATAAGTCTACATGGAGGTATTGGTGGGGAAGGATTGAACGCCCCACTACCACCGTAGTATTGGGGGGAGCACTGCCTCATAGGGAGTGTAGCCTCCTTAGTAAGTATCATGGCTGGTTGTACTAGAGGTACAATTCGACGTCCCTTATAAAGAACTTTTGTTTATTTTTTTTAGTTTTAAAACCAAAAAATATACTCCCATGGAATTCATGTATTTGATTTCTGATTTGAAAATCGTCAATTTCTTGGTTTTCATAGAATTTAAATGGTATATATACAGTATAATATATATAGTATATATGTATATATATAATGTATATATATATGTATATATAATATATATAATGAATATAATATATATATATATATAAATTGTGTATTTGGTTTTATTAAGTATATATTCAATGTAAATATAAATATATATGGTATATATACAGTGTATATATATATAATATTGAAATACATTTAATTATTCTGATTTTAAAATTATAAACTTGGTTAATAAAATGAGGTTGAGATTATATATGTACTTTTAAATAAATATATAATATATTCAGTTTATATATTTATATTTATATGTGTGCATGTTTAAGTGGTTGTGTTTATTACTTAATTTGATAAATTGTAGGAATCAGATGAGTTGGTTATGAAACTGAAAGAATTATTTTGCATGGGTTTATGTTGCTTTTAAAAGTAGTCAAAAGATTTGTTTGATAAAATTGGAATTTTTCCCTTCCCTATAATAGTAAAGGAAATTAATCTATTTTATTTTATTTTCTGGTTAAGGCAATTGGTTATTTACTGTGAAATGGATTTAATGTATCCAAAAATAGGTTATTTCCTTACCAATGTTTTTTGTTATTATTTCCCTTATGTTCATGATTGGGGAAAAAGGGGTTATTTGAGTAATTTGTAAGTCTTCTAGAGGATCTTAGAGGATGTGGGTTGTTGCTTTGTTAAGTCAACCGTTCATTTTTTTCCCTTGGGTAGTGCCTTATGTGTATTCTTTCCTCCAAGTGTTTGGAGTGAGTTTCTTTAATTTTTGCCTCCTAGAATAGGAGAGATTGTGTTGTTTAAGTTCAGTAAGCACTTGAGTTACCCTTGGAGTCTAGTTTTGTATAGTGTGTTATCCATTAGAAGAGTGGCTTCTGTTAGGCGTCGGAACCCAAAGAGGTAAACTGGGTAACCTTCAGAAGTGATTTAATCAAGTGATAATTAAAGTAATGTACTTAGTTGATTAGGATGCACTTCACATTAATCAAGATAACTTGGCCTCACTCATAGATGCAAGGGCTCATTTAGACTTGGGGTGAGTAGGGAGGCCTGGAATGGCAAGATCATCTATTTTGTCCCCACGAGAGATAGTCAATTCTGCATGAGTAAGCATGAGGGCCGAGATTTGTTAGAGGTCACCAGGAATTTTGAAGCTTATGAAGAATTCCTAGAGGAGATCTCATGACTAACTATGCGATGACACTCTGTCTAGGATAACAATGGGTTTTGTGAGTTATGCGTATGGATTCTTTGTCATACTTGATCAATTTTATGTCTGGAAGCAATGTGACCATGTTAGTGATAGACTTTTATTGTGCATATGTTTGGTTGATTCAGTATGTGTCAGTATGAGTTTTCCTTTGGTTAGAGGTAATAGATCTTTGTCCATGTTACGTTGTTACTATCTCCTATTATGGGGGGTGGGCCTTTGGGTACCACTTGGTTGGGTGGAACATGCACCATAAACCATTGGGCCCCCCTTGATCTTCAGTACTTGGTGGCGAGACATCCAGTTGGACAGCTTGTGGTTCTTGTATTTCCAAATGTAATAAGTTTTTTTACCCCTCTTGTATTTATGAGGTGGAATTTTGTAAATGTAACACTTTTGTAATATTGCCTCATTCTGGGAATGAGTGATGTAATCAGCTGTTCAAGTAATTATTTAATGTTAAGGATGTTTACCTTCTTATCTTATGATGTATATGTATGTTGAATTAATGTTTACTACATGAGTAATTCAATGCAATGGATTTTAAATAATGTTTGTTGATTGGGTTTAAGTAATCTTGGTTGCATAGCCTTAGGGGATGTTATCAATTGTAGATGAACATATATGTTTAACTCACTTTAATTAAAAAAAAAAATTAGTACGCTTTTATTGTGAATTGAAACTTCCTCTAGGGTTGTGTGGCAAGGCATTACATGGGCAAAGAGCAAGTATTTTTGGCGAAAGAGGCAAAAGCTAATGTGTGGGTGCTATCGGATGACATGAAAGTGGAGTTAGGTAGAGAATTAAAGGGTTCATAAGGGCCTTTGGAAGGGGTAGTAGGTGGAACTCCAAAATCAAAAAAGAAGTGGAAATGCTCTTATGGTCTAGCTGAGGTTAGGATTAAGCTAGGAATTCATCAAAAATAAATGAGAAAATCCTCACGAATTGTAGGGAGAACAAGAGGAGAGGTAGGATCTCAAATCAAGAAAAGTGGAAATGGGACGGGGAAGCAAATGGGCAACAAAAAATTGATTCCATGATTAAAGTAGGGAAGATCGAGGCTCTTCCTAAACAAAAATGAAACTCTTAACTTTGAATCTCAAGGGCCTAAATGCCCCTAACAAATGGTGCCTAGTAAGGCATGCAATAGAAACAAATCAGGTAGATATTTGTCTTTTTCAAGAAACTAAGTTGGGTGATCAGGATCAAGTCAAGTATATAAAAAAATTTAAGCATTGGAAGTGGCTAGGGTCAGGAGTAGAAGGAGGTTCATGGGGATTTCTCATAATTTGGAGGCCTCAATTGGTAGTGATCAAAGATCTAGGGTCTCGAAGGCATTGGCAAGCTTGTCAGGTAATAATTTTGACTTCTAATCTGCAATTTTTGCTTATCAATGTTTATGGACCATCTTTGTGTTCTCTAAAATGAACTGTTTGGAAAGAATTGGATGGGTTTCTAAGTAGTGTAGAAAAGGATTTCTACATTTTGGGAGGGTATTTTAATGTGATTCTGAGGGCTGAAGATAAGAAGGGTGGTGTGAGAAAGGTTTTGCAATCTCAAAAATATTTTCAACAATTCGTGGAGAGAAATTCTTTAGTTGAAATCCTTTCTGGAAATGGTAGCTTCACATGGAATAATAGGAGGAAATGAATTTGTAGTATAGCGGAGAAGCTGGACAGATTTTTCTTCAAAGGGAATATGAGTCTTTTTCCCTGACAATTTGATAGCAAGATAATTTTTGGAAGTGACTCTGATCACTTCCCAGTTTTTTTAGATCTTGTTGGTGATAAAGGGTCAGTTCATTGCCCGTTCATGTTTGAGTTGATGTGGTTTAAGGATGCTAAATTTATAGGGTTAGTTGATGCCTGGTGGAGAGAGTACACTCCAGGAGGCTCCAAAATGTTCAATATTGTCACCAAGTTAAAATATGTTAAGCAACAGATCAGGCAACAAAACAAGTCATGCTTTAAAAATAGTTTTGGAGAAAAGATAAGGGTGGAGGAGGATTTGGAAGCTTTGTCTGAGGGAATATTTTAGGATGGTATGGATGAGATTAGTTATGAGAAAGAAAAGGAGCTCACAAGAAACTTAAATGAGATATTAGCAAAGGAAGAAGTTTTTTGGAGGCAAAAATCTAGAGAGATTTGGTTGAGAGTGAGTGATCGTAATACTAAATTCTTTCATAATTCAAAAAAAGTGAGGAGAGAAATAAATAGGGTCATCTGTATTAAGGCGTCTAATGGTCATCTTCTTGAAGATCCGCTAGAAATTAAAGCTTCAGTAGTAGAATTTTTTTTAAATTTTCTTAATGACAGGGAAGGATGACTTTTGGGAGCTCAGACAAAATTTTTGAAAGGTATTCCACTTTTAATATCCCATAATATGATGGACTCTTTGAATGCTAAATTCATGGAAGAAGAAATAAAATTGGAGGCTTTCAAGCTCCACCTAGAGAAGGCTCCTGGTTTGGATGGTTTTCCGGTGGCTTTCTTTCAGAATTGTTGGGATGTGGTGGGCAAAGATGTGTTTGAGGAGATTGAAGATTCAAGGTGCATGTGTAGAGTCCTTAAAGAAGTGAACACCACATTAATTTCTCTAATCCAAAAGAAGGAGAAATCGGACTCATGGGATGAATTTCGACCTATTTCCCTATGTAAAACATTATACAAAATATTGGCTAAAGCGGTAGCGAATCAATTGAAAAAATTTTTGCCTTGGATCATCTCAAAAGAACAGACTGGTTTTGATCCGGATAGGTCAATTTTTTATGGTGTGATAATTTCTCAAGAGGTTGTTCACTTTATTCAAAAGATGAAAAAATTAGGTATGTTTTTGAAGTTGGATATTAAGAAATCATATGATAGAGTAAATTGGCATTTTCTATTCAAAGTCATGGAAGCTTTTGGTTTTCAGATTGATTGGTTGGACTGGTTGTTTGGGTGGGTAGTATCTTTTTGTTATTCAGTACTGGTGAATGAGACTTCGAAAGGTTTTTTTGTAGCTTCTAGGGTGTTACAACAAAGAGATCCCCTGTCCCCTTTCTTATTCATCATTATGATAGAAGCTTTAGGCCGAGCAATTGAGAATGCAAGAAAAATTAGTGAGCTAGAAGGCATTCAAGTAACTAACAGGCTACCCTCAATCACGTATCAGCAATTTGTTGATGATAAGATTTTTTTTGGCTCAACATCGGCAAAGGAAGCAAGGAGGTTGAAAGTAATTTTAGACAATTTCTTTCAGGCCTTAGGGCAAGAGGTCAGTGTGGCTAAGTCAGAAGTATTCTTTTTTAATATTCAGTGTGTGAAAGAAATGCAAATCTTAAGGATTCTTGGTTTCAAAAAAGGAAAGTTACCTTGCAAATATTTGGGTATATCACTTGAAAAGGGTGTTCAAAGTGGGGGGTTATGGAATTCATTGATAGATAGAGTTAAGGAACGTATTTCTTCCTGGAAGAATAAGTGGTTATCTTGGGCAGGAAGGTTAACAATGCTAAAATCAGTGATATCAGCACTCCCAATTTATATGATGTCTTGTTTGTCATTAGCGAATGGTATCAATAAATCACTAAATAAAATAATGAGGGACTTCTTCTGGAAAGGAAATTCAAACCAGAAGAAGTTCCTATTAGTGAAATGGAAAAAGATATGTGAGAAAAAAGAGGAAGATGGGGCAGGATTGAAGAATATTATTTTGCAGAATAAGGCATTGGGAGCGAAATTAGCTTGGGTGATTCACTCGCAGCCTGACCTTAAATGGGTTAAAATTGTGAGAGCTAAGTATCTGGATGATGGTCCAATTTTTTTTCTTATAGCCAAGTCTCTTCCTATGGGTTCCAGAATTTGGAATTTCATATGCAATTCCAAGGATCTTATATTGCATTATTTAAATTGGGAGATTAAGGATGGTGGAGAGTCTCTTTTTTGGGAAGATTCTTGGGAAGGACACCCTATATTAACGAATAATCCATCTTTGGACAGGATCAAAGAAAAATCTTTACAAGTTTTGGTTTTAAAGGTTAGAGATTATATTCATGTCTTGACAACAGCAACGAGCAGCCTAATTAGTTGGAAATCTTTCAATCATTTGGGTTTGTTGGAACAAGAGGTGGACCTAATGGGGAAAAAAATTACTAGAATTTGGCAAAGAGTAGGAAGGGACAAGCTACAATGGAATGCTTCACCCATAGGGGTTTATTCATTCAAAATTGGTTACTCAATTTTGGCCTCATCAAGGAGAGAGTTAGCTATTCTTCCAACCCATTTGTGTTGGAATAAGGCTTGTTTTCCCAAACAATATTTTTACATGGGCAACTGCATAAGGTAGAGTTTTAATAGGAGAGAGATTTTTTAAGCTTGGTTTTCAAGGGCCCTCAAGGTGTCCTTTGTGTCAGGAAGAAGAAGAGACAATAGACCACCTATTCTTAAATTGCAAATTTACTCAGGCCATTTGGCATTGGATAAGATTGAAAGCTAAGATGGCAGACAACCCTACCATGCAATTTATTGGATTGGTTAAAATCATGGTCATCTCAAGGAAAGCAATCTTTATTTGGGGAATTGTGGTTGTTGATTCCATCGATTGTTCTTTGGGAGGTTTGGAAGGAGAGAAACAGGTGTATCTTTCAGGAAAAATAGATGTCAATAACCAAGTTACAATGCAAGATTGAGGCAAGCATTATAGAACTATTCAATGCAAGAGTGGAAGAATTAAACCCAAAGAAAGGTAATTTCATAGAATGGAATGCTTGGATCGTAAATAAATGGCTCGGTTTACGTACTCCAAAATTTGGAAATTCAAGTGGAGCAGCATCATCAGAAGATCGCAACAGAATGATATGGTTTCCTCTAGAACCAAGATGGGTAAAAATTAATTTTGATGGGGCTTCCAAGGGTAATCCTGGGCCCTTTAGGGTAGGTTGTTTAGTTAGAGATTATTGAGGATTGATTCTGTGAAAGTTAGCACAAGTTCTCCTGGTAGGAACAAACAATGTGACGGAATTCCAAGCCCTTCTACTAGGTTTGGAATTATGTGTGGAATTGGGTGTGAAAAGAGTAGTAGTTGAGGGAGACTCCTCTCTGGTAATTAATGCATTGAGATCTAAACCTATCCCAAATTGTAAGTTAGGTGAATTATTGGAAGCGGCTTTGTTAAGAATTACAAAATTGGATCAAGTAATGATAAACCATGTGCTAAGGGAAGGCAATGCAAAGGTGGACTTTCTATCCAATATGGGCATCATGGGCCTAGATTTTAGAGAAATTACTTGAACAATCTATTTTGTGTGGGTGGTAGGGTGGGCGTCCCTCCATGGTGGCAAGATTTTCCACGTGGGTGACAGTACAGGAGAGAATGAAACCCAGTTGGTTGCCACAGAGGCTTGGAGCCATGTGCTTGTCTTTTCGACAAGTTGGGAGTATGGGGAAGACAATTAAGGCTCCCTTTTCTATGAGATGGTGATGATCGTTCCTCATGGGAAGAGAAAAATCATCTTGGTTAGGATATCTCACATGTAGGAGGTATATTTGTGAGGCTAGCGAGGTTTTTGTAGTTGAATTCATTTATGGCTTTCTGAGCCTTTATTTTGGTTTATGTGTTGGTTATTTTTGTGTGAAGTTTGTTGTTTCCATTTTCTGTCGAGTGCTATCAAACTGGAGCCGAATGGCCAAGTCCTATAAGTTCATCATTGAGGTTTATGTGGTTTTCTTGGTATGGTTTGGGGCAGATACCCCCATCTCGCTTCAATCATCAAAGAGGTAGACTTATTTTAGAGTCATCACAAACCAATGGCCTAAACGGATTCTGCTGAATTACGAGCCACTGATGTTAGTGGTTGTGAAGATGGTTCTGGGTTTCGTCCATTTGGAGAGCATAAACTATGGAAGAGACAATTTTTAGGTATCCTCTCGATTTATTTCCTCTCTGTTGGATAATTTGGTTCCAAAGGCAGAAACAAGAAGCTTAATTCTCAAAATGTTCAAGGCAGACCTGCTTGAAGGCATGGATGAGGTTCTTTGTGTGGTGGTTGAAGGTGGAGGCTTCCTAAGGCCTTGCAACATGGAGAGGTTGAGCTCACAGGACACAATGAAGATATACCCATTCCTCCTAGACTTGCATGGACTTGGATTAATGTGGCATCAAGCAATAGTGGTGGTTGTGGTGATTTTTCTAAAGTTCTTTGGTTTAATGGCGGTCGATAGTGAAGAATGGAAGGAGGAATTTGAATAATTTTTAAGGTTGAACAATTTTTTGTAAATTGGGTGGTGGTTCTTTTTTGGTTAATAGTTGATAGTTTATGGTTTGTCTCTGCTTCATTAGTTTCATTAGGTTAATTATTGTCTATATTTGAATAGGGGATTTTTTGGTGATATTTCTTGGGGCTTGTTTTGTTAATGGATAGTTGTTGTATTTGGAATTCTAGTGGAAGGGATAATATGCTATAAATTTGATATATCTATTGTATAGCAGACGAATGTATTTTGGTTTTATTAATAAAATATGACTCTTACGTATCAAAAACAAATATATATGTATATATACTATGGAATGTATATATATATATATAGAATTAAAGTTATTAATATAAACCATAAAGTGCATAAGATAGTGTTGATCATTATTGTAATAATATACAACAAATCATATAATATACCACAAGGCGCATGAAGCTTAAAGCGCAGCTTTAAGTGGTAGTTATTCCAATGCGTAAAGTTAAAAATGACCAAGTCAGACATTAAGCATAGCACGTAGGAAGCTTGCAGCTATGTAAAATATTTAAGCAAGGAAGTGAATGTTGCTTAAAATATAGGAATAAGCTAGTAGGTTACACTTGTGAAGGTGGTGCCAAGGAATAAGAGGCGGTGCCATATTTGGTAGATGTTGGAATGTAAAAGAAGTCTATGAATTCAAATAAGCCTAAAAATAAGTGTTTAGATTTAGTCAAGTGTAAACTTCGTATCATATTGCAATAGAATTTGAGTTAAGAAACTTGTTTTGAGTTTGTTGTCCCAAATATCAAGTCAACTCGGCTATAGAAATGTCATATGTTGTAAACCTATGAAAAAAATTTTGCATGAGGAAGAAAGGTGTCAGAAATACTTACTTGTTTGTAGTCTTCAGTTGCTCACAAATTGGTATAAATAGAGGTGCCCATTCTACCAAATGCTACACTTATCTTTCTAATTATCTTGATATTGTTTTGTTGTGAATTTAGAGCTTGTGAGTTGAGATTTATTTTGGTATTTTGTATTTTTGGTTATTGTGAGATTTCATGAGAAGTTGGAAGAGAATAGTCAATTGGATCTTGGAGGAGGTGTTAATCGTTCTTGAGGATTCATACTAGGAAGGATTTTAATATATTGGAGCTTATATAGGCATGCTAGTTTGTATACCTTTATATTTATATTGGAAAGGGTAAATTAGTTTATTTACTATGTTGGAAAAAGAGTGCTTTTAAATATGTTGTGGTGTTTGTTTGAGATTGCTTGTTTCATGGTTATGAAATATGTTGTAGAACCTATCTTGTTGGTTATGTCTTTATGTACCCTATATATGGGAGTATATTTGAGTGCAAAATATTTATACTATGTGTAGATATCTTCACTAATTGTGGGAAGTTTATTCTAGACGTATGTAGCATTATGCAAGAAGTTTCTTTAATCACTTTGGTAGTATAGTCATATTGTGATGTGATGTTATGTGGGTTATTCCTAGGATTTTTCAAATCCATGGGAAAGAGGGTAGCCTAGATATAGAGTATAATGGTCATTATAAACTAAATCAATATAGGAAGGTGGGTGAACATGTGAAATCTACTCTAAGTTAAGGGTAATGGAAACTTTGGCCAAAGTAGTGTAAGTAGCCATTGTTTACACTGTCAGTTTCACTATAATTTGGGATTACATACTAGGCATGGGATGTTCATACATGTAAGTTCTAACCATTGTATGTTAGTCTATAAATGTATAGGACACAAAACCAAGCTCAGAATAGGCTATTGGTATGAGGTTACCAAACCAAGATCTTCATCAAAGGGTAGGGCCATCATAACAAGTTAGGTAGATGTGTGGGGGACCACAGTAAGTCTTTGGTTGGCATAAAAGTGATTGAGTGATGCTTCTCCTCATCAATTTGCGGCCAAGATTAGAGGGGGAATTCTTGGACCATTTTACTTTATACTTTTTGAGAGCTTGTTTAATCTATGTATGTAATTTTTATCCATCTCTATTGAAATTGAGAATATGAACTATCATATGGAAATTATGTTTAATCATTATTTGAATCAATGAAAGGAATTTCTTTTGTATGCAATGGGAAATTTTGAAATGTGTTTCAAATGTACATTTATTATTCAAAGGAGAAAGAATTTTTTTATTTCTCTTAAAGGTTAGTGGCATAAACTATTCACTTATGGGTAAAACATAGGAAAAATTACTGTGTAGAAAAATGGGAATTTTACACTCTCATTCTTCTCACAAATTTAGCTTCGAAATCATCAAGCTCTTCTTAATTTGGTTCTTCAATCTTATCTATTTTTACAGCCTTAAAAGAAATCTCAACTATTGCACCATTATTTGCACGAAATTCTCTCATTTCAAATGCAGTTAAAGAACCACATAATTGATCTCTAGAATATTGATCTAGATTTGCAAACTCCTCAATAGAAAAAAAAATTTGACTGTAAGCTTTAGTTATGGTTCTAAGAATTTTATTTACCACTTTTAATTCCTTGATTTTACCTCCAAGACCTATGATGGAGTTGGCCACTTCACCTACCTCCTACATGTAGCTTGTAATGTTTTCATCTTTAGACATCCGCAAGTTCTCAAATGTTTTCTTTAAATTATGCATCTTAGCTTGTTTGACCATATCATCTCCTTCATAAATACTTTCCAACTTATCTCAAATTACTTTACCAATTTTCATATTCATAACTTCCACCAATTCAGATTTTTTAAAGCTTCTTAAGAGGGCATACCTTGATTTACTATTGGTTTCATAGGATTTGAGTTTAGTTTTACTACTCAGACCATTTTCATGCATTTTGTATTCATCCTTCACTGATTTCCAAATATCATATCCTAGATATTCTAGAAATCCTTCCATCCTTGTCTTCTAGAATGCATAGTTTGTTCCATCAAACATAGGGATCTCCTTCTTGTGTGTCATCCCAAATCCACCTTAAGTGGTTAAGCCTTCTACCAAGGAACCTTGATCTGATACCAATTGTTGAATGCACAAGACAAATGAGAGGGGGGTGAATCAGTTGTACCTTAAAACTTCAAAAACCTCATTAACATTCAAATCCACTTTCATTCATTAAATCCTTAAATATTTTATGATGAATTAGTACAAAAATAAATAATAGAAACTAGAAAAACTTAACACTATACACAAGAGAACACCATATTTACGTGGAAAACCCAAGAAAGGAAAATCCATAGTGAGGATTATCTCACAATATAAGTAATATGAATACCAAATACAATAGGGCTCACTATCAAAGGGCTCACTGCTAGAATAGAAAATAATATAGAGAGGGAATGTTACATAGAGAAACTAATCTCAATACAACAAAGAATCCACCACAATGACTTCAACACCTTCGCAGTTTGATTGAAGAATTGTAGCCACCTTCTATTCATTGTATCTAATAAACTAACACTTGAAAGCTTGTACTGCACTTCTCAATTTCACACTCTAACACATTGAAATTTTCATTATTTTCATCACATACACCTATCTTCACCTCCTTCAATAACTCAACTCATACTTATATCATCTTCAACCTTGAAACCCTCTCCAAGGTCAGTAATGCACCTCAAACATGCAAATTCAAATTAGGTCAGCGCCCAAAAACTTTTTTGGTGGGTACAAGTGAATTTGAACCACATCAAAACTTAATTGGGACCCAAATCAACAATACCACTCAAACACATGCTACCACAAACAATATTTATTCATCACATGTAGTGTAAACGTCAAGTCGGTTGTTATCCAAGCAAACACCATTAAAATTTTAAGTACACACTTCCTCAAACCCAAGGATGACTTGTGAACCACACACCATGCTCAAAAATTATCTATAATGTTCCTCAAACACCTTTAAATCCAACAAACTCCTTTGCAACAACTTCCACCTAAATAATGCACACATCTAGTACACTCAAACAACTCTGTCATACACTATTACTTGAAAAACTAACTTTTGAAGCACCAAACCTCAAACCCTCTTAACTGAGGTAAACTACCAACACCATCAACACACCTTCAAAATCACAAGACCTAAAACATAACAATGGAGAAATGTGGAGACAATCCATTTCTCCTAGACACCTCTACAATGCATAGTCACACACTGGTGATCACAAATTCTTTTGTATGATGATCCAACACATCAGAACACCTCTCACCAAAATATCTAAATCAAATAGGTAGATCTTCAACCTAGAATAAATCTATAGAAAAACTAGAACACAGTTTTGTCACCCAAAACACCACTATAACACCTTGCTTCCTCTTTTTATCATTTTTCTCAAAATCACTTGGAAACCAAGCACCAAAGACACATCCTCATCATCTTCATCACTTCCACAGCCATAGATAAAATATTATCAAAGAAACACTAGAGTTTGACACCAGTAGCTTTACTAATGAAAACAAAATGCAACTAATCAAAGCATCAACTGCACATACTCTTGAAATAATCTCAATAGACATTAATGAAAACACAAGCTTGTTGACATCAATGACAACATCAACTTCTCATAATTGCAACATCCATTTATATGGATCACAATCTAAATTTTTCATCATGTGACAAGTGTCATATCCCCTCGCATGTGAGAGCATGCATAGTTCTCCAATTATTATTCACCTCACCCCTCATAAACCCACTTGTGAAAAATGGCACATTAAGGTTTTACCATTCATGGGGAAATATTACTTTTTCCAATAAATCACACTTTTAAATTTCTCACCTCCCTTGGAGTAGGCAAAAACTCAATTCTTTCCTATTTTTGAAATTCTATAAATATCGCCCCTTTCTTTATCCAATCCCCATAATCAGCCACCCTTTCCAGTAATCCTCCTCTTAACACTTGTGTAATTCCTCTTTCCTAAGAGTTATCATCAATTGTGAGCTCTTGATCCTTGAAATGTTATAAAAATGGTATCTCAACCTTGAAGTTACATGAGATTACTATTTATAGTAAGTTTACATTTTAGCATGTGGATTGATGCAAAATTTTCCCCAAATCTTTGGATTGGATAAATAATCATGCTCATAAATTTTCATTGCAAGATCATGTTTGGATTTGAAGATATTAAAGTTTTCATTTTTCAAAGTTTTAAAGTCCATTTTGAAGGATTTAGAGAAATTTTTGGGATTTAAAGTGATCATAACTGGCATAGTGGGTTATAAATTGATAGAACACTTCACGAGCTTTCTGACGGTTCAAACATTTTGTCAATCAGACACCTAGATCAAAATTTATGGCCTTAATAAGTTGGGTCTCCTAGAAAGAGAGATGTAAAAACATGTTGGATAGATAAATGAGTTGTAAAGGGGGAGTTACATGTGGTGGTGTGTTTTTAGACACATCATAGGCATATTTTATTGGAGATAAGGATGGGCACCACTTTTTAGGTGGTTTTCGCTCATGGTTTTGTAATATCATTTGATGATTTCATGTATTGTATCTACAATATAATAGGTACATGAGATGAAGGTTATGTGTAAGAGTCTTATAGATATTGAGTTTCCTTTGGATCTCTGGTTGGTGATACTCTTGTGACAAATCTTTCTTTGCAAGTATAGTAGATTTCTGAATAATATATTGGGCAACTTTTGGAGTGTGGGGTTTTCCTCCCAAAATATTTTCCCCACATAAATCACTGTGTTGTGGTATGAATATTAGTTATGTTTATTTCTGTTTAAAATTTTATAACTATTCAAATCTAAAAGTTTTTACATAACCCTCCTCTCAAGATTAGTTTAGGAAGTTTTTTTTCTACCTTAGTTTCCTTACATGAATTACATATCAATCCTCCATTCCTCACAATAATATTCTATAAATTGAAGCCACTACCCTTGATTATCATTAATACATTTTCTAGTAAGTTCATGCTACCATTTTTCTATCAAAATTCCTTTAATTATACCAATATTATGTTGGTTTCAAAATAAATCCACATTCCATTTCATAACATTCAATAAATATTTTGAGAGAGCATATCAAGTGGAGCTTGGGTGCACTCCATTTTAGATCTATCTAAGGATCAAGGTGGTTTAGGGTAAAATTATTGTCTCTTTGCTTTATATTTTTGTTTAGTACCTTAATTAATTTTATTGTCTTCATTTTGGAACATGGCCTATTCTAATTTAATTAGTTGAAGAGTCCTAATCAATCTTTCTTGATAATTTTTCCTATCTCAAGTAGGAAAGGTTAAAATTGCATGCCAACTTTCCCACATCTTTATTTCAAAGGTAACTTTGATCTAGATAACCTCATATATCCTCTACATTGATCATTGTCTCATCCTAACCCATACTAAAATTCATGTTTTTCATCATCAAATTTATCCAGTAATCATCTTTCATCATTATCCTTAGCAGGCAAATATTATCCAAAAATCAAATGTCATCCACAAAAAAAAAAAATCCAAAAAATTGAAAAGAAAATAAAAAAATCTAAAAACATTGAAATATTCCAAAAATAGAAAAACAAAAAAATATTTTGTCTTTGTTTTCTTAGGTCTAGGCATCTACTATCTCTAATTTAAGTTTTCATCCTTAAAACTATAAATTCAATCTATATACCCTCATTCATACCCATCTTATACCATAACCTTATCTTAAATCCTAGGTTCATATCATCACATACATTCACACCCTAAATATACATCATCACATACTTCCATATCCTAGAGGTAAATATACATTATCACATACAACTGCATCCTAATTCTACATCATCACTTACACCATATCCTAAGTCTACATCATCGCATACATCCCCATCCTAAGTCTACACCATCACTCACACCCATACCATAATATCCCTTTGTAATCTCATAACCTCATTACATCATGGCATACACCTATTATCTTAATTTTAAACCAATATATTACTATACCATACTATTGTTGCAAGTATGAAGGTGTTTTCATTTATTTCAACTGATTAATTGGTTGTCTACTGGTTGTTGTTGTCATTGAGGTCATGAATGATGATTATTGGTTGTATATGTCGAGGACATTGAGAAAATTGCAACGAAGAAAGGTTGCAGGCATTTAGTGTTTGCTCCAAATTTTTCTCTAAGATTTTCTCCTAGATTTGTGTGGTTTAGATATGTTAATCATGGATGTTGAAAGTTCCTATATCCAGATTTTGGGTTCCTGGATCATTGTACAGCGTGAGTTTTGTTCACCAGTTGCAAACCATGTTTTTTTGTGTATCTGGCTGAGGTCTAGGAGAGATGTTGTTTCTATGGATTTCTTCTTGTTTGAGCCTTATGACTTGTTGTTCTTGGGATAAGTTGTTGAGGTCGTGCTCAAATTAATTTTTTTATCTACAAAGATTGAATCATGCTAAGGTTATGTGTGCTTAATTGATTTATGTGTTTTACACTAGTTTGGATAAACTTGTGTGTAACACTACTTATGGATTTTATGGAAGTGTTTTGAAGCATGTGTTTCGGTCACCCTCATTCTAATTCCATCGTAGAATGCTTAGGTGTTGACCTAATTTAAATTTGTAAATGAAAATGATGTATGGTCGACCTTGGATGAGTTTAAAGGTTGAAGATGATATAAATATAAGGTGAGATGTGTGTGGAAGAAGAAGATAGATGCGAGATAGATTTGAAATAGATTTTATTTGATGTGAGTTTTAGTAGAGCAGTGTGAAACCTAACTACGAGTTTTTGGAAGCAGTGAGATGAAGGTGTACTCTATCATTCATGCATGTCTGCAAGTGATTGAGCGTGTTGTGGTGGAAATATCTGTTGCATTGAGATTGTTTTTCTCTTTGTAACAAATCTCTTCTATCTTCTTTGTAATTTTGTGGTAGTGAGTCCTCTGGGTGGTTAACCCTTGTTGGATAGTGAGTCCTTATCCAAACAGTAAGTCTTGTTTTGGCAGTGAGATTTCTCTGGCAGTGAACCTTTGTATTTAGTTTTCATATTCTCTGTATTGTGAGCTAATCCTCACTGTGGTTTTTCCATGTAAATCTGGTGTTATTGTGTGTGTGTGGTGTTTCTCAATTTATGCTTTTGCACTTAATGATTAATCACATTGCCAGAGTAAAGGATTAGTGAATGATAGTTCCTCTAATTTTTGGTGGAAGTTCTTAAAGGCTAAATTTTTTACAATTGATTCACCCCCCTCTCAATTGTCTTTTTCAACAATTGGTATCAAAGCTTGGTTCCTTGAATAGGATCTTAACCACTTAAGGAAGGTCCAGGATGGCGATAAAGATCACTTTTGAGTATCCTAGGTTCGATGGAACTAATTATGCTATATGGAAAATAAAAATGGAAGGATATCTGGAGTACTATGGATATGATGTTGAGAAAGCTTATAAGACTACTTATACTCCTCTTGATAATGTTATGAGTCCAACTAATGAAATCAAGGCACATGAAGCAAACAATAAGGAAAATTTTATTCTAAAGAATAGTCTTTCACATTTTGAGTTGATTAAAGTTCAAAACCTGAAGACTACTAAGGAAGTCTCAGATGCTTTGGAAAAGATATTGCATGAAGGAGATGAAAAGGTCAAAGAAGAAAAGTTCCAAAAATTAGAGGCATAGTTCGAAATCTTGCATATGTCTGAAGATGAGAACATTAAATATTATGTACAGAAAGTGGATGAGCTGGTAGGTGGAATGTGAGTACTTGGTGCTACAGTGGAAGAATCCAAAATTGTGAAGAAGATTCTTAGAACTCTTCCTGATGCATACAGTGAAAAGGTATCTTCTATTAAGGAATTCATATATTACAAGACTTATACTAAATATCAGTTATTGGGAACTATAACATCTTATGAAATGAGAAAGCCTAGCTTGAGAAATGGATTGAAGACAAAAATTGCTTTCAAGCCTACAAGATCTGATGATTCGGATGAAGAGAACCTCGATGAAGGAGAAGGTAACTTTGTGAGAAGGATGAAGAAAGTCTTTGATAATTATGAAGGTAATTACTCTTTAAATTATTTAGTTTTGGAGGAATAGGTCATTATGCTTTGATATTTCTGGAAAGAGCTAAGAAGAACAAATATAGATTTAGCAAAGAAAACAAAGGAAAGGCGATTAAGAGAGCATACTATGTGAATGAGGATGTTAGTATTCTAATGAAGAATTTGATTATGGAGATTTTGATGACAATGAATTCTTGTTCTTGGCTATAAAAGATGATTCTACTTTTGCTAATACTGAAAGATAGGTAAAGGTAAGTGCTCTAGAGAAACTTGAAGAAACTGTAATTTTTTCTCTTCATGCTAAACAAGAAAAGAACTACTAGGTGATTGATAGTGGTTTTTCACATCACATGACCAATGAAAAGAGTAAGTTTTTTAAACTTGAGAAATATGATAGAGTCTTAGTTATGTTTGGAGATGATGCTGGTGCTAACATTTGTGGAATAAGTTCAGTAAGTTTTGATGGCAATCATAATACTAATGATGTCTAATATGTTAAGGGTTTAAGGAATAATCTCTTAAGTGTTGGAAAGATGTGTAGTAAAGGATAAAATCTTGTATTTGAGGATGAGATATGTGAAATCGGGAAAGGATCTCAAGTTAAATCAAGAGCTAACAGTATAAAGACCCCCTATGAGCTATGGTGTGGAAGAATTCCTATTGTTAAGTATTTCAAGGTATTTGGAAGAAAATGTTATATTAGAAGGGATGAAGAAAATTTAGGTAAATTTGATGCTAGATGTGATGAAGGTATCTTCCTTGGATATTCTACTAGAAGAAAATCTTACAGATGTTTCAATAAAAGACTAAGAAAGATTGGAGAGAGCACAAATTTAAAGGTTGATGAAGCAATGAAGAATTCAATTGAATTTGATGGATATCTATCTGATGATCCTAATTGTATAGAATTTGACTAAATTGTGGAAGAAGAAGAAAAGAATAATTAATAAGAAGCTTCAATGGTGTCCCCAAAGACACCTAATGTGCAAAAGAATCATTCAAAAGATAAAATCATTGGAGACTAAAGGAAAGGAATAATGACAAGAAGCAGAGCTATTACTACTGGTGAGATAAATTTGTGTTTACTTTCTGAGGTTGAACCATTGACTGTAAGTGAAGCATGTAAAGATGAGCATTGGATGAAAACTATGAAAAAACTTATGCAAATAGAGAAGAATCGAACTTGGGAATTGGTCCCTAGATAAACAGATAAAAACATAATTGGATCAAAATGGGTATTCGAAAACAAGTTGAATGAGAATGGAGAAGTAGTCAAAAATAAAGCAAGGCTTGTGTGTAAGGGTTACTCACAAGTACAAGGTATTGAATTTCAAGAGACCTTTTCTCTGGTGGAAAGGATGGAATCTATCAAAATGTTTTTAGCATTTGTTGCTCAAAAAGATTTTAAATTTTATTACATGGATGGTATGTCTGTTTTTTTGAATGGTGAGTTAGAGGAAGAGGTCTACATGGAACAACCGAAAGGATTTCAGTTGTCAGATCAACCTGATATGGTTTTCATATTGAAGAAATATTTATATGGATTGAAGCAAGCTCCTATAGCCTGGTATGCAAGGTTAGATATATATTTGATTCAATAAGGTTTCAATAAAGGTACGACATATAGTAATTTATATTTCAAAATTGAAAATGACAAGATCTTGATAGTGGTTGTATATGTTCATGACATTATCTTTGGAGGAAATGAAATAATGTGCAAGATTTTTCTTGAAGAGATGCAAAAAGAGTTTGAGATTTCTATGTTTGGTGAGATGAATTTCTTTCTTGGGTTGCAAATTAATCAAACAAAAAAATGAATTTTTATTTCACATTCAAAGTATGTAAGAGAAATGTTGAAGAAGTTTGGGACAGATGGCTCCAAACCGGTATGCACTCCTATGGTGACTAGTTTCAAATTGAGTAAATATGATGATTCACCTAAGGTTGATCAAAGAAAATAAAGATCTATGATTGGAGGACTGTTGTATTTAACTACTACTAGATTGGATATTATGCATTCAGTTTGTCTTGTGGCTAGATTTCAAGAAGATCCTAGAGAAACACATGTTGTTGTTGTTAAAAGGATATTTAGATATTTGAATGGAACTCTAGATTATGGCTTATGGTATCCTAGGGATAATGATTTTACACTAACTGCTTATATAGATGTAGATTGGGTAGGTTGTGTAGATGAAAAAAAAAGTACAAGTGGTGGTGCATTCTTTCTTGGTTGTAGATTGGTGTATTGGTTAAGTAAAAATCAAGATTCAGTTTCCTTATCAACTACTAAAGTTGAGTATATTTCCGCAACATCTTGTTGTACACAAGTGTTGTGGATGAAACATACATTGAAAGATATCAGAGTAATATATGATGATCCTATTTCTATCTTTTGCAATATTACAAGTGCAATAAACATTTCAAAGAATCCAATGATGCACTCAAGTACAAATCATATATCTATTAGGTATCACTTTTTGTGAGAGAAGGTTGTGAAGAATGAAGTAAATATTGAGTATGTACCTATGAAGGATTAGGTTGTTGACATATTTACGAAGGTTCTTCCTAAAGATACTTTTGAGTATCTCTAGGAGAAGTTAGGGGTTATTGCCCCTCCTTTCTTGAACTAGATTCATATGGAGATGCATTAGTCTAATGGATCTATAGATCTATCTTTCTTCTAGACTAATGTTTTGGTGGCTACCTTTCAGGAGGAGTACGTAGTTCCATGTGTTGTCATTGAAAGAGTATTGTATTCTTAATTTCAAAGGGGAATTCAATATAAAACATCTTTTTCCTTTTCCATTGATGTCAAAAGGGGAGAGACTATCATGTGAAAAATTTTATCTACTAAGGGGGAGAAAGTAAAATCATGGAAAGTGTGTTCAGAGATGTTGTGTTGTCATTGATGGTTTTTCACATCATGTGTTGCCATCAATGAAAAAGGGGGAGATTGTTGCAAGTATGAAGGTGTTGTCATTGATGTCAACTAGTTAACTAATTGTCTATTGGTTGTTGTTGTCATTGAGTTCATGAATGATGTTTATTGGCTATATATGTCAAGGATATTAAGAAAATTGTAATGAAGAAAGGTTGCAGGTATTTAGTTTTTGATCTAGGATTTTCTCCTAATTTTATGTGGTTCAGATATGTTAATTATGGTTGTTGAAAGTTTCTATATCCATATTTTTGGTTCCTGGATCATTGTACAGTGCGAGTTATTTTCACCAATTGTGAACCATATTTTTTTGTGTATCTGGCTGAGGTCTGGGAGAGATTTTGTTGCTCTAGATTTCTTCTTGTTGGAGTCTTATGACTTTTGGTTCTCAAGATAAGTTGTTGAGGTCATGTTCAAATTAATTTTATTATCTAGAAATATTGTATCATTCTAATGTTGTGTGTGCTTAAATGATTTATGTGTTTTAAACTAGTTTGGTGGACCTTAATTTTAACACTAATTACGGATTTTATGGAAGCATGTTGAAGTGTGTGTTTGGGTCACCCTCATTCTAATTCCACCATAGAATTATTTGGAGTTGACCTAATTTGAATTTGTAAATGAAAATGATGTATGTCCGACCTTAGATGAGTTTTGAGGTTGAAGACTATATAAATATAAGGTGATATGTGTGTGGAATAAGAAGATATATGAATTCAAGAAAGATAGATGTGAGATAGAAGTGAAACAGTGTGTATGTGATGCGAGTTTGAGAAAAGTAGTGTGAAACCTAACTATGAGTTTTTAGAAGAAATGAGTTGAAGGTATACTCTATCATTCATGCATGTTTGCAAGTGATTGAGTGTGTTGTGGTGGAAATATTTGTTTCATTGAGAATTTTTTTCTCTCTGTAACAAATCTCTTCCATCTTCTTTATAATTTTGTGGCAGTGAGCCCTCTGGGTGGTTAACCCTTGCTGGATAGTGAGTCCCTATCTGAACATTAAGTTAAATTTTAGTAGTGAGCCTTCTTTGGCGGTGAGCCTTTTTATTCGGTTTTGATATTCTTTATATTGTGAGCTTATCCTCACCATGGATTTTCCCTTATTGGGTTTTCTACATAAATCTAGTGTTATTGTGTGTGTGGTGTTTCTCATTTTTTTCTTTTGTACTTAATGATTAATCACATTGGCAGAGTAAAGGATTTGTGAATGATAGTTGATCTAATTTCTAGTGAAATTTCTTAAAGGCTAATTGTTTCTACAACTAATTCACCCCCCCTCTCATTTATCTTGTTCAAAAACTTACTATCATCTTATCTATACCCTAGGTTGACATCCTCATACACACATAATCACATAATCTTGTCCAACCATCCAATCAAACTCATCTTACTTCATTCTATTCTAATTCAATTTGATCCATCTCAATCCCATCCAAATAATGGATCCATACCCTACCCCCAAAAAGGCCAAAAATAATCTTCAAAGGTAAACCAAATACTATGAACTCCTTAGACCAAACTATTTTCTTAAATCAAGCCAATTATCGTGATGATGATGAGGTTAGACTTGTTGACCAAAGAAAATATGATCCATATTTTGTGAGAGTCTCATGGACCAAGATGAGCTCTCCCCATCCATGTATCCTCAATACCAAGAACCCATAAGCTCTATTCACCCATCCATCTATCATCAAAAACCAACAACCCCCAACATTACAACCTACTAACCAACAACTACTTTTCCAAAAACTCATAAGATTTGGTCACCCATCCATCTATCCTCAATATGAAGAACCATTTACCATAATATATACCATTAATCCCCAACATATATATTGTTCCTCATTCTCCTACCTTTGAAAATTGAAATCCATCATATCCCCCATCCATATCTCCCTTTTGTCCCTCATCCATATATCCCTTTCACCCAACATCTATACCTCCATCTTCTCCCCTATCTGTATCCCAATATCCATCTTTATAAAACACCCCAATCACCTCCACCCATAATCTAAATCCCTTGTCCTACTATCCACCAACCCATAATCCTAATCCAAGAATCTACCAATCCCAACAACCTCTTTAATTTCATCCTCACCTATCACTTCAACAATGATAAAGATGTCATGCATAGGCCCCTCATAAGTATCAATTTTTACTAAACTTCCATCCTCCCCATCTCCATGAAATACCAATTCATCTCCTATTTCTCATTTTCCCCCTTCCTTTGTATGTGGAAACCAAACCCCCTTCCAAATTTCCCCTCAAATCCCATCCACATCCCAAATCTCCATCTCCAACTCCTTTTCAAAACCCTTATCCTCATCCTCAATCAATAAATCTATTGAATCTTTCACTTCTTATTCCACTTTCTCGTATCCCACATCCTTATCTTCCACATCATCCTCATCCTACAAATATTTTATTTGTGATTTCCTCCAAGGAATCCTAGCAAAGAAACCATCACAAAACCCACATTATAAAGTTGTGGAGTTATGTCAACACACTCAACCATGTAAGGTCATTATTGATAAGGTCATTACTCACTCCATAACCATCATTCCACTCCAAAATCATAACATTATCCAACACATTGAAACCATCTAACCCTAATCCCATAAACCTCATGGATCTTCCATCCCTCCATCCACCTAATTTGAGGAGTCTATCCTACAATCCTCCCACATCACAACATCCACACTAATTGAACTATTAAAATCCATTACTCCAAATTATGCTACCATAAATTATTCTTTATCTCAAGATCAAATAATCCCTTCCACCCCATCTCATGATCCCCTCCCATATCAAGAGAATATTATCTATTTCAATCTATCTTATGATCTCCTTTTATCTCAAAATAAAATAATCCCTTCCACTCCATCCTATAATCCTCTTCCACCTCAAGATCCAAATATCCCATCCAATCCATCACATGATCTCCTTTCACCTTAAAATCCAAGCATCTCCTCCACTCCATCTATTGATCCCTTTTCAAATCAAGATCAAAGAATCCCTTCTACTCACCTCATGATCCCTTTTCAAAACAAGATCAAATCATCCCTTACAGTCCATCTCATGATCCCTTTTCAAATCAAGATCAAAGTATATCTTCCACTTCATCTTGTGATCCCCTCCCTTCCACTCTACCTCATGATCTCCTTAGAAAAATGGTGTCTCAACCTTGCAATTATAATAGGTTAAAATATTGAGTGTGAGGGGTTGCAAAGGGGGTACCCCATTGCAAGGTTCATGGGGGATAACCCCCTAACAGGGGGTCACACACCTCGATAGGGGTTTGAGGGAAACACCCCAAGACACAATTTGTGTATGTTTTATTATTGTAAATATGGATCGTTCATCATTAGGTCTCAGATCTGGCGGTAGATATTTTGTTGTCTTGTCTTTCCCTAGAAGAAAACCCTATTTTATGAGGATATTGCATTATAGTTGTTCATTGTGATGTATTATGAGAGTTTGATAGTTTTTGTGTTGTCTTTAGATCTTTGGTTGGTGATAATCCTAGGAGAATATTTTTGTACAAGTATAGTATATTCTTTGTGGTTTTTGAATAATGTATTGGGAAAATTTTGGAGTGTTTATTTTTCTCTCGAAAGGGTTTTCCCCACATAAATCACTATATTATGGTTGCATGATATTTATGTTTATTTTTATTTTCTTTTTTGTAAATGTTGTAAAAATATATAAAAAAATCCATTACCTCCTCTAAATATTAGTGTAGGAAGTTATTTTCCTACCTTAGCTTCCTTACAAATCTCAAGATCCAAGCATTCCCTCCAATCCATATCATGATCCCTTTCCAAATCAAGATAAAATAATCCCCTCCACTCTATCTCATGATCCACTTCTAAATCAAGATCAAAACATCCCTTCCACTCCATCTCATGATCCCCTTCCATCTCAAGATCCAAACATCCCATCCAATCCATATAATGATCTCCTTTCACCTTAAAATCCAAGAATCCCTTCTGATCCCCCCCATGATCTTGTTGGTGTTTGAAATCAATAGATCAAAAGAATCCTAAAGACTAGCCACTTTCTTATGTTCAGACTCAATGATGGATTTGGCCAACTGATAGGAAATGAGATTTTAACACATTTCTCGTACACTTCAAGCTTTGTAGGACCTAGGGGGATGACCCTTTAGCAACATCTAAAAATTCAAACATACACTTAATAGGATGTTGCATAACAGATAATGTTCTCACATAATTATGCTGAGAAATATAAAATACCACTCAACATTGGCAAGACATTGAGTGAATTTCAGAAACTACCATAGAGAACAAAGCAAACACATAACCCAAAATATAGAATTAAAATGGTTTTTGATTTAATAATTTGGGAACAAACTAAAAGCAACAGATGCAATGAAATCTTGACCAGTGCCAATAAGAGGGCTATGGAGTCACATAACCAACATCATCCTACAATGTCAAACATGTTCTGAATATCTTTTGCAATTGTTATCACATTATGACAACAAGACCACTGGAGCTTTATCTGGTAATCATTCTTCACAAATCTACCTGAAACACAACACCCCTGTCACATTTGTTGAAGCAATTAGACTATCCCCTGAATAATAGGCAATAACAAGTTCAACTGCACTTATTAAAGCAATTAAATCATTTACAGAACATAAGGCAACAACTATTGCAACTCAAATGCAACAAATGCTCATGAACAAACCCATATGATCTTTGATTATTGGATTCAAAAGAGTTTTACATCTCAGCCATGGAGACAATTATTAGATAAAATATAAACATGAAAACATAATTCAAAACACACACTTCAGATTTAATGACTCAGTTACAATCCTCCTAAATTTACAATTCTACCCAGAGCTTCTACCTGACTTTCAGAGCTTTTCAAAAAAATTGGAACCCCTTACAATGAGAAAAGAAGAGAAGAAATAGAAGAATAGAAGGCTCCAAAAGTTAATCTGTAGATGCCATCTGGAAGCCTCATTCATCATCAATCAACAAAAAATAAAAGAATCTCTCCTCTCTCTTCCCTTTGCAACAGCAAAATTTTGCCTCCAAATTCTACCTCTACAAACAAATTTGCAACAGAAAATCACTCCTCCATGAAAAAACCCAATTCTGCAGTTACCCAACAAGTGAGAAAAAATGCCTCTGCCCTCCATGAAAACTTTATCTATCATCGATAATGTTGCACTTTATACTTTCACCTCTCAGATATTAAAGTTTTCTAACTTTAATGTTTATGCTTTAACTTCACCTTAATATTTCACTTGAAAAGCCTGGCAAAATATTACCCCTAGCAAATAAAACTTTAGTGAATACTTTGTTCACTTTCTTAGATTATCCCTGTGCTTTATTTATATTTCACTTTTGAAATTTTTTACCAAACGCGAATGGCTCATCCCACCTTGCAAAACTATACTAGAATTTCCTCAAACAACTTTGATACATTTCTAGTGCAAGTGTGAACTATCCTTGCGTTCTCTATCCAGTTGCATTTGATGCATTTGTTTAGATGTTTCTACAGCGTTTAACTAATCCATTTTTTGCACCTCTAGTGTGTTGCACCTTTGGCATTCCATTTCTCACCACATTACAATGGTTCCCTCCATTCATGTGTTCATCATGTTTAAAACAAACCCTTCCAACAATAATAGAGCCTCCTCCTCTCACAACATCCATACCTATGAAGGATTTCTCATAGTTGATATCTGGCTGAAACAACCAGAGTTCATGTTTTTATCTCCTATCACAACAAGGAACCTCTCTAACATGGAATGCCCATAATCAATATTGCTTCCTTTGGTTCTCTCTTTTCACTGTGTAGTATGCTAGTCGCTCCCAATCTCAAGTGAGAAATACACATTGCATCTAATTCACTTTGGTACAGCCCTCAATGATCTCATGCTTCAATCCATTCACAATTTTTGTTGACTCCATGGCGCCAAACCTTCATTAGGCTTTTGTTTTGTTTGGCATCCACAATAGCTACCTCATATGGTACTTTTGATTTTCAGATTATTAGTTATTTCTTGACAACATACAGGACCAAGAGTGTTAAGTCGGTTATATGGAAGAAAATTTCCACTAGAAAACTCTTCATTTATTTTCTCACAATTCATGGCCTCAAGTGACTTGTTCTTGTGAGTCTCTATATCACATTTAGGAACTCCAACTTCCTAGACCCCTTCCTCAACGTGTGACACCCCTGATTCAATTCTCCTTGTATGTCATCACACTATCAAGAGGCTTGAACAAGAATTAACCTAATAAAAGATTTGGTTTTTCATCATCATGCCTTTGTTTAAACAATTGAGCAAGATTAAATAGTGTTGTGACATTATCGCATTATAAGCTCAAATGAAGCACTAACTTCTTCAAAATCATGTTTATCAACTCCAAAAATGACACTTTATCCTCCTTTGGATCTAATTTTGATTGATAAAACATCATAAGAATAGTTTTACCAATCATATCCCTGTATAGGAGAAGAATGAAAGGCTCAGGTTGTGTCACATGTCGAGTTCCCTTGTGGGCCTAACTAAAAAAAAATCATTTTCAAACAAGTTTCATGCTCAAAATGATCTGAGACAACCTTTAAATTATTTTGAAGTGGAAAGACAAACTGGGTTGCCATTAAAATCTGCTTTCTGGGATATTTGAAAAATGAGCAAAATTGGCTAAGTAGGCTCTAGAATCGACTTTGAAAACCGGTCAAATGATCTCTTGAAGACATAAAAACTTGCAGGAATGCAAAGTTTTGGTCCAGGAATGCAATGCAACAAACAACTCGGCAAAAGGAGTCACAAAGTGAAACACATTAATTGGAAAATTTTCCTACTTAGACTTCCTGCAACAAATAGTTGTTTTGAGCTAGTTAAAACTCAAGAGATCACCTCGTTGGGAAAATTCCAAATCAACTCCTCGCAAGTTGCCACTGGACATAGTAGATCATCTTGACATGGTAAACACGTGTGCAAGAGGAATTTTCATGAATCATCTCCTATCAAAAGATATTGGCAATCAAATTTGACCTCTTAGAAAGGTTTCTGGAAATGCAGGTGCAAAACTGAATAAATTACATTTTGTTTTGACCTGGTAAAATTAGAAAATCAACTCATGAGACTCTGAAAATTGACATACGAGCTCATCTTGGTATGGAGAATGCAGAGCAACAATCATTTTGATAGGACAACCAATCGATCATAAAATACAAGCTCAAACGAGAGAAAACTTTGCAAAACTGATGGTTTGCAAATAGCAGAAAAGTGCCAAAACCCTCCAACTTCACTTTTTAAAACCCTAACAAAACTCATCATGGGAAGCTAAAAATTTACATGCCTTCTCACATAGGATACATGAATGAGTTTGCAAATGGGTTTTGCACGAAAAACAACAAGATTCAAATTACAAGCCTCCAAAGTGGGTCACTTAGGTCGATTCATCAGGTGCACTTCTGAAAGTGCAGAAGCAAAATTTTCGAAATGGGCACTTCAAATTTGCAAAATTTGAGAGTGCCATCAGATCCTAATCCTTCTCATGATCCCATCACCCCCACCCAACACATTCATGAACCCAACACCTATCAATTTTTTTCCTCCACCTTCATCCAATAAGATTTCCTCCAAGATCCTATAATTTCTTCCACCTCATATCCCCCTCAAAATGGAATCACTCTTTCTTCCAAAACGACAAGTATTTCATTGGTAAAATGATTTGTCATTTGGGTTAGGCCTCCATGAAGAATGGATATTGGAACCCATCCATACCAAACAAAATCTAAATTATCATGGCTTTTGATACATCTCATTCTCAAGATGTTGGCATTTCTCCCAAATTCCACATCCCTCCATCTATATCCAAACATCCCCATCCATCACCTTTCAAATCCATTTTGGGCCCTTATATTCCAAAATCCATTCCTTCCTCTTCCAAATCCATTTTGGGTCCTTATGCCCCAAAATTCAATCATTTGTCCCTTTTATCCATCTTGGGTCCTTGCATCCCTCAAGCCATCGCCCCCATCACATTTATCTCAACAACTCCTAAGTCCAAATTATTTTTTTATGTGAATAAGTGTTTGATACAACTATTTCCATAACATGGCACAAAAATTTTTGGTGGAAGATCAATTATCCTTGTTGGTGATCTACTGAGTTACCTTCTATTCAAGACATACCACTATATGTAGGTTCATCTCATTATATTTCTATCCTTAACAATAAGTGTTGGTGCAAGCGTTTGATATTTTTGTAATCATATTTTTAAAATAAATTATTTTGTATATTTGTAGGCAACACTTATGGTAAAACATTATGGACTACTTTCAAGATATTTGTGACTATGGACATAGTTTTTAATCACAAGTCAATTTTAGAAAGATGTTAAAAAATATTAGGAATACAATTGCAACATATAATGATTAGAAATCCTCATGATTGAATAAATGTCTAAATGTTGAGGAGCATGTAATACTTGTTATATCTATACAATTATATGCCACAAATAGTCTGGTCATGCTCCATAATAAGAGTGTAAAAGTCACTCACCATGGTAGTTGCATGTAGTGTGTTTGCATATGCTTGTCATACATGAATAGAGTGGTTCTATTATGTGTTGACCAATGTGTAATGTTGGTGTGTAATTTGTGGGTGGATTTGGCTTAGTTATTCGAGCACTTGCTTTTATAAAGAATATAGTTCATCATCAAGATACTTGATGGCCAAAGTTGTTGTGTATAATTATTGAATTGCATTAATATGAATTTCCTTCTAAAGTTTCATATGTGTGCTCGTAATGTGAATTGTACTTTTGTGAAGTCATTGCAATTTTCAACCCTTCTTGGTTTTGTATGTAAAAGCTTTTGTTCATATGTTGTTATTGAGCGTACGTTAATATATCCGTTGTCGTCTAGTCCGGTTTAGGATATCTGGCTTTCACCCAGGCGACCCGGGTTCAAATCCCGGCAACGGAAGCTCGTTTTCGCCACAGTTCATTTTACTTTTATCTTTTATGATTTGATCTAGAGATTATCTTTCTCTGAATGAAAGATGCACGCAGATTGTGTTTTTATCATTCTAAGAATTTAAACCTTTATTGTATACAATACAGCTGTAGCCATCTGCTGGAATAGCTCAGTTGGTTAGAGCGTGTGGCTGTTAACCACAAGGTCGGAGGTTCAAGCCCTCCTTCTAGCGGAAATTATTTATTGTTTTGCCCCGCTTTGCGAATTTCACAGGGATTGCGATGTAAATACGAATCGTCAGGCAATCTGTAAATAATTGTGTACTCTTTTACTTTTTTCGCTTCGTAAATCGTGTTGCAGTTAAATCCAGTAACGCTGGTTAAGAAATATGAAGTTTCTGTCTTCGAAAATGTACGATAATTTATTTTGGACTAAACTGTTCGTTCTTTTCTTGACGTGAGCGCATAGTCTGTGAAAGGTACATTCTGTATTGTTTTTGGTTTTCCAGTTAAAATTATTTATTTATTCTTTTTTTGTCCAAGGGATCCGTGGCGCAATGGTAGCGCGTCTGACTCCAGATCAGAAGGTTGTGTGTTCGATTCACGTCGGGTTCAAAACCCTAAAATGTTATTCTTTTATTTGATCGTACACGCAACCTTGGCGTTGGCACTGGATACAAATAGTAGGAAAAGAATACAGTAATTTCATGGTGTTTTCCGATCAAAATTAAAAGAGCTAATGGCATTTTACACAAACAATTGTTATTTTATTTTATTTAAAGAAGAGTTATTTGATACCTTTTTTCAAATGAGTGAGCCATCAACAAGTATATATATAGATGTTTACGATGATGTTGAAGTAAATAATATATTTTCGTGTAATAATCAAAGTGTTTAAAATAAATGCAATTGAATATCTTTAAATAAAAAGACATAACAATAAATTATACAAATATGTGCTCGGGTCATAATAGCTAGTAAAATGGGTAGGAGTTAGCTAAAGTTGAATTTGAATTTAGAATTTCAAAAGTTAGATCTGTAAACACGGGATTGATCTTGCACCTATAGAAATGACCAAGGATGATGGAGTGAAAAGAGATGGGTAGGAATATATATTCAAACATGGAAAAATGATGTGCATAATAAATGGTAGAATGTATGGGAAAATGTATCAATGCATATAGGATAAGATAGAATGTGTGTAAATGTGGATAGGTAAAGGCTAGGGAAGTAGGTCTAACTTCACATAAGATTGTGTCATTTATTGATATGCAATCGCATTAAGACTTTCTCTCAAAATGGACATGAAACTAAATAAGAATCCGCATGGGTATGAAAATTTTACTATTGCAAAGAAATAAATCACATAATTTCTAGTAAAATGGGTAGGAGTTAGCTAAATTTCATGATGGATTGAAAAGATATGCGTAGGAAGAGATATTCAAGCATGGGGAAATGATATGCATATTAAATGGTCGAATGTATGTGCAAGTGTACAATTGCATATAGGATAACATGGAATCTATGAGAATGTGTTTAAATGTGGATGGGTAAAGACTAGGGGAATGGTTCCAACTTCACATTAGATTGTGTTATTTATTAATATGTAATTGCATTAAGACATTTTATCAAAATCGATACAAAACTAGATGGGAATTAGTATGGGTATGAAAATTTTATCATTACAAGAATTAACATTGTAAGGAAGTAAATCACTCCTTGAATCATAATAGCTAGTTAAATGGATAGGAGTTAAGCTCAAGTTGAATTTTAAATAAAAAGACATAACAATAAATTATACAAATATGAGTTCAGGTCATAATGGCTAGTAAAATGGGTAGGAGTTAGCTAAAGTTGAATTTGAATTTAGAATTTCAAAAGTTAGATCTGTAAACACGAGATTGATCTTGCACCTATAGAAATGACCAAGGATGATGGAGTGAAAAGAGATGGGTAGGAATATATATTCAAACATGGAAAAATGATGTGCATAATAAATGGTAGAATGCATGAGAAAGTGTATTGATGCATATAGGATAAGATAGAATGTGTGTAAATGTGGATAGGTAAAGGCTAGGGAAGTAGGTATAACTTCACATAAGATTGTGTCATTTATTGATATGCAATTGCATTAAGACTTTCTCTCAAAATGGACATGAAACTAAATAAGAATTGGCATGGGTATGAAAATTTTACTATTGCAAAGAAATAAATCACATAATTTCTAGTAAAATGGGTAGGAGTTAGCTAAATTTTATGATGGATTGAAAAGATATGTGTAGGAAGAGATATTCAAGCATGGAGAAATGATATGCATATTAAATGGTCGAATGTATGTGTAAGTGTACAATTGCATATAGGATAACATGGAATCTATGAGAATGTGTTTAAATGTGGATAGGTAAAGACTAGGGGAATGGGCCCAACCTCACATTAGATTGTGTTATTTATTAATATGTAATTGCATTAAGACATTTTATCAAAATTGATACAAAACTAGATGGTAATTAGTATGGGTATGAAAATTTTATCATTACAAGAATTAACATTGTAAGGAAGTAAATCACTCCTTGAAATATCATGTTTAGAGTAATAGGTCTAACTTCACATAAGATTGTGTCATTTATCGATATGCAATTGCATTAAGACTTTCTCTCAAAATGGACATGAAACTAAATAAGAATTGGCATGGGTATGAAAATTTTACTATTGCAAATAAATAAATCACATAATTTCTAGTAAAATGGGTAGGAGTTAGCTAAATTTTATGATGGATTGAAAAGATATGTGTAGGAAGAGATATTCAAGCATGGGGAAATGATATGCATATTAAATGTCGAATGTATGTGTAAGTGTACAATTGCATATAGGATAACATGGAATCTATGAGAATGTGTTTAAATGTGGATAGGTAAAGACTAGGGGAATGGACCCAACTTCACATTAGATTGTGTTATTTATTAATATGTAATTGCATTAAGAGATTTTATCAAAATTGATACAAAACTAGATGGGAATTAGTATGGGTATGAAAATTTTATCATTAGAAGAATTAATATTGTAAGGAAGTAAATCACTTCTTGAAATATCATGTTTAGAGTTTAATTAAATTTAATTTAGATTTTAATAAGTTGAGATTGAAATAAATAGAGATATTAGTAATAAAAAACAGTTAGAAAGGTTTTCAGAAATATTCAATCACAAAAAAAATAAGGATGATCACTTTTAAATATTTTGAAGTGTACCAAAACTAAAAAATATATAATTTTTGGATCATACCCTATAGTAAAAGGTTTATAGTTTCGTTAAATTTAATTTGGATTTAATGAGTTGGAATTGAAATAAATATAGATTTGAGTAATATAAATCAAGAAAATGAAATTGTTAAATATTGTATGATGTGTTTTCATTTTTGACTAACTTGGCCAACTATGATATTGTACCCATGATTTGGACTTGGAACACTTGGTCACTACAAGGATTTTTTCAATATTAAAGTTTACCTTCAAGGTTTATAGATCCTACTTGCATGTGCTTATACCTACATCTTAGAAACTAGTAGTGCTAAAGCACCTTTGGGGCCTTTCTATGGATAGAGGGAAGAACATTGACTTGATAACAATCAAACATCATGGCTAATATAATAAGTTAAAATACTTCAAATAGAGAATGTAAATGTTGATTCAAGTAAGACCAAGTAAATTGATACTCACGTGATAATATAATTGAGATTGATGTGACTAAATGTTGAAATGTTGGGAAAGAGATCCTTAATAATGAAGGTGGTGTTTTCTATTTGTGCATAACTTACAAGGATCTTAATATGTGTTTCCCTAAGGGCATTTCATTAGGAAAGAGATCACAAGGTGTAAAGGTTGAGTTTCAATCTCAATGGCAAGTCAATCAAACCTAGATCTTAGTCCTTAGGACAGTAGGTAAAACCATGATCATTTTCCTTTATTTCCTTTATATGCTATATTTTCCAAATTTTTTTCCTTGGTTACCATTTCCTTGTGATCTATAAAACTATGTTCCCTATTCTTTCCCTCTTTGGTATTCATTTTCTTATATGTTTGATTTTTCCTTGGACTGTATTGGAATTTTATACTTCTTCATCCTGATATGCCTTTCCCTCTATGTCTAATTCCCCAATCCTCTCTATTAGAGGTTTAAGATTACCCTTATTTTGGTACCTAGTATGCTTAATCCCTCATCCATGATTACTTTGATTTTTTTTCATAATTCCTAATTCCATTCATTCTTATGAACCCAAAACCCTAACATTACTTGGTGTTTCCCTTTATATTAAGAGCTTTGATAGAACCCTAGAAATTGACATTGATTCCCTAGTGCCAAGTCATCATTCCTCAATCCACATAAGTCCTTTTATCCATCCATAAACATAAAAAAAATATTCTAAGTTTGGTTTACTTTTTGTATTACATCTAATGGGTTGCTTCTTACAACAACCTATTCATTATCAATAATACTTAAATTTGATAAAAATAATTTAGCAATATACACATTCCTCACCTTCTCAGTAGCTTCAAGGTAGGTATAGGTTATTACATATTTTTAATTTTAAAATCTACTCACACGAAAATCAAACCAACCTCTTAGGTTTTAAATAACATGTCAATGAAGAAATTTGTGTAAGGTTTAAAATGTCTAGGAATTCTTGCAAGAGCAACTAAAAACTTGAGATTCAGATCCATACTTGAAGATATTCATGTTATTTTTTGATATTTTTTGTCTTGAAAAAGAATATAATGTTGAACATTCAATCCGACTTCATCTACAATTGTAGCCACAAGATCATTCAAGGGAGTGAATGCATATTCCAAAATACTATGATACCACTCATATGCCCTTCCATATGGGGAGCTACCAAAGTACCTCATCAACATGTCTGTTTCTTTAAACTAAACTCTATCCATAATTTTTGAAAATGTAGTAGAATGTGTAGATCATATTCATGAGTATCATATCCATCGAACTATTAAATTTGTTTATAGTTTCTATAATTCATGTTTTTACTTACATAGTTGACCCAAGAAATATCTAGTTGTTTATAAAGTGGGTCTAGGGGAATTGGACTCAATCAATTATTTCTTTTCTAGCATTAGCGTTTTATCTAGATTGTAGTGTCTTGATAATTACTTTCATTTCATTTCCTTTAGTTCCTATCGCCTATTGAGGGGGTATCCATTTAATAGTAGAAGTGTTCCATTTTATTCCGGTATCACTTTGACTTCCACTTGCACCACACCTAGTGTTGATGCTACTTTGTACACATAGTTAGTTGGTGGTCTTTTACATTCGACATGCACTCATCTTGATATCACCTTCACTCTTGGGATTTTCTCCCACTTTTTTCATGATCCTCATGAGATTCATTAGAAGGTATAAAATATTTTTTGGTGAATTGTGAAGCATGAGGCCAAATTGTCCTTAATAAGGCCATATGTAACCAAACAGTAGATACCTTTGCCTATTAAAGATGAATATTAAAAGGATCAATGTTCTAATAAATAGACTAAACAAGAAACCTGTGATAAGTGTTTATACGGAAGTATGCACTCCATGAAAAAACTCTCATGTGGATAATCGTCCATGAAGATATCTAGTTGGTCATCATCATCCATTTATATGTAAACTTGGAAAAAGGAATTCACCAAGTGGGATAAGTGATGCTCACCCCTTGAATTTCTCATCATCAAGTTATTGTCGCCAAGTGATGAGCTTCAAGACCACCTCGAGGATTGAGTGCATGCAAACAAAACTTCTAGTGATAGAGTGATTCCCTAGGGAAAACAAAGCTTGAGTGGTTTGACTAGGAAGAAACTCAATAGAGCAGAGAATAGAATTAAGATTACACACATATTGTTAGGTCTTGCATGTAGGAACCAAGTCACTAGGTTTGATAAATTTTGAAGTTGAGAGTTTCTTATTCTTTTGAACATTGATAGTTGCAGGTACACAGGTTTTCAGCTTAAGAATCTATCGTCCAAAAGTTGTTTAGATTTAGTAGCGCTTTTTTATAATTTTGTAATCTGTCAAGGTTAGATCAGTTAATTACAGGCCATCGCTCCAAGCCTGTCGCCATGGGAACATTTAAAACATTCATTATAAATTGCTTTTAGAATAATTGGTATGTGAATGTCAGCATCCTATGACCCATCCATCTATGGTTAAGAATCGGAAACATAATCCAGTACTAACCAATCACAACACAACCTCTATTCTTATTGTTAATTAATTATTCTCCCTACTTTGGTATGGTAACTATTGTGATGAGGACTAAATTTAATGATTGCATAGGTGTACTTAAGTATTTTTTAAAATATATACTTAATTATTAAAAAAATTGTATTTCATCAAAAAATATATATAATAAATAATAAAGGAATCGAGTCGGGAATCCGAGTTGGGGAGTTGGGAATCGAGCTGGGAACTCGAGTTGGGAACCAAGTTGGGAACTCGAGTTGGGAACCAGAGTTGGGAACCGAGTTGTGAATCTGAGTTGGGAATCTAAGTTGGGAACTCGAGTTGGGAACCCGACGAGTTGGGAATCTGAGCTGGGAATTTGAGTTGGCAATCCGAGCTGGGAATCCAAGCTAGGAACCCGAGTTGGGAACCAGGTTTCCAACTTGGGTTAATGGACATGAAAATAAATAAGAATCAACATGGGTATGAAAATTTTACTATTGTAAAGAAATAAATCACATAATTTCTAGTAAAATGGGTAGGAGTTAGCTAAATTTTATGATGGATTGAAAAGATATGTGTAGGAAGAGATATTCAAGCATGGGGAAATGATATGCATATTAAATGGTCGAATGAATGTGTAAGTGTACAATTGCATATAGGATAACATGGAATCTATGAGAATGTGTTTAAATGTGGATAGGTAAAGACTAGGGAAATGGGCCCGACTTCACATTAGATTGTGTTATTTATTAATAGGTAATTGCATTAAGAGATTTTATCAAAATTGATACAAAACTAGATGGGAGTTAGTATGGGTATGAAATTTTTTATCATTACAAGAATCAGCATTGTAAGGAAGTAAATCACTCCTTGAAATATCATGTTTAGAGTTTTTTGGTGTAATGAAATGTTTTGTACCTTGTCCTAGGTCATAATTACGCCTTTGTTAAGTTTACTTAGGGACCACATAGGAGTTGTTGGAGAATTTCCACCTTTGGTGGACTTATCTTCTTATTACTTTATCACCTCCACCTTTTATGGACATATCATGTGATTAGGTTTCCACCTTTTGTGGGAGATCCACTATTTGTGGTGGTTATCCAATTATCACTTTCCACTTTAGGTGGAGTGATAGCTTTTCATTGTTGTCTCATGTCATAAGATTATGACACTTGTCATAATCTTATGCACTCCTACTCACCTTGGCTATATAACCAAGGGGTCTCTACTACATTTACACACATTGAAATATCATAATCATATTGATGAGAATACAGTTTATTCTTGTCACATTATTTTCTCTCTTCTTTGTGCTTTACATTTGGTCCATAGATCTTGGCATCCATAGCCAATTCTAACATGGTATCAGAATGGGTTGGGTGCCATTGGAGAGTCTTTTTCTGAAGAGAGGTACCAGATTTGGGGAGGTTCCATTTTTGGCTCTTTATTACAGGCTTATATCAGAGCTTGCTGGTGCAAATCTAAGCTCGCCATTACGTCTGGAAGGTTTGAGAAAGTCAATTTTGCCTTTTGTTTCGTCCATATCGGACATATGAGGCCAAATCTATGAGGGTTTGAAGCTGCAAAGTGGTTGCCAGATCCAAAAGGTAGCTGCATTTTTGGAGCATTTTAGGTCAAATCTTACCCTGCCATCGCGTCCAGAAGGGCCAAAAACCTTGAGATCAACTGTCCAATTGTCCAAATTAGAGCAAGTCATTCAGTGAGGTAGTTTTTTTTTTGTCCAGAGACCCATATAGCCCCCCAAGGCACCATTATTGCGCAAATGGTACGATTTATTTTCAAAAAAAAAATCAAAAAATAAAAAAAAATCCAAAAAGTTCTCTATGGATTAGACTTGCAGAGTGCAACAGGTACTTGAGGTACCAGGAGGGTACTACAGCCACTTGGCCCTCACCACTTGGCACCACAAGAGTGGGCCACTTTGCACTCCGTGCAAGCTCCTCCCTCCCAAGTTGCTTCCGGTCAATGACCAGTACAAATCAAAAATCTGGCAGGCTTCCCACACCAACAATGGTCATTATCTGACTGGCAATCAAAATCCGGCAGGCTTAAAAAAATTCCAACTCAGAGGTAGTTTTCTAGCGTGACGTCCATTTGACAGTCAAATTTATGCTTGTGATTTGTTGATGTCAATGCCACGTCAATGCCCATTTGAAATTTTTGGCCCTCTCATGGTTTGCAGTTTAGATTTTGTAGTTCTACTTTGAAGCTTCATAACTCAGTCATTTTGGCTCCTTTTTTCGAGCAATATTTTTTGATTTGGGCTAATTTTTTGTGATCTACACTATGGTGCAATCAATTTTTGGTTTTGGCTTCTAGTTTTTCCAAAAATTGTAGATTCTCATAGGTGTTGCTGCTTCGTCCTCATTTTGAGAACTTTGGGAGCCCATAACTTGCTCCTATGGTAACATTTTTGAGTGCTGTTTTTTTTTTAAAGTGCATAATTTTTTGTGTAATTTTCAGTGGTATGATTAGATTGATCTCATTTTGTACCAAAAATTGTACTTGAATATGTGGCCTATTTTGGCAATTTGCATGTACCAAAATCAAAGTCCACTTTGCAGTTTTTGGTAGTGGCAATTGTAAATGCACTAAGTATAAAGTGCCAAATCAAATATTGCTTGGGGGGTTTCTTGATTGAGTGATTTGGGGGGGTAATCTTTTGCCTTTGTTGGTTTATGTCTCTTGATTGGTCTATTGTGTGACTAAGTTGAGGAGTTTAATATGGGCATCAAAATGCATCCTGCTATAATAAGGTTAAATCCATGGAACTTTAAGTCTTGGTGAAATGGAATCCTAACACATTGTAGGTGGCTCAATCTTTTTCCATATCTCTATGGACTAGTTCCTAAACCTTCATCAAAATGGAAGAGAGTTGTGTGGGACATAAAAACATAACATATTGTGGTATTAATTGGTTGTAATTATGATATTGATATACTAATGGCCATTGATGATATTGAGATCCCTCGTGATCTTATGACCAAAATTTGGGAGATGTATGGAGACTCGAATAAACCTCCATTTCCAGAGGATCTTGTTGCAGATTGTCTTGTTCCACGTGCAAATTTTTGACCTATTAATGATAAAACAACTGAAACACTTGTTGATTGGGAAAGGTATGGTAGTTTTGATGACACAAAACCTTCTCCTTCTCCTCCTATAGAGACATCTATTGAGACTTCAATTTCTATGGCTCCTAATCTAGATTTAGAGGGTTCATCTTCTTCATCTATGAGTCGACATCTTGAGGCCGAGGACTCTTGTGATCTAGAATTGGAAAATTCATCTACTATTGTAGTTGATGATACTTGTGATTCCACATTTTGGGTTCCTTGTGATTCAATGCAGCAGGACATACATAGTCTTCCAGATATGGCTACTTTGGATGGCTTCTTGACAGGTATTTCAAACTTGTTTGTGGAGTCTCATCTTGTAGATTTGGGGGACATCATTGATGACATTCATCTTCTCTTTGATGAAGATGCTCCTTCTTCAGTTGTTGTGATGGAACACTCTGACCCTCTTGTTCATTCTCTACATGATCATTCTTTGCAGTTTGGCATGAGTGTGGATACTTTTGGACAACATTTGGAGGAGGCTTCTTTGTCTTTAGAGGGGATATCATTCTCTTTGGATCATGTTCAACATTCTTCTCTACTAGATGTTGGATTGTACTCTTCAGCAGTGTGGCCTAGAGCGCTTGTTTGGAGTGTGTCAACTTTCGACATCGACATGGAGACACTTGAGCATCATTCAAAGACATCATACATCCTGCATACATCCTTGGTTTTATTTCTTCCTAAGGGGAGGAACATTGTTCCGCAAGATTGGATCATCTTTAGCATTCAATGTCAAGCTTCTACCATCATTGCAGGAGACTCAACATTAAGGGGGGGCTTCCTTGTCTCTCTTCTACTTCTCTCTTATGGGGGGGTATTTTTCCTCACATGGGGTTTTTACCTTCTCATGCATCATTGAGAGCATTTATATTTTGTATTTCATCTCTCTTTTGGGGAGGAGTTTTGTCCCACTGGGTTTTCTACTTTTCTCCATTTATCAGAGGTTGCATTGCATTTGTACATGGGTACCTAACATGGCCTAGTTGTCGGGACCCATCTTGCATTGTTTGCATTTGTGTACATTCTCCCTAAGTTGCACTTAAGGGGGGGTGTTGGTGTAATTAAATGTTTTGTACCTTGTCCTAGGTCATAATTACACCTTTGTTAAGTTTACTTAGGAACCACATAGGAGTTGTTGGAGAATTTCCACCTTTGGTGGACTTATCTTTTTATTACTTTATCACCTCCACCTTTCATGGACATATCATGTGATTAGGTTTCCACCTTTTGTGGGAGATCCACTATTTGTGGTGGTTATCACATTATCACTTTCCACTTTAGGTGGAATGATAGCTTTTCATTGTTGTCTCATGTCATAAGATTACGACACTTGTCATAATCTTATGCACTCTTGTGTACTCACCTTGGCTATATAACCAAGGGGTCTCTACTACATTTACACAAATTGAAATATCATAATCATATTGATGAGAATATAGTTTATTCTTGTCACATTATTTTTTCTCTTCTTTGTGCTTTCCATTTGGTCCATAGATCTTGGCATCCATAGCCAATTCTAATAGAGTTTAATTAAATTTAATTTAGATTTTAATAAGTTGAGATTGAAATAAATAGAGATATCAGTAATAAAAACAAAGTTAGAAAGGTTTTTAGAAATATTCAAACACAAAAAAATTAAGGATGATCACTTTTAAATATTTTGAAGTGTACCAAGACTGAAAAAAATATAAGTTTTGGATCATACCCTATAGTAAACGGTTTATAGTTTCGTTAAATTTAATTTGGATTTAATGAGTTGGAATTGAAATAAATATAGATTTGAGTAATATAAATCAAGAAAATGAAATTGTTAAATACTGTATGATGTGTTTTCATTTTTGACCTACTTGACCAACTATGATATTGTACCCCTGATTTGGACTTGAAACACTTGGTCACTACAAGGATTTTTTCAATATTAAATTTTACCCTCAAGATTTATAGATCCTACTTGCATGTGCTTATACCTACATCTTAGAAACTAGTAGTGCTAAAGCACCTTTGGGGCCTTTCTGTGGATAGAGGGAAAAACATTGACTTGATGACAATCAAACATCATGGCTAATATAGTAAGTTAAAATACTTCAAGTAGAGAATGCAAATGTTGATTCAAGTAAGACCAAGTAAATTGATACTCACGTGATAATATAATTGAGATTGATGTGACTAAATGTTGAAATGTTGGGAAAGAGATCCTTAATAATGAAGGTGGTGTTTTCTATTTGTGTAGAACTTACAAGGATCTTAATATGTGTTTCCCTAAGGGCATTTCATTAGGAAAGAGATCACAAGGTGTAAAGGTTGACTTTCAACCTCAATGGCAAGTCAATCAAACCTAGATCTCAATCCCTAGGACAATAGGTAAAATCTGGAACTAAATTAAAATGATATGCAATGCTCAAACTAAATGAACAATAAGACCTAATACATGAAATGTAAATTCTCGAAAGTACATAAACTAAAATGATAGTTTGTAGGCAGATCTAAGAAGGGTTTGGACACATGTGCCTATCACCAAAATCTAATTGTGAGGTTTGTTAAGGGACTCATTTGCCCAAGGGTGAATAGGTTTGTTGGCGTTTTTTCTTGCTAGTCCCAAATATCTCTAAAGGGGTGCCATGCCTTATGCCCGAGAACATTTCATGGCTAGGAATCCAACACAAAGAGAAAATATCTTGAGGCCTTTGCTCCTGCTCTTTAGGCTATGTGGAACCAAGGAGGGTGTTCCTGTAATTTTCATTTATCTTAAGAACACTTCATAAACAAATTTGTCCCTACTTGAATGCAACTAGATGTGATTCATCAAAGGCTCAGCCAACCTTAAACACATAACCCTAAGTTACTAGGAACACTTGGTAACTTTGAGATTTTCATCTCATCATGAATGGAATATGATTCCATGTGTTTTAAAGTTGTTTTAAACTTTTATGCGCTAGGATTAGCATCAAGGCCAAGGGATTGGTAACTTAACATTGCAAAGGTGAAAGGACTTAAAAAAATCTCCTTGTGTGCTAACCCTCTCACTTAAAAATTTAAAAAAATCACTTGACAATTGACACTTAGCAGTATAAAGTGCTTTAAATGCTTTTTAAAAAAAATTGGAACATTAAATTTGCAAATTTTTAACCATTGATCTTTCTAAATCTAATGGTTATAGGGTGATTTTGGAGGTTTAAGTTTGCAAGCCTATCACTCTATGCATTTGAAATCCCGTCATCGTAGTCCTTCCCCCATTCCTACCAAAATTCAATACCATCGGCCTAACAATGCTTCATTGGTAGAACCCCCATCACAGCCTTGCCGATGGCCCGAAGAAAATAGCTCACGACCTAGTATTGGTGTAACAATACTCTATCGAGCTGACTCATAAGGTTCTCTCCCCGATATATCAATAGATTCAACAAAAGTAAGCACATTGATGTAACACATAAACATCAATGGAACGAATGATTGCATTCCCCAATGGCCTAATATAACCATGAATTATCAAGTGCATATTGCATAAAATATATTACTTAATTTCTTAAAGAAAAAAAATGATTTGAATATATTAATATAAATAGACATTGCAGTTTTGAACTCAAAAAATAACTCTTTACTGTAAGTGTAAATGAATAACGAAGAATAGCACAACACAACCATTTATTTTATTGGAACTGAATTTCAATGTCACATTATTACATATCTTTTTAAAGACGAGTCAGTGTGTCACTTTACATAAACACAATTTAATAATTTATTCCAAGTTGTTGCTCGTTACAATGGATTACAAATTGATTCCAATTTCCAAGCTTCTGTTGGTAACAACTTAATACAAATGTAACTCTAAAAATAAACTCATGATTTCAAGCTTTTGCTCGTGACAACATAATACAAAGGTGGCATTGAAAATTAAGTTTAAACGCAAGGGATTTTCCCAATTCCAAGCATGTTGGGGTAAAGGGGGTTCTAATCATTCTAGGGAAATGAGAGCCATGAAGATACAAAATGTAGTTATCCCCTTTGAGAACCAAATTCATGCAGAAGATATAATACAAATGTGTCTCTGAAAATAAATGCATAGAACTTGCTAGGCCAACCATGCTGGGGAAAAGGGAGCTATGAGGATACAAGAGGAGTAGAAAATCTACTCCCATCTTTTGCACACAGCTTCCATGCATTGGTATAGCACTTACCTCCATCAAAGCTCCTCATCCTGGTTCAAAACCTATCTAAGAAGTTAGGTTAATCAAATCAACTTCTTTCCAATTCCACCCATTCTGAACTTGAAGGAAATTCATAACTGTAGGCAAGAAAATTTATAGTATCCCCAATAATACCACATCATCTTCTTCATGAATCCTTATTAACCCTAGAAAATGAAAATCCTTGTGACACTATCCACTATTCACTATCCCTATTTATGGGCCACCAGACACCAGTGCCACTACCAGCCTGGGTATAATGATAATCATGATTCGTGTACAGTTAAAATCTTTAATTTGATTGACGTTTGGCTACACACAAACTATAACTCAAGCTAACAAGTTGTCAAAATTACCAGTGCCACTCAAATGATATGAAATCATTACAAATATTGTTTTATTAAAGCTATGAGTTGTCCAAGAATTTTCTTCGGATGTTCATATCACATATGGCATTAATCACCGCCACTGCTAGCACTAGCAGTACGACAACCAAACTTTCTTCAAAAAGATTGAGAATTTCAATTAAATGAAATGTACAAAATCAAGGCATTGAAAAGATAGAATGAGTGATGAGCAATGAGCCTTGATCTCGCCACATGGCCGCATCTAATAGTTTTAGTGTTATTCTGGAGGTTTCAATTCGCAAGTCTAGTGGTTCAAAGATTTACTTCTGGAATGCAACTACATTTGTCCATCAAAAATTCATTGAATGGTCATAGATTATATTAATTTTCACTAACATCTGGCTTCAAAAATAATAAATATGTTCACAGTTGTTTGCATTCCAGACTCTTTATGAAGGAATTTGAATGTACGGAAAATATGTCTCGGAATTTGATATTTCCGCCAACCACACTGATTTTTATTGGCATATCTATTTATTTTGCCACTGAAATTTTTTATTAGTTTGAGATTATGTTTAATTCGTCAATGAAAATATATTTTTCTTTGAAAAAAGGTTTTATTCGCCAACATTTTTTTTTTCTATTTTAAAAACAAGGTTAATTAATATGAGGAAAAAAAATTGGTTTGAAAAAAGATTTTAATTGCCAATGAAAAATATTTTATTCGTTTTAAAAAAATTGCATTTCGCCATGATTTTCCATAGACTTCTAGCGATTGTAAAAGATTTGCCAATTGGGATTTTTTTTTTTCTCAAAAAATGAAAAAATTCGCCAATAAAATTAATATTTTTGTCGGGAATAATACAAGATTCGCCAGGATTTTACACCTTAGTCGAGGGGGGGGGTTTCTTAAAGTTTTCCCTGAATATGAAATAAGTATTGTTCCAACTTTGAATCCATGAGTGGGTACTCTCTGATTGTTAATAAACTACGAGAATCCTAAATGAACAAGCCAGTGCCTCATCAAATTGGGCAGGAGTCAAGCATGAAATATTAGTCATATGCAACACTTCAACCTGGTGGGTGAACGTTTCTACAATGCATTACATTAGAGGAACTTCACTATATTTAAATCACTATTACTTATCAAATCCTTAGCTCATTATGACAAACTTACAACTCTCCCTTAAGCATTTAATTAACTCATTGAGTTGAAGCAAACGAAAGAATCATACATTTCAAACAAACCTTTGAAAAGATAAATGAAATTACACTTGTTAATTTCACTCATAATCCATCACAACAATGCATAGGAGAACACATAATTTATTTTTTTTAGATTTCTTTTGATATCAGTAATTACATAAGACCATTTAAGAGTGTTTCACACATATACCTTATTAGGTCTCAAAAATGTAGGTTTGAACCTCAAGAGGTTTCCAAGCTCTTGACACATTTTTGGCTAATGTACAAGGCCAATTAATATGATTGAACCTTCCACTCTTTAGGCTCTGCTAAACCTAGGCAGGTGTACCTATGTAACTGATGCAGATTTGAACTATGTTTCCTACCTAATCAATCTATTCATAATGGAGATATGTGATCTTAATTTGGTATAAATTGTATAAGAAATATCAAGGTATAATTCAATATGTTCAGTTCACGGATGTAGTATTTCATAAATGAATTCAATGAAGCTAATTAAATAAAATGGGTGAGACTAGTGCCTTGTTGGGTAAAAAAGAGTCAAATGAAAGTCTATGATGAATGACTTCTATTTGGTAGAAATTATAATTGTTTAGCATACAAATATTACTTTATAACCTGTATAAACATGCAAGAAAGTGACTGACAAACTCTATTGGAGACAAAATATCAACCCTAATTATATGATCCTTCTTACTGATCCAAATAATACTTCTAGATTACTATGATTTGATTAAAAGGAATTTAATTATTTTTTAAAGAAACCAAATAATCACATCACACAAGTACAACAACCGTGCATTGATAAATTGAGTATATACTTGATATATCAACTTAAATAATCAAGAAATACTAAGTTGGAGATAATCAATAAATTCAACAAAAAACTGATACCAAAATGGGGCCACCGAATCAAAGGTCTTTCATTAACTTCATCAAAATTATACTTGCATCATGGTCTTTTGAAATCTAAACATTGTATCTATTCCTATTTGCCTATTATTTTCTCCTATCTAATCTACTACCTAATGATATACTTTCATCTCATATATATGCATTGCTTTAGGGTTATGACCCTTCATATTTGTTCACTGCAGCTCCTCATTTAATTAATTGTCTTAATTTGATTAAAATACTTTAATTTTAATCACTTCGATCTTCAAACTTCGTGAAAATAATCTTAATGATTATTAAATATTTCCTTTGCTGGAAATTTTCACACTTGTATTTTCACCAAAAACGTATTTTTGGGTAAAAACATTTACCCACTCTTTAACTCCATTGTTGATAATTTTCACTTATTGGTGAAAATATTTCACAACAAAATTTGCATTCCCCACTAATACTTAAGATCGCAAAGAAAATATCTACCTCATTTTGCTTTGCATTTTTATCTTCCCTGCATTATTATATTTATGTCATTTTTACTTCAAATATTTTTAAGCGGATGTAAGATTTATCTCATCCTTTTCATTTTAATTGGGAAAGATACTTATCATATTTTAATAACATCTTTATTATCACCTCCCTTATTTCTGCACTCCTTTTAATTTTCACCTTTTATTTTCTCCCAGTGCCTTCATCTTCACAACATAGCAGGCTTTAAATTTTTTACACTTCATATTAATAAAGTTTCTCACATTACCCAAGAGACTTAGGGTTGGCTCAATTTTTACCACTCTCCCACACCTGATTTTGGGTACTCCTACGGGAACGCGGGAATGGCTATCGCAGTACCATGGGACTATCATCGGGCCTTCACGATAATGCGGGTTGCCACCACAATACCACACCTCCTCCATACTAGGTTGTTCTTCTATATAATGTTCCTTAAAAGAATATGTATAATCTATCGTATTTGATGTCTGCTTCTTAGATGCATTTGAATTCAAAACATTATCCTTGTTTATTAGAGATTTTAGAAATCTATTGCCAAGAATGTCTATCAAATCTATGTCTTTCCCAATCTCTTCTCTAATATGTCCTTGTCAAATTTATTTATGCATTCATAAGCCTAATTACTATACTCTGTGGAATTTCATCACTGTTTTTTAGGCTTCCTATTCATTTTGCCCACAAGATATTGCTTGAGAGCTCTATAAGTTTCCATTTATGTCATAAGGATTTAAAACTCATTTGTTTTGTATGTTTTGATATTTTCAGCATCTCCAAATTTCAATGTACTGTTCTCTTTCATTTTATATTGATGGTGTTTATTAATATCATCAAAATGGTCTAAAATTTTATGCCTTTCAAACTTTAGCACATACGAAAATTTTAATTTTGGCTACTAGGAGAACAAAGTAATTTCACTGTGGGCACACAGAGCATCTTGGAGACATGAAAATTTTCAAGGGACCATGATCAATTATTTTGGAAATGGGTTTCTGACGGATGCTTAACATCTCACCAAATCAAAGTACTTCATTCGTAAACTGACCTTGCTGAAGCATGTAGTGAGAAAAATGAAATTTTAAATTAATGCACAAAATGACCTCATATCTCAACGAAATTGAAATTGGAGACATTTGAGGCCAAAAAACCAACTAGGTTATCCCTAGAATTTTAAAATTTGCAAATTTTTTAGGGTGCCAAATCTAGCCCAGGAGCAGTCACAAAACAATTAAAAAGCATACCAGAACTCCTCCGACGACCATGAAAATGCAAAAAAAATTTGAGTTGTGATAGGAGAGTGTGCTCAAAAAATGGTTTGGCACAAAGTTATCTGGGCTGAAAAATATTAATGCCCAGAGTTTCTTATTCAACACTTTCTAAAAATTGTACTTGTCCAACTCAATTGAAACCCACCAACATGTCATTTCAAAAAAAATACCAAACTCGACTCTAAGAAGCTGAAATTTCGCATACTATCTCATCTAATCATGGTGAACACGTGTGCAAGAGGGTTTTCCACTAGGCATCTTCTTTTGCAAAATACGAGGTGTCAAAGTTGCCTTCTATAAGAATTTTCGAGAAATGCCAATGTCAAAACTGTGTGAAAGCAGTTTGGTTTTGGCTTTGAAAAAATACCAAATTAAGTGTTATAACCCCAAAAATGGGCATGAAGGTAGATTTTTGTGTAGAAAATCAAAGGCACCAATTAGTTTTTGATGAAAGTCCATTGGTTACTTAATATTGCCTTCCAAAGCTGACTAGTTTAGCATATTTTTCAACTGTATTTTTGAGTGTTGAAATCCATTTTTTCATCATGGGAACCTAAAATTTGCATGAAATTTTAGGCTCTAACATACCCTACCCAAGACAATTAATGATATATTCATGAAGAATTTTGCATTCTATATGTTTTCTTTACCCTACCCAAAACCTTTCTTGGACTCAAAAATCTGACCCTTGCAATGAGCCTTGAGATCTCTTTTATAAAACAAGAGAGCGAAAATCTTTGGGCTCATTGCAATTAAATTTCATTCAAATTTCATTTCAAAAATAATTTCATCTGCATTTAGAAATTCTCTAACGATTGGATGCAATCATTTTACCACATGAGGGAATCAAAACTGTTACAACCCTTGTAACCAGTCGGTGTCACTATCACTTCACATAAAAAAAATTCATTGAGGCCTTATTGTTAATGTATAGTCAAAACCTTAGAGAAACAACATCATCATCACAACAAAATTGAAAAACATAGAAAACTACACCATTACTCAGAACTCGAAGCAGCACCATGGCCACGATATAGATGACCACTCCTCGTTTTCACCTTAGTGGGAGGAAAAACCACCACCTCATCCTCATTAGTATTCTTCTTAACACCAAAACCAGAACCATCACATGGTGCCACCGCAGTAATTGTAAAAACCATGAGGACCTCCTCGTTAACACCAACCATTTCAGTCAAAATAGTGAGGAAATAACCATAATCAAATTCAGTCTCTGAATCATTGCCATCAAAATTGCCAGAGATATCAATGGGCGAGTTCTATCGACCCAGAGAACCATGACCATATCTCAACTTGGCCCTCGAACACCTTCTATGCTCTACAGACCTCCCACTTTTTTCTGATGCTGCCACCTCTGCTCTTGCAACTTGGATTTTGAGCTGAGAGCTACACCTGATGATCCCATGGGCGAGCTTCATTCTTTCCATCTTCAGGCTAAGAGAGCCTTGAAGACTATCTAAATCATCTGATGGATAATTGCCACCTAATTTGAGAGCACTGCTCCTCGCTGACCTACACACATTTGATGGAGAAGTAATAGACTTGCTCATCTTGCTTCAATAATCAGACCTCTGCAAAAGTAACCACTTAAAAGTAGACCACTCCAAAAATTTAATTGTTATGGTGACAATTAAAGAACTATCATATGTATTTATTGACCAGATTGTTGTAGCGATCATCAATGCTCCAATTGAAGCATGAGAAAACAAGTGATTATTCGCTAGCATCGACATCACCACCGTTAATTCCCAAGTACATGGAAATTGGTGTACTATCCATCATGATTGCTAGGAAATAACCCTTCACACACATGGAGATCAGGCTCATATCCTCTAAAGAGCTTGTGTCATTAATGCTCATCGCTCATAGAGCTCAAACAACCATCACATGGCTAATTTTGAGTTTTGAAAGTAGTTTTTCAGCGTGGTGGCTTGTTGAACGACTCAGATCGAGTCAAAAAACATTGAAAAATCCATGTTGTCGCATGGCAGGCGCATTGGCCATTGATGTTTCTCCCTGTCGGAAAACATGTGTACTACCCACAGGCACCATCAAGCTTTCTTGTGCCGCCAGTCGAGTCCACGTGGTGCCATCACACAAGCCATGCAAGGCATTAGGTGAAACCATTAAATATTTTGCATGGTGTGTGCGCTACGACTCAGATCAAGTCTCATTGGTGTATCACAACAGTTGATCCTCTGCCATGAGAGATCAAGCCGCTAGTGAGAAATGGGTCCCACATGAGATGAAATACGCGTGGCCCAATCGCGCACACTATGTGACCCAACCATAATGCATTATTTTAATACTGTGCTGCTTGCAGGCAAGGGCTAGGATTTTATTGATAAAATCCAATGGCTTGGATTTTTGCATGTGCCTACCATTGTCATAATAAAAAGGGCCAAGGGCCAGGTGGTGGGCGACGATCCCTTAAGACATTAAAGACTTGAAACATAAGTCTTTAAAAAAAATATTTGGGGCCAACCATTTTAAAAATATTAAAACCATTACACACCTGATGATCGGTGGGCCTAAGCAATAGGGTCGGTAAAGCAATGGGAGTGAAGCCATAAGTCATAATGATCAGTGACCTGGTACAATGGGTCAACATGAAAACATAACACAAAGGGTTTGATAGATGAAAAATTTAAACAAGGGTGGAAAAACCCTAGAACCCTACATACGACCATTAATCAGAAGGGTAACAGCTTGACAAAAAATTTCTCATGGAACCAGTAAAAAATTATAAAACTTTGAAAGCTTTATCAGTAGCTCCAGCTCGGGGATGCATACCCCTGGTGGGTATGGCGAGAATCCATAACTCAGGTAGAAGCAGACCAACCCAAAACAACAAACCAGGAGCCTGTCTAGACAAGACAAGTAGACACAGCAAGAAAAGAAAACACACCTATATATAAAATTTATAGAAATGTACATAATTTCTTTATTGACAGAGGTCATCCAATTCTACTAGCCCCAATTTTTAAGTCTAGTGTTTCAAGATCTTCCAAGCTTTGGAGCCAAACCATCTTCTTATCAAAGGCTCCCTTTTAACATACCTCCATTGGATGGACACCTATGTCAAGCAATTCCAAATCATTTGTACTACCTTGAAAAATACTAATTGCCTCATAATTTCCTTGCTCATCAATCTCTGGCTTCTCCAACTAAAATGGAAAAAGGAAGCATCCACATTCCACTTGATCATACTTACTCTGCATATCAAATTTGAAACCGTAAAAAATAGGGTACATCAAACCAAGCAAGCAATCCCTTAAATAATTGGAAGTGAGGGAAGGAGGTGTAAGAGAGTCTTCACCTTGCTGCACATAAATACCATCCCTGCTAAGTGGAAACAATTTGACAATGATACTCCAAAGATGAAGAAAATCAACAAAAAATTCAACCAAGCACTCATGTTGGCCACCATCATACTCAACATCCACACACCAATTATCAGTACCCATATCCTCATACTTTTCATCACTACTAAATTCAAAGTGCTCCTTTTCTCATGACTGAGGCATTGGCAAGTTGATTTCATGGGAATAGCTATATTCCTAGGGTAAGCCTTCAAGGATTCTGGTCTCCCCTGGATCCTTAATCTCATTTTCCATAGTAGTTCCAAATGTGAATGGTTCATAGGCACTATCACTAGTGAACTCATCAATATATTTCTCACAACCATGCTCTGACCATACATCCAAAGAAACGTCCAAACCTTCAAAAAGTGGGTTATCCTTGTACCAGACAGTAGGTTTATCTTTATTAATATGCATGGATGAATGTTCATCATAGAGAGGGTTTTCTATTATGTTCATTCTAGTCCAAGGAACCTTTGTCCATTGTAGGTGAGGGTGTACCTTTTGCAACTTCACATTACCCATAGAATCCTTGTAACCTCCTAAAAGAGAATGCTCCTTCACATGGTAAGGATTTTCATAGTCATTGAAAGAGAAGCATGACTTTGTATCCTCACAACCATCACAACATGGGAACCATCAATAGTGAGGCTACACTCAGATCCCTCAGAATGGTTATCATGATGTATGTAGTTGATTTCTTGACCTTCAATAACAAATTGATCATAATTAAAACTATTGGCCAGATCACTTGATGGTGCAACCATTTGGACCTCATCTAACTCTTCATCCCTTAGTACTTCGTGGGAGCTCGATTCAAACACATCACCCCTTCCATTATAAATATAATCTTCCCATACAACATTGGAAAATTGGTCGCAATTAGCCAAATCTAATCCATTTTCTTCACCAGTCTGCCTTACTTGATGTCTCTCCTTAGCAATATTGAGATCACCACTCTTTAAGAGTACTTTTTGTCATGCATGGTTACTCACAATTCCTTCTGCAAGTTGTATCCAGTTAGCCACTTGGCCTAGACTTTGAGCTTCAATTCACTTGGTAACATGCTTGTTCCCGACTGGTATATTTCACAAAACATGACAGTACACATTAAATCCTTAGGTTAGACACATTCTGGTATTTCCAATAGCAGAGCCACAAACCTATGGAATAGGTCATAAGATGACTCACCCAAACTTCTCCTTATATCACATAATCACCTAGTAGGAGAGACATGATCAACATTTCTTAACATTGGAGAGTTCTCCTCTTGGAACTCACTAAGATCAACACATAGTGGCAATGGTTCAACTAAGACAATAGGAGCTATATCTTCTTGGCATGATTCCTTAATGATCTCCTTTGGATCCTTAATCACACAAGCTACATCAAAATGATTTAATTCAATAGCTAAACATCCTTTCATCGTTGAATATTTAAGGTTGTTCTCAATGTCCATATCATTATAATATGCTTGGCATAATGTTGTAGGCTCCTTATCTCTCAATAAGTGACACATTTTTTTTTGTCAAAATCCCCTAGATATACAACCAGGCACTCAACATCATTGGACCTTATACCTTTTGGAGTGTCCCTTATTTCCTTTGTAAATCTAAGGTTGAAAACAGGGACCAATTCATCTTCATATTTACAAATTTCCATAAAGCTTTTTCCTTACTATACTTGGATTTATCCTTTCACCAAACTGTTCTATAAAAGCATTTTTAAATTGACTCCATGAAACTATAGAACATGTTGGTAAATATGAGAACCAATCTCTAGCATCATCCCTAAGAGATTGAAAAAAATAAATCATGACAACATCTTCATGATTCACCTCATAGTCTCCCATCAAGTCCATGAATACAAGCAAATGCCTAGAGGCTGATTCAAAGCTCTGCCCTGTGAACTTAGGCAGATATTTCCTAATATTTTTAGGAATTAGATTAGGAAACCCTTTAATACCACTAAAATCCAATGGTATATACCTTTTAATAACAAAATCCCTCGGAGAGCAAGACGAATTTTTTTTTTCCCTGCACACTCATACTTGATACTTCTCAGAGAAAGTATTTAAGGGAAAATTTCACATACTTTGCATTTCATACTTAGAATTATGTGAAGAACTACTATTATTCCCTATCTTAATGAAAATTCATCTAATAGGGAATCATTTATCATATCAAGCTTTGAAAATTTCTCATACGACCATTGCAAACAAACTAATTCTCTATTTAAAATTTATGAGAATACCTGGGAACTTTGTAGTAGTTGTTAACCCTTCTTCTTGATTGCAAATTCCACAAGTATGGAAGTCTTCACAATTCAAATGGTTATTAAAACAGAGTCGCCACCTCTTTCATAGAGGAGAAACTTCAAGCAACATGAAGTCCATGTAAGAGTAAATCACATTCTGGGTCTTCTTCAATAGCGAAGTCATTGATAGATCCTTTAACAAAATGCTGCAACAACACCTCTTCCAGGTCCAAGATTTTCAAACATCTAAACTTAAAGTTTAGATTCACCAAATAGATGAATCTGTGATACCACCTTCTACATCTGGGATTCCTTTTTATTTAAATTTCTCAGAATTTCTCCCCAGCGGATTCGCCATTTATGTTGGTGTTTTTTCTTGCTAGGCCCAAATATCTCTAAAGGGGTGTCATGCCTTATGCCTGAGAATATTTCAAGGCTAGGAAGTCAACACAACGAGAAAAGATCATGAGGCCTTTGATCCTTCTCTTTAGGCTTTGTGGAACCAAGGAGGTTGTTCCTTAGTGTGTTCCTGTAATTTTCATTTATCTTAAGAACACTTCATACAAAGATTTGTCCCTACTTAAATACAACTAGATGTGATTTATCAAAGGCTCGGCCAGCCTTAAACAAATAATCCTAAGTTACTAGGAACACTTGGTAACTTCGATATTTTCATCTCATCATGAATGAAATATGAAATAAGTATTGTTCTGACTTTGAATCCATGAGTGGGTACTCTCTGATTGTTAATAAACTATGAGAATCCTAAATGAACAAGCCAGTGCCTCATCAAATTGGGCAAGCGTCAAGCATGAAATATTCAATCATATGCAACACTTCAACCTGGTGGGTGAATGTTTCTACAATGCATTACATCATAGGAACTTCACTGTATTTAAAGAATTGTTACTTATCAAATCCTTAACTCATTATGAAAAACTTACAACTCTTCCTTAAGCATTTAATTAACTCATTGAGCTGAAGCAAACAAAAGAATCATACATTTAAAACAAACCTCTGAAAAGATAAATGAAATTACACTTGTTAATTTCACTCATAAGCCATCACAACAATGCACAAGAGAACACATACTTTAAATTTTTTAGATTTCTTTCGATATTATTAATTACATAAGACCATTTAAGAGTACTTCATACACATACCCTACCCAAGACAATTAATGAAAAATTCATGAAGAATTTTTGATTTTATGTGTTTTCTTTGCCCTACCCAAAACCTTTCCTGGACTCAAAAATTTGACCCTTGCAATGAGCCTATAGATCTCTTTTACAAAACAAGAGAGTGAAAAGCTTCAAGCTCATTGCAATTACATTTCATTCAAATTTCATTTCAAAAAGAATTCCATCTGCATTTAGAAATTCCCTGACGGTTGGATGCAATCTTTTTACCACATGAGGCAATCAAAACTATTACAACCCTTGTAACTAGTTGGTGTCACTATCACTTCATAACAAAATTTTCCATTAAGGCCTTGTCGTTAATGTCCATGTCAAAACCCTAGAGAAACAAAATCATCATCACAACAAAACTGAAAAGCACAGAAAACCACACCATTACTCAGAAATCGAAGTAGCACCATGGCCACAGTATAGATGGTCACTCCTCATTTTCACCTTAGTGGGAGGAAAAACCACCACCTTGTCCTCATTAGTATGCTTCTTAATGCCAAAACTAGAACCATCGCATGGTGACACCATGGTAATTGGAGAAACCACGAGGACCTCCTCGATAACACCAACCATTTCAATTAGAGCAGTGAGGAAATAGCCATAATTAGAGTTAGTCTATGAATCACCACCATCAAAACTTCCAGAGATATCAATGAGCGAGTTTTGTTGACCTAGAGAACCACGACCATATCTCAACCTGGCCTTTGAACTCCTTCCATGCTCTACAGACCTCCCACTTTTGCCTGATGCCACCACCTTTGTTCTTGCAACCTGGATTTTGAGCCGAGAGCTACACCTGATGATCCCAGGGGTGGGCTTCAGTCTTTCCATCTTGAGGAAGAGAGAGCCTTGAAGACTATCTAAATCATCTAATGGAGAATTGACACCTGATTTGTGAGCACTGCTCCTCGTTGACCTACACACTTTTGATGGAGAAGCAGTAGACTTGTTCATCTTGCTTCAATACTCAAACCTCCGCAAAAGTAACCACTTAAAAACAAAGCACTCCAAAAAAATAATTGCTATGGTGACAATGAAAGAACTATCATCTATATTTATTGAGAAGATTGTTGCAATGATCATCAATACTCCAATTGAAGCACGAGAAAACAAGTGATTATTCACTGGCATTAGAATAACCACCGTTAATTCCCAAGTACATGGAAATCAAATTACTATCCATCATGATTTCAAGGAAATATCCCTTCACACGCATGGAGATTAGGCTCATATCATCTAAAGAGCTTGCGCCATTAGTACTCGTCACTCGTAGAGCTCAAATAGCCATCTCATGGCTAGTTTTGAGTTTTGAAAGTAGGTTGTCAATGCGTTAGTGCACTGGCTTGTTGAATGACTCAAATCGAGTCAAAACATTTTGAAAAATCCATGTTGTCACATGGCAGGCGCATTGGCCAATGATGTTTCTCCCCATCATAAAACATGTGTACTACCCATAGGCCCCATCAAACCTCCTTGTGTCGCTAGCTAAGTCTATATGGTGCCATCACATAGGTCATGCAAGGCATTAGGTTAAACCATTAAATATTTTGTGTGGTGTGCACACTACGACTCAGATCAAGTCCCATTGGCGCATCACAACCGTTGATCCTCTGCCATGAGAGATCAAGTCGCTAGTGGAAAATGGGTCCCACACGCTATGAAAGACATGTGGCACAATCATGCACATTGTGTGACCCGACCATAATGTATTATTTTAGTACTAGGCGGTGTGCACGCAAGGACCAGGATTTGATTGATCAAATCCAATGGCTTGGGATTTTGCACATGCCTACCATTGTCTTAAGAAAAAGGGCCAAGTGGCAGGCAACGATCCCTTAAGGCATTAAAGACTTGAAACATATTTCCTTAAAACAAAATATTTGGGGTTGACAATTTTTAAAATATTAAAACCATTATACACTCGGTGACCAATGGGCCTAAGCAACGTGACCGGTAAAGAAATGGGAGTGATTCATAAGTCATAACTAAGATGATTGGTGACCTGGTACAATGGTTCAACATGAAAACCTAATGCAAAGGGTTTGATAGATGAAAAAATTAAACAAGGGTGGAAAAACCCCAAAACCCTACATATGACCATTACGGAGAAGGGTAACAATTTGACAAAAAAATTCTCATGGAACTAGTAAAAATTTGTAAATTTTTGAAATCTCTATCAAGGTCTTTATAGGCCTTTCCAAAACTACAAAAACTAAAGTTGTAGCCCTTTGTATGCACTCTATTCTTGTACTTGCAAATCTTCATCTTCAGATCTGGACCTGCGATAAATCTACGAACAATAAATGTTTTTTGTTTGTATGAGGGTTTGCCTCAATCAAAGCCCAAGTTTGGTAATTAAACCTTGATAAAAGACAAAGATTTGATAAATGATAGTGTGTGAGCATTAACCTTAAGTTCATCTAAGGTTGTTATGAGCTAAAATTCAAAGAAACCCTACTCAACTGCATTGGAGTATGATTCCTATATGATAATAACAAGATTCACTTAGGGAGAAGTCAAAACACCCTAAAAAAATATGAAACACAATAATACTTGTAGTGTCAAAAAATTTACTCCTTTACATTTTCACTCTATGTTTGGGTCTCTTAATTAAATTAGACTTAATTAAGCCTCTAATTGGCTCGATTATGCATCTAAAAGCCTAATTAATTGCAATTTTTGAAAGGGGAAGATTTAATTAATGCAATTATCATTTTTAACACCCCAAAATGAATAGGTCCTGGCAATTTAGGTCAGGACCCATTCACCCTTGGGTGAATGGGTTCCCTTTAATATCCAAAATTCAAAATTTAAACATGTTTTTTGCAGCATTTTAAAGTCCTAAATTTAAGTTTCAAATGTTGGCTTCTAATGTAACTTATTTTTGGGAAATTAGAAAATTACCTATAAATACCTAGTCTTTTTATCAATTCAAATCATCTAGTAAGAGGAAAAATTTCACAAGAGAAAATATTATTGACAAGAGCATTGAAGAGCAGATTAATTAGTTATCTACAACAAAATTTCAAGATTCTATCATGATGCCAAATTTTGTGTGTGTTCATGCATATTTTTGGAGCTAACATTGTGATGTAGATTTCAAGCATTCAAGTCAAGATTCAAGCATCAATATTAACATCCAATCAAGCCATTTCATGTAAGATCAAGACTTTGGAAAGATGTGTTAGATTTAAGTCCTTCAAGTGTTTCATTTGATGGTTTGGTGAGTTGCAACATAGCAATTATTCATTCATCATTCATTTCATGTTTTGTTTCATTATTGTTATCTCCTAAAGTTGCACCCTGGTTAAGTTCTAAAACTTAACACTTTGGAGGAACATGGGATCATTTCAAGGCAGTGGGTCACCTGAAGTTTGAAATGAACCTTCGGATAGGCCAACTTCCTAGCTGGTAATACCTTCTACACTACTGATTTTGTTAGGAAAAGGATAAGTATAACATAAAAACTAAAACTGGAAAGAAACCTGAAGTGATACACCAAACTGAAAATGAGATAATAAAACTCAGAAAAACTAACACTTGATTTTAATTGATAAGAAACAAGTATGCAAAATTCTCTTCTATATGTTCTTTCATAAGTATTTCATTTGAAAGGTATGAATGCAACAAATTACGCAAGGGAAGGAATACTTCACAATGAGCAAGTAAAAGCATTAGATACACAATTAATGACCTGCATGAACATATTATTTGCAGAAAGGTAAAAACATGAGACCAAAAATAGGAGGGAGTGATGATACTTCCACTGATGGCTTCATTAAATCACTTCATAAACACTGAGTTGCAAAGAGATAGAAGGAAAGTATTCATTACCAATAGAATCCAAGGAAAAAAATTGTATCAAGTACCTCCAGAGTTACAAAAATGGCCAACACTGCATATGGACTATAAAAATCAACAATACATAAATAATCCTAATATGAACTAACTCCAATGAGCAAAACCAAGTGGCTAAGTAGCCAAAATAGGTTCTAGAAACCTCATTATCGTAACCCCCCAAAAAGCCAAAAATCCAAGACCTAAATTATTTCCAAAAGAACTCCTCCCCGTTGAAAAATTCATGCAAGACTATATCAAATATGAAGACAACTCAACATGGCTCCAAAAACCCTCCAAAGCCCATAAAAGCTCAAAAAATAGCTCCTACTTCCTTGGCATATGTTTACCAACTGATTCCAACCTCCCTATATTTCCTCAAAAGTCTTAAATCCATATCCCCTTTCCATGCATACATTGAAAGCTTCCATTATTTAACTTTTGCATTCTAAAAATAATATTTATTCTAGGTGATTTATAGATAATCACCTAGGTAAACATTGTACATCATGCAATGAATGCAAAGGAAATACAAAACCTTCATGCATCGACCAAGCTAAATCCCTAGGAAATAGGTTTTACAAAGTTAATGAGTAACTTGATCATGCCAAAGTCATAAAGGCATACTTGAATACCAAAATTACAAGGCAAAAGCAAAATAATTCACAAGACTTAAAGTCTTGACCACGAGAATTAGTTAATAATGTATATTTTAAAAGAAAAGGAAAAATTGCCTAACTTTCAATCGGCCACCACTAACCTAGGGTTTCAACCCTAAAGAAAAAAATGGAAAATCATTGTCATTTGTATCATTTTGAAAGGAACATCTCGGGGAAGCTACAATCGTGTCGCCATGAGGGTTCCCGAAACTTTTATTATGATTTCATGGAGGAAAATCTTGAGTATTTCATGAGGAAAAGATATCATAGCCGAATATGGTAAGCTCTCTGTACGTTTGACTCACACCATTTCCATGATCTTTCTAAATAATTTTCCTCTATTGATTCTTTTATGTGTTTCACCTTTCAGTCTATTACTTCTTGGAAAATATGAATGCTCTACTTTTGTTTCCCATGGTCGACATTTTGAGCTCCTCAGAGGGCATAGTCTTGTTGCCTTCATGACTCGAGCACTCTCTGATTTGTCCCCTTAGAATATTTTAAGGGTTTCTTTTAACAATATTTGCATTCGGCCTTTATCTGACAATGGGTATACCCTCTGCATTGAGGTTTCAATGCAAACAATTTGTCCTTTCTTTCAATATCTGTGAACAAAAATGCTTAATTTTTTAGCACTATTGAGTAGAAAAAGATAGGAAATATTTACTCTTTTGTGAATAGAGTAACTTTGTATTTACATGGCCACGACTCTACACACTTTTTTCATCCTGTCAACTTCCTTTTTTATCTTTCCTTTAGGAAACTCGGCATGGCATCCATGAAACTTGTGCTCTTCACTTTCATTACTTGGGTCAAACCCTTATCAAAATGGGTTCCTTGCACATATGTACTCAATACATGTTGAAACTGTATTATGAAAGCCTTGATGCTTATATGGCCACGACCATAGTATTCCTGGGCTTGTTTCTTATTCTTTTAATTTTGTACACTCATCTCAGCTTCACATTTAGCCATAAAGTTTTGCCTATCGTTTTCTCTTAAATGCAACTATAACAATCTCTATCTTTGATACATTATAACAACAATTCTTTTTCCACTGCATTGGGTTCCCAAACTCGTGCCCTTTTTTACTGTTCTGGAAACCAACCAATCATGATTATCTCCTATAGGTTTTCTCATGTAATTATTCCTTAACTCTCAAACCTTCTGAGATAATGGCTGCACAAAGAAACCTCACCACACTACTTTGGGGATTATGCACTCAAAATAGCCCTTCTGCCAAGACCTCTAAGGGACCGTCTCATAGAAATATTATTTCCTTCTATCCTCTTGCATTGTTATGATAGTCCCATGACTGTTAAGTCTTCTTAGCATCTTGTAATAAAAAATTCAAGCATATGATAGCCTATGCACACATCTCAATGCCATTGAAGATATTGTCCCTTCAGATTTTATCATAGACTATACTTGTAAAAACCTACAAATTGCATCCTCTCCATGTCATGTAAGATCATTGTCTTCACATATAACATTGTCTCTTTCAGATTTTTCATACATGGATTTATCATGATTACCAAATATGATCCAGATTACTGAAGATAAACTCTTATATTTTGTGTTGTGGCTTTATCTATTCAACTCCATTTCTATTGCTCATTCTACTGAAATGAATGATTGATTGGCACTGGTTTACTCAACTTGGCTTTGAAATTACAAGCTCAATCTTGATTTTAAATCATAATAATCATTATATTATTGCCATTTCACTGCTTACATTCAGCTGTGTTGTAATATTTGTTAGAGACATACCTGATTGTGATTTTTCTAATATTGGAATGTAACATTAAATTCCACTATTTTGGAGAAAATGTATTAAAGTTTGGTACTCCAGGTCATCCTTTCTGATTTCAGTATAAACCTAGATTTTTACCATCATCGTCGTGGCTTTACTGTCCTTTGTTCTAAGCTTTAAACTTGATTCTAATCTTGGTTACTGGCACCTATACTATGAAGGTTTTCTCTCCAAACTGTCGTAACAACATCTTCATTACACAATTGTATTTCTATGCTTCTATTTCCAGTTTGTGGATTCTTTTGCATGGCAGTCAGTATCATTTGTAAGTTATCTTGACACTACACTTGATGAGTATCACACTGTCATGGAAGACTTGACAACTTATTTTGTCAAAACTTTGAATGTTAGCACATTGGGCTCAACCCTTGTGGGAGCCACATTTATCCCCACATCTTATAACCTAAGTAAAACAAAGACATGACTACACCTATATCTGCACATGGAACTAACATGTTAGAAATAAATGCCTATGTTGCATTAATGATGACTTTGTTGGTTTTTTGGGATACCAAAATGTGCATGCAATTCACTTAATGCAGATTATGATCAGTATATACATGAATAGGGTTGAATATGCATGTGATGAATGCAATCAACCATTTCTTAGAGCATCGCTCTAACCTATTTTCTCATCTCTTATAGGTAACGGGAGCGACAAACAAAGAAGATTCAGGACAACTCACAACAAACTAGAACATACCAGCCATTCAGGCAATGATTGGTTACACTCATCTTATTCTCCTTCATTTATTTCCTTTTCTTATTCATAAATATGCTTCCTTTTAATTTGCATTGAATAAGCAAAATTTAATCTCATGGCTTGTGTGAGATAATGAATATTTCCACTTTCAATAATATTTATTCTCATCAAAATATTGTAAAAATCTTGTATGTTTCATTCATTTGTATGAATAAAAAAAATTTATTTTTCCTAAAATTCTATAATTTTATAAAGTTGTTTCATTTGAAAAATTGAATGTAGCATAGAATTTTTTAACAAAAATGTACCATTTATCTTGAAACATAGATGGCTCTTTCCTGATTGAGCCTGTAGGTGAAAATTTGGTAACATTTTGGCAACATCTATTGAATGTTTTCCTACTAAACATCAAAGACCAGTGACCTAAACTCATGCATTGGGCATGGATTCATTAGGAAAACTCAGAAACAGGCCTAAAGAAATATTGCACATGGCTATAACTCATTTGAAATCAGTAGAACAAACCAGACTACATTGAAACTTATCGAAAACAAGAAAACTACAGAAAATAATTGATCTAACTATGCTGAAAATGCACTTAGGGAAATGGAAAAGAAGCTAAACTAAAATGCAACAACACTTATTGAAAACATTAAAAACCTATCCTAAGATGAACAAAGGTAGATTAAACCTCAAAACATCATTTGAGGTGAATCCCGTTAACTGGGATTGGTAAAATTTCACCATCCATTGCTGACAGTTGGAAAGCATTATGCTCCTTGCACTCAAAAATAACATAAGGACCATTCCAAAAGTTATCAAACTTCGAATGATTACTTGGCCTAGTCTTCAGTAGATCCCACTTGAGAACATCGCCCTCTCTGAAAACTCTGGGTGTAGCTCTCTTGTCAAAGACCCTCTTTGTTTGGAGCTGATGATACTCCATAGATTTCATTGCTTTGTCTCTAACCTCTTCAAGCTCCATAAGTTGAGCATATCTCATTGTCAAAGGCTCATTATCTTCAAACCATAAACCAACATATACGGTGAGTTACCAGTAGACCTTTTAGGGGTCACCCTATCTACCCAATGTGCATATTTCAGATTTGTGTGCCAGGTCCTTTGATTATCCTCCAAGGTTCTCTTGATGATTCTGATAAGATTCTTATTTTTACTTTCAGCCAAACCATTACCCTGAGGGTAATAATTTGAAGATGTATTTAGATGAATGCTATGTTTAACAACCCAATCTATAACTCTTAATCCCACAAATGCTAGAGAATTATCATATATAATAGAATCAGGAACCCCAAACCTAGTTACTATGTCATTATAGAAGCTCAACATAGAAGATTCGTTAGCCTCTTTCAAAGCTACTTCTTTTGTCCACCTTGTAAAATAGTCTATGGTAGTAAGTATCCACCTGTGACCAACACTGGAAGGTGGGTTTATGGGTCCAATAAAGTCAATTCCCCATCTTATGAAGGGTTGTTCAACTTGAATCGGCTACAGAGGCATGGCTGGCAACTTTTCCTTCACTGCAAATAAAGCACATTTAATACACTTCCTCACCCAAGCATGAGCATCTTTGAATAATCTGGGCTAGTAATAGCTAGCTCTCATTATTTTCCAAGCAATTTTCCTAGGAGCAAAATGACCTCCTGCAGCTCCATCATGAAACTCGTGAAGAACTCTTTTTGTTTGATCAATATGAATACATCTCAATAGTACACCATTGTGATCTTTTTTGAAAAGAATATTGTACACCAACACATATGGAATAGACTGTAATATGAAGTATCTTCATTTAGCTCTATCTAAACCTGGTGGACACTCACCAGTTTGTAAGAAATGGGTCATGTCTTGAACGCAACCTACACCTAACATAGGTGTATCATTCTAGACATCCAAAAGCTCATAAGTATCAGCTAAGACAACATTTGTTCCTATTTCCTTTTCATTGCTAGACCCTGTAGCAAGTTGCTCACAAAGTCCTTTCCCTCTGACAATTTTCATGATTTTGATGTCAATGTAAAACTCCATAACTTTTGTGATCCAACCTACCCTTTTCTCACTCAGATCCTTAACAAAAATTCTTACACACTAGGGTGGGAAACTAAAAGATGAATCTTACTATTTGAAACTAAGGCTTAAATTTTTTCAAACTTCTAATTACAGAAAGAACATGCTTCTCCACAAAAGAGTACCTTTTTTCATAATCAACAAGATGTTGACTGAAAAAGGCTATTGGCTGCTCTAAATTATCATTATTTTTTTGAACCAGCATAGCAGAAATAGAATTAATGCTACCAAAAGCATATAGAGTAAAATCTTTAGAAAAATCTGGATTTACCAACGTAGGGGTTGATGCTAAAGCCTCTTTGATTGCTTCAAATTTTTTCTTGGCTTCTCTGGTCCAACTAAAAAATACATTTTTCTTAAGCATGGAAGTCAAAGGCTGCAACAAATTTGCAACATCAGGAATAAACCTTCTTCAAAAGTTAATCTTGCCTAAAAAACTTTGTAAACCCTTCTTGTGATTGGGAAATGGTAGCTCAAGTATGGCTTGGACCCCTTCAGGATCAATAGTAACTCCCTGTTTCGACACTATGTGTCCCAGTAGCTTACCTTCATGAACTACAAAGATGCTCTTCTTTGGATCCAAGGATATCCCAAACTCCCTACATTTCTCAAACACCTACTTTAGATGTGACAAATTCTCCTTAGCATTCTTTGAGAATACCATAACATCATCCAAATATATTAGCACAATTTTGTTGATTAGACTTTGAAATGCCATATCCATGGCCCTTTGAAACATGGAACCGCCATTAGATAAGACAAAAGGCATTCTTTTGTAAGCTATAGTGCCCCAATTCGTTGTAAATGTAGTTTTAAATTGGTCCTCTTCTTTGACCAGCACCTGCTTATAACTAGGAGAGAAAACCTTTCGGAACCAACAACCACTTGCAAAATCTGCTCCATCGAGGGCAAAGGGTAATGCTCTCTCATAGATGCTCTGCTAAGATCCCTAAAGTCAACGCAGAGCCTAATCTCTATATTTTTCTTTCTATCCGATACAAGGTTAGAAACCCACGAAGTATGTTTGATAGGAAAGATAATAACCCCCTCAACTAATTTGGTCAGTTCTTTATTCATTAAAGGCTCTAACTTAGGGTTCAAAGGTCTTTGTTTTTTCCTAACAGACTTGGCTCCAAGTTCTAACGCAATTGTGTGCTAGGCAATGTGGGGATCAAAACCTTTTAAATCAGAATATTCCCAAGCAAACACATCATGAAACTCCTAACATAACACAATAAAAGCTTTTTTATCTTCAGGTGAGCATATCTTGCTTATTTTAAGGAGCTTACCTTTATAAATTTCTAGTTCTTCATAATATTCCTCTTCGATCTGCAAACCAGATTTACCCTTCCTAAGCTGATCATATCTGTAGAAAATAGACTCCAAAGTGACAAGTCCCTTTAGCAGTTTATTCATCTTCAACTGTATGACTTTCTCATCATACTGCTTCTTGAGTTTCTCTTGATTCACTACAGAAAATTAATCTTCCTCCAGTAGAAATGATAGAATTTTTTCATCACTCTCAAACACCTACCAGTGAATGTTGTTATCAAGAATTAATGGCCTAACAACAACCTTTACATATTTTTATGTTTTCTCCTTCTTGATCTCACTTGGGATATCAAACTGTGCTCTAACAGTTGCAAGTCGATCTACATGTTTGTTTTGACTTCTGGGGATATAAGTCAAGTTGAATGCATTGAATTCTTTGATTAGGTCCCACACTCTATTTCTGTAGGACCTCAAAGCATCATTTTTTGCAACACTCAGGCCTCTAACATGATTTACTATTAACTCACTGTCTCCATAAAACTTGAGACAATTCACTCCTCTTTTCCTTGCCCATTCTAGACCTTGGAGAAGCCCTTCATATTCAACAGTATTATTGGAATAGGCAAAATAAAAATGGAAAGCAAAAAAATACTTATCACCAAGTTGTGGGGACATAATCATTGCACCCCGTCTAGCTCCATTCTTACTTCTGGAACCATCAAAAAACATCTCCCATAAATCCTCTTGCTGCAACTGCAAAGAATCTGCACTTTTTTCCAAGTTAGGCATCTCTGCATTAGGTTCGTGAAGCACATAATTACCCATACCAACATCCAAAATATGACTATTAGGGTTATCCACCATGTTCTTTTCCTCTCCCGCAAAGAACATAACTCCTCTCCCTGAGTCATCCGCATTAATCCCACATAACTCCTCTCCTTGAAATTTGAGCAAAGTAGCATCATTTTTAGGTTGCTCTTGATCTTGTGGAGCTACATCATTAGGTATGTTTTGTTGTGAGCCTGCGACGCTCTGCACCATTAGAGCCTAATTTATGAGCCCATTGGAGTAGGTAGCTTGATTGTGAGGTTGGTTGCATGGATAGCACCACTCATAATCAATAGAAAGATTATTTTGAATAGGGACAAGGTCCCTAGCTACACTGACATGTGTTGGATTATAAGCCTAAAAAGGTCTCGTGTTCAAATTTTTCCTTGGACCTTGATAATTACCTTGATATTGTTGTTTATTTCCCTAGCACTGCTAATTTCCCCTTTGGTATTGTTATTGATATGGTGGTCTGTAGGACTACTACTTCTCCAAGTTGACCAATTTGTTTCCAAAAGTTTGTAAAATTCTTTCAATCTTTTGTTGACTCTCTTTGATTTCTTGAAACCCTTGTGATTGAATTGGGACTACAACCTCTTGTCCACCAATAGTTGGTAACACTAAAACAATAGGTAATGGGGCAAAAGGTGGTATCTGAAGTGGCATATTTGACTGTATTTCTAGAAAAATAGGCATTGGTGGCCTAGGAGCAATCTTTCCTACATAAATTAAATAATTTTCTGCTCTAATTGTTGTTTCAAATGCATTAGGTAAGGACACTCCTCCCATAGACTGTGTCATTACAATAATATCTTTGTTAATAGCTTTCAAAAAGTACAAAAATGCATATTCGGGAGGTGGCCTTACTGTTGTAGGGATTTTATCCCAAGTCCTTTGAAATTTGAAGTTAAAATCATTCATTTGATCTTGAGGAGCTCTTTTTATAGTAGTCAGTTGCTCCAATAGGGATAAATTATCAGACCTGTCTTGAAATTGTTTATGTAATTTATCTCCTAACTCATCCCACATGGCAATGGTACCAACTCCAAGACTTCTAAACCACTATAATTCTCTTCCTTTAAAATATGTTGCAAGTAACCTTACAGCTACATCCTCTTGCATAATATGATGAACACCACATAAAGATGCAGCATCCCATATATGCTCAATGGGAGTTATTTGATCTTCGCCAGTGAAGATTGGAAAAATTTTAAGAGCTACTATTGGTATAGCATTGTCTTTTGCAAGATTTAATGGACTACCTCCTTTAAATGGCACGAATGGTTGATTTCTTGTAGCCATTTGAGGTGACTGTGATGGATTGACTTGAAATTGAATAACAGGAATGAAGCCTATAGCAAAAAAAATTCCTCTTGGACTGCTTGAGGGTGAATTTGCTGCTCTAATATTTGGTGAAGCAGAGCGAGCTCCACTTTGCTTCTTAGATGGTCTTCCTCTCCTCCTTGGTGGGGAAAATAATGATTCAGGCCTAACACCAGGTGGTGTAGACTGAACTCTCTTTGAGGGAGGTGTCCTTTTCACTTCTCTTGTTAGAACTAAAAAATTCCATTAAAATCCCTAAGGTTTTTTCCCATTTTAGTCTAAATTTTCCATCAATACCCAAAAGGATTTTATTTATTCATGCCCTTTTCCTATCTTTCTCCTAAAATATTTCACTTCACCACTATCCATAAAGCTAAAAATTACCTTATACCTATTTACCGTCACCTATAAAATTCAAATTCACTACATATCACCTTACCGTGGATGGCGATAAAGGGTAGGCCTGGCGATCATTAAGCAACCACCGCTACACCGTGAACAGTCATCAGACTGACCGCGGTGGCACGGTAACCGTTAGTGAAGGCAAATAACTGTCAGGAGGAAGCAACAGAGTTAGCTACTGCGGTACCGCTAGCAGTCAGGTAAGTGACTGTGGTAGCATGGTAAACAGCTAGTCGATGGCAGTGGGGCAGCAGAGAGTGGTTACTACGATACCGTGGACTATCACCATGAAGACCGTAGTAGCACGATAATAGGCGGGAGATGATGGAGGAAGCGATGAAGCATAGAAGGTAATACCAAACTGCTTTACCACGCGTGGTTAACATAGTGACCACGGTGGCATGGTGATAGGAAAGCGATGAGGAGATAATACTTGAGAGTCAGCGACGTGGTTACCGTGATACCACAGCTAGTCAAAACAATGACTGCGGTGATACGGTGAGCAGAGGCAGACAATGAAGTGACAGCAATGGCGACTACTACCATATCATGATTGGTCAGAGAAGGAACCGTGGTGACGCGGTAGGTAGTGAGCCTGGCAGTAAATGTTGATACTGTGGAACCGTCGGCAATGAAGACTAAGACCACAATAGCCCGAGTAATGGAGTTATCAGTGAATGCTGGACACTGCCATGCCGCCAGATGTAAAAGTAAAACCCATGGTAGGGCGGTAAAATAATAAAGGCCATAGAGTTATAAGTGAGGACTTCACAACATTAAATCGATTGAAATATTAAGCCATGGATAAAGTTTAGTGAAAATTACTGGCCGGTAATATAAGAAAAAATCAAACGTATAATTATATAAAAATATTTAATTTGCCAAAAGGCAACACGATTAAATATTTTAAAATCTTTGTCATTGAATAACTAAATGACTATAACAGTAAAAATGAAGAGTCGTGACTCTTGGATTTTTTTGTATAAAATGTATTGAAAAGATAGTAAAAGGGGAGAGATAGTAATTAGGGAGGTAGTAGTTAGACGATAGTAGGGAGATTTTTCCAAAAAATGGAACTAGGCAAATGTAAATAATGACATACCTTTTTTGAAGCAAATCAATGGACAAATTATTTTGAATTGGTGAAATCCATTCTGTGTTCAATCATTGTGCTATAATTATATATATATATTTCTTATCTAATTATCTCCAACTTGAAGTCCTCTAATCATTTAAATCAATATATCAATCATATGTTTGATTTATCAAGGTGTATCTCTCCATTGTGTGTGATTTTTATTTGTTGGTGTTTGCAAGTCAGAATTAAATTCCTTCAAGTAAGTCACAGTGAATTAGGATTTCTTTTGGATTGTTGAAGTAGAATTTGGTAAGAAAACATTCCAGCCTTATTTATGCCAGTCATAAATTAATGAAGTCATATGCCAATCATTAGAACTTCATTTCTTAAAGTTCCTAACAACTTGAATTAAACCAGAGAAGGAAACACACATAATTCATTATTTTTGACTCCATTGCCCATGTGGATAGAAGGCATTGATCTGCCTCAACCCAGAAATACAAATTTATATCAAAAAATTCATTCAAAAAACCTTTCATTTATATAGTAGGAGTAGGATTAGTTGTAGTGGTTTTTCATCTGTCCACTACCCTTTGCCATTGTGGATAGATTGATAAACTAGGAAACACTTTTAAATTTGTATCATTCATTAGGTACACCCGCCTTGGTCTAGCAGAGCCTTAAGAGAAGAAGGTTCAACTATATTGGTTGGCCTTGTTAGTTGGTCAATAGTGTTGTGAGAGCTTGGCAACCTATCGTGGTTCAAGCCTGCGTTTTTGAGACCCAACAACTCTACCTTGCCTTTTGGGTGGAGACAACTGTAAATACTCAAAACCTTTGGAACCTCTCATTTCTATCCCTCTCATAAGTTATGACAACACTGACCCTACTATCTTCCACTTCACGGAGTTGCCAAATGTGCTTGTAAACCTCTTGAAAGGCCTGAAAATCTATTGGTTGCACATCAAAACTAAAAAACAAAATTGAAAAATCTACACTGTCTAAGTTGGCAGTCCCATCGGGCATGCCAAAAATTGTTATCTCCTAAAGTTGCACCCTGGTTAAGTTCTAAAACTTAACACTTTGGAGGAACATAGGATCATTTCATGGCTCTGGGTCACCTGAAGTTTGAAATGAAACTTCAGATAGGACAACTTCCTAGTTGGTAATACCTTCTACACTAATGATTTTGTAAGGAAAAGGAGAAGGATAACATAAAAACTAAAACTGGAAAAGAAACGTGAAGTGATACACCAAACTAAAAATGAGATAATAAAACTTAGAAAAACTAACACTTGGTTTTAACTGATAAGAAACAAGTATGCACAATTTTCTTCTATATGTTCTTGCATAATTATTTCATTTGAAAGGTATGAATGCAACAAATTACACAAGGGAAGGAATACTTCACAATGAGCAAGTAAAAGCATCAGATACTCAATTAATGAACTGCATGAACATATTATTTACAGAAAGTTAAAAACATGAGACAAAAACTAGGAGGGAGTGATGACACTTCCACTGATGGCTTCATCAAATCACTTCATATACACTCAACTGCAAAGAGACAAAAGGCAAGTATTCATTACCAATAGAATCCAAGGAAAAAATTTGTATTCAGTACCTCCAAAGTTACAAAAATGGCCAACATTGCATATGGATTGTAAAAATCACCAATACATGAATAAGCATCTAAACTAACTCCAATGAGAAAAACCAAGTGGCTAAGTAGCCAAGCTCCACAAAAATAGGTTCTAGAAACCTCATTTTCGTAATTCCCCAAAAAGCCAAAAATCCAAGACCTAAACTATTTCCAAAAGAACTCCCCATTGAAAAATTCATGCAAGACTATATCAAATATGAAGACAACTCAACATGGCTCCAAAAACCCTCCAAATCTCATAAAAGCTCAAAAAATAGCTCCTACTTCCTTGGCATATGTTTATCAACTAATTCCAACCTCCCTATATTCCCTCAAAAGTCATAAATCCATATCCCCTTTCCATGCATACATTGAAAACTTCCATTATTTAACTTTTGCATTCTAAAAATAACATTTATTCTAGGTGATTTATAGAATAATCACCTAGGTAAACATTGTACATCATGTAATGAATACAAAGGAAATACAAAACCTTCATGCATCGGCCAAGCTAAATCCCTAGGCAATAGGGTTTACAAACTTAATGAATAAATTGATCATGCCAAAGTCATAAAGGCATACTTGAATACCAAAATTACAAGGCAAAAGCAAAGTAATTCACAAGACTTAAAGTCTTGACCATGGGAATTAGTTGATAATGTATATTTTTAAGAGAAAACACAAAATTGCCTAACTTTCAATCGGCCACCACTAACCTAAGGTTTCAACCCTAAAGAAAAAAAAATGGAAAATCATTGTCATTTGTATCATTTTGAAAGGAACTTCTTGGGAAAGCTACAGTCGTGCCACCGTGAGGGTTCCTGGAAATTTTACTATGCTTTCATGGAGGAAAATCCTGACTATTTCATGAGGAAAAGATATCATAGCCGAATATGGTAAGCTCTCTGTACTTTTGACTCACACCATTTCCATCATCTTTCTAAAGCATTTTCCTTTGTTGATGCTTTTATGTGTTTCACCTTTCAGTCTGTTACTTCTTGGAAAATATGAATGCTTAATTTTTGTTTCTCATTGTCGACGGTTTGACCTCCTCAGAGGCCATAGTCTTGTTGTCTTCATGACTCGAGCGTTCTCTGATTTATCCCCTTAGAAGCTTTTAAGGGTTTATTTTAACAATATTTTCATTTGGCCTTTATCTGGCAGTGGGTATACCCTCTGCATTGAGGTTCTGATGCAAAAAATTTGTCCTTTCTTTCAATCTCTGTGAACAAAAATGCTTATTTTTGGAGCACTATTGAGTAGAAAAAGACAAGAAATCTTTACTCTTTTGTGAATAGAGAAACTTTGTATTTCCATGGCCACGACTCTACACACTTTGTTTTCATCCTGTCGACTTCCTTTTTGATCTTTCTTGTAGAAAACTCAACATGGCATCCATGAAACTCGTGCTCTTCACTTTCATTACTTGGGTCAAACCCTTATCAAAATGGGTTCCTTGCACATATGTACTCAATATATGTTGAAACTGTATTATTAAATCCTTGATGCTTATATGGCTATGACCATATTATTCATGGGCTTGTTTCTAATTCTTTTAATTCTGTACACTCATCTCAACTTCACATTTAGCCATAAATTTGTGACTATCATTTGCTCTTAAATGCTACTATAACAATCTTTGTCTTTGATACATTATAACAACACTTCTTTTTCCACTACACTGGGTTCCCAAACTCGTGCCCTTTTTACCGTTCTGGAAACCAACCAATCATGATTATCTCCTATAGCCTTTCTTATGTAATTATGCCTTAACTTTAAAACCGCCTAAGATAATGGCTACATAAAGAAACCTCACCACACTACTTTGGGGATTATGCACTCGAAATAGCCCTTCTGCCAAGACCTCTAAGGGAGTGTCTCATATAAATCTTATTTCCTTCTATCCTCTTCCTTTGCTATGATAGTCCCATGACTATTAAGTCTTCTTAGCATCTTGTAACCAGAAATTTAAGCATATGATAGCCTATGTGCACATCTCAATGACATTGAAGATACTGTCCCTTCATATTTTGTCACAAACTATACTTGTACAAACCTGCAACTTTCATCCTCTTCATGTCATGTAAGATCATTGTCTCTTTCATATTTCTCATACATGGATTTATCATGATTACCAAATATTATCCAGATTACTAAAGATGAACTCTTATATTTGTTACGATGGCTTTATATATTCAACTCCATTTTTGTTGCTCATTCTACTGAAATGAATGATTGATTGGCATTGGTTTACTCAAATTGGCTTTGAAAATCCAAGCTCAGTCTTGATTTGAAATCATAATAATCATTATTGTATTGCCATTTCACAACTTATATTCAGCTATGTTGTAATATTTGTTAGAGACATACCTGATTGTGATTTTTCTATTATTGGAATGTAAAATTACATTCCACTGTTTTGGAGAAAATGTATCAAAGTTTGGTACTCCAAGTCATCCTTTCTGATTTTAGTATAAACCTATATTTTCACCATCATAGTCGTGGCTTTACTATCCTTTGTTCTGAGCTTTAAACCTGATTCTAATCTTGGTTATTGGCACCTATATTATGAAGGTTTTCTCTCCAAACTATCATAAAAAAATATTCATTACACAATTGTATTTCTATGCTTCTGTTTCCAATTTGTGGCTTCTTATGCATGGCAGTTAGTATAATTTGTAAGTTATCTTGACACTACACTTCATGATTATCACACTGTCATGGAAGACTTGACAACTTATTTTGTCAAAACTTTGAATTTTAGCACGCTGGGGTCAACCCTTGTGGGATTCACATTTATCCCCACATTCTATAACCTAAGTAAAACGAAGACATGACTACACTTGTAGTTGCACATGGAACTAGCATGTTAGAAATAAATGCCTACGTTGCATTAATGATGACTTTGTTGGTTTTCTGGGACACCAAAATGTGCATGCAATTCACTTAATGTAGATTATGATCAGTATATACATGAATAGGGGTGAATGTGCATGTGATGAATGCAATCAACCATTGCTTAGAGCATTTCTCTAACCTATTTTCTCATCTCTTACAGGGAATGAGAGTGACAAAAAAAGAAGATTCAGGACAACCCACAACAGACCAGAAAAAACCAATCATTCAGGTAATGAATGGTTACCCTCAGCTTATGCTCCTTCATATATTTCCTTCTCTTAGTCATATATATGCTTCCTTTTAATTTGCATTGAATAAGAAAAATTTAATCTCACGACTTGTGTGAGATAATGAATATTTCCACATTCAATAAGATTTCTTTTCATCAAAAGATTGTAAAAATATTTTATGTTTCATTCATTTGTATGAATAAAATAACTTTATTTTTCTTGAAATCTTGTAATGCTATAAAGTTGTTTCATTTGAAAAATTGAATGTAGCATAGAAGGTTTTAACAAAAATGTACCATTTATGTTGAAACATAGATGGCTCTTTCCTGATTGAGCCCATAGATGAAAATCTGGTAACAATTACAAGGTTTCATTACCAAAATAGGGTTTGACCAAGGAAAACACCCATTCACCAAAAAAAAAAAATTCCCTCTCTTTGTGTTTTCATATTTACAGGTGAATAAGGATTGAAGATTGATCAAAGGTGCAAAGTTTTCAACATTGTTGTCAAGATACAAAAGATTAGATCCTGAATTTATTTCTGAATTTTTGGTAGTGAAACCTAGGGAAAACATAAGTTTAGATCCACCTCTATAGGACCCTTAAATTTGAGAAAAAAATCCCTACAAAGACCCATTTTTCATAGGGCGAATGAGTCCTAGGAGGGCACTCAACACGACCCTTTTATGACAGGTGCATAAAATCACACCCTTCTGAGATCTGTGATTGATGTTTGGATTCTATCATATTAAGGTTTAATTAAGATGTTTCATATGTTACATTACAAAATTTCATTCATTTGATATTTTTCATTCATTTCCCAAAAGTGCATTTCAGGTTGATTTACCTTGCCCTAGGTCATAAGGAAAACAACAAGATCTCCATCAAGGTTGACTCACCTAAGGGTTGAAATTCAATCTTGCCCTAGGGGATCTCTTTTTCCTAATGATATAAGGAAGATAGGTACATCATACCCCCATTCCATTTGTGATGAACCCATTTTTGAATGTTTCATTTTGGTGAACCTGCTATTGTACATAAAAAATTCTAAATTTGGAGTCCATTCAAACCCTGGACCTAGGATTTTCAATAGTTTGCATTGCATTGCATTATTTTTCATTTCATTTAGGGTTGTTAACATTGCATTAGTTTGCATCTCATTTAGGGTTTTAGGTTTGCATTTTGCACCCTTTAAAATCTAAAAAATTCAAAATTTGCATGCATATTACATTGATTTTGCATAGTAATTGCATATTAGTGTAATTTTCATCATTCACATTCAAAAATTGAGTCAAGATTGCATTTCAAAAAGTGTCACTTTGTTCCCTATTTATCACTATTTACATTTCCATTTAGAGACAAAAATCTAGAAAAATCTGCTATAGAAACCACAATTTGCAACCTGGAACAGACAACACAAATAATAATCCAAAAAAATTATTTTTCATTTTTAAAAACCCTGAGCAAGGACCCATTTGCCCTTGGGAAAATGAGTCCTTGAGGGCATATAAAAACCATATTTTTTGGGCATTTTTGTGGTAAACCACTATTTTAGTTTGTCAATTTTTTGAGAATTTATGTTTTATGCATTAGGTCTAATCATCCATTTAGTGTAGCCATTTTAAATCATTCCAAAATTATTTTAGTATTGAAAATCATCATATCTGTAGAACAATTGGGAATATTTCTTGAATCATTACATAAGTTGGATAGATTAATTTTCATGTTAGCATGTTTCCTTTTCAAAGATGTGGTTTTGACATGGTTAAGAATGGATTGTATGAGTACAACACCCCCTCTTATGAGTAAAATCTAGGGAAAATAAATGAGGCCATTAAGATGTTGAATTTGTCTGTGGCATTTGTCCTTGATGTTAAAACTGCCCTGGGTTGGTGCCTTGGAAGAATTTCTCAATCTGGTCTTATTATGGCATTTGATTGGCACAGCTGATATCTCGCATTCATCTGACATTGGCATATTTACTTCAGGTTTATTCTTTAATGGCTTGATCACTATTGTGATTATGGCTTTGTGAATTTTACATGAAATCAATCTTTATCTCTTCACAAAGTTCTGGATACCATTGGACATATTATATAGCACTCGATATCAATGAGGTGGAAATTTGGTTTTGGTCATAGGTAAAAAAATTGCTAATTGTCTTTGCATATGGTTTTGTGTTTATGGCATGGGTGTAAGGCTTACTAAAATCAACATGTATATCAGCCTATACTACTCAAGTCCTTGAGTATACAATGACATTCTAAGATGGTAATCGACTTTGATATTTATTGGATATCTTTTAGCTTTGGATATTATTTGGCACTCTATATTGCAGTGCACTTTATATTTCTATCGGGTCTCATCATGGCTAATTAACATGGCTTCAAAGGCTGACAACAGGTAAAAGCATTGGTAAGGCCACGGACGTTAATGTGCCTTACCATGGTACCGCTAGCAGTTAAGCCAATGACCATGGTAGTGTGGTGGAAATCGGCAGTGGCAAGTAGAGCAGCTACCACTATATCGCGAGTAGCCAGAAGGGTAATCGTGTTAGTGTGCATAGCAACTACCGCTATACTGCTAGTACCTAGAGAGGTAACCGCAGTAGTGCGGTGGAAACAATTAGCGGTTTATAAGGGGCTACCATTGTACCGTGGGTAGTCCCAAGGGAGACCGTGGTTGGGTGGTAAAGGAAGTGGTTACAGTCAATGCTAGTCACCTCTATACCGTGAGTGAATAGAATGGTAGGTGTGGTAGCGCGGTTGAGCAAGAAAATCGTTTGTTGGTTCTTTTGGGAAGCTTAGGTCACTATTTCGCTTCTATTGTTCAAAGGGTTTGGAACCCTACTTTGGACGCCATCATGATAGTTTTCTTTCGACCATTTCATTGTTATCTCTGGCATACTGAACTTTGACAGCATATAAGGAAGATAGGAAGACCATGATAATGGTCATCTCACCTATCAGTCTTCTACCATCGGGTGGAAGTGTGAATGGGGAAAGAGCTCGGACTGCTCTGTCACTTCACAAATCTAGTAAATTTATCATGGGGAATTCATCTCTGGTCTTCACATGTATTTATCTTTTAGTTTGTTTTGCAGAACCATTACTTCTCAGGCAAGGATAATATGAGAGAATTTTTCTCTTCTATAGAAAAAGGTGAAAATTGACTCTATTCATTTTATGGCTAAATCTGAAATGTTTACTCCAAATCTTGACTCCATTTTTTGAAGGTTTTCATATCGGTTTTATGAAACAGTGATATTTATTTTGGGGAAATGATGATGACTTTGAATCTGTTCAGTCTCTTACCTGGATTCTTTCATAACGGTTATTGGATGCATCATTCTTAAGTCGGTTACATTGCATTAGAGTTTTTGATTACATTGTTGTTGCAGTTGTTTTTGTTTTCGAGGGTATTATTCATGCATTTCATACATGCTTTAATGGTTCTTGGTTTTAGCACTGCTTGTGCAGGCCGTTTGATAGGACAGGTTTTAGTCTTCCTTCTATATTTGCATAATGCTTGGATATTCATGTCAGAAGAACTTCTTCATATTGATCTTTCACACATGGACACTGCAACACATGGCATTGTTGGTCAATTGAAGGTTTGGTAACCTGATAATCATCTTTGTTTCATTATCTGATATAGAAAAACAAGCAACTATGGTAACCTTCCTTGATTGTAATGATGAAATCTATAATAAGAAGACAATAGAGAGATTAGGGCTCTAATATAAAGGAAAAACAAAAAGATCAAAATGGTGTTAATTGGTTTTCTATGACAATCCATTAAAAGAGTATAAAAACAGAAAAATAGAGTTAATTGAGAGAATGAGAGAAGAGCAATGAGAAATATTTGAAAAAAAAGGTAAAAATTGTGATAATACATCACAGTGACTATATTGAAAAATGTTGAGCTTTGAGATTGAAAATCTGAAATATGAGTTGATAATCAAGCTGACTTAAGGCTTGACAATGCCTAAAATTCTGAAGGTTCATTTTGGAACTTTGAGGATTTTAGTTATTGTCTGTCAAGAGGCACTTGATAGATAAAAGAGAAATAGAGATATCCTCTACATTATTGTATGATTTACTAAAATAGTAAAGGGGTTGGTTCTCCTTGAGATTGGTGTCTCTAAATGAGGGGTTGGTGCTCCTTGAGTTGGTGCTCAGAAATTAGCCTATAAGGAATTGTAAGAAGTGGTTTTGAAATTAAGCTAGTAAGGCAATTTAGGAGTGGTTTTTCTACCCCAGGAGGGTTTTCCACTCGGAATTTTTTTGTGTCTCGCATTTGTGTGATTTATGTTTATCTTGTATACTCCTTCTTTCAGTCATTTATGTTATTGTTCTCATTCACTTGGTCAATGCTCTGATACTTTAAGGGTGTTTAAAAGTTTAAAGTCAATTTGCTCAAGTTTGTCATGCAAATTTAGATTGTGTAGATTTGATGCAAAATGTATTTCATAAAGTGAATTAACCTCTCCATTATGTGGCCATTATATGAATGCTCAGAATTTTTTCCAAAGCAAGTCAAAGTTGCATATTATGAAGTTTTATAGTTATGTTGATAAAGCACAGAAAGATTGTTCATAAAGTTTTAATTGAACAATATCATATAATGCTTTTAATATGGCCTGTAAATGTTAGTCAAGTCTCATGTCAATCTGATCTAAAGTGTTAATGATCACCTACTCAAAAAAAATCTCACTTTGGGTTGAATGAGTAAAATTTTCATTATGCCTTCAAAGTTAAAAGTTAAAATTACTCCACTCTGATTCACCCCCCCCCCTCTCAGAGTGAATCCACTTCCAACAAGTGGTATCAGAGCATAGGGTCCTGCATTAGGTTTCATACCTAGGATTGATTTTGGTCTTGGAAGTCCGTTTTTGGAGTGTCGTAGAGTATTCATCATGGCTAAGTGCAAAAGGAACAAAGGTCAAAAGAAAGCTACTTGTGTCAAGCAAACATTTGATAAATCAACCCCTGCCAAGTCTAGTGAAGTTTTGTCTCAAGAATTACCCCTACTAGTTAATACTAAAAGTGATCCTATAGTTGGTGAAGAATATCACTTAGTAAGTGACTTTGAACAAGAATTTGGCGAAAAGGATTGTGAAGGTGATGAGTATGAAGTTGATTTGGAGGCAGAACTGCTTGCTGCCTTAGATGAGCTTAAGAGGATTAGAAAAGAAAATCAGGATCTTAAGGTATGCTTACAGTAAAGTGTCAGTGTCAATAAAGTTATAATACAAGATCATAATGATGATAAAAAAACTATTGAATTTTTGAAAGTCTAAATGGTTGATAAGAAAAAGACTGAAGATGCATTAGAAGCCAAGTTAAAAGACAAGAATGAATTATGAAATAAACTGGAAAATGAGGTTGCCTCATTTAAGAGATGTTCAGATAATGATTTTGTGTTAAAAGAACTAACTCTTAAAGATGATTTGATTATCAGACAGAAAATTTAAATTGAAGAATGCAAAAGGATTGCAGTTGTTGTAAAGTCTGATTTGGAAGTTAAAAAGTTTGAATTTCTAAAACTTGAAAGAGAAGTAGTTGCTTTGAGAAAAGAGCTTGAAACTATTAAGGTTCAATTCGATAAAAATCAGAAATTTGATTGCAGTACTAATTTATTGAATGAGATGATTGGCAGACAAAAGCGATTTAAATATCCTACAGGAGTGGGATATGAGGTTGGACAAGGCTCTACAAAAGAATCTAAGAATGAAACAATTTTTGCTACTACATATGGAAATTCATTTACCGCTAAGAATACACCAAGATTGAAGGTTGATATCGATCGCCATATTGTTGATGCTCAAACACAAGAACAATGGGTTAGGACAAAAAGACCATCAAGATCTTCATTTATCAGGTATAACCACTCTCAATTTCATGGCTATTGTTATTGTTGTAATTCTTATGGACATAGAGAAAGAAATTTTTGGATGACTATAACTCATAATCATGAGAGATATGTCAAGAGAGGTTCATACAATGCGCCTAGGAGAAATTTTTCTCACTATGGTCTAGAAAACTCTATTATATGTTATAGGTGTAATGGGTTTGGACACAAAGCACAGTGGTGTAAGAAAAGTTTGATAAAGAATTCTAGGGACTACATGTTCAAACAAAAGGAAAAGAATACCATGAGTAAGGAAAAGACAAATCCTATACAAGTATGGAGAAGAAAGCAAGAAAATAAAAATGAAGAACAAAATCTTGTTCATGTTGCACAAGAATCATCACTAAGAACTTGAAAGACCGTATGAAGATAGGGGGAGATGATTAATGCATTTTTGAATAAACCCCTTTGATATCAAATAATAGCAACAAAGCATGTTAAGGCAGTGAATTGGTTGAGGTCTTATTTGAAAGAATATGTATACTTGAGGACAACAAATGACATTGATAGAAGTTTGGGTATTCTTGGATGTTGAAGATTTTAAATATGCATCTATTGATCAAATAATTTTCTTCTGAAGTTGATTATTATGTGATACTGATAGTTTGGTGACTTGAGACTTATGTAGTTGACTGTATGTTATAGATTTGGCTGCTTTGTGCTATTCTAGTAAAAGATGTTATTCTAGAGAACAATTGGTTTCACTAAATGTATTGGCTGTTAGATGCTTATAATGTTTTCTTATCTTTGGTAACTATACTGGCTTTGATGACACACTTACATAATCTGGTGGTACATACTGTGAACAATTGGTTCTTGGTTCACATGTTTAATGGAATTCTCTTAGTTTTATATGTTGGTACTGATGTTTGCCATATGTTCATTACAACAAGATATGCATTAGTGCATGGTTATTCGTACTAATAACAGTGTGTTTACAATTGAAAATGGAGAATGAATTCTAATATGACCAAAAGGTGGAATAGTTGGCTTTGGTGTGCAGTTTTGGATATGAATCTTTGACAGATTGCTTGGATTGTTGCAGCTTGATGATGTTCATTTTTGCAGCATTGTGATGTTGATTTTTCAGTTATTTTAGTTTGCTCTTGATGTCAAACCCAAGATTGATACATTTGTTTAAATTCTTAACATTAAGTTGATATCCATTGGCATTCATGGCGTGGCTACTTACAAAACTTATTTCTCAAGATATTCATGCTTCCTATTCATATTTCTCCTTTGCAGATGCTTATGTTTTTTGTTGGACTGACAATAAGAATTATGCTACAGGTTGCTTAGGACCATGAATTTAATTTATGTTACTGTCACAGTTTTGCATGGGCGTGTATTTATTTCAGGTACAAATTGGTTTAACAAGTGACCATAGTATTAGTTCTTAAAAAGAGGATTCCTCTACATTCACATCAAATCAGAGGTGCTTAAAAGAACTAGTTCATTGCTTTGTATTCTTTGTTGTGGTGATCATAATGGCTTATGGTATTGGGTCTACAATTTTTGTTGCATTCTCCTTATATCTGCAGCTAGGTATTGGTTAGTTGTTGTATTTCATGGAGAAAATGGTTGTTGTATATCACAAAGTTCTTTCTTTGTCCTTGTGATAAAAAGGGGGAGAAAATGGTGGTTCAGATGGCTCAGATTTTTACCATCAAGGATGAAGGGGGAGTTTGTTGACTTTGTTTGTGCCCTGGGTTGGTGCCTTGGAAGAATTTCTCAGTCTGGTCTTATTATGGCATTTGATTGGCATAGTTGATATCTGGTATTCATCTAACATTGGCATATTTACTTCAGGTTGATTCTTTAAGGGCTTGATCACTATTATGATTATGGCTTTGTGAATTTTACATGAATTCAGTCTTTATCTCTTCACAAATTTTTGGATACCATTAGACATATTATATAGCACTGGATATCAATGAGGTGGAAATTTGGTTTTGGTCATAGGTAAACAAATTGATAATTGTCTTTGCATATGGTTTTGTGTTTATGGCATGGGTGTAAGGCTTACTAAAAGCAACATGTATATCAGCCTATACTACTCAACACAAGTCCTTGAGTATACAATGACATTCTAAGCTGGCAATCGACTTTGATATTTATTGGATATCTTTTGGCTTTGGATATTATTTGGCACTCTATATTGTAGTGCACTTTATATTTCTATCGGGTCTCATCATGGTTAATTAACATGGCTTCAAAGGCTGACAATAGGTAAAAGCATTGGTAAGGTCGCATACGTTAATGTGCCTTACCGTGGTACCGCTAGTAGTTAAGCCAGTAACTGTGGTAGTGCGGTGGAAATTGCTAGCGATAAGTAGAGCAGCTACCGCTATACCACGGGTAGCTAGAAGGGTAACTACGGTAGTGTGGTGAAGTGGCTAGCGGCATGCACAATAGCTACTGCTATACTGCCGGTAGCTAGAGAGGTAACTACGGTAGTGCGGTGGAAATAGTTAGTGGTTTACAAGGGGCTACCACTATATCGCGGGTAGTCCCAAGGGAGACCACGGTTGGGCGGTAAAGGAAGTGGTTACAGTCAATGTTAGTCACTGCTATACCATGGGTGAACAAAATGGTGGGTGCGGTAGTGCGGTTGAGGAAGAAAATCATTTTTTGGTTCTTTTGGGAAGCTTAGGTCACTATTTTTCTTCTATTGTTCAAAGGGTTTGGAACCCTACTTTGGTTGCCATCATGACAATTTTATTTTGTTCATTTCATTGTTATCTCTGGCGTACTGAACTTTGGCAGCATATAAGGAAGATAGGAAGACCATGACAATGGTCGTCTTAGCTATCAGTCTCCTGCCATCGGGTGGAAGCTCGAATGGGGAAAGAGCTCGGATTGCTCTATCACTTTACAAATCTAGTAAATCTATCATGGCAAATTCATCTCTGGTCTTCACAGGTATTTATCTTTTAGTCTGCTTTGCAGAACCATTATTTCCCAGGCAAGGATAATTTGAGAGAATATTTCTATGCTATAGAAAAAGGTGAAAAATGATTCTATTCATTTTATGGCTAAATCTGAAACATTTGCTCCAAATCTTGACTCCATTTTCTGAAGGTTTTCATATTAGTTTTATGAAATAGTGATATTTATTTTGGGGAAATGATGACTTCAGATCTGTTCAGTCTCTTACCTAGATTCTTTCATAATAGTTATTGGATGCATCATTCTGAAGTTTTGGTTACATTGCATTGGAGTTTTTGGTTACACTATTGTTGCAGTTGTTTTTGTTTTCGAGGGTATTATTCATGAATTTCATACATGCTTTAATGGTTCTTGGTTTTAACACTGCTTGTGCAAGCTGTTTGATAGGATAGGTTTCAGTCTACCTTCTATATTTGCATAATGCTTGGGTATTCCTGTTAGAAGAACTTCTTCATATTGATCTTTCACACATGGACACTACAACACATGGCATTGTTGGTCGATTGAAGGTTTGGTAACTTGATAATCATCTTTGTTTTATTCTCTGATATAGAAAAACAAACAACTATGGTAACCTTCCTTGATTGCAATGATGAAATCTATAATCAAAAGAAAATAGAGAGATTAGGGCTCTAATATAAAGGAAAAACAAAAAGATCAAAATGGTGTTAACTGGTTTTCTATGACAATCCATGAAAAGAGTATAAAAACAAAAAAACAGAGTTAATTGAGAGAATGAGAGAAGAAAAATGAGAAATATTTGAAACAAAAGGGAAAAATTGTGATAATACATCACAGTGACTGTATTGAAAATTTTTGAGCTCTAAGATTGAAAATCTGAAATATGAGTTGATAATCAAGTTGACTTAAGGCTTGACAATGCCTGAAATTCTAAAGGTTCATTTCTGAACTTTGAGGATTTTAGTTATTGTCTATCAAGAGGCACTTGATAGATAAAAGAGAAACAGAGAGATCCTCTGCATTATTGTATGATTTACTAAAACAGTAAAGGGGTTGGTGCTCCTTGAGATTGGTGTCTCTAAATGAGGGGTTGGTGCTCCTTGAGATTGGTGTCTCTAAATGAGGGATTGGTGCTCCTTGAGTTGGTGCTCAGAAATTAGCCTATAAGGCATTGCAAGTAGTGGTTTTGAAATTAAGCCAGTAAGGCAATTTAGGAGTGGTTTTTCTACCCCAGGAGGGTTTTCCACTCAACAATTTTTTGTGTCTCGCACTTGTGTGATTTATGTTTATCTTGTATACTCCTTCTTTCAGTCATTTATGTTACTTTTCTCATTCAGTTGGTCAATGCTTTGATACTTTAAGGGTGTTTAAAAGTTTAAAGTCAATTTGCTCAAGTCTATCATGTAAATTTAGATTATGCAGATCTGATGCAAAATGTCTTTCATAAAGTGAATTAACCTCTGCATTCTGTGGTCATTATATGAATGCTCAGAATTTTTTCCAAAGCAAGTCAAAGTTGCATATTATGAAGTTTTATAGTTATGTTGATAAAGCACATAAAGATTGTTCATAAAGCTTTAATTAAACAATATCATATAATGCTTTTAATATGGCCTATAAATGTTAGTCAAGTCTCTTGTCAATCTGATCTAAAGTGTTAATGATCACCCACTCAAACAAATCTGTCACTTTGGGTTAAATGAGTAAAATTTTCATTATGCCTTCAAAGTTAAAAGTTAAAATTAATCCACTCTAATTCACCTCTTAGAGTGAATCCCCTTCCAACATAAGAAACATGTTATCCATCCTCCCACTATCTTTCCTAGTTATGAGAATATCTTAGTGCAAGAGAACCAAACTATTGACACAATTCTTAATATCACCTTGCCTATCCTTCACTCAAACCTTACTCTCTCTCCCATTTGTGAAGATTTTTTTATACAAGAGGATAAAAGCATGGATTATCATGAAATCCATAATTATTCTTCTCCCTATACCTCTCCTAGTAGTGACAAAGTATCTTGGTGAAAGAAGATACAGTCTTTGAGAATCATAAAAAATCTTGTTTGTAACTCTCCATCTACTTCTCCCAATTGGGAGGATATTATGACACAAGAAGATGAGATCATTGACACATTTATTAACATCACTTTACCTATTCTCCATTCATATCTCAACATCTCTCCCACTTGTGAGAATGTTTTAGTGAGAGAGGATACAATCATCGACAATCATGATAACCACATTAGTTCTTCTCCCAATATCCCTCCTATTTGTGAAGAGGATATTTTAGTGTTAAAAGATCCAATCATTGAGAGCCATGACCATCCTATTTATTTCTCTTCACCTACCTCTCCTACTTGGGAAGACATTATTGGACAAGGTTATGTAGTCATATATAATCATGACAATCATATTTATTCTTCTCCCAATATATCTCCTATTTATGAAGAATACATTTTGGTATTAGAAGATCCACTCATTGAGAATCATGAGAATATTTATTCTCCCTCTCCCTTTATGTTTCTCCCACTTGGAAATATATAATTGAACAAAAGGGTGCAATCATTGGTAAGCAAGAAAATCATACTTTTTCTTCTCTACATACACCCCCTACTTGTGATGAAGTTATCTTAAAAGATCCAACCATTAAATGTCATGAAAATCTTGTTGGATCCTCTCCTAAAAACTCTCCTATTGGGGAAGATATAATGGTGCAAGAGGATGATAGAATTGATACATTTCTTTCACACAATAGTAATATTTCTTCCTTAGATGAAGATAATGAGATGAAACTATACTCCCCTTCACTAAAAGATCATCACAATACGGATAAATATTTTGATGTTATGAACATTAGATCTCCCTTGAGTCCTCTAATAATTAGACCTCCTACAATTCCTCTAATTGTTGGACCTCATAATCCTCAATGTATCCTCTATCCACCCTCACAACAACCACAAGTCCTAAACAAACTTGTGCCTATCCTAAGACCACCTCAACAAAATGTTTCACATCAATCGAGTTATAATACTGTTGCTCACACATATAACATAAGGAATAATATGCAACCACAAACCATACCTACTTCATTACCATTACCTCAACCTTTCCTGCCTGGTGCTCCTCATTTTCCTTTGCAGAATGGAAAGGAGTATGACCTTGTAGAACAACTCAAAAACACTCCTGCTAAGATTTCTTTATGGGATCTTATTCAAGCATCACCTAATTATCATAGCATGCTTCAAAATTCATTACAATAAGTTGTTATTCCTCCTAGTGCACAACCAAATGATGGAGAATCCCTAATTCAAGGTATGAACTTGGTCAATTTAGACATTACCTTTCACCAAGATGAGTTACCTCCATTGGAAATACAAAAATAAAATGAAGCTTTCATGGTAATGGTTGTCATTAATAAGTGTAGAATAAAAATAACTCTCATTGAAAATGGTTCGACTCTTAACATGTGTAGTGTGAACCTTTTGGATAAGATTAGAGTGGAAAATATTATGATTGAACATTATTCTTTATCTATTCATGGATTTGATAATGTGGGAAAAAAACCACTTGGAGTGATAACATTTCTAATTAGAGTTGGAAAGGTCACATTTCAAACTCCTATTCATGTCATGCCCAATAATATTTCATATAATCTTCTCTTGGGTAGACCTTGGATTAATGAGATGAATGAGATACCTTCAACTCTTCATCGTTTAATGAAATATGTCTATAACAAAAAGGTTTATACAATCAAGGCTGACCCTCACCCAAAAAAATGTTTTCACACTAAGAAATACAAAGAAAGTCCTTTGAAAACATTAATACCAACTTCAAAAGTAGAACCCATGCAAGAGGAAGAAAATGATAACAATATAGAAAAATTCACAAATTTATTGGATGATGATTGGGGTTCACTAGATTTCACATGTACATTCATGGGAGAATACACAATTAAATGCAAAACAAGAAAAAAGAAAGAAACAAACATTATATCTACACAAGCTAAGTCATCAAAAGCACGTGAGTCTACAAATTTTAGCAAAGAATATGAAAAACACACTTACACATCCACATATGAAGAGTGTGATCATGAAAAATCACCAAATCCAAAAGAAATGAAAAATATTTATGGAAGAGGTTATGGGATTTTGAAACAAATTGGTTATAGTGGAAAAGGATGTGGTGCTAGAGAACAAGGTATTTGTGTCCCTATAAAGCCTAATATACAAGAAAAAACTAGTAGTCTTGGTTATTGTCCCTCAAAACAAACAAAAGCATAAAAAAATCCTTCACTTAATATCAACACTTTTACAAAAGAGTCTTCTAAGACAACTTTAACCTTGGTGCATCCTAAACTAAAAGGTACTACATGTGGGAATATCCCATTGCATATGCATCAAATTGATACTTTGACTACTCATTATAAACAATAACATTAGTTGCTACTCCTTATCATGTGGTAGTTGTAGTATCATAGGATATTCACTACCATGCATGAGGGTATAAAATTGGCTTTATGCAATCATATTTCATTTTTGCAAGGATCAACATATCATCATCCATTTTTGGCTCACCTTTTGCTCTTGGGGGACAAGGGGTTAGGTAGCCTTGTCTTAGTATGACACTTGTCATTGTCTCTTTTGGCTAGTTGACTACCTTCCATGTATATATAGGAACAAGCTTGGGATGTGGATGACATGCCTTAAGTTGGCTTGCATGTGATTTAATTTTCTTTCTATGTTATCTTTAGCATTGCATTTTGGGGGAAACCCTTTTTCATGATGTAGCTCTTTCTTGGAAACATATGTTTTACATAGGGATTTTTGAATAAATATCTCATGTATTGGAATTTATTATATTCTACTTTAAAGTAATTTATCATAGCACGATGTTTGGAAATTTATTTAAAGTGGGGGCATACGCGTCCCTGCTCATTGTTTGCTTCAAAGTGTGGTCTTCTTACTTCACACGATGTGTCTTCTTGGTGGTGTCATTGGGTTTGATGTCCTTCAAGATTGCGACTTGGAATATGACATTCCTCTTAGTGGTGATGCTACATCTTGCATTCCTTACATTGTGAATATTTTATCCTCGACTAGTCCTCTCTTGGAGACATTAGGCACGATGTTCCCTAAGGTGAGACCTTTCATGAACTAACCAAAATCCCTTTGAACATCCTACTACATGTATCAAGGCAACCAAGCATAACACAAATTTCTTGCCAATGGAGCCTCTATGTTTTTCAAGGACACCAAGCATAACACAACTTGCTTGCCAGTGGATCCTTTATGTTTTCAAGGCCACAAAGAATAACACAACTTACTTTCCAAGTGGAGCCTTTTTCATGAGTTCCTAGCTTAATGCAGCTTGCTAGCCTTGTGACCATTTTTTTGGCATCTTATCAAAGTTACCAGGAGGTATAATTTTGGTATGGTTAGTACAATGGGAGCCTATATAGACCTAACATGACTTCCCATTGGCCAATTTTTTAGGCTCATCTAGTGGACAACAAATTTTCACTAGCTCATGTGAGTATATTTTATTTTCATATTGGATAGTGAGTTTCCACTTGTAAACATTTTTGGACAAACAACTAAGGCTTGATCCATACCTATTGGACAAATAGTCAAGGCTTGATCCACCTATTTTCTCTTCACATCAATTTTGGCATTGTATGTTTGTGTATCTTGTCTTTTTGCTTCATATCATACATTCATGTGTGTCCCTTTGTGATTATGTTGGTTTTCCATGGGATCTTGGATCTTGGGGGCTTGGCCACCTCCTTGATCTTACATCATACATTTATGTGTGTCCCTTTGAAGCTTTTGTGATGAACAATAAGAAACAAGTCATTAGGTTAAAGGAAATGGCCAAATGCATCTCCCACACCTGGAATCCATCATGTCCTTCTATTAGCATCAACCTTCAATCCTGTGACAAAATCTTGATCAAAATCTACAAAGTAGACTTGAAGACCTTCAATTACAAAAAATGTTGCTCCAAGACTTTGAACTTTGCTTGCTTGAATGCTCTCTCTTTTTCATCTCTTCTTGATCTAGTTTGAAATGGTGAAATGATTAGGATTTTATAGGCATTTCTCTAGTTTCCTAAATATTAGATCTTGATAGTTGACATTTGTAAGTTGAAATTGAGTCAATAAAATACTACAAAAAAAATATTTTAAAATGGGTCTTAGGACTTAAAGGGGACCCATTCACCCTTAGGAAAATGGGTTCCAACCTATAAGTATAGGACACACATGCTCCAATGTGATTTGATTATTGATTGTATTAATTAAATGTTGGTTCTACCTTCAAAAAATGAGAATAATAAGGCTTTGGAATGCATAATAAAGGGAATTAGGGCCTATTTAGGAAGGGTGAAAATTCATAAATGTAAGGTCACTAAAATAGGTCCAAATTAAGCATAAAATTGTACTATCACCTACAAGGGAGTAGCAAAGGATTTTTTGGCATGAATCAATGATTAAAATGAGGTCTAGGATGATGCCCTTAAATACAAATCCTCAATACACAACTCAAGTCCTTTGGCATGTAATTTGATGAGTGTATTATATTTCTAGAAAGTTGGCCTTAGAATCAAGGTATTTAAAATTTAAAATTAGAGGATTAGAGCCTAGGTGCAACCCTATCTAAGGATTATGTTATAAAACATTAAAACATATTTGTTTGGGGTTAGTCAATTACAATCTAAAAAAGGCCAAGAGACATGAGTCTATGGTCAAGGTTGTGGTTGTTGGGGAACACTTGAGAACAAGGTTCATAAATGGTCACTCATACCTTCACTTATCATAGTTTAGTAGGATGTTCAACCTTCATTCCTCTAACCTACTTATTATATGGAGGGTAGTAGAGGAAAATACTAATTCCTACAATCCACTATATAAGTTTTTTCGATCTTATGTGTAACATGAACCCACATTTTTTAATCTTTATTTGTGTTTCTCTCTAGTTTGGACACATATAGCAAGGTCACTTTAGGGATTAAAAATAAGGAAACTACGAAATCAAATTATATTCAAGGCTCATTAAGCTCATGTTTACAAAAAAAAGTCTAATATGCAATTGAGCAAAGGACCCTTTATTTATAAAAGAAGCCCTAAACACTAAAAAAAATCCCACTAAAAACATCTATTCAAAAATTATGTGTTTTGTGGTCATATGGAGTTCTTCAAGAATCTTATTTGGTTTTGTCCTAAAACTCAAGAGGTTCGGAATTGGATCCATGAATTTTTCAAACTATCAAGCCTACCCCTCTTCCTAGCATATGATTTTACTTGAATATTGACCTTATCTCCCACACAAATATACTCAAATTGGAATGCTTTTAGAGTGAAAATTTTCTCTAACATCTAGAAAAATAGAAATACTACTCTTTTTTCTAGTTGTTATATTGATGTCAATTATTCTTTGTATACTAAAGACATAATTTTCTCTAATAGTCTTATATAAATCCATGTGTAAGCTCACAAAGTTGCACTTGAACTTGTTCATCTTCAAAATTTGTTGGATCATTGGGGGAATGGCCTTGCACTATTGCTATAGTTTTTGTGATCAAGGGTGTTGACATGGGTGTAGCCAACCTGCAAGTTCTAATAGTGGATCTCGTTCTCATGGTCGCCATGGCTCTCAGCCTTCAGCTTCCAAGAATATTGTTGCTCATGGAGGGTGGGATTGACCCTCCCAAATACCCTCTATCTCTTCTCATGGATGGGGTGATGCTCTTGGTTGGTTTGAATCAAGTAATTTTCCCTGCCTAGAGTTGGTCATCTCTCCAACTTGTCCACAACAACCTCTAGACAACCCTCTTAAAGAAGAATAAGGCACTTTCATTGGTTAGGAGTCGGTTGATGATGTTTCTCCTAAAAATATTTAGTGAGATCTAGATGATAAACATCCTCCTCCATCTAGTTTTTCTTTAGTTTCTTAGACCTTGTTGGGCTTGGCCCTTTTATTATTCTTTTGTCTTTGTTTTGGACATGGTTTAACCAGAATTTGTGGATGGCCCTCTCTGCTACCCTCCCTTTTTTGTAAATACTATACTATCCTTTAATCAATAAAATTAAATAAAAATATTCATAAAAAATGCAAATGCTTTGTAGGCAAAGAATTGAGAATGACAACATAATTCAATGCCTTGTTGATTGTTAGACTCCATTTGAATCTCTATTTGAAATATCTCCCACTTTGGAGGTGTAACCATTGGAATTCAATGGTTTTCCAATCGTGCATAATTAATTGCATGTCTCGCCTTAGACTACACCTAAATGAGTCGTCAAAGATTTGATATTTGAGAGAAGTTCCACTTTGGTTCAAACTATCTACATCTAAATATGGGTAGTTAGGGTGGAAAGTTTTTTTGCATGTTGAATGATGTAACAAATATTTTAAATCCTCCTTCAACTTTTGACAACTAAAAGAAGTTGGTGGGCTCTACCATACTTGAAAATGATTGACATATTAACTTCTTTTATTGTGAGTTGTTAGATTTGAGTTGACATGACAAAAATCCAATGCTTCATCTACTTCTCAAAGAAAACCCCCATTGTTCTTGTTTGCATTCTCAAGAGAACATGTGGCATATGTAAGAAGGCTCCACAACCAAAAAATGTTTTAAGTATATGTAGGCTATGTTGTAGGTGAAGACCTCTCTGCACTAAGGAAAACAAAAAATAAATCAAAGTTGGCCCTACCAATGTTGATGTGTCTTCTTGTGTTAGTTCACAAATCCCCTCATGCCATTATAGTGAAAGTGATGCAACAAATCAAACAACACACACTACTCCAAGCCTCCAAAACATTTGGTGGCTAGGAAGAAACAACATTTTTTTTACTATTGTAATTTAAAGTACTATAAGAAGAATGGTCAAATCTAGAAGACAAACAAATAAACGATACATAGATAAATATGACATAAAAAAATAAAGTGAATATACGTATAAAATACATAAATAAAAAAAAAAGATTAAATATATAAAAATACATTTATATACAAATAAATAAAGAAGTCAGAAAATAAATTCAAACTTTACAAAATATTATACCGAGCGGCTATCAATGTACTCCTACACCATAACATGACCTCAAGATAAATACAAAACTAAATAAGAAATAACATGGGTAGACAGATTTCAGCATCACGGTAACATATAAAGTTGGCAAGCCAGTAAATAATGTCCGTATCGTGGAGGGCATTGACCTACTTTTTCCTAATAGGTATCTCATGTTCTAAATCTCTTTAAGTCCATTTAGAATGATGAAAAGATTAGGTGCCTCAATAAAGCCAAATATGCTGGGAAAGGAAAAACTAAACTGCCCCAAATGATGATGTGTATGAATTGGGATATGGGATACCTAGAGCATTGCCAATCTTCTCAACGTGCAATCATATCATTGCCCCACCTCATATCAGATTCTAAAAATCGTTTATGTTGCCTTCCCAACAAGAACAAGAATATATATTATTCACTTTTTGTGCACTTCCCCGGTTTGTGCACGTTTCTGGGTGCAGGGCAGCAGGTGTGGGGCAAAGGAAGGGAGGGGAGGTGAATGGTTAAGGGACCATCTATCGTGTATCCCAATCATGGTGGGCTCCACTTACACGTCTTTTCACCGCCGTGGGTTCCACTCACGTGGCTTCCACCGGCCGTGGGACTAAATGCTACATAAGAATTTAAAATTTATATATTAATGTGCACAAGTAATTAAACTTGGTACAAAATTTGTGTCTAAAGTTAATATTTTTTTTATGTTGAAGGTAAAAGACTAGTCAATCGGTTTAGGTTAATAGCTTTTTTAATATTCAAGCAAATAATTGTAATTATAGTTGTAATATATGAACATACAATATTTAATTTTATAAATAACATAAAAAAAATCAAAGATGATCAAGTGAGTTATTTTTTTTGGATTGAAAATGTGTCAGTTTTTTGTATCAGCGTTACAAATCATATTCTATGATCCATCATCAGGGTAATATGCAAACAAAAAAGAGAGACATGATGGATCATGAGGTATGATATGAAACGTTGATACAAAAATCTGGCACAATTTCAATCCACGAAAAATAGCTCACTTGATTATCATGGACTATGAAAACTTTATGCAAATAATTGTAATATTATGTACTAGTAGTCGTAACATATGAACACAAAGTATTCATTTTTACAAATTACATAAAAAATAATCGAAGATGAGTCAATGTGTCTAAGCTAATACTTTTTTCATACTAGTTAAGAAGTGAGATATTAGATTTTTTTATAGTTCAAGCAAATAATTGTAATATTACGTATTAGTAGTGGTAACATATGAACAAAGTATTCATTTTTACAAATTACATAATTTTTTATCAAAAATAAGTCAAAGTGTTTAAGCTAATGCTTTTTTCCATCTAACAAGCAAATATTTGTAATCTTAAATACTAGTAATTGTAACATATAAACACAAAGTATTATTTTTACAAATTACATAAAAATAATAAAAAATGAATCAATATGTCTAAGCTAATGTTTTTTTCATTTCAATTAAGAAATGATATAATAGTAATCCAATCAAATAACTGTAATATTCAGTACTAATAGTCTTTACATATGAAAACAAAATATTCTTTTTACGAATTACATAAAAAATCAATAATAATTGACAATACATATCTGAATGCACATGTTTAAATTATTAATTTTTAAATATATTTAAACAACTCCACGAATACATAATTTTCCAATTACATCATGTAATAAATTTAAACTCTTTTAAACATTACAAAGATACGTCATTTTTTGGGTAAATTTTAATATATACTATTTAAAAAATTGAAATACACAATCCTACCGGGAAATTTCAAGTTTCGACGTGGAGTTGAGAATCAGATTTGTTTTCTCTGTTGTTTTGCTATTTAATTTTAAACGTGCATTTGGGCTAGAAAAGTTAAAGGGCAACTCGAAGCAATAATTACCTAAAATGCAAGGCCATACGAAACGCCACGTTACTTATATGCGTATGACTGATTTAGCTGTATAGTTTCGGTTTGTCTCTTTGTGTTTGCGTTAGATTAGAAAGCTCTCCCATATCCTTGGAAGTTCTTCATTTTTAATCCAAAAGTATAATGTGGTTGATCTCATTGTCTATCCTTCGCCCCCTCTATTATTCTCCCAGCTTTATATCAATTTAAAGGCCTTTTTTTTCTTTAGATTTATTGTTTTACCATCTTAGGTCAATTTTAGGTATGGATTGATATTGCATTTTATAAAAAAATAAATTTTGTCGATTTTTGTTTAATTTATTTTTGTTATAAGTTTTTGAAACATATGTTTAATGTGACTTTTTTATGTAGTGGTATTTAATTTAAAGATATTTGTGGTGTGTTCATTTAACAAGTAATTGTCGTGAAGTCGTTTACATTTAAGAAGCATTCATTGTAGTAGTCTTTTAAATTGGACTACTAAAATAAATCTAAAGAATCAACATCACTCTAAAGTATTTGTATGATTGAAGATTACTAATGTTGATCATTTCCACAACTATAAAGTCAATCTTTCAAGGGGGTTGACTTGGGGGAACTTGTCCCTTGTATTTTTACAAGCTCCTTAAGGTATTTTAAAATACTGCCAATCCTTGATGACTAACATGAAAAGATTCTAATGAACCCAAGAGCAAAAAGTAGAAAATCAATAAGATCATATCAGGGAGCCACAAGATAATCCATGACTATGGAATTGACCTAGATTTGTAGATTTCACTTGGAGATAGTAATAGCTCAACACATCATTTTGGCACACTCAAGTGATATATTTTTGTACCAAGATGATTAAGATCTACACATCATTATAATTATCTCTTCTCCATTGTCCTAGAACTAAGCACCTTTATCTCTACACATAAACACCTACCTCTAATAAGCTTAAACATTAAGATCATGTCATAATTCAAATTTGGAAAGAAATGTACCACTTCAACCCTTGGACTAATGTCTACTTTTAGCTCAAAGAAAGGAGAATTTCGATTCTCATAAATAATTGATTGCTACCACTAGACTTGGTCAATGAGCACATACCACGCCCATTAATTTGTACACACCCTATCCATTAATTTGCACACATACCCATTCTCATATCCAAATTCCTCTTGATCTCCTGAAGCTCTAAATCCTTTGATATCTTTAATCTCTATCTACTAGCACACTTGCATCAACTATGGTGATTATTACTTTTAAAATTTATATACGTATCATATTAGATGTAACACAACAACACAAACAATATCTCATCAAGTATACACCCCAAGTCCACATGATGCACATGGAACCTAGATACACATGTAACCCATAATCTATTGAATTTTCAACACATCAATAAAAACTTGTTCTAGTTCCATCCACATGTGAATATATATAAAAATGATTCAAAATATTGAATACACCCTCCATACAGACTCACCTCATTCTATTCTACTAATTAATCTAGGGAACCAAAGAATCCTTTATGCACTTATCACATGTTAGAAATTAATATTCCCTAAGCTCAATCATGAAAATCACCCTCCATACACCCCTCATTATATTCTATTAATTAATCTAGAGAACCAAAGAATCCTTCATGCACTTGCCACATATTGGAACTAATATTCCCTAAGCTCAATCATGAAATTTCACAAATAAAATGAGCCTAGGAGATATAAAAACTAAAATTATCGCTCGGGTAGATTTTACATGGATTGGTATGTTAAAAAACATGTGTGATAGTGGAGAGATATATATCATTGATATTAAATAATAAAAAATTATTTCCTTATTTTTAAGAAACTGAGGTATAGATTGAAATGTAGAAAAAAGGTGAAACCCTAGGATTTGGACTTTAGGGTTTAGGCACCTTTTCCTAATATTTCAATAAGAAATATAGATGACATGGGTTTGATGGATTTCAACAAGATATAGGATTAACTTACAACTTGAAAGGCAATTCAACTTGCCCTTGAATAAATCTAAAATGAACTTGAGGATGAAATGCAAGGATTCAATTGACCTAATGATGCAAATTATTGTTCTGATGTAAAAATAGCAGATCTAGGAAATCATAGATAAAAATAGACTACAAAAATGGACTAAGCAGGACATTGTGCATATGTGATTCAAATTTGGAGCTAAAAATGTTGGACATAGGTGCCCTAGGTGCCACCATCCTTGTAGGGATTTGATTTAGATTTGATTTCACAATCCTCTAGTGCCAGATCAGGTCTTCTATTCTTTGCTTGTTGCACTATCAGATCACTATTAGATATTTTTTAACTGAGTTTTTGTGAGTTTTCAAGGTGTAGGATTTGATTGCAACAATGAATAATTGATCTTCAAACTTCCTCCAATCTTCTTCAAACCTGAAACATGCAGATTCAAAGAGAGAGGAAGGGTTGTGCCATTTAGGGACTTACCTTAGTAAAACCCCATGTTAGTGTTTCCACTTCCACAATATAAATGTCAATGATAGAAAACCTATCCTTTTGAGGGATATGGCTAAATGATAAAAATAAATGATGAATCAATAATGAATTGTAACTCACCACCCTTCAATGGCTTCCTTGAAGGACTGAAGTCATACACATTGCCTCAAGGCTTGGATATTATTTGCTTGTATTACTTGGAGATCTACAAAGAGTTAGCCTTAAAAAAAAATGATAATATGAACATGGATAAGCTCATAGATGGTTTGACATGATGCTTGGATCTTGAATTGTTGCAATAAATCTTCTAATGGTTTCTCATGACTTTCTTGATAATTCCCTTGATAATTATATTGATAATACCTGATCATAAATTTTTTCTATTAGTTTCTAGATGTCTTTCAAATGATGCAATAACAAGGTATTTATGTGAAATTAATCTAATTTTCCAAAAAATAAATTATGACAATCGACTTTAGATATTTGAATTTCAAATAATAAAATTCCAACACTAACATATTTGATTTGAAGCTAAAATAGGGGACATAGGCACCCTAGGTGCCAATGTCCCAAACCTATTTTTTGAGGATTAAGGAGTCTAGGACAAAGTATTAAATGCATGCATTTGTTTTATGCTTGCAATTTGTTGAAAATCATAAAATGGGCCACAAAATGCACAATTTAAGAACTAAGTGTTTAATTAGTTCCAATTAATTAAGGGGGAGCAAAACATAGTGTGAAATTGTCAAAGGTGAAAATCTACAATGCTACATTTAGTCCCCACTTTAGTGAGAGCATGAACTTACACTCACACCCACACTAAAGTAGAAAATCTATGTCAAGAGGGGCTTGATTGTCCAAATGTTGAAGAGATAGGATGACAAAGGATCAAGGGGGGGTGTCAAAGCCCCTAGGATCCAAGATTCCATAGAAAACCAACATAAGCACAAAAGAACACACATGTATGTAATGCAATAAGACAACATACACAAACATACATGACAAAAACATGAAGCATACATGATGAAAACACATGAGATAACATAACAAAAATGAAAACAAAATAAACATAAACACGATGCTAACAAAAATCAAACATGAAGAAGACACACAAAAGACACACAACACAATACAAGGTTAGTACTAAAGAATTTGATTCAGTAAGGCATAGAGAACTCAACCTTAAATATGTCTGAAATACCAAATGACATCCATTGAATGAATGCTAGTCAAAGGAATTCTCCCATGAGGACTAGCGATGCATTATGCCACATCGCTCATGAGCCACATGGATCTACTAGCTATCAAACTACATTATTCTAGGTGTCAATGCAATATTGTGGGTTTCACAAGGCTAGCAAGTTACATTATGCTAAGACACTCATGAAACACATAGATATACTATTAAGAAAGTTGCATTATGCTCAACGACCATGTTAATAAAGGGGGTTCCACAAGGCTAGAAAGCTATATTATGTTAGACACTCATGAAACACATAGCTCTAATGTCAAGCAAGTTGAATTATGGTCAATAACCATGTTAATAAGGGGTGCTCAAGTTCACGACTGAACAAGCTTTGTTATGTTGAATCCATGAACTATCTTTCCAAAATATCACCTAAGAAGGTGCATAAACTTGCCTACGGAGGCACATAGATGAAAATATCACCTATGAAGGCACATAAAATCACCTATGAAGGTGCATAAAATTGCCTACAAAGGAATATAAGAGAAGGTCAAAATCTCAAGGGGTGTTATACACAAAACTACCACAAAAGGTGATTCAAAATATAGCAAAGGGGTATTGCTCAATACATGAAGGGTCACACCTTAGGGAATACTATCCATAACACTACTACCAAGTGGAACATCATACTCCAAGAAAAGTCACACTTAAAGGATATCAAGCCCAATATCACCACAAAGGAGACACAACATAGACTGAGAAGGCCACACTTCCATTGATAAGGCCACACTTTATAGATGTATACTATCATCACTAAAAGGGGACCATTTATTATTCAAATAATAAGCGGGGGACTATATGCCCCCTAAAAATGTTAGTGTACTTTCTACACTAACATTTTAAGGAGATACAAAGGGATCCATTGCTAGAAGGAATGCACCTAATGTAAGGCTACCTAACTCCTTGCCCCCCAAGTGTAGGTACAAAGGTGAGCCAAAAATGGATGATGATGTGTTGCTCCTTGTAAAATGAAATATGATTGCATAAAACTTAATTTATACCCCATGCATGGTAGTGAGTATTGTGTGATACTACAACTACCACATGGAAAGGAGAAGCAACTAATGCTATTTGTCTTGGGAGAATCTTGCATAATTAAGTGAAGATATTTTTGATGTTTTCGTTAGTTTTGAAAGGAGATAAAAAATACCTCTTATTTATTATTGTGTGTTGAGTTCTATGGGGACATGTATACCTTGTTATTTTATACCACATCCTTTTCCATTATAACCAATTTTTTTCAAAAGTTGGTAACCTCTTCCATAAATGGCTTCCATTTCTTTCGGGAAGGTGATTTTTTATAATTAATTTCATCATAAGTAGATGTGAAATTTTTGTTTTACTCCTTGCTAGAAGTTGTGGAATCAGATGTTCTTGATGGTCTAGTGATATATTGTGTTGATATCATTGTGGCTTTTTCTCCTTTTTATTTTGATTATGTAATCTTGTATTCCCTCATGAATGTAGATGTAAAATCTAACAATCCAAAATCATCATCAATTTTTTTTTTTCATAAATGAAAGACACTCCTCTAAATTTGTCTTGAATTTGTAAAGGTTCCACTTTTGAAGTTGGTATAAATTCTCTAAAAGGAATCTCTATTCCTGTTTCAATTTGTTAACAATTTTCAGATTTAGGATCAACTTTTGTCATGTAAACCTTATTGTTCAGTGTATTTCATTAAACGATGAAGCATTGAAGGAAATCATTTCATCTCATGAATTCATGACCTGCCCAAGAGAAGGTTATATGAAAGATCACGTGGCATGACATCGATGAGAGTTTGTAACAAAACCTTACCAACTTTAACATGTAATGTTATCACACCAAGTAGTTGTCTTCCCATGTTATCAAAACCTTTTATCGATAAATCAATAGGTTGAATTAAAGTTTTTTTCGCTCCAATTTTATCCAAAAAATGAACACTACAAACATTTATCCCTAGAACATTGTCAGTAAGGGTACGCCTAATCCCAGTCTTGTTAATAATAACCATTATCATCAAGGCATCATTTTATTTTTGTGTTTCCAAAGGGGGTAATTTATTTTTATAAAAGACAATGTCCATACTAGCTAAATTCATATTTTCAAGAAAAGCTACCACATCATTTGGCTGTATAGTAGGAGGAAAATTGAATTTTTGCAAAGCATCTTGAAGCATTCCATGATAAATAGGTGATTTTTGAATCAAATCCCACAAATAAATCTTAGTAGGAGTGTTACGAAGTTGTTCTAAAAGATCATATTCTTTACACTATGCTAAGGACTGTTAGGTGTGGGTGGGAGGTATTGTTGAGGTAATGGGATGGATTGTGTTTGTTTTGATTTTTTATTGTTTCTAGTGTTATATGTCTGAGCAATTGTGTGATAACTTGGTTGCTTCAACACATGATTACTAGTGAGTTGTTTTGTAAAGTTTAGGATATGGCCAAGAAGTTTAGAAGATCCTATAATGAGAGGTGACTTAGGAAGTCAAATAAATAGAGGAATTTTAAGAGGTTAAATAATTAAAGGGATTTTAGGAGGTCCAATACTTAAAGATTTTTTAGGAGCTCCAATAATTAAAGGAGATCTAATAGCCAATTGTGCATTCATAACCTCAATGGAGTTGACTACTTGTTGATGATTTTTTTTATCATGGGGGGATATAATGGCACCTTAGTATCTTCATCTATGCAATACATCTTGTTGTATTTTAAAAGAAATGTATCAATTATTTCATCCTATTATTTACCAATATATTCCCAAGTAGGAGAGGTAGGGGAGAGAATCAAACAAGATTCTCATGACACTCAATGATTGGATCTTCTAACACCAAGATACCTTCTTCCCAAGTAGGTGAGGTGTCGAGAGAAGAATACCCTGATTTCCATGATTGTCAATGATTACATTCTCTTGTATCAAGCTAACCTCACACATAGGAGAGATAGTGAGAGAGGGATACATGAAAAATAACAAAAGAGAAATAAACTCATTTTCATATGCTTGTAACAAAAATTATTTAAAATTCTTAACAAGATCTAACAATAGAACATGAATTATGATAACAAAAGTTTTTGGCAATGAGAAATTTGTGTTATGTCCTATGGATCAAGCTAGAAATGTTCTTAGAAAAATAAATAGTCACAAGATTGATATTCAAAAATTGATGCCAGATCTGGGTAGAGATCAGAGACAAGATTCTGAACAATAAATTTGGGTTCAATTTAGTTGGACAAGGGTGCCTGAAGTGCCTATGTCTTGCATAGGTTTTTCAAAAATTCAAAATTTGACTGTGTATGATATTGTTTTGAGTTCTTGTTTCTATGTGCAGATAGGTGTGATAGTGAATAGTTTTCTAGTATTTACCTAGTTTATGATTATGTAATTCACAATACAAGTGTGCAAAAATTTTCCCAATTTTTAAGCAATATAACATAATTGTAAATGCAATTTCTAGATCTAAGATGCAACAATTAACTGATTCTAATATGCCAAAATATGAAAATGATGATATTAATGCCTTTTTGAAACACAATACTGTAATTTTCCACATTTTGAGCTATTTACAAGATTCCTAAATGAATGCAATGATCAATTTCATATTTTTTAGATTTAAGTGACCTAATGCATATTTTTAGATGTAATTTTAATGTAAATCAGACCTAAGATAACTAAAACCAACCCTATTGCAATCTATGATGCAATATTATATACAAGTTTTTGAATTTTTATGCCTTTTATGATGCAAAAATGAATGCCTAAATGAAAAATTCCAAAATAATGCAATGTTAAAACTAGATCTAGGATGTTTTGATTCAAATTAGAAGGTCTCTAATGTTAACATGTTAGGTTCACCAAAATGAAATGTAGAAAAAAGGTGAAACCATAAGATTTGAACTCTAGTGTTTGGGCACCTTATCCTAATGTTTCATTAAGAAGTTGGTGGGGGTTTGCTGAATTTGGACAAGATATAAGAATGGATTAAAACCTAAAAGGTGATTCAACATAACATTGACTAAATATGAAATGAACTTGAGGATGAAATACAATGATTCAATTAACCTAATTATGTAAATTACTATTTTGATATGTAAAAATAGTAGATATGGGAAATCACATATAGAAATAGACTACAAAAATGGATTGAGTGGGACATTGTGCACCTATGATTCAAATACATAGGTCCCCCAGGCACCATTGTCCTTGTAGGGATAATTCAGATCTAATTTCACAATCCTCAAGTACCAGATCAAGACTTATGTTCCTCGCTTGTCACACTATCAGATATTTTTGTAACTAAGTTTATGTGAGTTGTCAAGGTGTAGGATTTGATTACAATAATGAATACTTTATCTTCAAACCTAAAACCTGCACATTCAAAGAGAGAGGAAGGGTTGTGCCATTTAGAGGCTTGCCTTATTCAAACCTTGTGTTAGTGTTTCCACTTCCACAATGGCAATGTCAATGATAAAAAAACTATCCTTTTGAGGGATAGGGCTAAATGATAAAAATGAATAACAAATAAATAATGGAATACAAATCACCACCCTTCAATGGCTTCCTTGAAGGAATAAAGTCATACAAATCTCCTCAAGGCTTGGATATTGTTTGCTTGAATTTATTGGAGACCTACAAAGAGTTAGCCTTCACAAAAAATGATAACATGAACATGTGTAAACTCACACATGGTTTGAAATGATGCTTGGATCTTGAATTGATGGAATAAAACTTCTAATGGCTACTCTTAACTTGCTTGATAATGCTCTTGATAATAATTGATCAATTTTTTTCCAATAGTTTATATATGTATTTCAAAAGATGTAATAACTAGGTATTTATATGTAATTATTCTAATTTCCCAAAAAATAAATCTTGAGAACCGACTTTAGATATCCAAACTTCAAATAATAAAATGTCAACATCGACATATTTGATTTTGGAGCTAAAATAGGGGGTCATAGGCGGCCTAGGTACTAGTGTCCTAAACCTATTTTTGGAGATTAAGGAGTCAAGAAAAAAGAATTAAATGAATGCATTTGTTTTGTTCTTTCAATTTGTCAAAAAATGATAACATGGGCCACAAAATGCATAATTTAGGAAATTAAGTGTTCAATTAGGTCTAATTACTTAAGGGGGAGCAAAACATAGTGTGAAATTGTCAAAGGTGACAAATTATGATGCTACATAGATCTACAAGCACCCATAAAAAAATATTGTGGTAAATATTTACATGAAATACCCATCAATACTAATTTAGAGTAAGAAATCATAAATGCCATAGGTTTTGAATCTATGGTGGCCCTACCAGCACTATACTTCAAAACATACTTGCTCACTATGCTTATTGATAAACGTAACTTAAATATTGTCACATTTCACCGCCATGTAGGTGAGATGATATTGAATGTGGAGGATTTATTAAGGATTATTTATATATTAGCGAGAGGAAGTAGATTGGATTCTTTGAACACTACATTTTATTAGGATTAAGAGTTTCACTAGTGATTAATGGATCAGGTGGTTGTTAATATGATGTGATTTTTTCATAGAGATCATGATAGGAACATCATCTAGGAGGTGCAAGCGGCTATTATTCAATGTTGTTTTATTCATTCTTCATAATGGATATGGTTCACATACTTTGGTCGCATATAACTATGTGAGGAGGTAGAAGAGTAGCATATCGTGTTCACATGAGGTTGGTGTGTCCTAGTTTATCCCTACAATTTTCTTCATATGTTTTTTGATGATTGTGCTATATCTTCATGAAGTTCATCCTTAAATTGTACCAATTTTAAAATTAAATGACGCCTTATTCTTGGATGAATAAGATCAATTCAAATGATTCCCATCCAAAATAATGATGTTCAAAATTATCTTCACTATTGCTAGTGAGTTATGGGGACCACTTTGAAGTCTCTATGATTTTTTATTTCTATAGCTAGAGGCTCAACTTCCCTTATTGAGACACTAATAAAACTAGATTTTTAGTTTTGAACACCCTATTTTCTTTTATCCAACCAAAGATTCACCCTTTCTATCCTCATGACCTACATCTTAGTAAGGGACATTCTACCAAAAATTTATATCAAGCTAGATGGTTTGCAATTAACACACTATGCAAAGTTCTCTTGAATATTTCATTCCACTCTCACTTCGATGATGGTGCTTTGTTCCTAATCCCCTTGGATTATGGTGCTTGATTACTAATCCTCTTATCTTCAAGCATGTGGACTTTCCTATTTTATCACTTTACTTCTATCTATCACTTCAACCATTCATTCTTGTTGTTCCTTCATGTTTCTAGGTATTTGTACTTTTTTTTATTTATGTTTTCTCCTTTATCCCTTTTAGATTCCTTATAATTTGTACTAGTAAATTTTGGGTATCTATTTTTATTTTATAATTTATAATCAAGAATTTTTAAATAATAAGGAAATCAAAATAACCCTCTATTCTAAAAGACATGCAAACCTTGTGATCAAGATAAATGTAAATTTAAAATCCATTGAAGTATGTTAGGATATGCTCATAGATATCTTGAAAATGATAAAATATAGTTTCTCAACTAATTACTTCAAAATACTAGTAGCATGTACCTATGATTTTCTTTTTTTTAGGAAGCTTTGAAGCTTTATTTAGGAGAATGAATGGTTGGTATTTGAATATAAAATATATAGTTGATAAATCATTTAACTATGTTCACCCTATTGATAATCTAGGCTCACTTCCTCCAATTCTACAAAATTTATCTAAAACAAACTCACAAGGAATTCATATTCACTCTTTAATAATTTGTGGATTTGGGTGTAACAACTACTCAATTAATCACTAATAAAATATGGAAATTAGTGAGTAATATAAGCATAGCTTAGATTTGGATCAAACACTTGACTAAAATATTTCTTTTCAAAACATAAAAATGAGTCTACAATCTCTATAATGATGCAAGTATTGTTGGAGATTGAAGATTGTATCAAATGGTTGCCATTAATGTCAACAAGTTGTCATTGATGTCAACACAGTACTATATGCATGAATCATTTACCATAAGTTATTTCCCATTGAATCTAACCATTATATGTGCTTTGGTGTGTTGGATTTTAGGTCTGGTTCCTATCGTGTGACAAACTATGATTCAGATATTTAAAGATCTTGGCCGACTTAGCATATGCAATACTTTATGGATGTTTGGTCGACCTAATTGATGAATATGATAGACACACACACACACATATATGCATATATGTCTCTTTGGAACATACAATGGATGCGAGGTTATACAAGAAGGATATAGAGACAGAAAAGGGTGTAAATATAGAAGATCAAAATAAGCAAAGCAAGAAAATACTATAAGTGCATGATTAGAGCAGAACTATTGAGAAATTATTGATATAAATTATTACCTTTACCGAGCTTCATCTAGAACTGAATTTAGCACAAGAGAGGTGTAATTCATCAGTTCACTTTTGTGGCAAGCCATCACTTTTGTATATCTATGACAGTGAGCCATCTGGGTTGTAGCCCTGTGGACAGTGAATCCAGATAGTGAGTCCTTATTCCAAGTAGTGAGCTTTATTCCAAGAAGTGAACCTTATTCTATAAAGTGAGCGTTATCTTAGTCAATGAGCCTTTTTGTAATCAATTTTGATATTCTCTATAGTGTGAGCTAATCATCACCGTGGTTTCTCCCTCATTGGGTTTTCCAATCTGGTGTTACTATGTTTATTTGATGAATTTCAACTTTTGCATTTATAGATAAATAATTTATGTAGTATTTGAATTTAGTTCCATTAAAAAGTTAAGGAAATGAATTTGGTGACAACTCATTCACCCCCTACTTAGTTGTTTTGTTCAACAATTGGTATCAGAGCGAGGTCCTTTAGAATAAGTCTAACAACTTCAAGGAGATCTTGGCAAGTTGAACTAAATGATGAAGGGATCCAACTTAGATGAAGAATTAAGAACAAAGACCTCAGAGTCTGAGAATGAAGATCTGAAATAAAATGTCAAGCAAGTTGGTGAATGTATTCAAAAACTAAGAAATCAGATCAAAAAATTTAAGTTGAAGCATAAAGAAGTTTATCAAGAACTAAAAGAAGAAAAGGAGACTGTTGAAAATCTAAGCATGAGACTTGAATAAAGAAAAAAGGTGGAAGAGAGTTTGAAATTGGAAATTGAGCAAAGCAAAGAAGTTATCAATCGAAAGACAAAAAAATGTGAAAAGCTTGAACATGAAGTAGTAACTCTTAAAATTGATCTAGAAAAGGCAAAAAGTTTTGAAGACAAATTCAAGATAAGTTTAGGATTGCTTGATGAATTGATTTCATTTCAGAAGCCTGCAAAGGATAAAGGTGGTCTAGGACTCAAAGAAGGAAAAAGTTCAAAAACTAATCCAAGTTTCAAAAAAATGAATAGTAAAAGGAAAGGAAGTACTTATCAAGGAAAGAATAGAAGGATCAATACTGAAAGGATACCCAACCGACAACCTAATAATCAAAGGTTCCCATCTTTTAATGGAGTTTGTTACTCATGCAATAAATTTGAACATAAAGCAACATAATGTAGAAGTATGATGAATCAAAATAGATTAAGTCAGAATATTGGATTCTTTGCTAGACAATGTTATGTGTGCAACAAGTTTGGACATAAATCTTCTGAATCTAGAAGTTAGATAATGATGAACAAATCCAATATCGATAGGAGATTTCATCCATTCCAAGGTTACTATTACATGTGAAATATTTTTCGGCATGAGGCTAAGTAGTGTAGGACAAAGATGAATAAAAACTCTCATGATCAAAGAATTGTTGTGTGCCACTCTTGCAACAAACCAACACATTTTTTAAAATTCTGTAAGAAAAAAGTTGGGAAGAAACCAAATCTAGAATAGAGGGACAAGTTTATAAACAAGGTAAATATAGAAGAAGTGAGAAGAGAAATGACAAAGATTTGGAGAAAGAAAGAAGAACCTAAGAATAAGGACAAATAAGAGAATCTTGTATCTACATCCGATGTAGATGCCCCTTCTATGAATTGAATCAAGTAATGGATTCAGGGGGAGCAGTCATAGGAAAATTTATCTAACCCCCGATATAAGAGTTGTCATGCGATGAAACAAGGATATGGGATGAAAATTCTCATTCTAAAGGCAATGAAGAAAAAACTAGTAGAAAACAAGCAATACAAAAGATTTGCGGAACCATTTTTTCTTGCAGTACATTTCATAATATGTTTGAATTTTTTGGTGGAAGAAAGATCTGATAGACTAAAGTACGAATGATGATGTCACAAGCATTAAATTATCCTTTATGATGAAACCCTAAAAAATGACAGTAAGGGAGATTGAGTAGTCATTTTGATTTTTGAAGTGAACGATCTGAGAAGTAAAAGAGTTCGATTTTTAGCAAGCGAAAGTACATAGAACAAGGTTGAAGCAACAAAGTCAAAGGAAATGGCAATATTCAATCCACACAAAAATGAATTGCAAAAAATGAGTAAGTTACAGATTAATGAATTTGATCATGAAAAGATTAGGAATCTCGAGACTTCTCTTTTAGTTGAGCAAATGCAAATGGTCTGGAATCTAGGGCACAAGGGATTAGACATTTAGAGTGAATTTACATACTTTTTGAATGTGGACATTGTTCAGGATATTCTAAGTAGAATTCAAGGTGAACAAATGATCCTTGATAAACCCTATGAAATCACAAATTTTTTTTTTGTAGTAATAACAAGATTATGCAATAATGGAACTATTCCAGTCAAGAAGTCTATAAAGAACAAAGAGGTCGAAACCCTAACTAGGGTAACAAGAGATCAAAGGGAACTTATAATTCACACCATAATCGACCCAGTAATAAGGTAGGTGGCATATGACATATTATATAAGATTTATTTCAGGAATAGGGAAGGTTCTACCTCAGCGATTGCCATTTATGTTGCACATCAAAATGGTTAAGAATAAGGCAGATTTTGACTTGTGTGAATTTCTAAGAAGTCAATTAATGGAAAATATAACAATGAAAAAGAATGACAATTATTCTTTTTTCTTTGGATCTCTGGTTATATGCTTGATGATGTATTTTCTAAGTTCAATGCCATTGAAATAATTTTTTTTGTGGAAGTCAGATATACCTATTAGGAAGCAAGTTTATCAAAAAATTAACTGTCTAACTAAAAAAGAAATGGTTTGCAAAGAATATTTTGAAATCAAAATGAATGCATGGAATTCTGGTGTGGTTTCCTATTGGCATATGGATTGTAAGTGTTTTCATTGATGGCAACCTAAATGACATCAACCTAAATTAAATCCTAAGTATTACATCTGATCTATAGTATAATGTTGATTTCTATCGGCATAATAGAGTAAAGAATAGGGCATTTGATTACAAGCATAAAAGTTGATCTGAAAATCTTACCAGACAAATATTTCGGGTTGTGGATCTCTAAGGAAGGTTTTTTGATGTTTGTAATACCTTGGTGAAGGATTTTTTTGATGCACACTCACTAGTACATGCTCTAGAAGATCCGATGCAGTAATTTTTTGGTTATCTATGCTAGAAGGCTGAACCGATGAGTATAGTAATCGCGGATGTACAAGGAGTAATAAATTAAATATCTTCTTGCTCGATTAAGTTTTTTTGGGTCCTCTCTTTGTATTAACCGACTTTGGAGGATGTGCATAAAGAATTAGTGGTGGATCTAGCTGACAAAATGAAAGTAACTTAATACTTTATGAAGCCAATTGATGGATGAGTAAATCTTGGTTAACACATATATATATGAGATCGGTTCTATAATTTTGAAGAGTGTAAGGTATGTGATTAGAAGCGAAGAAGTGTGAAAACATGTGAATATGTGTGTGGAGTGAGATTCAACAAAATAATAGTGCAAACTAGTCCAGGTGTTGAGTGAAGAGTAGAGCTGAGTAGAGTAGAGCTGAGCGAAGAGCAGAATCAGTATGTAGATCTAGAATTCAATCTATGAGCTTCACTAGAACTATAACCTGACATAAATAGATGCTATAATCTCAGTTCAACCTTTAGATGGTTTAAATCTAAACTTTTGTATGGAAGTGAGCCTCTTCTTTTGAGCAGTGAGCTCTAGGAAGTGTGTCTAAATGCAAGTGCATTCTCTTTTGTAAACAATTATATTTGAGTACTAAAATTATGGATTAAAATCCACCAAGGTTTTTCCCCTAATAGGGTTTTCACACAAAAATATGTGTGTCATGGTGTTATGAATGTTTCCTTTGAATGCATACATATTTTCATTAATGTAATGTTTAAATGGTTTCAAGTTTCAGATTGATAAAGTTAAGATTTTTTGAACATTGATTCACCCCCCCTCTTAGTGTTCCCTTGAGTCCAACAATTGGTATCGAAGCTCAGTTCCTTTGAAGAAGTTTAAAATCTTGAGGTGGATCTTGGAATGTGATGGACTCTGGTAGTCTTCAACAACAACTTATGGTTGCACTTGATGACCTTGATCAGTCTAAAGAAGAACTATAGGAATTAAAATAAAATCTTAGAGATGCCGAGAAATTCATCTAGTCATTGAAAGATCAGATTGTTAAATCCAGGGAGAAAAGAAAGGATCTCTGTCATCAAATACAACAAAAGGAGAACAAAATTATGGATGATGCTCACTTGAATCAAACCTTGAAGAAAATAACCAAAGAATGTGAAAAGCTTGCTAGAGACAATACAAACCTAAAACATGATATGTAATATATGATGATGAAGATGACTAAAGAGATTGAAGAAAGGAATAAAAATGAAGAAAATATTGCTTAGACCCTAAAAGAAGAATATGATGAATGTAGTAGAATAAAAGGAGAATTTAATCAGTTGTAAAGTGAATTACAAAGAACCAGAAACAATGAAGAAGAACTTAGTAAGAAGATTGCTACTCTTAGGAATGATCTTGTGATTACAAATGAGTACAAAGAAAAGTTTAAGATTAGTTCAGTGAAGCTTGATGAGCTAACTCAAGGACAAAAAAGTGGAAATGATAAGAGAGGTATTGGATATAAAAAGGAGAAAGCTCCAGATTAGGACAAAACAATTTGAGACAAAACAAAAAGGGAAGGTATTTGGTAAGACAACCTAATGCACAAAAGTTTAAAGGGTATTTTTTTTCTTATAATAATTTTAGTCATATGGTTGCTCAGTGTAGAAGTAATATGAAGTCAAGCATTTCATCATTCTCCAATTAGTGTTTCGATTGCAAAAAGTTTTGTCATAAATCAATTGAATGCAAAAATGTGTCAAGTTACTCTGTTGATAGAATAAATGTTGAATGTTATACATGTGGAAAATTTGGGCATGTCTCTAAACAGTTCAAATAGAGAGGAAACCAATGGAATATACAAGAAAACATTATGTACTACAACTGCAATAAGTATGGTCACATTGTAAAATTCTGCAAAAACAAAAATGTAGATAGAAGAGCTCCAGTATACAGAGGTAGATATATAGAGAAAAATGATAAAGAAAAATAAAAAGTGACTATAGATGAAATCAGAGATCAAATGAAAAAGACATGGGTAAGGAAGAATGATTCTGATGCCGGAAATGGTTCCATACTAGAACCTGCTTTTGGTAATTCTTTCGGTAATTCTTCCGGTAATTGATTTTAGGCCACTGGCCTAGGGGGAGTCTTTCAAGAAAATATTTCCTCCCCTGTCTATGGATGGTACCAGAATGATGAGAATAGTCAAGAAGGTGCATTTATGATGTACAAAAGTTTTGGATATCTTTCACAAAAATAATTCAGACAATTCATAGGTCCACAGAAGATTTTTTTGTCATTGTTTGAGAAAAAAGAGTTTGCAAAAATTTAGGGCAAACACTTTTATTGCACATGTGAGAACTATATAATTCAAGTTGAAACCATCATTTTTCACTTTGCATCAAAGAAAAAAAGGAGGTGAGCACTTGATAGATAGATTACAAAGCAGTAAAATTGATTCATCGACAAATTTTTAAAATCTACCAGGTATTTCAAATTAATCTCAAAATCTTCATGCAATTTGGTGTGCAATGGAAAACCCTAAATATGAAACTAAAATGGAACAAATAAAAGGGTTGATCACTCTAGATGAATATAATAGTGCAAATATTAGGTCTATGAGGAATTGTTTACTACCTGATGAATTGAAGCAATTGAGCAAAGCTAAACATGGGAATTTGGATATTTGGAATGAGTTTTCGTACTTTGAGAATGTGGAATTCATGAAATTCATATTGAGAAGATTACATGATGATGTTCTAACTTTGGAAAAACATTACATAATTTCAAAGGAGGTAATTGAGAATTTAACTGGACTTTGCAAAGTTGGAGATATACCAAGGAAGAAATCTATCTGGAACAAAGAGGTCAAAACCCTAACTGGAATAATCGAAGATCAGAGGGCCTTAATAATTTAGAAAATAAAGAATCCTATTACAAAGTATATTGCACACAAGATAACATACAAAATATTCTACAGAAATTGAGGAGCGACATCGGCTGGCATAGTCTACATTTCTCACAAAATAATAATTGAAGGTCATGACTTTGACCTATGTGGGTTGTTAAAGGATGATCTCATGGAGAATGTACAACTGACAAAGGAAATAGGTTATCCTTTCAGGTTTGGTACTTTGATTACATGTTTACTAATATATTTCTTGAATTGGTTGCCGAAAATTGACAATGTGGTATGGAAGGAAAATGAAGTGGTATGCAAACAAATATATTCATACTCTAGGAGCTTGGCTGATTGGGATATAGAATTTGAGAAATTATTTAAGAATGTGCTTGAAAAGTGTGGTTCAGTCAATATTTCCCTTCCGGTAAGATCAATTGAAGTTGGTTCCTCTTCCAGTGGTATTGATTAAGGACAAAAAAGAGGTAAAGAAATTGTTGAATACAACCCTCTAAAAAGCAAAGTTCCTAGAATTGAGGAAAAAGGAAAAGAACAAGAAATTGTGGACATTCCAGATGAAGAATATGATGAAGAAACTGAGGATCCATTGAAAAATGAATCTGAACTAGAAAAAGGTAGTGAAGAAGAAGAATGTATGACAAAAGAAACACTACAACAACTTATTCAAGGAGAAGGTGGAATGTAGAGAATAGCTAGGTTATGGTCTGTCAAACCATCATATCATCAAGACATGATTCTAAGTGTGTTAAATGATCATGTTGAGAAATGCAAGATTAGATTGGAAATCTTGCAAAAAATTCTGTCCGATGAAATGATTGAATGTAGCAAAGAACCATTGAATTTTGAAGCTCAAGAAAAGAAAGTTGGTGAGGTTATCTATCACTTGAAGGAGCAATTCACACTATCCCTTTCCAAACTGAAGAAGAAAATGAATGAGTTAAGGTAATGCATAAACTCAGCCATCGAAATCTACAACTATTGCATCCATTGGCCCCATGTAGTCAACAATTACACAGAGAAATTGGAACATATTGAAACAAAATTGAATGACATTGGTAAAAGCTTTGACATGTTGCAACATCTGGATGGCACCTTCAAGAAAATAATCCGGGAGGTATAGTCAACACACACAAAAATCATACTCTCCAAGAACACTCTTGTGGATACTTTTTGGAAGGTAAAGGATCAAATCGAATGGAAGTTGGAGCAAATGGTGGAAATATTGAGGAATGGTGAGAAACTGGAAGAAGCAATTACATTTCCTGAATCTCTAACTGAAATTGTTAACAAGACTTCCAAGAACAATAGTTTGATCATCATCATTGGAATCACAATAGATGCTTGGGAGACATTCCTTCTAGAAGCGAAGAAAAACCATAAGATAATATTCTAAAGATAGCAGTTAATTATTTTCAAGTTTTTGAAGTTTTGATCAAAGGAGGAAAACTGTCGGCATATTTGTGTTAAAGTTTTGAAGCCTTGAGGATTTTGAACACATATTTTGTCTCTATTTTGTCAGTATCACTTTTTGTAATTTTGGCATATGGAATCCATGCTTTTTCATTGACATCAAAGGGGGAGAGAATGCAGTAAAAATGCCTTATAGCAAGAGAGAATACAATATAAATCTCATGGGGAGAAAATACAACAAAGTTTGACAAATTGTACCTATAATGATTTTGACACTTCATTTTCACTAAGTGTTGTCATCAATGCCAAAGGGGGAGATTGTTAGCATATGGATTGTAATTATTTTCATTGATGACAACCTAAATGAAAACAACCTAAATGGAATCAACATAAATGACATCCTAAGTCTTACATCCGATTTGCAACATAATTTTGGTTTCTATCGGTAGAACAAAGTAAAGAACATGACATCCGGTTACAAGCATAAAAGTTGATCTGAACATCTTACCAGATAGATATTTCAGGTTGTGGATCTTTGAGGAAGGTTTGTTGATATTTGTAATACCTTGGTGAAGGATTTTTTTGATGCGCACTCATTGGTATGTGATCTAGAAGATCCAATGCACTAATTTGTTGGTTATCTATGCTAGAAGGTTGATCCGGAAAGTATAGTAATTGTGGATGTATAAGAAGTAATCGATTAAATATCTTCGTGCTTGATTAAGTTTTTTTTGGGTCCTCTCTTTGTCTTAATTGATTTTGGAGGATGTGCATAAAGAATTAGTGGTGGATCTAGCTGAAAAAATGAAATTAACTTAATACTTTATGAAACCGATTGATGGATGAGTAAATCTTTGTTAACAGATATATATATGATATCGGTTCTATCATTTTGAAGAGTGTAAGGTATGTGATTATAAGAGAAAAAGTGTGTAAACATTCTAATATGTGTGTGGAGTGAGACTCAACAGAATAATAGTGTGAACTAGTCTAGGTGTTGAACAAAGAGTAGAGCTGAGTAGAGTAGAGCAGAGCGAAGAGAAAAATCAGTCTGTAGATCCAAAATTCAATCCATGAGCTTCACCAGAACTATAACATGGCATAAATAGATGCTTTCATCTTAGTTCAACCTTTAGATGGTTTTAATCAAAACTTTTGTATGGCAGTGAGCCTCTTCTTTTGAGCAGTGTGCCTGAATGCAAGTGCATTCTCTTTTGTAAACTATTATATTTGAGTACTCAAATTATGGATTAACCTCCACCGTGGTTTTTCCCCTAATGGGGTTTCCATGCAAAAATATGATTTTCATGGTGTTATGGATGTTTCCTTTGAATGAATACATCTTTTCATTAATGCAATGTTGCAATGGTTTCAAGTTTTAGACTGATAAAGTTAAGATTTGTTGAACATTGATTCACCCCCCTCTCAATGTTCCCTTGAGTCCAACATTTCTAGTCTGGTTATGATATTTGAAGTAGGATTCTCCTCCAGAAAGAAGAAAACAAGAAGAATCAGTTCATGTTCCCCTCTGAAAATAAAGAAGCAAAAGACAAATAAAAAGGGAGAAGAAAAGGAAGAAAAAATTGCAGAGGCATTTGATCTGGTATCAATAGATGATGAAGAAGATGTTACTAAAGAAAAAGTGTTAAATTTTCTTGAGCAACTTGATGGATTGAACAATATTGGAGATATATGGTTGTATCGACCTTCATATAAATAGGATGAGATTACAAATGCTTTGGCCATCTACATAATTCATAATGATATTGATCCAAGCGAATTGACAAGTATTTTACTGAAAGTATTGATTGTGTGAATTGAATATAGGTTAAGGGAACAACCACCTAGAAAAACAACAGAAAAATATTAAATCCAATTTGCTATGGAAGAAAGATGCCAGAATGCACAAAAGAGGTTGACTAAGAGTATAAATGAACTGAAAACCTACATCAAGAGTGTAAATAGTGTATACAGGTATTGTATTTGGTGGCCTACTCCTATTGGGAATTACAAAACAAAAATTGATTCAATAGAAAAGAACAAAAATATTTGTCTATGCATTAGGTTGGTAGTGGATTCCTGGAAGACATGTCTTCTAGAACTGAAAGAAAAATACAAGGAAATATTTTAAAGAGAGAAGGATTAAGGTAAAGAATCATTTTGATAACCTTTTTGTAGAAATTCTAAAGTAAAAGGGATAGATAAAGAGATGGAGAGATGAAGAGTTAGAGGAATTTTTTTTTGTGAAAAATAATTTTGATAGGGGGAGTAGTCAGTACATTCAGTGCGATATACTTGAAAAGTTTTTTTCATCGATGTCAAAGGGGGAGATAAAGCATGTGAAAAAAAATGAAAATCATTTAATCAAAAGAGTTACAAAGGTTGTTATTGTTGGCTTTTCACATCTTATGTTTCCATAAATGAAAAAGGGGGATATTGTTGGAGATTGAAAATTACATCAAATGGTTGTCATTAATGTTAGTAGGTTGCCATTGATGTCAACACAGTACTATATGTATGAATCATTTATTGAGAGTTATTTCCTATTGAATATGACCATCATATGTGGTCCAATGTGTTGGTTTTTAGGTCTGGTTCCTATAATGTGATAAACTATGATTCAAATATTTGAAGATCTTGGCCAGCTTAGTGTATGTAATACTTTATGGATGTTTGGCCAACCTAATTGATGAATATGACACACACACACACACACACACATATATATGTCTCTCTGGAACATATGATGAATGTGAGGTTATGCAAGAAAGATATAGAGAAAGAAAAGGGTGTGAATACAATAGATCAGAATAAGCGAAGCAAGCAAAGATAATAAGTGTGTAATCAAAGAAGAACTATTGAGAGATTACTAATATACAATACTACCATTACCAAGCTTTATCTAGAACTAAATTCAACACAAGAGAGGTGTAACTCATTAGTTCACTTTTGATAGTAAGCCATCACTTTTGTATCTGTGTGGCAGTGAGCCATCTAGGTTGTAGCCCTATGGAAAATGAGTCTGAACAATGAGTCCTTACTCCAAGTAGTGAGCCTTATTCCAAGCAATGAGCCTTATCTCAGACAATGAGCCTTTTTGTAATTAGTTTTGATATTCTCTATAGTGTGAGCTAATCCTCACCATGGTTTTTGCCTCATTGGGGTTCCCATGTAAATCTAGTGTTATTGTGTTTATGTGATGACTTTCAGTTTTTGTATTTATAGATACATCATTTATGCAGTATTTGGATTTAGTTTCGGTAAATAGTTAAGGCAATTAATTTGGTGACAACTGATTCACCCCCCTCTCATATGTCTTGTTCAACAATTATATGTAGAAAACTTTATCATAACTATACATCTTGATTTATTTTATGACTAGATGAAAATACACACCCAAAACCATAATGAAATATTCAAAAATTAAATTATTTTAGCCATGCTCTTCCAAAAAACAATTTCAAAATTATAAATGATAATACACGCAAAGAAGAGTCATATACTCTTTTAATGGTAATATACAAGACACATAATATATCACCATTTGCATGCATTAAAAAACCTCTACCATTCATTTTCCATGGAGGATAGGAGAGAGAGATCATCATCAAGGTGATATCCACCCTACCACAAAGCATTAGCTTCCTTGTGCTACTCCAATAGAGAAGCTCGAACCATCACAAAGGATCTAGAAATATGTAGCCAACATGCATGATGGAATTAATTTCTCTATGTGATTCATTGTAACGTAGAATACCTATATGCTCATGCATCACATGTCCAATACACTTTTTTACATACCATAGAGGATGCAAATACACCAAGGTAACACACTTATGCATGGAGATCAATGAAATTTAATGTTTACAATCTAGAATGTCTCAGTAAGTTTAGAATGATGTCCTAATATTCTATAAGATGGGTAAAATAGTATATAAAAGACAAAGCCCATACTGAAATTAGGAAATAATGTATACTTTACACCAAAATGGCCACTCCAAATACCACATGTTCCCTAAATATGCTCATTCCTAAGAAATTTAGGAACCTGTTCTTGATTGTTAATTTACATACTTAGGCCATATAAAATAATTTACACTTATAATCTATAGTTTGCAAAATAAAGGGCAACATTTATATAATCATATCTTTCACATCCCTTGTTCAAATTTAAAAATTCAACTTATTTTGGGAAGGTGGTAGATCATGAAATCCAGAAATAGTTTTTCAAGAATCCCAACCACTTAAGATAAGTTTATCTGCAATATAGCTCACTAGTTACCTAGAACAATAGTTTGACAACATGATAGTCTAATAAATTTGTGTTACTTAAGTCATTGGTTAAGAGACCGACTGATTGGATAAAAAAATATTGTACTACCATTCATGTAACCCTTGGATGGTCTTCTATAAGAAGGATTCATATAAAAGGAAGATTTACCACATAAACATTAATGAATTAAAGTTACAAATTATTTAGTAACTTCTCAAAATTTCCCATTGAGGCATGCTTGTAGGTTTATAGAGATATAAAAATGTGTTTAAGCTCAAGGAAATATTATTTATACTATTCATTGTTTCCATACGAGAAAAACATAATATAAAATGGACATTCTTTCCATATTTTGAATAAATTTCACATAGCCACAATGCTTTGTTTAAAGTTTTGCATTATCAACTGTTATTATTTGAGATGTTTCATCAAATCCCTCTTAACTATTCTAAGGATATTTTATGCTAAAATAATTATACCCAATATCCCTCCATGTGTAATAGATTTGTGACTTGTTTTCTTCGTTTATGCTTACAGGTGCAACCCAACATAATGTAATCAACTATCCATATCTTCTCATTTTTATTCAACAAAAATAAAATTCATAGGTTAAATGCTAACTATATTTATTCATAGCTACTATAAAGGAGTTACATGAAATTATAAATGGATTCATAGCCACCATTGACTTAAACCTTAAACTCTCTTGTAGTTTCAAAAAAATATAGAGCCACTACTCTATTATAAACACATACTTGCATATTACATGGCCTCATTATAACAACCTCATGCTAGCTTTTACATAGCAAGGTTCACATTATCTATCTTGAGTAAATCAACCTATTATGTACAAATTTTGAACAACATTGTACTTCCTATCAAATTGATTTATAAGTCATATATTGCAAAAAAATTGGAACAACATTACAATTCTTATTGTCTTGATTTATTCAACCTATAATATTTAATTTTTGAACAACACTATACTTCATATTGCTAAGAGGAAAAAAAATTTCATGGTTCAAATTTACAACCACTAAGAAGTTTAAAATCAATTGACACTAACAACAACAAACAAAAGGAGTGTAAGAAAATGTATTTCCCTTATTTTGCAGAATTGCATTCACAACAATGTGTAGGGTAAAATAATGTCTACCCTCTTTCAAAATAATGCAATGGCAAGGAGTTATATGATCATAACTAGGGCATGGAAAATGTAATGTTACCTAGTCTAATTACCAACACTCAAAAATAATAATTTAGCATCCATATATGGCCACCACATAGTGTAACAAAGGGTTAAATTTTTTATTTTGTTTTGTGCTATTATGTTGAAATGCCATGCTTCAACCCAATCACCCTAACAAAATGGGAAAGTAGCATTTATTGAGATTTTTCCAACCATCCTAGACATTGCAACCCAACCAACCAACACAATAATGTGCCCATTTTCACTAAAAATGCAATTTACTAGCTCTAGAATGTAATGATGGTGAAGAGACATACCTAGCGCAACCCAAATCAGTTCTTGATTTTCCTTTCTCTTCTTCCCTCTCCCCCCTTGTTTCTAATTCCCCCAAAACATAGAGAGGGAGAGTGAAAATATATAAAAATGATAATGTCATCTCCCCCCTTCAAATGCCACTACAAAATGTGTTTCATTTTCTCTTTGAAATTCTTTAAGTAAATTGTAACTGATAGGTCTAAAGTCAAATTTCTAGACCTTTTGCCAACTTTCTCCATGTTAAAAATCCTTGCAAGTTGTGGAAGAATCCATTGAGAACATGGAGGAAATCCTTTCTTTTCTTTTCTGAGTTTAGCCCCTTCCTTATTTCCTTTGAAATAACTTTTAATCTTTCTTTTCTTTTCTTTAAATAAAATAAAGATATCTATATGCCTTTCCTAAATTGTATGTTATTTTAGTAATAATAATAATAATATTTATTTTATTTGATATTATCCTTTTTTTTAAATAATATCTAAATGAAATAAAAGAACTTTTATTGTTCTTATTAATTATAATATTATTTAGTGATAATATTATTTTTGTTCTTTTATTATAATAATAATTAAATAAAATAAAAAATATTAATTGTATTCCCATATCAATTTGTTTTGATAGATAATATAAATACAAATATGTATCAACAAGTAACACACTTTTATGCTAAGTGTAACATATATAAATGGATTTGCTGCATAGAAAGATGGTTAAATCTAATCTAACAAGTATAAATCTAAATCAAACAATAAAGAATGAATAAAATGAACTAAAACAATAAAAATGATAACTAGAACAGTCTCACCGAATATCTGTCCACTTCTTCGAATTATCTTGATTGTCCTTCTCCATTTTGTTGTATTAGTATTCTTTCCCTCAGATTTTCTGTATGTATGCAAGCATAGCCTAGATGTATTATCTAAGAAAAATATCGAAGATTATAAGTTCTTCTCAAAAGTATTGATTTTGGGAGGAGGAATAATGACAATGACAGGTCAATTTATAGAAATTGGGTTTTTGAATGATCGACCCAGATTTGAAAGAGAGATCAATGGTAGAGATTGATGAATGCCATGCGATGTGAGTTCTGTGTTAGTTAGAATGTGAGTTAGGAAATTTTGCAGAATAAAGATTAAATTAGAAATAATTTAATCTGGTATTATGATTGTTCGAAAATATTTAAGAATAAGAGTTCAAGATTAAATAAATGATTTAATCTTTAGTTGAAAGTCTTCGAAAATAAAAGAATTAGACTTTGAATGAAAATGATAGTTAGAACTCAAAATAATCTATTCGAATGCACACATGAATTAATTAATTAATTAAAGCTATTTAATTAATAAATATGTTCATGCATATGAGTTAGAACTAGTTAACTATCTGGTTCTGACAAAGAGTCCTTTCACAGAGACGATTAGATATCGAATCCAAAGATAACTGGTAGATTTAAATAGATCTTGAGTCGAATGGTGAGTGAATAATTAGATAACTGGGCGATAAAAGAATGTGATAGAAACCATTAATTATGAATTAAATGTTAATTTAATTCAACATTCGAAATTGAAAGATTTAATTAAATAAATAATGATTTATTTAATTGACTGTTGAAAAGGTTAATTGAATAATTAAATAATGAATATTTAATTATAATTGAAATATAACAAAAGGGTTAATTAAATAATAAATTATTTAATTAAGAAAGAGAATTAATTAGTTAGCGACATAATTAAATAAATATGATTTATTAATTAATCAAAGTTGAATAAGGGTCATAATGAATTAATCAAATAATTAAAAGGTTATTTAATCAATAGAGGAAAGATGTGTTTAGAAAGTAATTAAATAATCAACATTATTTAATCATGACCATGGACATTAGAAAATTATGTCGAAAGTGATACTTGTAGGCCTAGACCAATTTTCAGTGTCTATAGTTTGCCCCTCTTTGATACAATGTCATTTTAGCGTTGTGTCAAAGAAAATATGCCCCGATCATGCCCCATTATGAAATAGGTTAGGGTATGCCCCCTCAGGAAAATTGACAAATTTTTGAAAAATTTCAAAAAAATCAAGAAATATTCCCGATAAGTCAATTTGATGGTCACAAATGCTATGGAGTTGACAAAATTGAATTTGGAAGTGCTAGGGATGTGTACTGGTCAATAGAAGTTGGAATTTTATGCGGCCAATAGACAAGGTCAGAAGAAATTCCACCCAAACCCTAGGTATAAATAGAAATTAGGTTGAAAACCAATTCATTTGCACCCGAAAGAGTTGAAGAATTGAGAATTTAGCTCTGACTATTCGACAAAAATGTCTCTAGTCCCCTACGTTGTGCATCATAGATATTAGATCTAGACTTTCTGATGGCCAACTGACGTAGGACCCCCGGTATGCACCCTAAAACAACCTCTCAAATTTCTTTTTTGCACGTAGTTTTAGGTCCTTAAAATTAATTTTGCAAATGCAGCTTTTCTCTTTCAACGCATGTATAATAACATTTAGGCATTGATTAGGAATTTTAGGCATTCAATGCATATGTAATTAAATGCACCACAATTGAATACTTGCATCTCATTTGTATTTTGGATAGATAGATGTAGGATAGTGTAACACATTTGATATACTGAATCACATATGCATAGTAGGTAGGCAGTTAGATTTTGCACCATAAATGAAATTTTGAGACACATTTTCTTATTTTTGATGAAATTGAACGATTTTGCAACACATTTGAAATACATGACACAAATTCCTTGTTTTCCAATGCATGTGTAATTATGCACCACATTTGATTCTATGAACCGCATTTGGCTATCAAATTTTTGAAAAAAAATCTAATTAAAACTTAAATGATTTGACATTTTGAAATATTGGTTAAATGCACTTTGCAAGTTATCTTAGATCCTATCTATACCCGGGAGTCACAACCTGATACATTTGAGCTGAGAGGGTGATTGATGAGTGCAAAGACACATTTGTTATAGAGACTGGGATTGCATCATGTGCTGACTATGCCCACAATTTGAGCTAATAGAGGTATTCTTACTGCCTTGTGTGAGTGATGGAATTTAGAGACCTCATCATTTCATTTGCCTATTGGTGAGGCAAATGTTACCTTAGAGGATGTTTATAGGATCCTTCATCTACCCATCAGAGGAGAGAGGGTTATGTATGACACACAATGCAGATACAACGAGATCACTAGATTCTATGTTTTTGATGATATTAGGAGATTAGGGATAGAGCATTATGAGATCAAATGGTAGGTTTTCATTGATAAGTATGAGAGGATAGATTGTATTCTATGTACATTGATTAGGGGGATAGTTCTTCCTGATCGACGAGGTCATGGATTTCCTGTCAGGTGGGGAGATATGTTAGTCGGGATGTTGGAGAGAGAGGTTGTGTATGCCTGGGGCCCCTGTCTGTTAGGCATTCTATACTTTCATTTGCATGCTATAGTGTATAGAGATGTATAGTTTATGAGTTGTGGTACCACTATTCTCATGGTTTGGGCATGGAAGCATATTGTTGTATTTTTTCCTCCTGTTACTACAGAGCGAGAGGCTAGATCTCCTTATATTTTCTGATATACGGGAAAAATTAGTTAGAGTCATGTAGGAGACACAGGTTATTGGAGACATGCAATGGAAACATTGGTCTAGTTTATGTGGAGGCCATACATGGATTGTGAGAGATGGTCAGATGAGGACATGCATTTGACCTACTATTGGTAGACACAGTACCTAATCAACAGGACTGTTTCGAGTGTACATATTATTGAGAGAAATCTGCCAGACCATGTTTTGAGATAGTTTGGTGAGGTTCAGGATGAGCCTAGAGGGTGACCAGAGTTTGCTCGATCATCCAGAGAGGTTCCTTTTTGGGGGCTTATGATACTAGTGGCTATTGCAGAGGTAGAGATTTAGGATTTACAACATTTATAGTGGGGATGGAGAGGCAGAGCAATGGATCCTAGGACTACAACTGCATATGATACCTAGTGGGTAGAGCATCGTCTTGTTCCTTATACAAATCCAGATCATTTGACACTAGTAGAGAGACAAGGGACATGGGTGAGAGGGTGGCACAGAGGTAGAGGAGGTGGAAGAGGTGGTGGTGATGTTTGTAAAGGTGGTGGTGGTAGACAAGTTCAAAGAGGATGGAGAGGTGGTTGGGTAGGTGGATTATCACCTATTCGAGAGGCGGAGGTAGAGGATGTACTGATGTTGGACCTTGGGGGTGGTGCAAAGGTACATGTTGGAGGTGAGCATGCTGCCGAGGAGGAAATAGCAGAGGAGCATGCAGAGGAGTAGGAGGTCGAGAGAGAGTATATGGATATTGATCCTCTTGGTATTCTAGTAGATTATGGGGAGGATGATGTTGAGGAGGAGGTACCCATGGAGGATCAGGAGAGAGATTCAAGATTGGATTGTAGTGGGGTGATGGGATGAGGAGGCTCCTAGGGATAATGACAGGGAGGCATTGGAGGAGAGGCTTAGAGTGGTTACTATAGAATGAGATGTTTTACAGATGGAGAGAGATTGGGTAGTAGCTTGAAGACAAGAGATAGAGCAACAGTTCACAGAGGTTAGATGCCTTTGTAGTAGTACTTCATCTGATGGGTTTTCTCATGAGCTAGTCATATCAGTAGAGAGGGCTTCATATTATAGATATTTGTATGAGTCAGTGGTGCCAATGGAGAGATGAGCTCCTAGCTTCTTAGAGGTTCATAGTCATAGGTCATAGAGTAGGAGTCAAACTAGGACCCACAACACAAAGGGTGTGGTAGGACCACCGAGAGAAAGTCCATATGACAAGCCTTCCAACTCATAAAGAGTACCTCTAAGGTAGTTTCCTCCACCTTCATCACATGGCAGTAGTGGTAGTGGGACACGTTGACACTTTTATATATGTGGACATTGTATTTTGATCAGAGAGTCTGCAAGATCCTTTTTATTTATGAATACATTTTGACATTGTACTATGACACGTTATTTTGAGCAATATATATAATTTTTGGTGGCTTCTATATGATATGTAGGTCTATTTTATGATTATGAATTTTTTTCCATATGATTATGTTTCCTAGCCGATGTATGTATATGTGCTATGAATGATTGTTTCTACATTATTATGTGTTTATGCAATCTATGATGTTATGGATGTTATGTACTTATGATAATCGAATGCAATGTTATATATATAATGTTATTTATATGTGATGGTGATATGTACATGAAATGTTTCCATTATGTACCTTATGATGATTGAATGCCTATTATGCCATGATTTGCTAGATATGCAATGAATATGTCTAATGTTCCTATTTGTTTAAATGTAATATAACTATATCATGTACTATGTATAGACATACGACACTGTTTACATAATGCTTATAGAATGTATGCATATGCAAATTATCTAATGATTTTGTTGTGTTACAAGACTATCATTATTTGGGAAAGGAGAAATGTTAGCACAGATGATTTCAACATGTTAGTAAGAAACAACGAAGGTTGATTGATTGAAAAACATATGATCTTCGATATTTTTCTATATATGCTAAGCTTAAATTTTTATCATCATTGGGTGGGACATGACACAAATGGATAGTACACACCATGATATGAGATAGACTATAGCGTACAAAGTCACCCATCTTCAAAAAATAGACAGTTGTAGACAAGGAGTGTCTTAACTCATACTAAGGGCAAGATTGCCCCAGTCTTTTTGTTTAGACAAACCACATACAACAAACAAATAAAAGATGGGTCATGAGATGTCATTGATCCTCTAAATCCTTTATGGGCCATCCTTGAGTTGACTAGTAACGCGACTCAAAATCCAAAGTTTTAAAAGATAGTTGATAGACAATAGTCAAAGAAAAAGAGTCTTGAGACATCCTTGCTTCTCTAAATCCTTCAAGGGACATCCTTGAGAAATCTACTGACTGGACTTATGCACAAATCGATAGAAAGATAAGAGAAAGTAAGATATAAAGTTATAAAGCCAAATAAAAGTATTCGCCAAAAAATTATCTTGTGGGATTGTTTGATGTTTGACATAGCTTATTATGAGGGATGACACATATTGCATAAGACATTGAGTCTGGTTTCAACTTGGTGACTATCTGTGTAAGGCATGACAAAGATTGGTTTCAGAAAGACATGTGCCGTATAAGACGTTTGAGCCTGATGATGTTGATGCAATAAGCTACATGAGGCTATGACAATTTTGATAATTTCCATTGACAAGAAAGACATATCTTGCATAAGACATAAGTTGATCACTTTGACAATGTGTTTGATTTTGACTTGATGACAGTTTTGAGATGTTTTCCCTTATTGAAGCATGACTTGTTTTGATTCCTTAATTGTTATGAGTGTGTATGTGTGTTGACAACCTATGACTTGAGATGATGTACCCTAAAGGACTGACCTAATACGGCCTCGGTGGCTCATTGGTTGATTAGCCTTGCCTATGTTGTACATGCATAGACCTCATAGCTTGACCAAAATTTAACTGACATAACCGATCAAAAATGTGCACTTAAGTTGATGATATGAAACATATGTGATAGTGAATGTGATAAACCCTATTGGACTGACCTAGAGCGGTCTCGTGGGCTCATCGATTGATTAGCCTTGCCTATGTTGTACACGTAGAGACCTCGTAGTTCGACACAACCAATGACTTTGAATATATAAAGAGTCATGATTTTAATGTGTGTGAGATGTGAGACACCTAGACACACAAACCTAATGCCTCAGGGGCACATCAAATGATGGCCTTGCCTACGTCCATTCGTAGAGGCAACATAGTTTGACTATGTCTACAACTGACTTAACATGAATGCCTGACTCTATTTTTGGTATTTTTGAAATGTTTTTGATTTTTTTGTCTTTTTGGAGGTTTTTTTTAATGGTTTTGGATTTTTTCAAGACATTTCCGATGTTTTTGGACTTTTTTAGGACATTTTCTGATGGTATAATGCTATGTACAAGGTCTTTATGACATAGAACGGGGATTTGTCCCCAGTCGGGAATAAGACATACAGGATGGAGTGGGGAATGTGACGAAGTGGACTTGATGTCAATCATCCCAAGCAATGGCTAAGACAATCCTTTATTATGAGTGAAAGTGAAAAGTCTGATTGGAATGATGGTAGACAAAGGAGTGAAATCGACTACACATGGTGCTTGTTTGCCAAGTTTTCACTATAGTACTTATCCATAGCGCCACCGAAGTGATTTTCACTATTGGATGAATTATTTCTCTTTACTATTTTGTTGATTTTTTATTGGTGTTACAAAGATGCCTATTTGCCAGGTTTTCATCAAGGTAACCATTTTTTTTTTCCATTTTTTTGTATATTTTCTGATTAAGACAAAGAATCTCAAAAGCTATGCATAGAACCTCTTTAGATGAAGTCTATTGATTGGTGACAAAAGTGGTTCTACTTCAGGGGTAGAGAATTGATACAATCCTGATCTAAAATCTTGACAATATAAGGCCCTAACTAGTTAGGTTCAAACTTACCTGACTTTTCTCGTTCAACTTGATTCTTGGGGTTCTCCATTAAAACCAGGTTACCAATGTGAAAGTGTCGATTTAGAAATTTCCTATTATAGCTATGACAAAGATGATTCTGTTATGCTTGCAAATGGTCTAGTGCTTTATGTCTTCGTTAATCCAGTAATTCTAACTCTTGTAATCTACATACATGGTGTTCTTCATCATCAATATGACCTTTCAAGGATACCCTCAATGAAGGAATTTCAACCTCAATAGGTAAGATAACTTCAGATTCAAATACTAGGGAGTATGGATTGGTGCTGGTGGGAGTATGGATGCTTGTGCGGTAAGCCCATAAGTTAGAATTAAGCTGTAGATGCCAATCACGACCAACACCATTGGCAGTCTTTTTTAGGATTATGACAATGGTTTTATTAGATGCCTCAGCTTAGCCATTACCTTGTGGGTAATATGGAGTGGAAAAATTATGTTTGATCTGGAACTCTTCACATAGATGGCGTACTTATTGGTTTTTGAATGGACAACCATTGTCTATGATAATAGATTGGGGTACAACATACTAACAAATTATTTAATTTAGGATAAACTTGGATATTTGCGTGCCGGTGATGTAAGTCATGGGAATAGCTTCAATCCATTTGGTGAAGTATTCGGTGGTGGTTATGATGAATTTATGGCCATTGGATGATGGAGGGTGTATCTTACCTATGAGGTGAAGTCCCCATTGGGAAAAGGGCCATGGTGAAATAATCGGATGAACTTCCTATGTTGGTGCTTGTATCCAATCTTCGTGTATCTGACACTGTCGACATTTCCTTACAAAGATATATGAGTCCTTTTCCATTGTAGGACAATAATAACCTAATCTCATAATCTTATGGGATAAAGTAGGACCACTAGAATGGGATCCACATATACCCTCATGTACCACATGCAAGGCTGTTTGTGCTTCTTCAGCATTGAGACATCTCATTAGGGTGTTATCTAAGGTATGTCTATATAGGGTATCTTTGATGATTGTGTATTTGGCAGACTTATGGATAAAGGTTCTACGTTCAATGTTTGACAAGTCTAGAGGTAAGATTTGGGAATTTAGATAGTCAAATATGTCTTTGTACCAAGGGGAAGTAGGACCAAGAATTGTACACACCATCGCATAATCGGGGACATCATAGGTAGGGATCAACAACTGTTCAACCAAAAAATCAAACTTAGGCACGTTGCTCAGAATATCCAGTAAGGAACCCACAGTTGCCATAGCATCTGCTGCCTTGTTCTGAATAAGTGGTATTTGTTGAAAGATAATTTCATCAAAGTACTACTTGAAACTATCAGCCATGTGCTTGTAGGGGGCCAGTTTCTCATCTTTAGTTTCATAATCATCATTTACTTGCTAGACTACTAGCTAAGAATCCCCATAAACATGTAGACTCTTAATTTTCAATTGGGCTGCCATTCTTAGTCTTGTCACTAAGGATTCATGCTCTGCTATGTTGTTGGTGCAAGGGAAAGCAATTCTGAATGATTTAGGAATAGTATCACCTTGAGGTGTAACAAATAGTAAGCCTGCTCCTGAACCACGATTAGTATGTGACCTGTCAAAGTATAATTTCCATTTGGTTCTAGTGTTAAATTTGAAGATAAACTCATTAGGAAACTCTACCACTAAAGGCTGGTTTTCCTTCATGGGTGCATTCGCTAACTAATCTATAATCACTTTTCCTTTTATAGCTTTCCTCTCTACATATTAGATGTCATATTCACTAAGTATCATCACCCATTTAGCCAATCGGCCTGCTAATGCTGTTTTACTTAGGAGATATTTGAGGGGATCAATCTTTGTGACCAACATGGTTTGGCGGTTTAGCATATAGTGCCGAAGTTTTTGAGTAACAAAGACTACCATTAGATAGGCATGTTCTATGTTACTATAATTTGATTCATATCCCACCAAGGTGTGATTGATGTAGTACACTGCCCTTTCATGAACTTGATCATAATTTTGTGTGAGAAGAGCTCCTAATCCTAACCGAGTTGCTGAAATGTATAGTATCAATGGTTTTCCATCTGTAGGTGGCATTAAGATAGGTAGAGTGAGCAGATAATCCTTGATTTGTTGGAAAGCTTCCTAACATTTAGGTGTCCATACAAATGGTACTCTTTTCTTAAGAAAATGTTGGAATGGGTGTATTTTGTTTGCTAATTGTACAATGAAGCACTTGATAGACTATAATATTCCCTGTAGTGTTCTTAGTTGTCCAATGATGACTAGAGGAGGCATTTATATAATAGATTTTAACTTCTCTGGATCTACTTCAATGCCTCTTCTAGAAATGATATACCCTATAATTTTCCTTGATTTCACTCCAAAGACATATTTCTTTGGATTTAGTTTGATGTTGTAATTTTCTAGCCTTTGGAATATCTTGTCTAGAACTTTCAAATGATCTGCCCTTGTCACTGATTTTTTTTTAATATCATCAATATAATTTTCCATGAGAGTATGGATAAAGTCATGGAAAGTAGTCGTCATTGCACGTTGATACATAGCTCCTGCATTCTTAAGCCCAAAAGGCATAACATTCCTAGTATGTTCCCCATGGATATGTGAAAGGTGTTTTGTGTTGGTCTTTAGCTGCGATTTTGATTTGGTTATACCCACAGAAACCATCCATGAGGGATAGCATCTTGTATCCTGTTGTAAGGTCTACTATCATGTGAATGTTCAGCAAGGGGAAGTCATCCTTAGGATATGCCTTATTGATATCCCTAAAGTCTGTACAAATGTGGATGCCCCCAGTTGGTTTAGTCACTAGCACAAGATTTGAAATCCAGTCTGCATAGTCTATGGATCTTATGTATCCAACATCTAATAGTTTCTTAAGTTTTGCTTTAACCAGTAGAGAAATTTTTGGATGCATTTTCCTTAACTTCTGTTTGATGGGCTTAATACCTAGCTGTAAAGGTAAATGATGCAATATAAGGTCTGGATCCAACCCAGGCATGTTAGCATATGACCATGCAAAGTTTATCTATCTCTTTTTGAAGAAGCCCTGAAACTCTTGTTGTTTTGTCTTTGTCAAAGAGGCTACAAAGTATATTACCCGAGGGTCTTCTTCTATATTTAGGTTGACTTCAACACATTACTCTACTAACATTGGTGAATTTTCCTGAGCCATAGGGAGAATATTCAAACCTTCATCCTTGGGTGCCTTAGAGAGGTTTTCTCCCTCAGATACGTCCTTTATTTTTACTATTTCTTCATCCAAAGGCGCCTTTCGGTTTTCACTTAGGGACTTGTCATTTTGCTCATTTTTGCAACTAGAAGTGTAAATAGACCCCCCAAAATATGCTTTGTCATCCGAGTCTATGGTAAAACCAGCTTTATGATCCCCTCCTGGTATGCCTTCTCTAAGTCCCATGAACTCAGCTATTGCTTCGTCGTTCTTGAATGTTTCTAAGATGGGTGTACCTTGTTGATCCTAGTCGATAAGTTGGGGATATATGAGAGTCATGCCATCATTGAAGTTATCGAATGTGGAAGTTGACAAGGTGAATATAGAGTGGTTGACATGGTCACAAAAGTTTTGGACTAACTCCTTCTTGTTCTTTTTCCTATGGGTAGGTAAACTCTGATGTTGGACTACTGTAATGACTAAGTCATCAAAAGATGGTTTTCCAGGTGCCCAAGATGCAAGATCAAGGGTTTCCTAATAATAATGCTTAAGCCATTCTTCTTTGGTCAAGGGTTTTTTATTACAGGGACTAGATGGATTTGGTACAGGTTTTATCATTTTGTCCAATTCTCCAAATAGATTATCTAGGTTCATGGTGTTGGTAGAGGAAAGGGAATCCCATTCATAGTTGTTTGAGTCAGGGGATTCATCGTAAACTAGGGGAAGTGGTTTGTGAGATATCTCAATGTCTTCATAATACTTTCTTCTTCTTGAAATGGTGATAAAGTACTAGGATAACCAATTCTAAGCGGTTGAAACCCTAGCCCTAGGCCTTTTGGTCATGGCGAGACAATGATAAGTTCTGTCCTTCCATTTTGATGCAGTCCTAACCCACTATGTCTATCATAGCCTTTTCTTTGTATTATCTTATAGAATTTTCCATATTGATCCTTAGCTATTTGAATAGATGGTGAGGGGTATTCATTGTATTCCTAGTATAACTAGGAGGTAATATCATCTTGGTCCACAATTTCTTCACTTAACTCTCCCCATTTGGTCAATGTCATTGTAGAGGGAACATGAAATGTGACTACTGACTATATTCTATCTGCCATGGGTAAGCCATATGTCTTAGGTGGAACCAGTTGACTGACACAATTGGATGCCTTCATGTGATATTCTCCATAGCCCTTGTCTTGGATCTCAACCTTAGGAGTGGACAATGGTGGTTTGAATGAAATGGACTTGGTGAGATGTGATGGATCAACGTATAGGGATAAATTGGATGATGAAGCTTCTTGATTAACTGGCACTTGTCGTTGTGGAATTTCCCTTAGGCTTGTACAATATTGAAAAGGATTTAGATCACCAACAATCATGATCTTCGTGCCATTATATGAGAATTTAAGACACTGGTGATATGTGGAAGGTACGACTTTCATTGCATGTATCCAAGGTCTACCTAAAAATAGGTTATATGGAAGGGTGAGATCCAAGACTTAGAAGTTGGTGTTCATAACTGGTGGGCCAATTATGATAGGGAGTGTGAAAACTCCTTTGGATGATCTTTCCTCATCATCATAAGCCTCAATGACTATAATCTTAGAGGTGTCTATGCATGCTTATGATCATCCTAATGCCTTAACCAATTTTAGGGTACACAGGTTCAAACCTTCTCCTCCATCTACCAAGACTCATCTAACTTTGGTTTGATGGAATAGGACTTCAAGATGTAATGGGTCATTATGATCAGTCTTTTCTGTTGAATAATCTTGATGAGAAAATGTGGCATGATGGGAGTTGGTTAAGTATCCTATCATTTCTTTGAAATGATTGATATCTAAGTTGGTAGGGATAGTCATGCTCTGTAAGGCTTTGTTGAGAATGGCTCAATGCTCAAGTGATAAAGTTAATATCTCCAAAATGGATATTTGTGTTGGGGTCTTGCTTATTTGATCAAGTAGATTGTACTTAGACTTGGAAGATTGTGTAGGTGGCTCAGAAGAAGGACCTGGAAGAGTTATCTTAGTTTTGCATGAATTTATAAAACATTCAGGATGCTTCTTAATGGTGATGGTATGGGCATTTTAATTTATAGCTCGAAGGTGGTTTATGATCATACCTTTTTCATAATCATACTTGGTATTTGCATAATTGTTTGATGGAGTATTCTTGGTTCCCGAATTGGAGGCCGTTCCTTTCATGTGGTCATGTAACAACTCTGTGAAGACCTTATGATCATTGTTCTTGGTATGTTTCTACCCATTGACCTCTATGGTTCCATCTTCAACAAAGTCTTGTATGATATTCTTCAATTGTTGACATTGTTGTAGGTTGTGTCCTTTTGTACGATGGTATTCACAGTAGGCGTTATCATCCCAACATGAAGGTTTAAACTATCTAGGATCATATTCTATTGGTTCTAACGGTTTTATGAGATCATGTTTAATCAGTTATTTGAAAATTATCTTGTTTGGTTGCCCCAAAGGGGTAAATTCACGTTTAGGAAATCTCCTTTGTGGTCGTTGTTGTGAATTTTGAACAAAATTTGTTGTTTGATCTAGATTACTCATCATGCCTTGATTGGGGTTGTAACCTCTAACTGTGATGACCGGTCTCATATGTATGGTCTTAGCATCAACAATGCCGTCATTTGAAACATTTTTGTTTCTAGACCATAACTTGTTTCTATCGTTGGGAGTGTTTTGATGTTGAACAACTGGGTTTCTGCATCGTACTTCAATAAGGCCTTTTTCAAGGATGATGCCCTTCTGTACCAAGTCTAGGAATGAAGTACAACAATGTACCCTTAAGTCATTGATATGTCCATGCATGTTGTAGAGAATTCTCTAATGTGTTCTAAAGGATTCTTCCTCCCATTATACTTAGGCAAATTTGGTATGATGTATCCGAGTGGAAAGGGTGTCATGTATAGTGCTTTGTCGAAAAGACATGGACATAAATCTTGCGCTGAGATAGTTCATTTTCCTGACATAAAAATGTTGTCCATCTATTGTTGAAGCATTTGCATTTGATTTTGGAGAACGTCTACTTGTGTCAAGGACTTGTTGTTTGCATTGTTAGGATCAATGTAGGTGTTCTGAAATGCTATGTTCTGTGGCGGATTGTGATTTGGCAAGGGTATATATCCTGTTTGAATGTTTTGATTTTGTATAGGAATATTTCCTGTTTGAATGTTCTGATTTGGTATTGTAATTTTTCCTATCTGAATGTTTTGATTTGGTATAGGAATATTCGTGCCAACTTTGGATCTCTTACCAGTAGTGTTTGTGCCAAACAGGTTTGATGAAGTTTCTCCCACAATAAATTATAAACCTTGTGTTATGTTAAAAGGGATTGTGCTTACAATTGACGACGTTTGAGTAGGTATGCTAGTTGGTATTGTTGCGGTAATTTGAGGAATAAAAAAGCTTGACATCATGGTTTGCATTGGTTGAGTAGATGGTGTTTTCAAAGTGAATATAAAATCCTGGTGGTAGTGTGGCACCTTCTACGAGAAACTTTGCTAGATATAGTTGGGGATCATTTTCCAAACACTCATCCATAAAGGATGCAAACTCACGATCTTCTACTACAACGTCTATGTCTTCAACATAAATTTGTCCATGCGTGTCTCTAGTGACATGTTTTTAAAGCAAATTTTTGTATGGTTTCTCTTTCCCTGATGGTTGATTTCCAAAATGATTGAAAAATTCATTAGGGTCCGACATTGCTCTATGTTTCTTCTTAGACCTTGTTTCAACCATGAAAATTTTCTCAAAATGAGGTAATGCAGACTATGTCTAAAAAATGATATGTCCTATTTCTATGTTTTTTTTTTTGAATTTTATGAATATAAAGGATGTTGCTAAAGATTTCTAAAGTGATGTATACTAAGATGATGTAATGCTAGAATATGAAAAAAATTCGGGTAGTCTATGATGGTAAATGATTCTAAGATGGGTATAACCTACCACCTATGGAATAAATCCAAGCAATGATCTAAATTTACCAAGGAATCTGATTGTAAGACAAAGGCAATTGACAAGGTGAATTTACCAAACTAGACTGTTGAGCTGGAAAGATTCACTAATAGGATAATAGTGACTAGGTTCAATGAAAATGATAAATCAGAGCATGAACGTATCCAATGATGCAAAAATTTGTTCTATTCTATGATATGCAACTTCCTATGGGGTGTCTAAATGTTTGCAACTTAGGATGACTATGACTAAGATGTAAATGATACCTAATAATGTAATGGTTTTGAGCAATTTTTCCAATTTTTGTCCAAGGTTGATCGTAAGAAACAAAACTAAAAAAGATAGTTTTGTTTTCGGACTGAGTTTGCAGTTTTTGAATTTTTCTGTTGATAATTAATTGCGGTTCACTTTGTAGATGCTTTGATATTTTTGAGAGATGCGGTTTATTTTTCAGATGCGGTTTACATTTCAGGTTTCGAATGTTGACAAGCAATTGCAACTTTTTGAGAGATGCAATTTATTTTATGGTAGATGCGACTCAAAACTATGAACTTTGTGAAACTAAACCTATTGATAGACACTTGCGGCTCACAGATACACATGTGGCTCGAAATATGATAGTTACGACTCAAAAACTAGACTTTGTGAAACTAAAAATTGTTGACAGACACATGGGACATTTAGTTTAACATTTGCAACTCTCTAAGACAAATGTGTTTCAAAAAACAACAGTTGTGACTCTATTTGATAGTTGCAATTTTCTGAAGATGATGTTACAACTGACTCAGTTGAATGATCAAGTTTTTAACAAATACAACAAAAAAAGCAAGCACAAAATACAAAGTGTTTTCAGTTTGAGGTGTTGGATCTATTAAAATCAGAGAAGAATTATAACCTAGGTTGTGTTGGACAATATTTACTGAGTTCTTACTTGGATAAATCCAGCTATGCATATTCACGGTGGATGACTAGTAGCTTGACCCCACTGGCTCCCCTCCACGACACTCACTTATAAGAGGAAACAAAACTACTATACCCATGAAACTCCCATGGCATACATCTCATCTCCACACATGAACCATAAGAATGTAAGATGACTTCAAGCTGCTGCACCAACAAATAGATAGGATTTTGGCAAAACTACAACATGGTTATTAGTAGGGGCACTATCCAGTACAGAGAGAGACCATTTTTGTCCTTCTCTTCAAAACAATGAGTGTGATTTCTGGGGTTTCCCCCCAAAATCCACTTTTATATGCCGGTTGGAAGTCGCTTGGCATCTAGCGTGCTACCGGTCTAGGTCAGCTTGGGGGGAGAGGATACTTCAATATACCAAATCATAAAGGCTTACAAAATGTGCTTTCACAAGAGACAAATCATACACTGGTTCTTTTTAATCCAAATGATAATTTTATATCTACCAAATACAAAAGCTTTTAAAACAAAACAAACAAAATCAATGTCTTCACATAAGGTCCTTCATGCAACTGGTTAGTAATTTATTTGTGTCTTTGGCTTTCGTCTTGCAAGAAAATAAAATGTTTTTGGTTTTTTTTTTTGGTCCTCTACGTTTCATCCTGCAAAAACAATGTTATCCTCCCAAACACAGCTACACACAAAACATTAGCGAAAAAAAAACAAGACAATAAAGAGAAATAAAAAACATGAAAATATGAAAGTTAATAAAAAAAGACAAAAATTCTTACCAGACAGATGCGACATTTAAGCTCACAGATGCATCATGATGTTGATAGTCAAATGCAATGAAAAATGTCATAGATGCTGCATCACAATGTTGATAGTCGGATGCGGTGTGAAATATAGTAGATGCGGCTCGTGTTGTTAAATGTGTCGCAGTATGTGTCATATGCGGTTTGCGAGATCAAATGCGTCATTTCTTCAATCAAATGCGCTTTGTCGTATGATACCTGCAAAACAAAAAATGGAAAGACAAAAAAGAGTCGCTCAGTTTGAAGCATGATTCACATCGGGTTCACCAAATGTAACATAGACAAATTGATTTTCTGCACATAAAGATGGTTAAATCTAATCTAAGAAGTATAAATCTAAACCACACAACAAAGAACGAATAAAATGAACTAAAAAAATAAAAACCGATAACTAGAACAATCTCACCGAATATCCGTCCACTTCTTCGAATTATCTTGATTGTCCTTCTCCATTTTGTTGTATTGGTATTATTGCCCTCAGATTTTCTCTATGTATGCAAGCATAGCCTAGATTTATTGTCTAAGCAAAATATCAAATATTATAAGTTCTTCTCAAAAGTATTGATTTCAGGAGGAGGAATAATGACAATGACAAGTCAATTTATAGAAATTGGGTTTTTGAATGATCAGCTCAGATTTGAAAGAGAGATCAATGATCGAGATTGATGAATGCCATGTGATGTGAGTTTTGTGTCAGTTAGAATGCGAGTTAGGAAATTCTACAGGATAAATATTAAATTAGAATAATAATTTAATCTGGTGTTAAGACTGTTCGAAAATATTTAAGAACAAGAGTTCAAGATTAAATAAATGATTTAATCTTTAGTTGAAAGTCTTCAAAAATAGAAGAATTTGAATGAAAATGAAAATGATAAAGTTAGAACTTGAAGAATAATCTGTTTGAATGGACACATGATTAATTAATTAAATAAAGATATTTAATTAATAAATATGTTCATGCATATGAGTTAGAACTAGTTAACCGGTTGGTTGTGACAGAGAGTCCTTTCGCAAAGACAATCAGATATCGAATCCGGAGATAACTGGCAGATTTAAATAGATCTTGAGTCAGATGGTGAGTGAATAATTAGATAACTGGGTGATAGAAGATTGTGATAGAAACCATTAATTATGAATTAAATCTTAATTTAATTCAACATTCGAAATTAAAAGATTTAATTAAATAAATAATGATTTATTTAATTGACTATTGAAAAGGTTAATTGAATAATTAAATAATGAATATTTAATTATAATTGAAATATAACAAATGGTTAATTAAATAATAAATTATTTAATTAAGAAAGAAAATTAATTAGTTAGTGAAATAATTAAATAAATAGGATTTATTTAATTAATGAAAGTTGAATAAGGGTCATAATGAATTAATCAAATAATTAAAAGGTTATTTAATCAATATAGGAAAGATGTGTTTAGAAAGTAATTAAATAACCAACATTATTTAATCATGACCATGGACATTAAAAAATTATGTTGAAAGTGGTACTCCTAGGCCTAGACCAATTTTCAGTATCTACACTAAGTTGGGTTCACAACCCTCATTAACACGAGCTCTCCAAATATGATCTAATTTATCTATATTTAATATAAAGATATTTTGTTCCCATACATATATATTTATGCATAATTTATTAAAAATATAATTATCTAGTAACAAAACGCAAAATTCCTAATCTTTTTCACACATATGCAACCCAACTGCATGAGTTTAGGTGAGTATGTGTGTTTATTCCATCATGACAAGTTACCTCCATGGACTAGAAACTTTTACTTGATGATACTCTCCTCTCCAACATGAAAAATGTCACTAGTTCATGATACAATTATGGAATAGAACACATAATTAATCATCTTCATTATAATCATTCTTAATTACTCTTCAAGTAATAATTAACAAAACCAAATTTTATTTCCTAATCACTTGTTATTAAATAATTAATATATTAATTAAGTGATTAAGATAAGCTAATTAAATTGGATGTGACATCCTTCCCCCCTAAGGATAGCTATGTCTTGATGACTATATGATATAAAGGTGGTCATCACAATGTAAAGTATTCAAAGCCAACATTATTCTACATTATTTAAAAATATATATGAAATATTCATCTTTTCTTGGCATACCTTTGTAGCTTGATTAATTAGATAATTCACCTTGAAGTTCTTGACAATGCACCTCATATGGTCTTTAGGTGTAACCACCAATTAAACTTTTTCACTAGTGTTAGCTTATCACAAAAGATTAAATATCTTATGAAAATCCCAGGGAGTGGATCATTTCAACATTCAACATTATTATATGCAAATAAATTACATTAAAATTTAAAATATCTCATTTTGAAGCCATAGGACTAAAGGTATCATTAAGATAGATCACAATTTGATCATATTTCATTCAGAAAATACATGTACTCCCAATCTAAGTTATTTATAATAATATCTCAGCCACAACGAGAAAGTAAGCCACATCAATATAATATACTTTTTTATATCAAATAAAATAATTTTTTTAAGATTCTACATAAATTCAAATTTTGCGATAATCCTTTTTATTTTCTCTTTAAGCATGGTGAGTTGTTATACAACCAGTTTTCCATCTCAATCTATGCCTATCTTTTACAATTGTTTTAAAAAAACATTTATCTTCATCAAATGAGAACCTCACTATCTCATTCAAATTTCATGTAATTTCACACAAAACTATAAATTATTATGATGCATAACTTCTCATATGACACTATAAATGTGTTGATTTATAATGCATGAATGTTCACATGTGACCTGAAGAGTCAATGAATAAATTTATTTATTTTTTCAATCATGTGACCTAGACAATATGTTCATCTTGTCACTCATGCCTACTCACATGTGACTTGAACAATATGTCCATCTTGTCATGAAATGTGTGAAATTAGTTCTATCATGAAGTAACTAACACTTGCAAATTATTTAATGCTTTCAAGCGCAAAAGTCTATGTAGTGTGATAAGATTTTGAATTTTTTTCCTGGTTCTATGTGTTACATTTCAAAATATTTGAGTTCTCGTTGGTTATCTACAAGCTATGGTTTCATGTTTCATCAATTACGATTCACCACTAGGGCTAAAACCCTCCTAAAAACCTAACAATTCTAAACCTCATCCCTTTACTCTTAATAGCTCATTTACTTGGTGTTACCTACTTCTAGTTACTTAAGTAGAAACTTAAGCCATTGTTGTTTGTTGATCAACCCCTTTATCCTAGTAATACTAGTCATTTCCTTTCAAAAAAATTGTTTTAAACTTTAGGTCCCATGAGTCTTGATTTATTATAACATTTTCTCTAATGATTATATCCTAAAGTTTGAAATATTATTTGTGTCTAAGTCTAAGATAACCTAGAAAATGACCTCACTTTAAGTTGTAAACTTGAAGCACATGCGTAATTTTTTTATAAAAGGCTTGAACTGGACCCATGCATGAAAGTTGTTCAACTTCCATTATTTTCCTACCATCTCGCATGAATAAAATTTTCATGGAAAAAGTAGTACAATATTGTAGGATAGTGTCATGTGTTCATTCTTCATGATGGGCCCTACAAGGTTTTAAGGGGCGCTCGTGGTGGGTCCATGATCTAAAGGCTCATATGATCACATGGATGCAATTTGAACTGCTCCTCGCCATCCCATGGGGGGTCCTTTAGGAGATTTGGGTTCGATTTTGGACAATGAGAGAATGCCACATGGAATTATCTGGAGCATCCAATAGACTATTGAGTGAGTGAAATATCTCATTGAAATTATATACACCTAAATTTGGTCTGGAAGAAATTAATTAAATATAATTTATTTAATTAATAAATCTTTAATTTTTCTACTTATAAATAAATCGACAAATTTATTTATATAGTTCACTTTGCTTAAATTCTTCTTATTCTAAATCATTTTCTTCATGTTTTAATTAAATAAAAAAATTTAATTAGTTAGTTTTATTTAATTAACTCCCTTTTATTAAATTCAAATTTTATATTTTAATTTAGTCACATTTCTACTAACTTCTCATCTTCCACCTCATCATGTGGCTCATGAAATTAAATATTCTTAATATTAAATTGGCATTTATCTCAACAAATTCTAACCAAATTTGAGACACTTGGCTTTATCCTTTATTTGATTCTCCTCCACACTTGGAAATTTGTTCTTCTAAAGGGAACACTCTCCTTTATTCTCTCTAACCTCTTCATCATCAACAATTTATCTCTCTAGATCGAATCTAGACCATTGAATCCTGCCACATAGGCTGATGCCTTGGAGAAATCTATGAATACAACCTCATTTACAACATTTCATATAGATAGAGAATTAAGCATAAGTACATTCTGCTAAATTTTTATTAGCCTTGTTATCTTAGCATATTAGCATTAGCACTTTAGCATTTGCATTTAGCATCACTTAGTTTAAATCATGGATTTACTATTAGTTGCATCTTAATTTCTGTAATTGCACCACATCATTTCATTATCAATATCATAACATTATAAAAATCTTTGTACAATCATCTAAAACTTATCATTTAGTAATCAAACATGTAGAAAGGTTTATTGCATTTCCAACATCTCGTTCTTTAGGTTATCATTTGACAAGTCATGCGCATACATACAATCTGAGAGCCATAATGAATTGAAAAATCCTTGGAGATAGACGACAATGGGATGATAGTAGAGAGTTTTTTCTTTCAATTTGATTAGATTGTTATTTGAATTATCTAATATAATGTTTCATTGATTATGTTTTATTTATTACTTTTGCATTCACATATTGTATACACCACATAAATTTGGCACCCACAATGGGGCCTGGCCCCATTTTTAACATTTTATGGAAATTTTTTGTTCATAGGTTTGATCATGAATTTCAATGTACACACCTAAAGTTTCTTTCAACACATATACCTGATCTTTTAACGTATCCAAATTCTATTCTAGCACATCTATTTGCTCTTTTGATGCATTCAGTCTCTGTTAAACACATTCGTGTGATCTTTCAACACATCTATCTTCTCTTCTGGTGCATACATGATTTGGTTTTCATTTTTTTCTTTCTAGAGTAGCGCATTTAGGGTGTTTATTAGTGTATCTAGAGAAAATTTAGCGGATATGGTTTCTGTTTTAGCACATTTGTCTTTATTTGCAAAAAACAAAATTTTGGATACTGATTGGTGTCTTCCTGTTTTACAGGTACTTTAAACACTGTCATAGACAATTATCTGAAACTACTAATGGTGTTTATAGGGGCTGGAGTTATTTTTGTTTTCCTTTGATTAAATTAAGCATCTAGTTTAATTAAGAGGTTAATGAACACCATGTATGTTGCACTTGTAAAGTGATAGGCCTATGATCTCCTCTTCAGTGGGTGACCAAAATGCTAGACTCACTCTTTCATTTATTGCAATAGCACCTTTAGAAGGCCTTCCGTAGTGGGAAAAAGTACTCACCCTATGGGAACGACCTAAGTGGGAACAACTAAATCCAAGCAGTCCAACCCACTATAGTCAAACATGATTGCAAGGAAACTCCTAGCCAATGGTAGTGTGCATTGAAAAACCATCCCCAAAGCCTTTTTTCTAAAGGTTGGGAGGTCTCTTGAGGGAGTTTATCATTTTTTCGTACTGAATGGAAACCCTTACTAAGAACTTTAAGTGTAGTAGCCAGTCGATTTAGTTTTCAAATATTTTTAATATTCATAGTGCAAGGGGAGGGAATAATCTACCCCCAAGATACTCACCATATAACTACTAGGTATTACTAGACAAAAGTGGAGGATTCAACTTTGGTTAAGATCCAGGAAAGGAAAAAACATGGGTGCCCTCTAGGGGGTGACAAGTGTTGGTGATTTTTTAAGAACCAATCAGATATCACTAAATACTTATGAGTTTTCCACACTCAATTCTTGAATACTTGTGAGATAGTTGGCCAATGAACGAGATGAAGCCTTAACACTTCCTCTCTTGCACTTTGGGCTCTACAAAACTTGGGAGGGTGATCCCACAATGTATCTCCTTCAACTTATCTATCAAACTATATCATACATTGTATATCAAAGCAGATGCATTCTCATCATATGCTTAAGGATGAAATCCTTCAGGAAATGGGTAATTCCTCTAAAGAACCAAATACAACAAGTCTATAATATAATAAAAAACATAGATGAATCAATTAGGACGTATTTATAAAAGATATTATCAAATCAAAAACCAAACCTATAAGAAGTGTGCTCTACACATTAACATTAGTGCCATTATCTCAGAGTACAGAGTCATCACAAAGTGAACTGAACTATAAGGTGGATTTAATCTCAGAAATCCATGATCTTAGTTAAAAGAATTAAAATTCACGTGTTAACAATCAAAACCACCAAATACTTACATAATCCATTCAACACTTACGTAAACCTAAATTCTAATTAAAGAATTCTAACTGGTTCATTAAACCAAATCCATAATCAAAACATAGTTCATTGCAAGAAAACAATTAAAATCAATAAAATAATTCTTGATCATATTTTCATTGATTATCCAAGTAAAATATAACAATGGAGAGATGAAGGAATTAAAATATTAGAATATTTTCTCCTGACATACCTAAGAATCACCACAAAGTTAGGAAACACTGTCCATTCATGGAAGAATGACCCTTTCTTTCAAGAGTATAGAAAATGTGATGTCTGTGAGGCCCCCGACTATCTCATGATTTCAATAAATCCTAATCTTAAAGGAAAATCCCTTGGGAAAACATAAGGATTCACAGGAGTTCCATATAATTTGAAAATAGTAGTATGATGGTGGGCATTTATGTTACCCCAATTATGGCTCAAATTCAAATCAGGCCTCCTATCCATAGGCCTTAAAAAGTCATGGATTTCCTTTGGAATCCTAGGAGGGTCAAATACCAAAAAATCCTCTTAGCTTCGAGGCAAAGACATTATTGAATGCCACATAGTCAAACTTTGAATCATCCTTATCTAGAATCTGTGTCCAACATTGGATAGGGAAATCAATGTCATCCTCCCTCTTCTTCAATTTCATATCTATGCCAAAAAATTTCTCCCCCCTAAAAAGGAACATATGTATCAACAAGGAGTACCACCAAAAGCTCATTGGTTCTTTTCCCTCCTTAAGTGTACTTAGACCTTGGTGCATTCTTTATGACAAGTACATGGCATAGTCATAAACCACGTTAAAAGCTAAATGTTGGAGGCGTCCAACCATATACATGAGGTTTATAGGCATGGTGGATGGTTCATCTATGCTAAGGATTTGGTAGAGGGAATAAACTATCCTTTTGAAAAATTAGCAAAATAACTCATGGGAAAAGGCTCCCTTTCATCTTCACCAATCTTGATTTTCTTTCTATTCTTTCCTTTCCCAGTGGAAGTAGTATGAACAGGTAGCATTATTGTTTTGAAAAGAACCTTTGTGTTCCTATACTCTTCCTTGGAAGTTTTGAGGTCAATTGGGATCATACTCACATAACACTCATGTAGATTAAAAACATTTACAATCTCCTCTAGTTATTTTGACCAGTTCTTTTCTTGCAAATGACCTAACTATCCTTGAAATAGGGTCATACCTTGAGGCAATATCCTTCAATAGATCAATATCCATGTATACATTTGGTACCATCAACTTCCCAAAGTCTAACCTCTAAGGGTTGCAAACAGGGACTCCCAGATTCTTATTTCCAAACCAATTCTAAAATAACCACAACCTAGAAATCGGTAATTTAGCATCCCTGATACCATACATTTTATCTTTCAACCCTTCCTGAACATGATAACCATAAAACACAATGGCTCCCTCGGCCTTTTTGCTAGTGGAGGGTTTTAATTGGTTGATTACATCCTGGGAGAGAGTCCTACTTTGGGTTCCTGAACCCGACCCCTGAGATTTGGGTGCCATAGGTAGATACAAATACTAAAACAACCCAAGATTATACAGAAGGATGCAAAAAACATAGCACCTCAGAACCAACACTAGGATACCAATTATGGGACATAAATTTATAGAATTCAACAAGGCCTACCACCTTTTAATGCATATCCCAACCCTAATAAAGAATTTTAAAACAAGAAGATGACATCAAAAAATTTATATATAACCTAACTCCAGCTTTCTTCTTTCTTAAGAAAATGATATAGGGATAATGTTCATTCTACTTATGGTTTTTTGCTGGTATAGAGTGCCAATTCTAGATGCAGTGAATTCTAGAATGTATTTTCTCGACCTCCAAGGTACCTATGAATTCTTGACAATCTTCAAGTGTGTAGAAGAAACCAACCTTAAATGTATTTGTGTTGACGATAGATGGATCCAAGCGTATTTAATGCAATTACTATTTTCTCGCACAAAAGGAAATGACTCCTACATTCACAATTTTGGTTTTAAAACAGTCCATAGATCACATTCCGATGTGGCACATCCGACGAACCCAATTGGGCCCAATAAATGTCATCATCACTTGGTATATGATTGACCAATGTAAAGTTCGCCACTCAGATGCCAAGTCATTTTTTATAGGGCCCCACATTCCTTTCCCTCTCGACAGGATGATACATGAGTCATAATCATGCACACCACACAAAAAAGTTTAAAATATAATTTTAAGGCTTGTGCAGTGTGCGCTCAATGGCTCAGATTTAACCTTTAAAATCAATAGATTCCTTTTCTGCATATGCAATAAAAGTTATCCATTAAAAGGGGGCCTTAGCTAGGTTGATGAACAACATCCATTTATTGAACAATAAAAGCTTAAGTCAAAAATATTAGGCTCAACTATGGGAAAATATAGAGCGATAATGAATAAAAGTAATCGACAAGCCGAAACAAAGGGGCTGGTAACATCAAAAGATACAATGGCTTAAGTGGTTACTAAAGCAACCGAAAAACTTAATAGAACAAGTCAAAACACAAATATTAAACAAGGGTTTAAGGCTTGAAGCAAATTTGAACTAAGGTTTCAGACCTAAAACCCTAGGCCAACGAATAGTTAAATTCAGAAGCAAAGGGATATTCCAAGAACAAAACTAAATCAAAATTTATCAAATTTTAAAAAATCCAATAGTGGCTCCGGCTCGGAGATGCATACCCCTGGTGGGTATGGCGAGAATTCATATCTTAGGTTGAAGCAAACCAACACAGAAAAACAAAACCCAGGAACCTATCTAGACAAGACAAACAAACACAATAGAAAAGGAAGACATCAAACCTATATACAATATCTACAAGACTGTACAATGTACATGGAAGATAGCCTATTTCAACAAAAATAGGATTTCAAGAAATGTTCATGTACTGGCAGTTCGAGAACTTCACCTATTAAAGATTTCAAGAAATAAGAGTCCTCTCCATGCGTATCAATGACTAGATAAGGGCGTAGCCATAATGGATCAAATTTCTCATGCTTCCCTCTGTCCCCCATTCTTGTATTCCACATTAAGACCATGCTTCCTAATTCAAACTTCCTTTCAATGAACCTTTTTTCATGTAAGTGATTGACTTGCAATCACTTCTTTTCATTCCTTTTATGAGCTTCTCACCTTGTTTCATCCAACTCAATTAACTCATCCATCCTCTGCTACATTTCATCACAAATATCATTGTCATATTCTTGGAAAAATTTGTACATTTTAAGAAGGTTATTGTGAGGTATTTTAGCCTCAACCCCATAAAATAGATTGAAAGGGGAATACCCAATAGCCTTCTTCACTATGTTCCTATCAGCCCATAATGCTAATTGCAACTTTGAATCCTAGACCTTCTTATTCTTCTCAGTCACCCTTTTGATAATCTTCATCAAGCTTTTATTGCTTGACTCAGCCTATCCATTTCTCTGGGGATGGTAAGGGGATGAATAAGAAAAATTTATACCATACTGATTATAGAAATCAATGAATTCCTCAGACCTAAAACACATGGCATTGACAGAGACAATTCTTTCAGGAACACCAAACGTAATTAAAATATTGTTCATTAAAAAATTAGTGACAACTTTACTAGTTGCCTTCCTAGTAGGAATAAATTCAACCCATTTTGTAAAGTAATCAGTTGCAACCAATATCCAAGCATGTCCTCCACTGGAATTTTTAGATATTTCTCTAATGAAATCAATGCCCCATTGTTGAAAAGGGGCTGGCACTAATACTGGCCTAAGTGGCATATTTCTTGAAAATTTTAACTTGCTAGTGAACCTATGACAATCATGACACCTCTTCACAAACTTATGTGCAACTTTAAATACCATTTGCCACTAGAAGCTTGCTCTCAAAATCTTAGGAGTAGTAGTTTTGGCCATGTAATGGCATCCACATGCTCCTTTATGCATTTCAATCAAAAGATCTTCTGCCTAATCTCCATCCACACATCTAAGCAACACACCTTCAAGGCTTCTCTACCAAAGTTCACCATCAATGATAACATATTTAATTGCTCACAGTTTCAAAGTCTTGTCATTTTTGTGAAAACCCTTAGGGAACTGAATGGTTTGTAAATACTCAAAAAATATTCTATACCACCCACAGGTTTGCATATTACATATAGGTGCAACATTTTCATGCTCAACCTGATTTACCTAATTGGCTTCCACTTTAGTCACAACCATCATCTTAGCTAGGCCCTAGCCTCTCACCAACTTGGTGATTTGGATGTCAATGTTGAATTCCTAAAGTCTATTTATCCACCTACATCGATAACTTGTAGTCTCTTGTTGAGTGAAAATGTCTTTGACTGCTACTGTAGGAACATATGGAACAATTGTAGCCCTAATCAAATATGGTCTAAATTTTTTGATAGCCTTAACCAAGGTATATTCCTACTTTTCTGTAGCATCATACTTCAATTCAAGTGAATGCAATGACTTTCTAAAGAAAGCAATAGGTTTTTTGAAACCTTCATCATTTTTTTGGAGTAAGACCCCTGCTACTGTGTGAAAATAAGTAAATGTGAAAAACTGAAAAGGCTTTGAGTAATCAGGGGATTTGAGAACATGGGCTTCCTTAATAAGATCTTTAATAGCCTGAGAGGATTTTTTAGGTTCTTCTGTCCATGGTAATTTCTCCCCTTTCTTCAACATCTTAGATATGGGCCTTATAGTTTCAACAAAGTTGGTGAATTTATAGGAGTGAATTTTCACCCCTAATGCAAATTCCCCTTTCACCCTTCTCCACTTTAGAAAACCTAAGGCAAAGGCTTAATTCCACACAAGACCACTGCTCGCATCACACTTGGTTCCTACTTTGTGTGTCGATGGGGGCATTTCTATCTAGGAAATCCACACAATGTGCAGATGTCTGCACAACGTGCTAACATCCTTGACAAATTCCCATGTCTGGAGCCTTCAAAGGTGTTACCATTCCCATTGGGAGTTTATTTGTAACACCCTTTTCAATCAACCGACCCGAATATGGATGTTTTCTTCCCCCTTTCCTTCATATTCACTATTCATGCTTCCATTTTGCATCTCTTGGATCTTTGGACCTCTCCATCCTTTCTATCTCATCTCTGAGAAGTCTCCTTAGCATACTACAATATCTTCACAAGATCCAAGAAGCTTCCCCACCATCTCTTCAACACTTCACACTTCACAACAACAACATTAACAGTCCATCACTTCAGTAGAACAAGTGTGGAATGAAACACCATGGCAACAGAGGCTTGAGTTCCTCTCATTTTTCTCCCCCACTAGCCTTGAGTGCTTTGGGAGGAGGTGGTAATATTTCACTCCTCTCCTCTATTATTTGGTTGAGTAGCATAACACTATTTTATAGTGATTTTGTGTACTTTAATTTACATCCTACTTTTCTCTCTATCTATCTTGGTTGTTCGTGGAGGTGGGAACACAAAAATGGGGGTTTGATTAAGGCAAACCCCTATATAGCCCCAACATTCTCTCTCTCTTGTGCATGTATTGAAGACATTCATGAGTTGGAGGCTTCATCACTCGCATGTTTGTAAGTGTTTCCTTTCCCTTTCTATCCTTGTCTTTATCTTTCATATTTTAGTCTATTCCTTTATCACATTTTGTTGCTTTCTAGAAGTTCTTAACAATCAACTTGCGAGTAGCCACTTTTATTTTTTCTATGATAAACTCGCTCTCTGGTCCGTATGAGATGCCAACATGCCTTGGGGATGCTAGCATGCCACGCTTTCATCTTGGTTCTCCACTAACAACCTTTGGCCAAGAGCTATCGCTTTCTCCAGAGAATCTCTTTGACCTGCTCTTTCTAGTTCTAGAATTCTCACCACTTTCCTTTGAGGTAGCTTAGGGAAATTCACCCTGTGAGGCTCTCTGAATGAAGAGAACTCGCGATTAGTGAATCCCCCTTCTCTACAGTGACAAACCTTCACACAAAATTAATCTACTCGAAGAAAGACTGAATTCCCTTTACGTTCTTAGGTTGTTGAATTTTATCAATTGCTGCCACCCGTTTAGGGTCAATACTGACTCCATCTTTTGAGAGGATGTGGCCTAGTAATTTTCCTTCTTTTACTCCAAAGTGACACTTCTTAGGGTTAAGAGAAATTCCATGCTCTAAATCTCTAATGAATATTTTCTCTAGATGTAAACAATGGTCCCCCTCCTTACTATGTGCAGTGAGGTCATCTTGGTAAATGACAAGAAAAAGGTCAATAAAATCATAAAAGGCCACATCCATTGCTCTTTGGAACATGGCACCAACATTCATAAGACCAAAAGGAATCCTTACACACACGTATGTTCCCTAGGGCATAGTAAATGTAGTCTTGTACTGCTCAACTTCTCTTACCATCACCTGATTATACCTTGAGAAACCATCCATTATGGAAAGTAACTCACACCCTGCGAAATTTTGCAACATGGATTGTATGTTGGGAAAAAGACAATTATCTTTTAGGGATGCCACATTAATATTCTTGAAATCCACACATAACCTGATATCACCATTCTTTTTCCTAACAAGAATCAGATTTGAAACCCATGATGAATGCTGAATAGGCTTGATGATCCCTGCGTCTCATACTTGGTGAGTTCTTCCTACATCTCTAGTTGTAATGTAGGATTGATAGACCTTTTTTTTGTCTGAATGGTTTTGCATCAGGCTTCAAAGGAATTTCATGCTGGAATAAATCTTCCCTGTATGCCTTGAGATCATCATATGACCATGCAAAGACATGCCTGCACTTCCTTAATAAGGAAATTAACATGTTTCTCACATGGGGCTTCATCCTTTTTCCTATATACACCCTTTTAGGGGAATTTTCCATCCCCAAGTTTACCTCCTCTAGGTATTTCCTATAAGAAGATGTTTTCTTAACACTTAATTTATTAGGGCCATCAAAAACCCTCTCTAGTGCCACCGATCCCTGGGGAATCTTGTTGGTCTTTAACTGAATTATCTCATTTCCAAAAAATATCTCCTTTCCATCAACCTCAACTACAAAAGAGCTAAATTCAATCTCCTAGTTTTCATATCTATCAACATAGTGCAAAAACCTCAAAATATCTTTGTCATCATCAAATACCTGCCAATTGCAAATATTGTCAGGCACTGTAGGTCGTGTTTACACTTCTATTTGGGAGACACCATCAAAAGTGACATCATCTAGCCTTACTACAATGTTGGCTAACAGGTCTGCCCTGACAATTTATCCTCTCTCTACCCAATCTATGTCAAAGGCTCAATAGTATCCCAAACAACATTTATGTATTTCTGAAGTCTTTTTTCTTTAGGGAAAAATCAAGACCTAACTTGGGAAACCACCGACTTAGAATCTCCGAATACTGCCAAAATATTAATACCATGCTTGGAAGAAAGATTTAATCCAAGCAAAAGATCCTCATACTCAACAAAATTATTCGTATAGGAAAACTGTAATAAGAAAGAGTATTTGTAAGTCTTACCTTGTGGAGAAATCAAAATGATCCTACACCAGAGCCTTCTTTGGAACATGATCCATCAAAATAAATCATCCAAGGATAGTCTCCATGTAAGTCATCAATAATTTCATGAAAAATCAGAGTAGGGTCCACATTATCCTCTGATAGTTCTTCCTCAACTCGGAAAGTATCCAGACTAGTATCTACAAAATGAACCCTTATTGGTTCTTCTACATACTCAATCATGTGATGGATTCTTGCCTCCCTCACAATCTTAACATCTTTATGATCAATAGAAAAGGTGGAAAAAGATAGGTCACACTATATAATCCCACCCATGGAAGCAACCCACTATCTTGATACTAACATCCCATAGGTTGGTGGGTTATCAACCACTATAACACTCATGAATAGTTCCTTTTCTAGGAATGTTTCCAATTTGAATGGAACTCTATTGATTACCCCTATAATAGGCACTTCTCTAGAATCCATAGCATAACATTTTCCATATGTGCTATGCACCTTCAAGCCCATTTCCTCCATAATCTTCTCTGACATTACATTGTTGGAAGCTCCAAATTCTATCATGCAATTCCTAAGAAATTTAGCATCAATGATTAAGCTCAAATAAAATAGGTTAACTTGGCTTGGATTGGCAGTAATGGTCTTTCCCAAATATATTTTGAGGTTTTCATTAATGACCACCTTGACCTCATCATCCTTCTCTTGACTACTGTTTGATCTAGATTGCTGCATAATCATCTTATCCTTCCTACTTGTAACAATATTGTTGATATATGCAATAGTCTTATCTTTATGCTCATATATTCTCATCATTTCTAAGAATGGGACTATGACCCTGACTTGTGACAACAACTGGAACATATCTATGGGGGAATAACTTGGTATCTCTGGGGACACAAATTATTTAGGACTTACATGTTCAACATGTCCTAAAGTCTTTTCAAAACTAGATTTATTATGCTTGGCTCCTTCAATTTGAGGGGTGAATTCTCCTTCATTTTTTGCCTTAGAGCCTTTCTTAGCTCATATTCTCACCTCTTTACCTTCCTTAGGCTTTGTTTCCTCTTACTTATTCTCTATCTTTATTTATTTGCCTCCCACTTTTTCCTCTTTAACAAAAATGCTAGTCGGACTGCCCTGGTTACCACTCAGAATTCTATTTCTTAGATGATAATGAATCCTTGCTTTGGTAGCTAGTGCAACTGTATATCTTTCAATCTCTTCATTTGAAGGTCTTCGCAAGGCAATATTTTCAGATTCTAGAGTATACACAATGCAATCATTATCTCAATCTTCATTTGAGAAAACTTCCTAATGATGCAAACTAGCCTCTTTCCTCAGTGCATTCACATCACTCACATAGATATCATCACCTGAGGAATACTCACCACAATCAAATTCTGATTTAATCATGAACACATTTTCCATTTGCTCATGGCCCCAAGGGGAATTTGATTCCCCTTGGTCATCCTGAGTTTCTTCCAAGGATCTTGCAAAAACACACTTTTGTGTTGAGTGAGGCATATAGCATACTTCACAGCATGACAAGTCTTCAACATTTGTAGAATTTTTCTGCAGAGGATTAGGTGTGCCCTGAGCAACTTTTTGATTGTTGTTGATTGGCTTTCCAATATTCCAATTAGTATGATAGGGATAATCCCGTAGCCTAGGGGGCCTATCATTTCTCTGGAATTGAGGTTTATCATTTTTTATTGCTTTCTCCAACAAGATGAGGACCTGATCTAATTTCTCATTAGGGGCTAAGCTTTTTCTAGTTTTCTCATTCCGAACCTTAGGAATTTTTGAATTCCTAAAATCATCCCTGCATCCTACTTTTCCTGACGCTCTTATATTATTTTCAATACTGACTTCCATCTTGTAGGCCTCTCTTAGAAACTGGGGATTCTTGTCTCTTAGTAGATAACACATTTTGGAGTCATTAGAATTGCAGTATACTACCAGGCAGACATTCTCATTAGGCTAGATGTAAGTAGGAACTCTGAGCATGGCCTTCTAAACCCTTACATTGAACTTAGTTGCCATCTCATTTTGGACTTTAGTAATGTTGTTAACATCATTCAATCTGAACCTGGGGTCAGTGTGATCCCCATATTTCTCCCTAAAAAATCCTATAGAAGACCTCTTTAGAATAAATTCTCAAATTAGGTAATCCTTTGTACCAATCCATAGCATCTTCTATCAATGATCACATGAAATAATTCATGGAAACATCATCGTTCCATAACTCAAAGTCTTCTACAAAACTATGGAAAGCCTTCAGGTGATCTTCACCACTGAAAGCATTGTTACCAGTAAAATTAGGGAGATGCTTCCTAGCATTGTCAGGGACAGGATTTGGGTACCTCGGGATATTAGCAAAGCATAGTTTCATATACCTATCCATCTGAGGTGGCCTTCTAGCATCTCTATCCCTATGGAGATCAATATATTCTCCATCTCTCTTGTTATCAGGCTTATTTTCTATCTCACCTTTCCCATTTGCATCATTATTGTTATTTTTCTTCTTGTTTTCTTCGTCATCCCTAGAGTAAGATCTACCATCCTTATTTCTTCCTCCACCTCCTCCACCTTGACCTCCATCCCCACCTCTTCCAAGTGTATGTCCATCTCTCTTCTTCTCTTGGGATTTAGTATTGTTCTGCCCAAAACTTGAAGGTTCAAGCGTAGGGATGGAAATTTTAAGGAAAGTGATCTTTCTTGCCATTTTTGCATTAGTAGCCTCCATTTAAGCTCTCTTCAGGTCTTCCTGCAAATTCTCATTCTCTAGCTGTAATTTCAATATCTCAAGATTTGGGGGTGTAGAAGATGAAATAAGGTGAATCTTAGGATTAGTGGCAGTCATCTTAGCAGATGAAGTGTGGGTATTTGTGGTAGTCTTGGGAGTAAAATAAGTTTTCTTAATTTGATCTATGAGCTTCTTCCTATGATCTAGAAAGGATGCATTATTTGAAGAAGCTAGAGGGTTAGGGGTTTTGGTAGTCACAATATTTGTAGCAAATTCACTAGCAACATAAATCCCCATCTAGATCGTTAGTTTGAGAATCTCTTATGTGATTTGGAGTGCTTCTTTAGCAGCATCCTCCTCAACAACCTTATGCCTAGCGATATATTCTCTCATTTTATCAAATTTCTATCTCCTTGCATATCTTTCGAGCTGCTTGGATTTGACCCTATTAGCCTTCTCCCTCAATGCTTTTAACCTATTCTTCTCTTCTTGTTCAGAAATATAGTTTTCTTCATCCTCTAGGGATTACATGTCCTTATCTATATCCTCCTTATTTTCTTAGAACTCATACTCACCCAAAGAAGGATTATGAAAGGTTTGGTCAACATGGTTTTCTATAGGAGGAAATAATACACTAGTACTAGGAAGTTCTCCCCTGGGATTAAAATTTCCCCCATGGATGACAGACCCAACCCCAAGGGTAGATGGTTCTGGGAAATACTTGCTTGTGTTCCAAAATGCCCACCTAGGTTTTTCTCGTGACACATCCAATTCATTGTTGAAAAATTCCTTGATCTGCCCGAGAAATCGTTGCTCCATTTGACTCTCCTTAAGAATTTGTATTTTTAATTTCATTATTAAAAGTAGGAGACACTTCAATAGTTGGGGATTCAACAAACTTACCCGATTCAAAAGTTTTCTTTATACACTACGGTTGCTAGTCTTTAGCAAGATCAAGCTATAACTTCTGTTCAAATTTCTTCATCTGGCTTCACGTTCCTCACATTTTTTTGTGAACTTTATTTAATTGTGTCACCTTCTTGGACCTTCTTTTTTACTTCCTTTTCACTTCCTCAATGTCTTCAAATATTGGCACGCACTGTTGTAGAGATGTAAGAGTCGGCACCCAAATTGATTGGGAAAAAAATATATTAATTATATTATGATTCATGCAATTTACATGAGAATCTACTGATGCATACAAAATTTAACAAATATGACATACTTTGGGTTGAACTTTCGAACAAAATCCTTTTAACACATGAAAGAAATAAGGTTTTCAGCATAAAATTTAATGGAAAAACCTCGACAAGGACTTGGGAAAAAGTTCACAAGACTTCAACTTGGCCAACTCTATAACTGATAACACCACATATCATGGTGAATTTGACAAGGCATACAGGTGAACAAGATTTTAACCAATTTATAAGCTCCCCAATAGAGTTTCCATTTTGTTGATGATATTTTAAGAACCAATTAGATCTCACCAAATACCTATGAGTTTTCCACACTCAATTATCGAATACTTGTGAGATATTTTTCCAATGAATGAGATGAAGCTTTAACACTTCCTCTCCTACACTTCAGGCTCTGTAAAACCTAGAAGGGTGATCCCAAAACATATCTCCTTCAACTTAACTATCAAACTATATCATACATTGTATATCAAAGCAAATGTATTCTCATCATATGCTTAAGGATGAAATCCTTCACGAAATGGGAAATTCCTCTAAAGAACCAAATACCACAAGCTAAGAATACAATAAAACAAAATATAGATGAATCAATTAGGATGTATTTATAAAATATATTCTCAAATAAAAAACCTAACCTTTAAGAAATATGCTCTACACATTAAGATTAGTGCCATTATCTAAGGTTACAGAGTCATCACAAAGTGAACTAACGTGTAAGGTGGATTTAATCTCAGCCATCCATGATCTAAGTGAAATGCATGAAAATTCATGTATTAACAAACAAAACCACTAACTACTTACATAATCCATTCAACACTTATGTAAACCTACATTATAATTAAAAAATTATAACTGCTTCATTAAACCAAAGTCATAATCAAAACACAGTTTATTAGAAGAAAACAATGAAAATGAACAAAATAATTCTTGATCATATTCTCATTGATTATCCAAGTAAAATGCAACAGTGGAGAGACAAAGGAATTAAAAGATTATCATATTTTCTCCTGACATCCCTAAGAACCATACAGTTGACAAAGTTAACTTTCTTATCTCAGAACCTAAGACCTTGACTCAAAACATGATATCTATGTGTTTATTCACTTGCATCGCTTCAATATAGAATTTAACAAAATACCTCTACATATGGCTCTGAATTCCCTTTTATAAGAACAAAGGAGTGGAAAAATCTTTGGGCCAATATGTACACATGTCCTATTTCTATTGGACCGTTAAAAAATATTCCTTTTGTAGTTACATTTACAAATGGAGGGAAACACGTGATACAAAAAATATTCACAACAACAAATATAACTGCCTTTCAAAAGGCATCTTGAGGTATAATGATAACCTTCATACTGTTTTAACCTCTTTTGTATTCATGAGTATCCATAGGAGATAAGGTGAGTCATCAACCTGATCAGCATCAACACCAATCCATGTAAGCACCAGTCAATATTTTTTCATTACACCTTGAGCTAAGGAGAAAACATATCTTTATACAATATAACTTATGAGGCCAGACCTATACTATACTTGAGAAAGTATATGCATTCTCCTACTATATTCTCAGCTCTAAATCATCGATGAAAATCCTCTTCCATGATTCATACTCTGCATCTAAAGGCAAATCAAACCTGATAAGTTGATCCATCTTCTTTTTGTATGGGGCATACTTTATCATTACAGAAGTAGCCTCTTTGTCAAAATCCTAGAAGAAACCAATGATGAAAGACAACTTCTCAAGAGTATTTTGCAACATATCAAAGTCAATTCTTTTACAAATATATGACGCTTGAGAAGAAATAGTTGACTCGGTGTGATCTCTCTGTGCCTGTAGAGGTTTAATCCCATCATGTGCATCCTGAATGCCAGGTATCAATGAAGTGTCTGCCTCATCAAACTTGGCCTTAAATTCTTTTGTTCTGGCATCCATGGGAAAAGCAAAAATTTGAAAACTCTGCTCCCCAATCTCATTGATAAATCTATAAGTTGGGATAACATTTGGATACATTTCTTCCTTTTTCCTTGCCCCAACTACCATAACCTTCAGATTTTCAACCCTCATAATCCATTTATCCAACAATGGAGTAGCCAATTCCCTATCCCTTTCAGACAATTTTATTGCTTGAATCATTGAAGCATAAATTGAATGAATGCTATTCAATTTACCTTGGATTCTCCTATTCATGTTCTTCAAAACTGTGTGAACAATTTCAAAGTTAGTTTGATACACAACATTTTGATCCCATTGAAGAAATTCCTTAAATTCATTGATCTAGAGCATTAATTCCTCCTTGGTAGGTTCAACTAATTGGGCCACTCCTGACACACCTAGTGGTTCAACTACCAAAGGTTTTTGGCCCATATTGTAAGGAATTATTGACAAGGGCTCCTCAGGAAGGGGAGGAGAAGAATGAGTCATGAGCGATGTGGGTGTTGCATGACCTAGATTAGCAAGCCCCTAAGACTCAAGAGTCTCCACTTGTCTTAATAATGTCACTTCAATTTCAAGCTCAACAACCCTTTGCTGACTCAAGGTATACTCACCGATCAACTCATTATACTTACTCCTATATGTATCTCTCTCTTTAGTGAGGCTTTCCACTATCTCCTTGGTGAACCTATCCATATTGATGGTCATATCAGCTACCTCCAATGTAGGGGCATCAACAACTCTCTTTATAATTAGTTATCCTTTGAAATTAGCTGGTTTTTCTACTACTGGCTTCTTAGAACCAAGGGATAGTAACCATATGGAAAAAGCATCGCATTCTTCACTAAAATTAGAGCCCTAAAGTGCCAATCTAGCCTCTTCCTTAGTTTGGAATAAAGGTCTCTCAACCCTCCTTATTGTGTCTATAAAAACAGCATCAACTATGTCCCACTCAAGTAGTAACACAACACCAATTCTTTGTACTAATGCTCAGGATTGATCCGGCTTAATATTTTGAAACATTTTTTTCATCTCACTTCTTACATTATCTTGTATAGCCTCCTCTGGGAGATCAGGGTGCATACTTCTTTTCTTGGCTACCCTCTTAGTATAATATTCAACGCTTGCTCTCCACAAAAATTTTAAATGCCTTAGTATCGATGAATGAATCAAATTCCATAAATTCCTTGCAGGCATCACAAAGTCAGAAAACACCCTTCCAAGCACCCTTGACCATAAAAAAGTAAAAAAAAATTGTCTAATTAGGGAAGAAAGGCCCTTTATTTTGAGAGTCTAGCAGATGTGATGTCTGTGAGTCCCCCAACTGTCTCATGATTTCAATAAATCATAATCTTAAAGGAACATCCCTTGGAAAAACATAAGGATTCACAAGAGTGCCATATACTATGAAAATAGTAGTATGAGGGTGGTTATGGCTCAAATTCAAATTAGGCCTCCTCTCCATAGGCCTTAAAAATTCATGGATTTCCTTTGGAATCCTAAGAGGGTTAAAAACCAAAAATCCTCTTAGCTTCGGGGCAAAGATATTGTTAAACACCACATAGTCAAACATTGAATCATCCTTATCTAGAATCCGTGTCCCACATTAGACAGGAAAATGAATGTCATCCTCACTCTTCTTCAATTTCATATTTGTGCAAAAAAATTTCTCCCCCCTAAAAAGGAACATATGTATCAACAAGTAATGACACCAAAATCTCATTGGTTCTTTTCCCTCCTTAAGTGTACTTAGACCTCGGTGCATTCTTTCTGACAAGTACGTGGCATAGTCATAAACCAAATTAAAAGTTGAATGTTGGAGGTGTCCAACCATATAAATGAGGTCTATAGGCATGGTGGATGGTTCATCTATGTCGAGGATTTGGAAAAGGGACTAAACCATCCTTTTGGAATAATTAGCAAAATACCTCATGGGAAAATGCTCCTTTTCATCTTTGCCAATCTTGATTTTCCTTTTATTCTCTCCTTTCCCAGTGGAAGTAGTATGAATAGGTAGCATTGTTTTTCTGAAAAGAACCTTTGTGTTCTTATACTCTTCCCTAAAATTTTTAAGGTCAATTGGGATCATACTCACATCCCACTCATGTAGATTAAAAACATTTACAATATCCTCTCTATTTATTTTGACTAGTTCTTTTCTTGCAAATGACCTAACTATCCTTGAAATAGGGTTGTACCTTGAGGAAATATCCTTCAATACATAAATATCCATGTATACATTTGGTACCATCAACTTCCCCAGGTCTAACCTCTAAGGGTTGCAAACAGGGACACCCATATTCCTATTTCCAAACCAATTCTGAAATAACTGCAACCTAGAAATTAGTAATTTAGCATCCCTGATACCACACATTTTATCTTTCAACCCTTCTAGAATATGATAACCATAAATTAAAATGGCTCCCTCAACCATTTTTCTAGTGGAAGGTTTTAATTGTTCCATTACATCTTGGGAGAGAGTCCTACTTTAGGTTTCTGAAACCAACACCTAAGCTTTGGGTGCCATAGGTAAATGCAAATACTAAAACAACCCAAGACTATACAAAAGGATGCAAAAAACATAGCACCTTAGAACCAACACTAGGATACCAATTTTGGGACGTAAATTTATATAATTCAAAAAGGCCTACCACCCTTTAATGCATACCCCAACCCTAATAAAGAATTTTAAAACAAGACAACATGAAACAATAGATATCTGCCCTAACTCAAGCTTTCTTCTTTTTTAGGAAAATGATACAAGGATAATGTTCACTCTACTTACAAGTTTTTACTAGTATAGAGTGCCAATTCTAGATGCAGTGAATTTTGGAATGTATTTTATTGACCTCTAGGGTACCTATGAATAGTTGACAATCTTCAGGTGTGTAAAAGAAACCAACCTTAAATGTACTTGTATTGACACTAGATGGCTCTGAGTGTATTTACTACAATTACTATTCTCTCTTGTGAAAGGCAACAACTGCTAGATTTATAATTTTTATTTTAAAACATGTCCATAGATCAGAGTCCAATGTGGCACATCCAACGACCCCAATCGGGCTCAACAACACATCATCATCAATCGTTACATGACTAATCGATGCACAATTTTCCACTTGGATTCCAAGTCTTTGGCTAGAGGACCCCACATTCCTTTCCCTATCGATAGGATGATACACACATCATAATCGTGCACACTGCACAACAACCTTCAAAATATGATTTTAAGGCTTGCACGATGTGCACTTAATGACTCAGATTTAACCTTTAAAATCGATGGAATCCTTTTCTTCACATGCAACTAAAGTTAGCCAGTAAAAAGGGGCTTTAGCTAGGTTGATAGACAATATCCCTTTATTCAACAATCAAAACTTAAGTAAAAAATATTAGGCCCGACTACGGGAAAATATAGACCGATATTGAATAAAGGTAACCGACAAGATGAAACAAAGGGTCCGGTAACATCAATAGATACAATGGCTTAAGTGGTTACTAAAGAAATAAAAAACCTAATATATCAAGTCAACACACAAATATAAAATGAGGGTTTAAGGTTTGAAGTAAATTTGAACTAAGGTTTTAGACCTAAAGCCATAGGCCAATGAACAGTTAAACTCAAAAGCAAAGGGCTATTCCAAGCATGGGACTAAATCAAAATTTATCAAATTTTAAAAAATCCATCAAGATGGATGTGTGAGCTAAAGTAGTTCAAAGATGTGGGCTATGATATTATAAATGACCCTTGACATTAGAGAAGTGACTAATCTATTTTCTATTGTTTAATACCTATGTAAATTAAAGGGATCAGACCAGATCCTTGAACATATACTTTATGTTTAAATCATAGGGCAAAACAACTGTTTTACTAGTTTTTGTTGTGTTTGGAATCATTTTTCAAGAGACCGTCCATTAGAAACACTTAATTCACATGGTCCACAAACAAGAAAACTAGGCAAACTCGCTATTCAAAAGATCTTTCATCCAGGAAACACCTAATTCACCGAGTTGAAAAGAAGAAAACCTGAAAAAAATTCAATAATGATGACCATTTCTAGTTTAGCACATACACTCCCTATTTCAACACATTGAGTCCATAGTTTGGCGCATTTAGGCCATATTCTGGCACATCTAAGTTCTTTTCTAGTGCATTTAGCTCATAGTCTGGTGCATCAAGTTTCTATTTCAACACATCCATCATACATTTCAGCACATTCATGCCATATTGTGGTGCATTTGTCCCATCTTCCAGTGTATTTTCAATATTTTAGCACATTTACCTGATACTCCAACAAAGCTAAGTTGAACGTCTTTCAAATAACTTGAACCATATTTAGGGGCACTCTAGCACATCTCTGTATTTTTCTAGCACATTTAGCTCATCTTCTAGTGCATACATAGTCTTTTCCAGCACATTCATAAGATCTTTTAGCACATTAGTTTCCTATTCTGGCCCATGTAGGGAATAGTCTAGCACATCGAGGTTGTTTATTAGCCCATCTGGAGTCTATCTTAGCACATCCATTTGACTCACAAATAGAGAGCTAATTTGAATGTTTTTCAGACAATTAAAACTATATTTATGGATTCTTTCCTTAGCATAGATCATTCCTCATTCAACCATCACTTTAAACTTGAAGAAATTGGCCTTTGCGCATGAAATTCTCTTAACTAAACTTGGATCAAACCATCTTAAAGTGCCTAATCATCAAACCTATCTTTGATTGTTAGTTAAGTTTCATCATAATGATCTATCATCCTTCATCATGAAACAACATGCTATCATCAGATTTATCACCTTAGTCTCATCAATAGAATCCATCATTCTATTTGACTTAGGTATCTCCTTGGCATTCTTAAGCAAAGATCAAAGTATAGTAAAATTTTATCACTTGTATGACCATTTTAACAAGATCTCAAAAACAAAAACTCAAAGAACAAGAAATTGAAATACAAACCACCATGGAAGAAGCAGAGGAGAATCCCTTTCACAAATTCCACCAATCTAAAAATAATGAAATCACTGAGGAAGACATTCAAACAACTCAACAAGATCCCAAATTCCACAAGTTCATGGAGAAAAAATTAGAAAAAGATGGAGAAAAATATTTGTTGATGTTAGCTAGCCAAGGTGTGAAACTACAAATTGATTTTGATGTTAACCGATTAAAATTAGCTCCCCAGAGGACATAGGCTGATTCATAAACCACAGATCCAATGAACGCTTTGACCCAACAAATACAAAACCTACAAAATCAGATTCAAGACATGTAAAGAGGAACCACAAAAGATACTTTCTGCAAGACATCTACCCTTACCCCTTTGACAGAAGTTTGAACATCATATCATTTCCACCAAACTGTGATTTTTCAAAATATGATAAATATACTGGAAAATATGATCCTATAGATCATGTAAGAGAATTTCACACCATGAGCTTGGAGTTTTCACATGGAGAGACCTATTTGATGAGATTGTTTCTACAAATTTTGGGTGGTCAATGCATTCAATGGTTTTCACAACTCCCACCAGGTATCGGATAATTTGAAGAGCTAGTAAATAAATTTATCACACAATATTCCTACAACATTCAACATGAGATAACCCTGAAAGATATTTGCAACAGAAAATAGAAAAAGGGTGAATCATTTCTCATATTTTTGCAAAGATGGAGAAGATTATTTTCTAGATATCCTCGTCCTGTACCTAAAAAGGAAAAGATGGAATCTTCATTGACAATATAAATGATGAGATGAGCTATAGAATTGAATTGGAATGCCCACCTAGCTTTGAAAAGATGATTTAAAATGGACTCAAGTCGAAGAATCCTTGGTTTCAAGAGGAGTATTAAAAATCTACAATGAAGGAAACAACTTAGCAAAATCCTCCAATCATTATAACAACAATGAGAAACCCAAATTCTGGCAAAGAAACAAGAATGCTGGTAATGATGGTGCAACTAAAACACATAATGCAAAACCAGTCTTTACTTTATTAGGAATTACACCCAAGAAAAATCAAAACACTAATCAAAACACCAATCAAAACAACAATCAAAACAATACTGAATCTAAAACACCACCATATTGAACACCTTAAAATCAAAGAAGATTTACACCTTTGGGACAGTCACTTGAATTAGCATTAAAAGAGATTCTTGTAGCCAAGCTTATAACATTATTAGAGGCACGAGATTGCAAACCCAAAGTTAAAACCATCATGGTGGAATGATGCACATTATTATGATTTTCATGGAAACAAAGGACATAAAACAAATGATTGTATGCAACTGAAAAATTTGGTGCAAGATTTGATAGATAGAAAGCAAATATTCATAGAGGGATCTAAAACAGATGTTGATCATGGATCATTCAAAAACCCTCTACCTAACTATCAAAAAGGGGAATCCTCTTCAACAAACACCAAAGGGAAAAATGTGAATTATGTTTATGATGCCACCATCCATCACATTTATGCGGTTCATGATCAAAGTAATGACAAAAAAGAAAATTGTTACAGTTGGTAATCAAATAAATAACATTTTTACAACTGAAACTCAAGTCAATGACATCACCATCAATTCAATGAAATCAAACAAGACATGGCTGCAACTGATAATCAAATTAATGTCATCAAAATAAAATACAAACAAGATAACATGCCAGTAGATGTGACCAAAAGAGCTCAGTCTAAGTATGTATTGAAAGGAAGTACATCCAAAGCACCCGCTGCCCCATCAAGTCAATACAACATAGTGGACCAATTGTAAGAGATTCCAGCACAAATATCCATATTAGAACTTCTCAAAATTTCACCAGCTCACAAGGATATTCTAGAAAACGCTCTAGTGGAAAACACGATACCTACCAATTTGGAAGATTGTCAATCTCAAGACATGGTGGGACATTTGACCGCACCTCATTGTCTATCATTCTCAAAAAATGATGGTGCATCCCTTACTCATCCACACAATGATGCACTTCATATTGAGGTTCTAATTCATAAACATCGGGTCAAACATATTTTAGTAGATGGAGGGGCTGGTTTAAATATCTATAATTTAAATCTTGTTTGTGCACTAGGATTCTTAGAAAATGCAACAGATTCTAGAAGAAAGATCACTATCAAAGCCTATGATGATGAAGAAAGATCCTCTCAAGGACTGATTGTCTTGCCAATTCAAGTGGGATCGATTCAAAAAGATATGTTTGCCAAGTTTTAGACAAGGATTCACATATAACATACTCTTGGGTCGACCTTGGATCCATGAGATGCAAGGAGTGCCATCACTGTATCATCAATGATTGAAATTTCCCTACAATGGACAAGAGATCACCATTTTAGTTGATTCCAACAATTTTCAATACTACAATACTATTAAGACCATCCAAGATACTTTTGTACCACATAATAGGGAAGCTATCAGTTTTACTTCCTCAAGAAATGAAAGACAACTAAAGTCTTTATCAAATAATTTTGAGAAAAAGGTCCAAGCGAAAGATAAAGGAATTGGTGATTCTACTTCCTCAAGTAATGAAAGCCAACTAAATTCTTTGTCAAAACTATTTGAGAAAAATGTTCAGTTGAAACACAAAGGCATGGGTGAATATTCTTTTGAGCAATCCTTATGTCTATCACAAGTACTGCCTTCTCCAAAATCCTATGGACAACCATTAACATCTAGACAATAATCTTCACAACCAATCACGCTCTTTGATGGTATATTTTTAAAATCAGGCACTCTAGTGGATGAATATGAAGACAAAGACATTTTTAATTGGTTGAATAGAGATGAAGAAGAATCCCAAGCACCAACTACCAATTTCCAAACAAAGAAATATGGTAAAGGGTATAAGATCTTAGAGAAGATGGGATATGAAGGAAAAGGTCTTGTCAGCAAAAGAAAAGAAGGTATCATGGAACTAATATAGCCTATCATAACCAATGCAAAGGACAAGATAGGATTGGGATAACAAGAAGAGACAAAAGAAGAAACCATTCAAAAGGTTTGTGAATGAATCCTCTAGCTGCAAGCTAGCTCTAAAACAAACTCAAATGAATATGAATGGGATTCACTATCTGAATAATCTAAACCATTTGGATGGCTCTAGTGAGGATGATCAGACATCGAGTTAGATAGATGATTTAGAGGAGAGTAAAATTATAGACCTCGACATTGCTACTGAACACCTCGACATATCCATCCTGAAACTCACCGCCTTGGACCTTGACCAATCTGATGATCCCTTACCTTTAATACACCCCGAACTCATTGAATAGGACTAGATCGAGTTGCTTGATATCCCTATCTTTTTAGATGACCATGCCATTGTCAACTTCCTTTTCTTTGAAAATATAGAAACAAGTTCCACCAATGAATTTCATAATGAAGCTTTGAACCAGGGGAGTGTGAAATCTCTTAGCTACAAAATGAATATAGAAAAATGATCTAATGGTGAAAACCATTTAATGATAGTATTAGATCAAGAAGAAGTAAAAATAAAGAGTGTATCCAATGGTGAAAACCTCTTTGAGGCATTGAAGGATGAGAGATTTGACACTCTTCCTAAGAATTATCATGAGAGATCTTCAATATTGGTCAAACTTACACAATCCATAAACATTGGTACTGCAAAAACAGTGAAAACCTTACATCTAGCTGCATCCATGACAGAGCAAGAAAAGCCAAGCTTCATCAAATTATTTGAAGAGAGACAAATCAATTTTTCTTGGTCCTACACTAACATGCCAAGAATAGATCTAGATCTAATAACACATCACTTATCTCTACCACGTAGAGTGAAGCTAGTAAAGAAAAAATTGAGAAAAATGCATCCACACATCGCCCTACTGGTGAAAATAGAATTGAAAAAATTATTAGATGCATGATTCATTCACCCAATTGACTATGCAGAATGGATTTTAAACATTGTACCAGTCTCTAAACCAGACAACATTATCAAGATATGCACAAATTTCAGAGACCTTAACAAGGCTTATTCGAAGGATGACTTTCCTTTGCCTAATATAGACATCATTGTGGATTTAATAAATGGGAATGTAATGCTATCACTCATGGATGGATTTTCAGGCTATAATCAAATAAAAATTGCACTAGAAGACCAAGAAAAAATAGCTTTCACATGCCCATGGAATATATTTTGTTGGAACGCCATGCCTTTTGGATTAAAGGACACAAGAGTTACCTATCAGCGTGTGATAACAACAATATTTCATGACATGATGCAAAATTTCATTGAGGACTATGTGGATGAACTGTTAGAAAAATCATTCACCGAGGAAGGAAATTTGGAAATATTAGATAAAATCTTCACTTGATTGGAAAAGTTCAATGTGCGTTTAAACCCAAAGAAGTGTGTATTTGGCGTAACATCAACAAAACTCTTAGGATACATAGTCTCAGATAAAGGAATCAAAGTAGATCCAGTAAAAGTTAAAGCAATCATGGAAATTCCTCCTCCTAACAAAATCAACCAACTTAGATCTCTACAGGAAATATTCCAATCCATTTGAAGATTCATTGCACAATTGACAGACAAAAGTCATCCTTTTACTCATATTCTACACAAGAATGTTTCTTTCATATGGGATAAAAAATGTGAATCTACCTTTAATCAATTGAAACAATATTTGATGAATCCACCTATCTTGGTACCACCAACAAAGGAAAAACCACTGCTACTCTACATAGCAACTACTAAGGTATCTGTGGAAAATTTGCTAGCACAAGAAGACTCTACAGGAAACAAAAGGGAAATCTATTAAATCAACAAAACTCTGAATGGCTATGAGATTAACTACACATTCATTGAAAAATCTTGTTTGCTAGTGGTGTTTTCTACTAAAAAATTGCAACACTACATGTTAACACATACCATCAAACTAATAGACAAGATAGATCCACTGAAATATCTACTCAACAAATCCAATCTAACAGGAAGACTAGAAAATTAGGTAATGATATTGAGTGAGTTTGACATTTAGTATGTGGATAGAAGAAAAATCAAGGGCCAAGAAATAGAAAATCAATTAGTTGAAGCACTGTTATAAGATGATCATCCCATGCACATTAAATTTCTAGATGTTAATATCCTCACAATAACTCCAAAACATTGGATATTATACTTTGATGGGTCTTACACTTAACATGGATCCAATGTTGGAATCCTATCTGTTAATCCTCAAGGACACACTATCACAAAATATTATAGGTTGATGTTTCCTTCCACTAAAAACACAATTGAGTACGAAGCACTAATCAATGGTATCAAGGTAGTAGTGTCATGGAAAATCATAGAGTTACAAGTCTATGGAGATTATCAATTGGTTATAAATCAGGTCAGTGATGACTATTAGAGGAAAGATGATAAACTGATGCCATATAAAAGAATGGTGGAGGACTTCAAGAAATACTTTGTTGAGATCAAATTTGAACAAATTCTAAGAGCAGACAACAAAGCTACAGATGCCATGGCAACCATTGCCTCTCTTCTACAAATACTATAAAAATGAACTCATTATAAATTCATGGTCGAACAATTGTTTAACCCAGCCTATTACAATCTTGAGTCCCAAGTTGTGTACCATCTAGTCAAGGATGATTCTTATATCTATGAGAAGATCTATACCTATCTAAGAGAAAATACCCTACCACTTGATCTATCCCTAAACCAAAAATGAAACTTTATCTGTGAAGTAAATTGACACATACTGATAGCCAATACACTTTATTGACAAGGTCTCGATGGTACTCTCCTTCGATGTCTTGAACATAACAAATCTGAAACTGATTTACAAGAGTTTCATGAAGGTATTTTTGGAACTCATTCAGGTGGTCTTACTCTCACTAAGAAATTACTACGCTTGGGATATTACTAGCTAAACATACAGAAATAATATTTTTAATTTTTCAAGAAGTGAAAGAAATGTCAAGTCCATAAAAATATTATACATGCACTAGTACAGAAGCTACAACCATTCACATCAACCTAGCCTTTTTGTCAATGGGGACTTGATCTTGTGGGTAAGATTCATCCATCTTCCTCCAATGGACATAAATTCATCATCATGGGCACCAAGTATTTCACAAAGTGGATTGAAGCCATCCCTTTAACCATCGTCACGAGTAAGAAAATTTCCTCCTTCATCCTGAATTACATTATCTGTCGGTATGTCATCCTTAGCTCCATTGTCACTAACAATGGTAGACCTTTCAAAAACTAGGATGTGCAAGAAATTTGTGAAGAATTTCATATCCAACATGGATTTTCCACACCTTACTACCCTCAAGGGAATGGCCAAGCAGAATCCTCAAACAAAACTATCTTGAAAATCTTGAAGAAAGTTGTCAATGATGTTGGACATGACTGACATGTTCAATTAAACCTTGCTTTGTGGGCATATTATACTAGCATCCTCACCCCTATAGGAGCCACATCATATGCCCTTGTGTATGGATAAGAAGCTATTTTACCAATTGAGGTCGAGTTACCTTCACTCTGAGTGTCATTAAAATGAATCATTTTAGAGGAAGATTATGGAGTATCTAGATTACAGGAGTTGGAAATATTGGATGAACATCGTCAGCATGCAGTTGATCACTTGAAAGCCTACCAAAAAAGAATGTCAAGAAGCTATAAGCACAAGGTCAAACCAAGAAAATTTCAAGTGGGTGACTTGTTCTTGAAAGAGAATCCTCATAATCAACATAATCGAGAAAAGAAGGGAAAATTTGAACCTAATTGGTTAGGTCCTTTTGTCATTGTATCATTCTATGGATCTAGAGCATACTAGTTGTCTACGCATGAAGGGGACCTATTTGAAGAACCCATCAAAAACCTTCATCTCAAGAGGTTTTACACATAACTCATCTAGTGCACAGTCAAAAAGCTAATAAAATCCTAGAAAAAGAAGAAAAATACAAAAAAATCAGAAAAAGTAAAAAATACAAAAAAATTAGAAAAGGAAAAAATACCCCAAAAAGTGAAAAATCAAAAAAATCGTTATCTTGATGAGAACCTGAAAAATGGGCATCTTGGTGATAACAAAAAATCATAAAACTTAAAAAAGTGCAATAAAAACAAGTAGTGAGAACCTGACAACATGCACTATTTGTGATATATTAGCTTTTCCATCTATTATCACGTGTGTCGGTTGTCCGCTTTCACCATCACTATGCCTGATCATCTTAAGAACCTCATGTACACATTTGGGCATCGTGGTCGTGTCTCATCCTGACTTGGTTATCATTTTGAATATTCACAATAAATGGTCGATTTCTCACTAGGGGAAATCTACTTTGAGCTTAAAACAAAATAAAAACAACAGTCAAACAACATAGCAAGCATAATGATCACAAGAAAATAAAAACTCAACATTGAACATCTATCACAATTTTTGAAAAATTAAACCATCCAAATCACCATCAATATCAATAAAACAAATCCTAAAATCTTAGTGGATGATACTCTTCTGAAGGATGGTTTAATCACTTTGGCATGAATGTTCAACTATTGTATCTTGATTTCTTTTATCATTTCTCTCGAGCAGTTCAAGGATGTCATGGACTAGAGAAGCTATGAAGGAGTATGATTTTTCTATCTGCTATTTGTGAGTTAGTCATTACTATTGTTTAAATTGTTGCAAGATATTCTCTACAAAGTATCATTGATGACATTTTGAATTTGCATAGGAAAAGGATTAACCCTTATCTGTTCTACACAAGCAATACTCAGGTCATCTTGGTTTAATTACGCCTAGATGCTTTTATTAACTTGCAATATCAAAAATACATGGAACTTGTACTCAAGTCATCATGGTCTAATTATACCATCAATATTTGTACTAACTTTCAACATATTAAAAGTTCAATGATGATACCAAGCACAACAAATCAGCTGACAAAATGACAACATTGCATATTTGAATTTGCATGGTTAAGCTATATTTCATCCATATTAGTTTTGCATCTCCATTTTATATTTTCCAAGACTGAAAAATTTCAAAATGATTCTATCTCTCTCATTAAAAGATTGAGTATATTTGACATTAACAAAAAAAAAGATCATTCACATGTAGTTGCATAAGCATCATTATCTCAAACATACATTAGAAAGAATTATCATCAATCATTCATCCATGAATTAGATCATATATTTACATACAAAAAATATAAAAATAAAGTGCATTTTATTTCATTTGCATGACCACATCCATCTCATACATCATAAAACATCATCCCTAACACATATAACATCATGATCCATATATAACCATCATTCCATAAGCATAATCATTTCATTATTGCATCCACACATAACCATGTTATAATCATATAAGCATCACATAACATATATAATAGAAATTAAATGCATCCATCATAAAATCATATAGTCAACATATAGATCAATAAGTATCTGCTGCATCTCATATATAATCTCAAAATAAATTTCAAGTGTACAATGATATCATAAAATATGGAGAGATACATCATCAAAAATGTGGCAAAGTATCACAAAGTCCTTGACTAAATAATGGTATACATCATCAACTATAAATGTCTCAAATATAAACATGAGAGCTATGTGGTGCTCCCCCTAGACACTACCAACCTCTCTGAACCTCTTGCTACACCACTTGATGGACCTACACCATCATACCTTCCTAATGGATCTCTAGGAGGTGGCCCTATCACACCCCTGCTCATGGTGCACGACTGACTACGACCTGATTTGACGTTAACTGATTGAGTATAGCTAGGGGCATGTGGAGGAACTTCCTCATAATATCGTAGCCTATAATACTCTTCCTCTCTGGCTGAATTCCATACCTCTCTGAGCATATCCCCTACGGTGGTCCCCTCCAAAACTCGATGTAACCTCTTAGCTAAGGCCTCTGCATGCTGGCATCTCTTTTTGGCCTCATCTCTCTCTATTGTCAATGAGGCGATATATGCCTATGCCTATGCCTGTGACTGTTCTTGTGCCTATATATGTGCTTGATCCTATGTAAATTGTCCCTATAAAGTCTGTACCTGTGCCTGTAAAGAAACTATCTATGCCTACCGCTGATGGGAGGGCAAACAAATCTGAATCTATTGTGGTCCTATAGACATTATGGATCTCCTTCTCTAAGCCACTCTCACTTCAAGTACCAGTCCAACTCCACTTGCATATCCCTTATCTCCCTCATCTCCCCCATCTCCATCATCTCCATCCCCTCCATCACCACCATCTCCCTCCTCCCCATCCCTATCTCCCCCAACTCTCCTCTGTCTAGGTGCATGTGGTGGTGCCCTCTCATCATCATCCGATGCTAGTACTAGCTCCTCTGGGTTGTATATCCTTGGGAAAGAACATGTAAAAAAATACTACGCATAATCATCTTTCATCAAGGCATCAACAATATCTAGATGATAATCCCATATTCGTAGCTGTAACCCAAAATACTCCTGATAGGCTACATCATATGATAGGGAGGGTCCCCACTTTGGAATTTCCTATCGTCTCCGTGCATACAATGCCACTCCTTGGGGAATAACCTGATATCTATCATACTGCCAAAGCACCCTCATAACTAGGAATCTCTCAATCACATATGGTGTCTGACCTATCAGGTACCTCAAAGAGAATACATCCAATATCTCAATGTAATTCTCTAGCCACTACTCACAATCTAAGTATGGCCGCCATCTGACCATCTCTAAATCATCCAACCCATGCCACCAATAATCTAATTTTCCTAGCTTGTGCTGGACAACTAGACCTATATATCAAAAAAAATAGGGCCTACCAATAAGATGATACCTGTCCACCACCGACTGAGTGACAACTATATGCTCCCATGCCCAAATTTGTAGTAGTGTAACCCTGACCGATAGACTAGTAGCTCCAAGGTATACCACCTGATAGAGATTATGATAAAAATGAGCCAACATGCAATATCCCTAGGCATATCTGATCCCCTGCGTAATCATGCTCTCTAATATTTGGTCCCATCCAATTGATAGTCACTTGGACCTATGGTTAGGACATAGAAAACCTCCAATGAATCCAACTAGAACACGTGGTAATGGTTGATATAAAGCAACCATCTCCCACCATGGAATGTCATATTCGCTAATGTCGTCATCATGAAAAATCCTTTGTACTGCATCAGTACCTCCCTGCTCCGTATGGTCATAAACCACTAGCTCACCAACAACAAGAATCCCCAAGATATGATACACATCCTTTGGTCACTATTTCACCTCTCAACCAAAGTATTTAGAATTCCCCTGTTGATCCTATACTGGAGCATATCCATCAAATATGATAACCCACATCACACAATGATATCTAAATCAACCTATAAGCACCTATCATTAACCCTCACCTATCATGGGGTCAATCATCATCCATCCTATCATTGATTCTCACCTATCATGAGATCAATCAATCAAACATCATCATAGATCATCAAAACATCGGCTGACGCGATCATGAAACATCGAAATCCAATAGAGCAATCAAAATTTCATCAATCTGGTGTAAATGTGCTAAAACAATGCTTTTATGCCCTAGAAAACTGGATGCGCTAAAAAATTTCATCAATATGGCAAAACAAGGTCCCTATGCACCAAAATACCAAATGCGCTACAACATTTAGTGTATGTGTTATTTCATAACCTAAATGTGCTGAAAAATTATATGCACCAAAACATATCCTAAATGCACTATTCTATGATATCTATGCACTAAAATACTACATGCACTAAAATACTTTGGATGCGCTGAAAAACTTCATTTATGCACTAAATTTTTTGATACGCTAAATCATTAACTCTATGCGCTAACAAATTAAATCGATGTGCTAAATTACTTGATGTGCTAAAACAAGAACCTAATGCACTAAATAAAATCTCATATGCGTTAAAAATGCTATCATATAAATTAAAAAAAAATGCACAACAGAGGAAAAATATTTTAAAATTCATGAAGTTGTTTCTCGGGATACGTACTGGAGGGCCATATGTGGCCGGGTGGTTATGATGTCAAACTCGCTCCAATCGGTGGGTTTGGAACGATATCACCATTTTTCTCCAAGTACTCAATCAACTCAATATCCAAAATGCAAATGAATTCAAATGAGTCTCTTTTTCACCTTTTTACTTTTTAAGGGGGTAATTAAGTGGGATTTATTTTATTTTTCAAAGGCATCAATTAATTAATCAAATTTGCAGGATCATTCTTCATTGTCGGGAGATAAATCATCTTAGCATTATAAAATTTGGAAATCATCATAAAATCTTCAAAATTTCAACTTTTTTGAAAAATCCTAACAATTCAAAAATTCTCGATTTATCTCTCGAGGGGTCATACTCACATTATCAATTAAAATCATCTTATGGGGCATATCAAAATTTTTAATCAACATTATCAAATTTTTCTTTGAAGCAATGTGTCGCAAACACACCACTTCAAAGAGGGGCAAAATGTATACAACTTAATTTGGTCTGAAAGAAATTAATTAAATAAAAAATTATTTAATTAATAAATCTTTAATTCTTCTACTTATAAATAAATTGACAAATTTATTTATATAGTTCACTTTCCTTAGATTCTTCTTATTCTAAATCATTTTCTTCATGTTTTAATTAAATAAACAACTTTAATTAGTTAGTTTTATTTAATTAACTCCCTTTTATTAAATTCAAATTTTATATTTGAATTTAGTCACATTTCTACTAACTTCTCATCTTCCACCTCATCATGTGTCTTATGAAATTAAATATTCTTAATATTTAATTGGCTTTTATCTCAAAAAATTCTAACAATTTTGAGACACTCTGCTTTCTCCTCCATTTGATTCTCCTCCACACTTGGCAATTTGTTCTTCTAAAGGGAACACTCTCCATGATTCTCTCTAACCGCTTCATCCTCAACCGTTCATCTCTCTGGATCAAATCCAGACCATTGAATCCTGCCACATAGGCTGATGCCTTGCAGAAATCTATAAATACAACCTCATTTACAACATTTCATATAGATAGAGAATTGAGCAGAGGTACATTATACAAAAAAATCATTAGCCTTGTTATCTTAGCATATTAGCATTTTCATTTAACATCACTTAGTTTGAATCATGGCTTTACCATTACCTACATCTTAATTTCTGTAATTACACCACATCATTTCATTACCAATAGCATAGCATTATCACAATCTTTGCATAATCATCTACAACATATCATTTATAAATCAATCATGTAGAAAGGTTTATTGCATCTCTAGCATCTTGTTCTTCAGGTTGTCATTTCACAAGTCATGTGCATACATACAATCTAAGAGCCATAATGACTTGAAAAACACTTGGAGATAGAGGAAAATTGGATGAAATTAGAGAGTTTGTTCTTTTAATTTGATTAGATTGTTATTTGAATCCTCTAATATAATGTTTCATTGATTGTGTTGTATTTATTACTTCTACATTCACATATTTTATACACCACAAAAATATTAAGGAAAAAAATGGAGGGTTAAAAGGTATAATTTGGGTACACGTGGAGATTTTTTAATCCTGACTATTCAAATTTCAAGGATTTAGGCACATGTTCAAAATTTCCTAAGTGTGGGAAATAAAATAAGGGCTTAAAAGGTGCACAAGTTTGGACAGGTGGAGAAATCTGGTAGCTCCTCCACTATCCCACAACCCTTGATCTACTTCCTAGTAGATGCATGTGGGATTATAGGGAAGTGACATGTCAGCTTTCTTGGAGTTTTCCAAATAAGGTAGGGCCCATGATGATGGAGTAGGAGTTTTTCCAAATGGTTTCTTCTCACTAGCTCAATGTAGCATTCAAATTGAGTTAAGTTTTTAAAACTTGATTGACTCCATCTGAGTCATCCAATGGTCCAATTCATCACAAGATCAACAAACAAGATTCAAAGCTACAAAATTGAGTGGATTGAGTCATTTGGTTCGTGTGAGCGAGTAGTAATGGAAAACATGATCCTTTCCTACCGAATTAAAGAGTTTTTTACCATAAAGCATAGATTAAAGCACAATTCAGATTTATCAAAGCATCCTAAGTCATCCTAAGATCAATTGTAACATTTTTTCAAGCTTCTTACATCTCATAATTAGGGTTTCCAATGTTCACACACTAGTATGTAAAATTTACATCTTTTATACCCAATTTCCTATGAATTTGCATGCATTTACTAGTTTTGTTCTCTAAATTACTTGCTAGATTTCTTTTAAGGTTCGATGTTCATAAATTCCTACTAAATTTATTTGAATTTTCTCTGGCTTATGTGTGTCTATTTAAGAAAACCTAAGATACCTTGCAAGAAACCCTAGTTGTGTAACCTATTACTCAATTGATAAAATGACACCTCCAAAATCCCAAACCTCTTCCTCTACCCAAAAAAGAATCCTCCATGAAGACCTACTTGCCTAGTTTCCCAGCTCTACCAATGATAAAAATGTGGGTAAATTCATGTTTCAAGGTCAGGGAGTAGACAAAGGAATTATCGACAAACATCATGCTATTAGGGATGTAGAGATATATTTTTTTTTAGGATGGGATCTCTTCAATTACTGGTTTGGTAAATGAAATAATAGCATTTTGATTTGTAATGGTTGGATTTTAGGTGTGGGGAAACTAGTTGTTCCTAATCTCTACCTAGATGTTGACCTTTTGAAGACCATGGTAGGAAACTATGATCCTAATATTAGGGTTATGAGATCATTGGCTGGTGTTGTAATGATTGATTTGAGTCGAGAAAGAAAAATTGATGTCTTTAAACTAAACCTTGATGCCACTAAACCAATATGTAGAAAACATGAATGCACAAAACCCTACTAAAGTTGTGGTCTTGAAAGGATCTTAACCAAGAAGTATGCCACCCACACAAGAAAGTATTACAACATGAGCATGCAATGAGTGATTCTATTCATGAGATGATTTACAATGTACAAGTTCCTTGTATAAATAGGAAAGATTAGTGGGGGGAAAATATAGCCCTAGCCACAAGCATTAAATGCACAACTAATTAAAAATACATAAAGTAATGCATAAGGAATCTTCTAGATAAACTATAACTAATAATGTGGCATGGCCCCATTATGACTTATTAACTAGAGAATGAAACCTAGGAACATGGCCTAAGTAAACTTATGTAAGTGTAATTAGATAATCAATTACACCAACACTCCCCATAAGTGCAACTTAGGGAATCAATGATAATGCAAATGATGCAAATGAAGATGCAATTATGGATCCCGGCTATATGACCATTTTAGGTACTCATGTACAACTAATGATGCAACTAATCTCTTGTAAATGGAGAATAGTAGAAAACCCATTGGGAAGAAAAATCCTCTCCAAGAAAGAGATGAAATCCAAAGCAAATAGAACAAGATCAAAGGATGGAAGAGGTGATATGTGGAGGTTTAAACATAAAAACCCCCAAGAGCTAAAAATATCACAAGATATAATATAATGACAAAAAAGATGGAGACTAGATAGCCCTCCCATAATGAAGTACCATCAAGCCACTGAAGAGAGTTTGAAGCTAAAAAATAATCCAATGAAGGTAAAATGCGTGTCTCCCTTGAGGAAGGAAGAAACCCAATGGTAGATTAGGATGATTAACAAAATCCATTATGCAATGGGAAGGAAGAAGCCTCATGAAAGAAATATTTTAAAAGAATTCAAGAGCCTCCAAGGAAGTCTTTCCAAGATTGGAATTCCCAACCAAGGTAGACACAATGGAATGTGAAGACTCAAGAACATCCAAAGTAGAATCTAAAAAGAGGAGTGCGATCCCCTCAAGTATTTCATCAAGAAATGTAGGAGAATGGAAAGCCAAGTCTGTAATACTTGTCACAAAACCATCCCGATTCCATAGATCCAAGTAATTGAATATATCCTGCTCTCTTGAAAAAAATCTCAATTGTGATGAAGAAGGAGATGAATGTGAAGCCAAAAAAGAAGAGCCAAATACAAACAGTGATTATGTGAATTGCTACTCACCCTATAAATAGGAGAATCAAGACCATAAACATCATTATTAGACAAGTGGGAGAAGGTGTATAATTTTGACTGATGATCAGCCAAATGAACTACAATGAGCTCCCCCATTTCCTTATCGATCAAAACTGACTTAGAAGTGAACACAACTATATTCCCCTTCTATGCAATTTGATACATGGATAGAAGATTGTGTGACAATGATGAGTGCTCAAGAATGTTGTTTAATTAATCCTTTTTATAAACTCAAAAGACTTTTACTATATTATTAATTAACTATTATGGCAGTAGATAATATGTTTAATGCTTGATTTTTTTATGTTATACTTGACTAATTGAAGGATATATTAGATGTGGTATTTTACATTAAATGTGCTTCTTTTAGTGGTGTTAATAAAGAGATGACTGTGCAAATCGAAACATTTGATGTCATGAATGCAATATATCTTTGAGGATTTCGTGCATGTACTTCAATGCTGACTGTTGAGTTGGATCTGTTAGACTCTTTGTCTAACAACATAATACTAATCACACTCCTAAAGGCTCCAGACAAATCCTGAATTGCTATAATTTTGGATTGGCTCTCTCTACCAGTTTTGGAACTACTTCTACAACTTGAGTAATGCGAAATTCTCTTGATACTTTCAATTATACTTTCATTTGTCTTTGTACTCTATAATTTGGCAGCTAGCGCCAGTTTTTTGAGTTAAAAAATAAGGGATATTCTTATAAATATCCGTCCTTAGGTTTAATTTGAGTTAGTCAATATTTTGGTGAATATTGTAACTATTGGTACTCTGTACTTTTGTTTTACTCACCAAATTTGGCCAATTGGAATGAAAATACAAAGTTAATTTTAATCACTGTGTTTGAGGTCCCACTAGAGGAAGAGAAGGGCCTGCTCAACCAAAGGAGGTGACCCTATTTTATTGTTATTTGATTGAGTTAATTCTATTTTATTATAATTGGTTGAGATTAGCACTGTAATTTATATTAGTCGATGTTCATAAAATGTATTTACCTAGATTGAATTGTTATGATTCAAATTGGTTAACACATTTTCTTGTAGATCAGTGTTAGATCAAAAGTTCATTATTTATTGTAGATCTCATTAAGTAGTCATTTTTAGACGCACATAGCTGTAGTAAAGTTGGTAGCAATGATTGATGTAAGGATGAAACTAAAGCTAGAATGGAATATGTTCTTGGGATTTAGTCTTATTTATTTCTAAATTTAGATGTTTATTCTTTGCAACATAAATAGATTCACTATTTTCTAGATTACAATTCATTACTTGCAAGTGTAACTAGATTTCTATTTAGCAACTTTACTTTCTACATTTCAGACTTAGAGTTAATTTAATTTGCTTTGTAGATCTCCCAATGAACTAATTATAGTTAAGTAAGGTAACATCTAAGTTGTGTCATTAGGATCAGAATAAGTTTAAATAATAGTTTGTTAACCAACAAGTTAGAATTATCCTTAGAAATTAGTTACTATGTTCTGCTCCTGAAGGAGATTGACTGAAATCAAAGTCATTGTTTACAGTATAAAGCCCCCAATTTTTGGAGTCCTCCTTGTCATATATTTCTCTGAGACACACACTTTTCAATAAGTAAAGAATTAAATAATGCGAGTTGTGACATCAATGACCTCGCCCATCATATATTTTTAGAATGTAAAGAGCATTGGACATATACCTAGTACCCAAATCAACATCACACATACTAACTACATGGACAACATCATTATTGGCAGTCAAGATCCTATAAAATTTAGGTTCTCTAAGTGACCCAAAAATAATTTGATCATGAGTGTAAGCTATATGTTCAAATGACCCCGAATCAACAATCCAACCATCAAGTCTATCAATTTGAGTAATCAAAGCATGTCCCTTTCCATGCATATTTGTTGTGGTAATGGTTGCTATCCCATTGTGAGAGGGCTCCTCATGTGGGTAAGGAGAAGAATGTAAATTGGAGGAAGAAGGAATAGAAATGTGATGGTCCCTGAGTAATTTTTTCAACTCATGTATCTCCTTCTTATAACACACCTACTTAGTATGACCTAGCCCCTTACAAAAGGCACATTTAGGTCTCTCCTTCTTTCGTTTATCCTCTTTAGAAGAGGTATGGGAGGTATCACTAGATCCTATCTTGGGTTTACTTTTGTGCTTCCCCTACCCTTTGGGTGGAGTGGCTATCAAGGCATGAGACTTAGTGGATACATTAGTTTGACTAAGCTAAGATTTCTCTCTAGTTAACCATTTACAAAAGTCTCAAAGGAAGGAATAATAAAACTATCTCCCAACCCATCCATGGTAGAATAGAAATAGGTGGTAAAATATGAAAAATAAGCTTTCAACTTAGACAAGATCATATAAATGCATTCCTTATCAGACTTATCCTTTCCACAACCTAATAACTAAGTCCTTAAAAATTTAAAATTTACCAAGTAGTTCTAAATAGAATGGTACATATCAATTGAAAGTGATGTTAGTTCTACCTCTAACTGTAATTCTCTTATATCACTAACTAAACCAAATAGATCTTTGAGTTTGTCCCATACCTCTTTTGGAGTTTTGTATTCCTCAATGTGAAAGAAGGGTGAGCTACAAACATGCAAGACTATTAACCCCATCGCCTCCTCACATTTGGTTCTATGCTAAAAAATTTCACACTCCCTATTCAAATGAGGCTACTCCTCATTAAATATGGAAATCAACCCCTTCGACCAAAGAAACTGTTGCATGCTCGCTTTCCATGTGTGATAGTTACGAGATGCAAGGATATCAAGCCCTAAGTCAACCATGAGAGCTACAAATTGAGTGAAAATAAAAAAATTCTAATAGAAATAGATGTGAAACCTTTGAAATATGATGTTCCACTAAAAAATAAAGCTTCCAATGCAAATAATTATTCTCCAAAGTTTAAGATGTCCAAGAAATCAAGAAAGTACCACAAATTGCAAAAAACCTGATAAAAAGTACTTAGAGCTAAATGATGAGGGAAAAACATGCCATTATTTTACCTATTATTTTATTTAACCTTTTTCATATTTCCTATTGTTCCCTATCATTCTTGTCACTCTTCGTTAATGAACTAAGGGTATTCTATGAAATAGAAGGAAAGGTAAAAACTAGTGAAAATATTGATTTCTTTGACTGTTGCTAACTATCTTTGTGATTTTGGTAACATGAAATTTTTGAGTGGCTGAAAAGAAAGCATGAAGGACATCAATAGAGGGATGACTAAGCCATTGAAGTCATTCTTTCACTTTGGTTCTACTTGTCGATATTAGAAATTTTGTTTTAAGTTGTTATGTTGTTTTTCATAATACTATCAAAAGACTCCAAACTATTTTTTATTTTTTAATGGTTGTTGGTTGAAAGCCACAAACAACCAAAAAATTTATTCAATTTTATTTGTAAGACTGTTAGAAGTATAGGCAACCACAATATATATATATGTGTGTGTGTTTGTATGCTGAAAACTGGATATAGATATACATAATAGAAATGAGACTTTGGCGATTTAAAATCTATACTCTGTTACTACAATTTGAATGAATGATAACTAGTGTGGAGTAGTTATGTGTTCATGAGTTTCATCATTCAATAATTGATGAAGGTAGGGCCCACTTCCTTGGTTTTTGGTGATCCTTACATTAGATTTATGTGTATGTAATGTATGTTATGATTTCATAGTTATTCAATTAATTTCATTATTGTTTTATTTGTCCGATTCTGATCTGTGTAATTCATTACTATGTTAATCTGTATTGATTCGTTTAATATTTTTTAGTGTGATCTTTGTTGATTCATTTAATATCTATCAACATGTATATTTTATTAGTCGCTTATTACTAGTATTAAGAATAGTTAAATGTTGATTAATAAAGTTATTATGAGCTAAGAAGTTGAATAGTCAATTGATGTCAAAAGTCTATTTACATTCAATAGTTTAAATTTGATTATGTCATGTTATTTCATGATAGATTTTTAGTTATGTTCTATCGTGTGCCAGCAATTTGTTTTCTGTTGCAAAACTATTTTTTCATGGGTTCCTGTCACACCTGTGACAATAATTCTGCCAATCAAGAATTTTGTTCAAATGAATATTACATTAGTTTTCATTCATCAAACCTTGGTTTATTAATTGCATCTCTTTGGTATATTGCCACAACATGGTTCAAAATTCCTAAGTTCCTAGATTGACACTTTAGGGTGAACTCAAGAATCCATTTCCAAAGATTAGATCAAACTCATTTTAAGAGTAATTCAAGACCACATTTTAATCCAATCATTTTGGTGTTGTTGCTAGGGAACGGTGTTAAAGACCTACATTTCTAGTAAAATAAGTTAGGAGAATTGCACTAAGGATAAATTCCATAGGATAGTCGAATTCGTTTGGACAAATACCCTTATTTTTATTTGTCATAGATCATTTAGGTTCACGAATCATAATAGGGATAGTAGAGGAAGATTCATTACAAGAGAAAAGGGAAGTAGTTCACAACCCGAATAACCCAAAAATAAATCAACATCATCCATTGAGAGTCCACAACCTAAAGAATTGCAAGATAAGTCAAAATCACCCATTGAAGGAAGTAGATCAACTTAAGAGAAATTGAAAACTAAATTTGCATCATTAGAATTAACCGAACCTGATCTTGAGAAGTGTGCTATTGAGACCACTATTATTTAGACACCCACAAATACCCAACAAAGCTCTTCCGAGATATTACGCAAAAAGGTTGAAATTTTTTCTAGGAGTCTTATGGGGATAAAACTGGTCCATTTTCAGAAACGAAGAGCCATTTAAAACCTAATTTACCCCTTAGGAATTAAAAATCATGGATCGAAACAAGACAATAACAAAAAACAACAATAACAACAATCATAATAGGGCATTGGGCAACAAATTTTTTTTTACTTTTGAGTTCCCAATCACACATCTCGGATGAGATGCTCCCATGAAGAATATCTCTCATTCTTCTTTACCCATTTTTTGTCGTCTTTCAATGGAGGATCCTAACATGTTTTTGTTTGAATTTGATGTGTTGTCTCACAGTTATGACTACCAAAATGGTGCAAAAAAACTCAAAGTGTTTCCTGCTACATTAAAGGATGCCACCTTATGATGGTTTATGAACCTTTAGAACATTAGAATGTGGGAAGTCATAAAGGAGCTATTCCTGAACAAGTACCAAGAATATTGAAAAATAAAGGAGGTTTGGGATGAGATTTTCTGCATGACTCAAAAGGAAGACGAGTCTGTAGAGTACTACCTTGAACACTTTATGTTTAGTCTTCAACGGTCTCGTCAGGAGGGACTAAATGTTGATACTATTAAAATATTATTTTTTAGAGGGATACGAGATGATTTTATGGAAACATTAAATTTAATAGGAAAAGGGAATATCACCAAAATGGAATTTGATGATATTTGTGATATTTGCAAGAACTATTCAAGGTCTCAACATTCAGGAAGGAGCTATCCAAGTAAGCCTTATATGCAAGCAATGCAACAAGTATAATGAAGCAGGAAATAGGAAATTTACTTGAAGATATTAAAATAGATTTGTTGAGTCATATGGGGAAACAAATAGATACTCTTTATACCCATAGGAAGTAAGAGGAAGTCAAGAAGGCCTTGGCTGTGTATTTTCCAATGTGTCACAAGAGACATAGTAGTGAGGCTTTCCCATAGAATAGGGCAAAAATTTCATCCCTAGAAGAATTTAGTAGGAGTTCTACCTTGAGACCTCTTCCTATAGGTGTGCCTGAAATGGAATATTATGAGGAACCCATCTATTACATGGCCCCTAGGTGAGATTTTTCACCCCGAGTAATGCACCCTAGTATGAAGAATGACTATCTTTCCCCTTGACCTAGCCAACCCAATTGTTATCAATCGAGATAGCATGGGGGTTGGCAACAACCCCCATACCCTTAATGGATGCCAAAATATCAATATAATTCACAGTCGTGGCAACAAGCATGTAGGTCACAACCACCACAAACCTCACCATACCAAAAAAAACCATTTCTGTCACAATCAAAATTTTTGCCTCCTCCTATGATCAACCCATACCAATAGTCACAACAACTTCTTCCAACCTTTCCATCATTGGCCGCTCAACCCATCAATCTAGCAAACCATCCATCATAGCCACCAAGACCTACATCAATGCCAACCTAGCCAAATCCATACCCGAGCAATAAGGAAACCTAACCTCTGTATAATAATGAGGGAATAGGTTACCCCACCTACCCAATAAATACATTAGAAATAAATGGAGTTTAGTTGAGGTTAGGGAAGGCTCTTCAAGGGCCCACCATTACAAAAATCAATGAGGAGTTAGAAACAAAGCCAACCAAAGAACCTCCCTTTCCTAAACGATTTCAATATGAACCAATACAAAGGGAGGATTCTCAACCTGAATTTGATTTTCTTAATGAGTTGTGCAATGTTAACATCACGATTCCTTTGTTGCAGGCCATCAAGGACATTCCCGTCTCTACAAAAATAGTTTATGATCGATGTAATCGAAAGCATAAAAAGAACAAAGACATGAAGATCATCCAAGTCATCAGATAGTTCGCATATCTTATGCTTGAGAACATAACCATTCCAAAGTACTCTAATCCAAGGAGTCCTATCATTAAGGTAACTATTGGTAAAGTAAGTATTCCTAATACCCTTGTGGATTTGGGTGTTGCAATTAATGTGATGACAAATTAAATGAAGGAAAGACTATCATTAGAGGACCTTAGGCCTACTCCCACAGTTGTTCAAATGGTAGATAGATCTTTGGTCAAGCCCGAAGGTGTGATTGAAGATGTAATCCTTTCTATTGATTTGTGGGAATACCCAATTGACTCTGTGATTTTGCAGCCAAAAATTAAGTTGGGGGGATACCCCCTAATTTTTGGATGACCTTGGTTGGTAGTCATTGATGCATTTATCAATTGTCGATCAGGGAACATGTTTATTTCTAATGGTGAGCACAAGAAACAACTAAATCTATACCCACCAACACAACCTTTGTTGAAAATAGAGGACCCAATTTGGGTTGGTAGTGACTTAGATGAGTCATTGCCAATTTTGACAATTGATAAAGCCTTAGATATGGAGGAACCTACTGAGGATAATTTTCTTATCAATTTCCTTTAGAACAGGTATACGTTTAATGAAATTTTTGAGAGAATTGTCCTTCGTTCAGGTATAAATACTCAATGTTCTTTTGAAATTTTTCCATTGGTGTGTAGTTCACATTTTGTTCAACACTTTATCACATTGCATCAATTGTTGCCCCATAATTTCTTATATGGTTCATTATTATCTTCTACAAATTTGAGTGATATGCGATCCACCTCGCAAGTCTTGGCCATTGACTCACCTACACAATCAGAAGCTATGGAGATTTTTCCTAACCACACACTTAACATTAATCCATAGTTAACCCCTGAACAAATCAAGGATCTTATCACCATGCTTAGAAAAATAAAAGATGCATTCACCTAGGAATACCAAGATATGCATGGCATTCATCTTGATACCTGCACCCAACATATCTACATTGAAGAAGGTAGTTGTCTGGTTAGGAAATTTCAATGTTGGCTCAACTCTACTTTGCGTGAAATAGTTAAGGAGGAGTTACAAAAACTATTAAATTTCAGGTTTATATATCCTATTTCAGATAGTCAGTGGGTTTCTCCTTTAGTTGCGGTTCCTAAGAATAATGGTAAATGGAGAATTTGTGTTTATTATAGAGCATTAAGTCAATCTACTAAGAAGGATCATTTTCCATTACCATTTATTGATGAAGTATTGGACACTCTTGCAGGTAAGAAGTTATTCTCTTTTTTGGATGGGTTCAATGGTTTCAACTAGATTTGCATAGCACCAGAAGATCAGGACATGACCACTTTCACTTGCCCTTGGGGAACGTTTTCCTATAGAGTCTTGTCATTTGGTTTATGTAATGCCCCTGCCAAATTTCAAAGGTCAGTTTTGAGAATTTTTGTGGATCTTGTCAATGATTATGTTGAGGTGTATATGGATGATTTTACTATCCATGGTGATACTTACGAAGAGGCTATAATAAACTTAGAAAAGTACTTAGGCATTGCATAGATACCAATTTTTCATTGAGTCATGGAAAGTGCCATATAATTATGACCAAAGGGATAGTGCTTGGCCATTACATCTCCTCTAAAGGTATTCAAGTGGATCCTAAAATGATAAAAATTATCCAACACTTGCCTACACCTTCTAGCCAAAAAGATGTTCGAAGTTTTATCGGTCATGCAGGGTATTATCGAAGATTTATCCAAAATTTCAATAAGATTGCCTCTCCCTTGTTTTCCTTGCTAGCCAAAGATGTTGCTTTCTCTTGGACACCCGAGTGTGAAGAAGAGTTTGAGACCATCAAGACAAAACTTGTAACCACACCAGTCCTTAGAGGTCCAAACTAGGAACTACCATTTCATATTCACATTGATGCCTCAAATTGTTCGATGGGAGTTGTGCTTGGATAGAAAGAGGATAATATCTTCTATTCCATCTATTTCATCAACAAGAACTTCATAGGGGCCGAGGTAAATTACATTGTAACTGAAAAAGAGGTTTTAGCTATTTTGTATGCAATCAATAAGTTTCATGATTATATTATCGGTTATAAAGTTTTTGCCCACACAAATCATTCTACAATTCAGTTTTTAATGAATAAACTTGTGGTAACTAGTAGAGTTATTAGATGGTTTCTTTTACTCCAAGAATTTGATATAACTATACTTGATAAGCCTGGTTGAGAAAATGTGGTTGTAGATATTTTTTCCATGTTACAACAACAAAAAAATTAACCTATTCCAGTTGATGATGCATTTCCAGATGGGAACCTCTTTTCTATATCAACAAATAGCCCATAGTTTTCCATTATTGCAAACTATCTGGTTACATGCAAGTTCCCACCACATTTCTCTCTGAGGGAACAATGGAAGCTGGTTGGACTTAGTGGATAATACACATGGATTAATGGATTACTCTTCCACATTGACATTGACAATATCATGTGGTGTTGTGTACCCAAAGATGATGTCTTTGATATACTTCATACATGCCATATAGAACCATGCAGAGGAGACTTTTCTGCTCAGAGGACTGCCCAAAAGATTCTCACTATAGGTTAAAACTAGCCTGGAATCCACAAGTATTTTAAATGATATATTCATCATTCGGACAAGTGTCAACATATGGGCCAACCCACACACTTGGACAAGATGCCCTTACACCTGCAGTTGTCCATAGAGCCATTTGAAAAGTGGGGCCTTGATTTTGTTGGTCCAATCAACCTACCATCAAGAAACAAGGAATACATCCTTATATGTACTGATTATGTAACCAAGTGGGTCGAAGTGGTAGCTCTAAAGCATGCTAGAGATATAAAACTAGCAGATTTATTTTACTCTAAGATTTTCACAAGATTTGGTGTGCCGTGAGAGATAACCACAAATCAAGGACCACAATTCACGTTCGAGCTCATTTATGCCATGGTTCATGAGTATGAAATTCACCATCGCAGGTATACACCCTATCACCCTCAAGCCAATGGGCAGGTAGAAGTCACCAATAGAGAGATTGAGAATATTCTTACTAAGATAGTTGCTCTTCATAAGCATGATTGGGCTATAGGACTCCCTGAAGCTGTGTGGGCCTATCGAACAATGTGGAAGACCACCACTGGTCTGACCAATTATGAACTTTTCTATGGTAAGAAGGGAATCCTTCCCATTGAGTTTGAGATAAAAACTCTTCGCACTGCACTATAATTGGGTATGAGTTTTTTTGATGCACAAAAGGAACACATTTATCAACTACATTCCTTAGATGAATTGCACCAAGAAGTACTCTTTCACACCGAGATTGTTCAAAAACAACATGCTCTATGGGATGACTGTCACATCCGACAACGATCATTCCAACCAGGAGACTGAACACTCTTATACGACTCCTGCTTCCAAGAATTCAAGGGAAAGTTTCACATACGATGGATGGGACCCTAGGAGATCCAGACCATATATGCTAATGGTGTTGTTTGTCTCTGTATAGTGGACTCTGAAAGAAGATTTTTCCTTGTCAATGGTCACTGCCTCAAACTATACAAGAAGCCTCTTTCCAAAGAAGATTTCTTTTTAGAGGTGGTGCAAGAACTTACCATTGTTGCTTTTGGCCTCATTCAGGGTTGATCAATACATATATATATATATATTTTAAATGCAATAAAAGTTCCAACAATAAAAACCCTTTTTCAGGCATTGTTGGTCAGTTAATGTTTGGAAACTAGTTTTCAAAGAGCATTACCCATTGAATAAAACTTAGTGGTGAAAAATGATTTTTTGGCACCACTAGGCGGTGGTAGATTGAAAACTGAGCAATCGACAGTCTATTGTCAATTTTATTAAAAAAATAGAAATAATTTTTTTTGCATTGCCACTTCACCTTCCTGTCATTTTTTTCCAGGACCTATTTTACTTGCACTGCAAGTGTTTGGGTCCCTCATTCCATTCATTTGGGGTCATACATCAACCTCCTATTGAGAATTATAGCCTATTCTTTCCTGACTTTTGATGATCTACTTTGACACTATTCTTGTCATCTTCTTGTTAGGAACCTTTACTTCGATGTCTCCACTAATTGGTGCTATCACTTTTTCTCTGCTGGGTTCTACGCCCCTTCTCTCCTACATCCATAATTCATGTCACAATGGTTGTTTGTGGCTTTTAACCAACAACCATTTCTCTGATTGATTCTCTATTCCTATCTCCTTTGTGCCAGGAACTATTGTGATTATCTCCTAGACAAATTTCCAATCTTTTCTTTGCCAGGAGATTTTTGCTTGCTTGATAGTAATCCTTTCTCTGCATTTAATTCCATGCTTTATTCACCATTTCCAGTTCCTCACCTAGTTGAACACCATCTTGTCAGCTGTCATACTTTTTGACTGACATTATTCTCATGCTTTCTTCTCCACACGACATTCACTAGCTGGATGTTTTCTTTCTATTTCAGCTCTATCATGACCGTACCTCCTACACTAAACTCTTACCATCCTATCATTGTTGTTGAGTTGGTGTCTGCATTAACATTAGATTCACCATGTGTGTCACCACGTCACCACTCCTTTCCATCAACGGTCGGTATTGGTAATTCAAGTTTTATTTATTTATTTATTTAATATTGGTCATTCATTCAATGATTGTGACGTCACCCATGGATGGGTAACTTGCTAAACTGGGGGGGAAATATCACATTAGCGGTCATGTCTTTTCCTTTCCATAAAAAACCCTATCCCATCATATCTATATCCTCTAATTTTCAGCATGATATGTCATAACTTTCATTATCTAGTCACTCTCTCTTAATACCACAAACAATTATTATTATTCACCCGTAATAATAAATTAAAACCACCATTTATTACCCGCCTACCATAAACAATTTCTTACCACCTAAAATCATGACCAATTATGTTTGTCCTATTCCTACTGGTAGCCATTTTTGATAGCTAGTTTTGGTCAAAAACTTTACTAGGCTTGAACTATGAACTGTTCAGATTACACCTCTCGGTAAGGATATAGCAGGAGAACACAAACACCACTATGAGACAACGACAATGGATAATCTAAGGGATCCAATGATTTTTCAAGCCTACAAGATATTCAAGAAATCAGGATGGGGTGTGTATTTTAAGAGGCTATGAGGATATGATGAGAAGTTGGCTCGTGAATTCATAGCAACCTGCAATACCAAATGGGCATGAGTTCGTGGACTGGAGATTCCCATTTCGGTTGAAAACATAGGAGATGTTACGAGGTTCCCATTGATAGAAGAAAAGTTATTTTCCTGATAACTCTGTGCGAGAAATAATTCTTAAATCCCTCTGTAAGAAGTTCCTAAAGCGTGGGGAGTCGGTTGAAGTAGTGTCGGGTCAAGGCACACAGTTATCTTCACTTCCAATTCCCTAGAATGATATGAAAAAATTTTTTATTTAGTATTTGAACTGTGAAGGAAGGTATGTATATGTTTATTCCAAATTTTTTTGGCTTATGATACATCTGAGATGGGGTGCGGTTGTAAATATTCCTTTCTTTCTATATTCTTCCATGATACAAATGTGAAAAGAAGTTCAGAGAGGTATTGAAAATTCATTAGCACATCATGGGCTTATCAAACTGTTAATTGTAAAATAATTAAGGAAGTTTTCGCCTCCTAGGGACTAGGAATCATTTTTTGTAAATGAAACCCCTAAAAATTTTGTTGAGAATGCCCTTCCTAATACTTCAGGACACTCTACCGAAGAAGATTCCCAAAATGAAGAAAAATCTACTAGTAATTTAGAAGAAGAAGCATCTGGTCATGAAAATCTAGAGGAGGGTAATGAACAAACTTAGGGTTCCAAGTTTGAGGCTCCTCCTGATAGTTCTAAAAAAGGAAAATTACAAAACCTAGGGTTGAGTAGCAATAAGGGTAAGGGTTCTAGCACTAAACGACCTAAACTTAAAAATATTGAAATTACTACACCTCGCTCTAGGGTTGAGAAGAAGCGACGTAGTGGGTCTACCTCAGCTGCTGTTTCAAAAGAAAAATAATTATCACCTGATTTCATAGATAGGCTAGAAAATTTGGCTAATGTAGCCAGTGGTTTAAGTCCTCAAAAAACTAGGGACGTTGGAGAGATAACAATAGTGGGAACAGTCTCCCAGAAGACTAAGAGAACATAAGTTGTTGCCAGAGAGTTAAGAAGAAGTAAGAGGAAGAAGTAGCAAATGATAGACCATGAGGACTCTCCACAACACCAAGAGGAACCTGGGAAAAACCTTGAGGTACCACCCAAGAATTCTCCTATATCAGAAGAGATATCGAGTAACAAAGAAGAAATTATTGACAAGGACATTGTTCAGAGTGAGTTTGCACTATCTAAAAGTGATAATGAACCTGATAACCTTGAAGATCAAAGCCCACATACCACTAAATAGGAGGAAGAACATCAATTAGAATAAAGAGTAGAAAATGAAGTGAATGTGTCAAAAATTTAGGAGCAGGAAAATTTTGTAAACCCTCATCAAGAACAAAAAGAAAAACAAGAATCAGAGGCAGAATAATAGTATGCAAAAGAACATCCCTTGCTCACTAGTGATGAAATTTGTAGTATGAAAAGTTTGGTGACCAAGTTGATTGAAGAAAATGAAACCCTAGATTTTTTTTTTTCAAATGATAGAGTTACTCAACGCATCTCAAGCAACATAAATCAGTCAATTAAAGGCAACACTTGAGCAAGAAAAGGTCGCTAAGACATCTGTGGTAACAATTCAATAGCATGAAAAAAAGTTGCAGGAAGTCTATCGGTTGTGTGTCACAGAGGTAACTAGTACTCTGCAGAAACTTTCCCCTCCTTCTGGTTTTTATTGTACACTCTCTTTGCATGAGGACATGGAAAGTCTCCAGTTGGGGGGAAATGACAGGGGAAAAACATGCCATTAGTTTACCTATTATTTTATTTAACCTTTGTCATCTTTCCTAGTGTTTCCTATCATTCCTATCAATTTTTGTTAATGAACTAATGGGATTCTATGAAATAGAAGGAAAGGTAAAAGCTAGTGAAAATACCGATTTATTTGACTGTTGCTAATTATCTTTGTGATTTTGGTAATAGACAATGTTTGAGTGGTTGAACACAAAGCATGAAGGGTGTCGGTGGAGGGATGACTAAGTTGTTGAACTCATTTTGTCACTTTGGTTCTACACATCGAGATTATAAATTCTATTTTAAGTTGTTATGTTGTTTTTAGAGTACTATCTAAAGAATCTAAACTATTTTTGATTATCTTTTAATGGTTGTTGGCTAAAAGCCACAAAAAACCAAAATGTTTATTCGCTTTCATTTGTAATACTATTAGAATTATAGGCAACCATGATATATATATATATGTATGTTGAAAACTGGATATAGATATACATAATAGAAATCAGACTTTGGTGATTTAAAATCTATACTTTGTTACTACAATTTGAATGAATGATAACTAGCATGGAGTAGTTTTGTGTTTGTGAGTTTCATCATTCAATAACTGGTGAAGGTATGGCCCACTTCCTTGGTTGTTGGTGATATTTACATTAGATTTATGTGTATGGTAATGTATGTTATGATTTCATAGTTATTCGATTAATTTTATTACTGTGTTATTTGTCCGATTCTAATATGTGTAATTCATTACTATGTTAATCTTTATTGATACACTTAATATTTTTTAGTGTGATCTTTGTTGATTCATTTAGTATTTATTAGCGTGTATATTTTATCAGTCACTTATGACCAGTATTAACAATAGTTAAATTTTGATTGTTAAAGTTATTATGAGCTAAGAAGTTGAATAGTCAATTGATGTCAAAAGTCTATTTACATTCAATAGTTTAACTTTGATTTTTTTATGTTATTTCAAAATAGATTTTTGATTTTTCTATATAGATTTTTAGTTCAATTCTGTCATGTGCTAGTAATCTATTTTTTGTTGCAAAATTATTTCTTCACAGGTTTCATTAGTTTGAATTCATCAACCCTATTAGAACCCAAAATTTCCATAAAAATTCCTAGGGTTTTCCTATTATTTTCCTTAAATTTCCATCAAAACCCTAAGGTATTTTATTTGTTCATGCCTTATATTTTCACTATCTTTCCCATAAAATTCATTAACCACCATCACATCTTCCCCCCATTTAATTCCATTATATCTCATTACCTTTTATAAAAACAAACCATTCACTGCATTTTATAAAGCTAAAATACCTTACTCCGCTACTTTAATATTTACTTTTTATGTCTTACCGCTTTACCACGGCCTCCCATCAGGGGGCTCACAGTATGGCAGTAGCGGTTCAAGAGAAGGCATAAAGTGCTTACTACCACACCGTGCATGGTCAAAACATTGACCATGGTATCGTGGTGGGCGGTAAGTGACAGTGGAGGTAGCGGTCAGAAGAGCCACCGCAGTACTGTGGCCATTAAATGGTGATTGTGGTAATAGTCAGGGAGTGAATGGGAAATGGTAGATGGACAGTCACCTCGCAACCATGGATGGTCATCGAGGAGTCTATGGTAGCACAGTAGGAACAGATGCAACTAGTGATGGAGACTTGAATGACGAAGACAGAGGTGGTAAGTTAATAGTGAAGCGATTACCGTGATAACGTATCTAGCTTGAGGGATGACCACAGTAGCACGATAATAGTTTGGAGAAGAACTTGATTGTTAAGACCACCATACCATCAGGTAGAAAGATAATGATAGCGGTATAGCGGTAAACACAATAAAGTCCGCATGGAAATAAAATATAAGGAGCGGATAAAGTAAAATAAAGGCGAGAAAGGATGTAAAATGTAAAATCAAAGCATAACTATAGTTTTAAATATTTGATTTGCCAATAAGGCAACTTAATCAAATATTTTAATATCTGCTAAAGAATATCAAATGGCTGTAATAGAAAATGAAGGGTTGCGACCCTTGAGATATGTATTGTATAAATATTTTGAAAATTAGTTTGAGAAAGGGGGGTTAGGATAGGAGTGAGATTTTCTCAGAAATAAGACTGGGAAAGGAAATAATGTACAAATCTTTCTTGAAATAGAGCAATGGAAAATAATGTTTGTAACTGGTGAAAACCTTCTGGTTCAATTGTTGAGATGCTATAATTTGTATTATTTTTTATCTTAGTTCTCTCCAATTCGAAGACTTTTGATCATTTGAGTTAATGTATCAAGCATAAACTTTGATTCATCAAGGTGCATGTTTTCACTTTGTATGATTTTTATTTGCTGGTGACTCAAGTCAGAATTAAATCCCTTCAAGTAAGTCACAATGTTTGAGATATTTATTTTGGATAATTTAAGAAGAACCTGGTTAGAAAACATTCCAACATAATTTATGCAAGCCATAAATAAATGAAACTATATGCCAGTCATAAGATTTTATTTTATAAATTGCCTAACAACTAGAAATTAAACCAAAGAAGGAAAACACCTATCATTTTCTATTTTGACTCCATTTCCCATGTGGATAGAAGGCACTGATCTACCTCAACCCAGAGATAAGATTTCATACAAATAATTTTTTCAAAACCTTTCATTTGTGCAATAGGAGTAGGATTAGTTGTAGTGGTTTTCATCTATTCACTTCCATTTGCCATTGTAGATAGATTTCTCAACTAGGAAATACATGTCAATTTTCATCATTCTTTAGGTTCACCCACCTAGGTCTAGTAGAACCTAAAGAGAAGAAGGTTCAAGTGCATCAATTGGCCTTGTACATTGGCCAAAAGCATTGGAGAGCTTGGCAACCTCTTGTGGTTTAAACCTGTGTTTTTGAGACCCAAAAAACCCTTGATTTATTAATTTCACCTCTTTGGTATATTGCCACGGCCCACAACATGGTTCAAAAATCCTACATTCTTGGATTGACACTTTAGGATGAACTGAGGAATCCAATTCCAAAGATTAAATCAAAACCCATTTTAAGAGTAATTCAAGACCATAGTTTAATCCAATCACTAAACCCGAAAGAAGTGAATGGACTAAATAAAAGAACTCTAAAACACCTTCCAAATGTTGTTTGAATCTTAAAAGTTCAACAATTGAGTGAAAATATATGAGTTTTTGAGTCCAAATAGAAGCACTAACTTCAGTTGGCTATAATATGTCCCTACAAAAAATATAGAAAAATGGTTGGCACCACTGTGAAGTACCCCGAATCTGCTTTTTGGCAATATCTCATTTTCATAAATCCAATACCATGGCTAAAAGTTATGGAAAAATTGAAAAACAATTACCCTATTAGGGCCTATAGACTAAACAAGTACAAAAAAAGCACCGAGGGCTAAAAAAATATAGGCCCTGATTGCAAATATGACTAGGGGGCTATCAGTGGTAGAAACAATCATGCAGTTAGGTGTAGTGGTGGCAAAGCGATGGGTTGGTGGTGATGTAGGTGGCACCACCCAGAGTGAGCAAAGCCAGTGGTCATGAATGGGACTTAGAGCTGGTAGATAGAGGGCCAATGGAAGGGCATGGAGTGAGCAAAAAATAGTGGCTGATGGTGTGAGAAATTTGGGCTGGTAGCAACAAATCTAGTGGTTGTTAGCAAGAAAATCATGATGGTCAATGATGATGTTAGTGGGATAAATGCCAATGTGATAGTTGACCAAGAGGGTTGATAATTTTTGAGTATGACCCACCAGAGAATAAAGACCCTACGAGAACTTGAAAACATTGACCAATGATAATTTTGCAAATTTTTTAATATTGCAAATTGCAATTTAAAAATCAAAACCCTTTTAAAATATTATGCCAATTGTAGAATAATATAAACCCTTTTATTCCAACAATGAATATTTGTGCTAGAACTATAGGAAATTTTAAAGACAGATAATTTTTAAAAAAAATAGCTCGTGATTAAATTTTTTTTGCCTCATATTATTATTGATGGGTTGATATTTTATGCAGACTATATGATCTGTATAGTATAGATGGTACCCCAAATAGCTGAAAAAAACCTTTGATGGCCTCAAAAAGAAGTTGTTGGATTTTGATGATTTGGTAGGTGTTCCTAGGGTATTTGGGACTTCTGAATGCAATGGTGAGGTCAAATTTGACCCATTCAGCTTCAGAAATCAACTGCTCCCTAGATGAATCAAACTAGCTCTTTGATAAAAAACCTTCAACCTACAATGTGAACCTCTTGAGCTCAACTTTTTGATTTGAGATGAATCTTCTATGACCTATTCTCTAATACCATGTAGAATATATGAATGCACAAAACCCTAATGAAGCTATAGTATTCAAAGGATCTTGATTAGAAAGTATTCCACCCACACAAAAAAGTGTTTCAACATGAGCATACAATGCAAGATTCTATTCATGAGATGATTTACAATGTACAAGTGCCTTGTATAAATAGGCCAGATGAGTGGAGGGAAATGATAACCCTAGAAATGCATTAAATGCACAACTAATTAAAAATAAATAGAGTAACGCATAAGGAATATTCTAGATAAACTATAACTAATAATGTGGTATGACCCCGTTATGACTTATCACCTAGAGAATAAAACCTAGGAACATGACCTAAGTAAACTTATCTAAGTGTAATTAGATAATTAATTACACCAACACAATCAACCTAGAGGCACTGAAGAAAGAATATGAGAACAACATGAGTACATATAGGGTGAAAATATTGCCCATGTTCATGGTAAGAGGAAAAGGGAGAATTAAAATGAAACTCATAGCTACTGATAAGGACCCCTTCCCAATTTATATGTTTGATTTCTACTTTGTTTGGACATATCACACTTTGCGTAAATTTATAGGATTTGATCCTCCTCAAAGGATGCCTATAGCTTTCATATACATGGATGCCAACATTAAAAATCATATGGTAAATAAAGAATTTTATTTTTTTGGTTACTTGTATGATTCCATCTATAAGGCACTGGTAGCTATCAAAAATGGTGAAACTGGGGTGAGGTGTTGGTGGTATTATTTGTTGTGTCACATGCTTTTGGCCAGAGGAATCAATGAGTTTGGCTGAGATATACAACTAGATTTGAAGGGTGAAAATGATGAGAACCTACTTCTACAATGTTGAACTCACCACTTAGACATGCATTGCAAAACTTCTATTTTTGTTACTTTCACAAATTTGTTTGTTGCTAAGCTAAAAGGGTTTCTAGTGAGGGATTTGCCAAGAATACCTAAGGAGTTGTATGATTTCTTGAGTCCCAAGGAAAGGAGACTTGATCTATGCATAGACCAAAACTGGGGGATGTCATCCCCTATGAAATTACTACAATTATCATAGTGTATGGCTCACATGTATCCCTACATGTATTTCCAAGAATTGTGCCACTAAGAATTGGTTTTCTGGAGGTCATGTGGAAATTAGAAAAAGTCGAGGACAATAATTTGGTAGGTCAAAATGAAGGGAACTTTTTTCCCCAATTGTAATGTGTTCTCATAATTTTTTATGATTAGAGATGGGTGCAAGAATATTCTTCCAAAGCTTACACCATTGAAGATGAAGAATTGTAGAGCCAAAAAAATGATCCAAAAGTTTTCATGGCAGCATTGAAAGAAAGGATCAGAGGTGGAAGATTTTGGCAGAATTTTAACTTCCTTGAAGATCCCATTAGAAATGTATTTGATATTCAGAAGGAAAAGGATAGGAGAGTAAAATGGTTGGAATTTGCTAAACTAGAGAAAGAAAAGAAAGAAAAGGATCCCCAGTTTAAAGGTACTTGCATGGACATTGAGGATGAGATGCTGAGATTTGAAACCATTTTACAAAATTTTGAAAAAATAGTGGGAAAGCTTAAAGAAAAAATAAAGGAGCATGATAGGGGGAATTCCCCCATGGTTGTAGATAGGCCAACCTACCAATGACCACATGTGAAATATGTATTTTCAAGATAGAAGGGGATTGTAAGGAAGGAATAAATAAAGGAGACTCCTACTCAATCAGAGGAGTCTAGACCTCAATCCCCTCTACAACAAGCACCATCATCTCCACCTCTAGTATCATCTTCAAAAGTTATTGATTTGGATTCTCCCTCTAGGGATCCATCTATACCACAGTGTAGTGTATGGAGAGAGATTTACGATGAGTATAAGAAGTCAAAAATTCAACTATATAGGTGAAATTTATGCCCATTTTAAAAAAGTCCTCCAATTAGGCCTAAAAGTGGTTGGTTGGCAAATTTCAAAAAACAATTTAAATTTCTTTCTAAATTTTAATTTTCAAACTCCATGTGGACTTGAAACATTATGAAATTTGGTTAAGTTTTTTAATTTAAAATTACTAGTAGATTTGAAGGCATATTTTAATTTTTATAAAATACAATTTTAAAAAGGTTTTTTGTAGTTTGATATTTTATTTCCTATGGGGGGGATTACTTGTGGTCTCCCATGGGACTAGGGCCCATGTCGGGGGGGCTTATCCTCTACCAACAAAATGACCTCCAACCCATGGGCAACCAATAGTCGTAGGAAAGGGTACCATTGTTGCAAGTATGAGCAAGTTGTCATTGATGTCAACAAGCCTATGTTGTCATTTTGTGGGTGAGATTGTTGCAAGAGTGTGAGCTATTAATGTTATCCATCCTTTTATTAGTTGTATTATGGTGTCATTATTAAAGCTACTAGTTTCAACCTCTAGTGTTTCTTTGATAAGCTGATGTATATGAATATTTAGTTGAGTTACTATGTTGTAGTTGGCTTGGTGGTATTGAGGAAGTGTTGAAGATGATTCAAATGTGTCTCTTGTGCTTGGTTTCCAAGTGATTTTGAGAAAAAATCATAAAAAAAGGAAAAAAATAATTTGTAGTTGTATTCCGGGTTATAGAGTTGTGTTCTTGTGTTTCTTTGCATTATTCTAGGTTGAAGATCTACTTGTGTGATTTGGATATGTTGATCAAAGGTGTTTAGTGATCCAAGAGGATCTAGAAGAACTAATTTTTTTGTAGTCTCAGAATTTGATAGAACTAGAATCATTGTGTAGAGCTTGTGTGACATGTTCTTTACACAACTTGAATTGTGTCGAATGGAGGGCGGATGCAAAAGATATGCTTGGTAAAAGTTTGATCAAAAAAGGTGTTCTAGATGAAGGATGCTAGCTCAAAAAATTGATCATCTAAAAAATGGTCAAAATGGCATCATGTCGAAGAGCTCATTTCCATGACTCCAACATCGCTTGAATCACGTCAATTGGAGTTTGTACATGCAAGATATGGATGGTCAAAGTTGTGTGGTATAAGGGTTGAACATGCTGACATTAGCATGATGACATGGTAGTAAAATAGTCACATCAGTATGTCGACGTGGTAGGTGCAAGTGATGTGGTGATGAAATGGACCAATTAAGGACTGGCATGTAGCATCATCGGGTGTTGAATTGGACCAATGATGAGATGGCACGTGTCCTTACATGGGCCAATTAAAATGTAGCATGTGGCCCAATGGTTGGGCACCATGTGGTAATATATTAGTCACATATTTTGTTGGGTGTTGGTTCAAAATTTGGTTGGGGGATTCAAACCCCCAACCTCACATTTTCTACTTATACTCTCCACCATTACACCACCCTATATTCTCATTAAATGATATAAGTCATTGTCTATTTAATAAGATTAAAAGCTGAATTTAGAGGGGAGGTGGTTTGAACTGCTGACATCCCGTCTACCATCTAGCCCTCCTACCAATGCACCAAGCACATGTTTAAGAATATTTCAGTGTGAAATCTATTTAAAATAGAAATTAAGCCACCCTCTGTATATAAATTATAAAATCTTTTAAAGTAAGCCTGATTTTATAAGATTGTTAAGGGGCTTAAAAATATTTTCAAGGATTTTTAAAGATTTTTAAAGAATATTTTTAGGATTTTTAAAAATTTAATAAGATTGTAAAATCAAATAAGGAGTTTTTATCAGAATAAGGGGCAATAAGCCATATATTAAAGATTTGTATCTCAACTTAGAGATATAAAAAATATTTGCAAAATATTATTGTTACCCCTTAAAAAGAATGTAAACTTGTATAAAAGGGGGTTATTTTTATCTTGTAACACAAGTTTAGAAGGGGAAATTTTTCTTATGAGGAGAATAGGCATTTTGGAGGATTAGAAACTTGTAAAGTGTTATATGCTCAAAGAATTTATATTTTGTAATCCTTTCAGTGTAATTGGGATTTAGAGGTATTCAAAGCCTGTCCCTTGTATGCAAGTAGAGGAGAATGCATATGGTCTTTAGATGTTAAGAGAGGTTGCGAAGAAATTGTAATGTAGGTTTGAAGCTTGGATGGTGTACAAAGGTAGTTGAAGTTTGGAATCATTAATAAAGTAGTCCTACATTGAGAAGCAGACCCAAAGATGTAGCCCGAACATATGGGTGAACTCCGTTATGAAATTCCTTATCATCTCTCTATTCTCTCTTATTATTTTGAGCTTTAATTCCTTCTTTGAATTTTAATTATGATATTTAAGTAATTAGTTATTGTTTCATTAATTTGTGTAAAGAGTTAAGTGAACACAATGCTGTAATTTCAATGATTAAATAACATAACCACACAATTCTATTTTGCGATTGATAAAATCTATGATTAGGATTAAGTGAAAGCTATTTTGTAAGACTTTAATTAAAGATCATTCAGAGATGCTATATTCAAGATTTGGTGTGTTGGATTGTTGTACAGAAGAAATTTTGTTCACTAGTGTGTGAACTACACATTGTAGAGGTGTCTGGGAGAAATGTATTTCCTCTGTGTTTCTCTGCAATTATGTTTTAGCTCTTTCAGATATAAATAAGTGTTGATTGTGTTTTTATATTTGTTTAGTCAAGATGGTTTGAGGTTTAGTGCTTTAGAAGCCAGTTTATCAAGTAACAGTGTATGGCAAAGTTGTCTGAGTGCACTACGTGTGAACATTTTTTGGGTGGAAGTTGTTGCAAAGGATTTTTTTGGATTTCAGGGTGATTAAGGAATATTATAGATAATGGTCAAGCATGTTGTGTAGTTTTCAAGTTATCCTTGGGTTTGAGGAAGCGCGTGCTTAAAATTTTAATGGTCTTTGCATGTGTAACAACTGACTTGGTGTTTACACTACTTGCGATGGATATCTATTAATTGTAGAAGTGTGTTGATCCATGGTGTTGTTGATCTGGGTGCTAGCTAAGGTGTGATGTGGTTCACTTTCACTTCTATCCACCATGGAAGTGTTTTGGCCCCAACCAAATTTGAATTTGCATGGTTGATGTGCATAGCCTACCTTGGAGAAGGGTTTCAAGGTTGAATATGGTATAAGTATGAGTTGAGTTGTTGAGGGATGATAAGATAGATGTGAGACATGAAAATGATGTGAATTGTAGAGTGTTAGTGTGCAAATTTGAGAAGTATTGTGTGAGATTTCATGTGTTAGTTTATTAGATGTAGTCAATAGAAGGTGTCTACAATTCTTCAATTATGTAAAGAAGGTGTTGGTGACATTGTGGTGGTTTCTCTGTTGCATTGAGATGATTTTATCCATGTAACATTTTTTTCTCTATCTTCTTTTCTATTATGGTATTAAGGCTTTCGACAGTGAGATTTTTTCTCATTGGGCAGTGAGTCCTCTAAAAATAAGCCCTATTTTATTATGTGTTGATATTAATTATATATGTATAGGAGTGAATTTTCACCCCTTACACAAATTCCTTTTTTACACATCCTCACCTAGGAAAACCAAATACAAAGGAAAAAATCCACAAAAGCCCACTACCTTTGTTCCACTTGGCATCTATTTTGTGTGTTGATAGAGGAATAACTATAGAGGATTACCACACAATGTGCAGATGTCCACATGGTGCACTTAAATTTTTGGTAGATTCCCATGTCTAGAGCTCGTAGAGGAGTTACACTTTTGATTGGAGGTTGATTTTTAACGCCCTATTCGACCAACTGACCTGAATATGGCCGTTTTATTCATTCTCTCCTTCAAAATCATTCTTTCTTCATTCATTCTAGGCTTGACGCATTCAATTCAGCTCTCCACACAACATCCTCTTAGAATCCATCACTCTCAAACAACACTTTGTAATCCATAGAAGCAACAACAACACTCCATCAACTCCGTTGAGAAAGTGTGGAACAAACACCATTGTAGAAGAAGCTCGAGTCCTCTCATTTTCTCTCCCATTAGCTAGTTAGCTCTTGGTGGAGGTGGTAATATTTCTATTCCTCTCCTCTATGATTTGGTTGGGTAGCATGATATTATTTCGTAGTGCTTTTTTGTTCTTTACTTCATTTCCTTATTTATCATACTTTTTCTCTATTATCGTTATCTTGGCTGTTCGTGGAGGTGGGAACACCAAAACGAGGGTCTGAATGAGGCAGACCCCTATACAACCCCCCAAAAATTTTTCTCTCTCTTGTGTGTAGGTGGAATTATTCTTGGAGCTAGCTGGTGAATGAGTACCTTTGTGAGATCATTCTTGCCATCCTCACTCTTGTATATTTACTTTATCACATTCATGCATATCTTTCCTACTTTGTAGTGTTGTTTTGGCCCTTTGAAAGTAACTAGTTAGGCCATTAGTCTATTTTATTTCATTCAACATTGTCTCTTTAGTTCTTTGGTCATATGAAAACCATTACACCTAAGAGATTCCAGGGCACCACGCTTTCATCCTTGGGTAGAGAGCTCCTTGAGACATACTGTTGACCCAAAATACTGACTTGCCTAGCCCCATTTTGAGTTCTAGGTTTGGACAATGATTGAAGGACCTTATAATTCTCATCATTCTCATCTCATGTTTCCTAACACTCTTTTAAGATGAGGTAAGTTAGGGCAGGATTCTGCTCTCGGCCCTCCGTGACCTAGGGCCTTGATGCAATCGGTCCTCCTCTCTTATATTTTTGGTGAACCTGACATGAACCAATGTCTTCTCATGTGTTGGTGTTTAAGCTTTTCCCTTGTTCACTCTAGTCATTGTACCCTTGGTTTTTGTGAATATTTATGAGCATCACAACCCAATCCATGACCTTTGGGTATATTTTTAGGAGAAGTCTACGACACCTTCTGATGGAGAAGATGATGGTCACTTCTAGTTTCTCTACATGCCTTTTCTCTGGTCCTGCAATTGGCCTTCCTACTCAGGAGTAGGTGTCATTGGGTGAGTTAGGATTCTTCGATGAAATTGACTACATCCCTACTCCTCATGTGTCTCCTACATCATCATCCATAGATGAGCACAAACCTATCCATATCCCTTTTAATTATGTCACTAGTCTTAGCAAAGGGTTGGGTGCTTTGAAAAATCACCTAGAGAAAAACCTAAAGCTGGCTAGGGCTGGTAAGGTTATCAGAAAAATAAATTATATGGTAGGAAAAGACCGAACAAGCTTGGAACTCCTATCTAGTATCACTAGTGTGACAAAAGTGTGTGCCCATTTGAATCATAGTAACATTATACAGGGTGGCCCTTTTGAAGAACGTGAGAGATAGTTAAGAGTGTTGATGCCTCCCACATCTATGTACATGGCTGACACGGTCCCTTCAATCAGTATCCCCGCTACTTCTGAAAGCTCTAAAATTGTCAAAGTAAACAAAATGCCTTTGGGTTTTCAATTCACCCCTCCTGTCACCTCCAACAATGGAGGATTTGGTGGGATGATTTGTGGAGGCTTTAGTGGTGGTGGTAGCTTCGATGGTAGAGGTGGCACTAGCGGAAGTGGTTTTGACAAAGGTCATGGTGGTGGATTTGGAAGTGGAGGTGGCACTAGCGATGGCTCCAATGGAGGTCATGATGGTGGTTTTGGAGGTGGCTCTAGTGGCATTTCCACTGGTCCAATATCTTCTAATGACCCAATTTTGAACACTCTTCTTTAGAATATGGGTAAGATGCAAAACTAGCTGGAAAATTTCTCCCAAGCTTCTGCTCAACCTATCTTCAAGTCCTTCTTCCGACATAGCCCATTGTCGGTGGAAATCATAAACAATCCTTTCCCATAAGGGATGGAGATTCCTATGTTTGAGAAATACGGTGGGAAAGGGGACCCACAAATGCATGTTTCTACCTTTAATTCCTTATGTATAGAATTCTTCCATCATGATGTGTTGATGGAAAAAATATTACCCAGATCCCTGAAGGATACAACACTTGAGTTGTATTGTTCCTTACCTGATAATTCCATCTTCATGTTTGATCAACTTGTGAACAATTTTCTATGACAGTTCCAGGCCAACATCGAACCTAAGAAGACCTTCTCTGATCTTGTATGGTTTAAGAAAGGAGGTAATGAGAAGATTACCAATTTTATAGCATGCTATCAAGCACTCTTTTTAAAAATCTCATACCCGCTACCTAATTCTGATGTGCATAAGGTATTCATAGGGAACTTACAAAGGCCTTGGCAAGATAATTTTTCGCTTATGAAATTCCATTCTTTTGCTCATTTGTGTGTAGCCTTACGAGAGTATCAATAGACCGTGGTTTAGTTTGAGGGACCTTCCTCACGCTCCCACCCTGAATGGAAATCCATTATGTCGATCTCTAGAAAAGGAAAATTTTTTGGGAATGTAGTAGCCACTGTGGATGACAACGGCCTCAAATGCAACTGAAATTTCACAAAGTTATCATAATCTTATTCCTCCATCTTGTAAAAGTTGTTGAAGGATAATATCGTAACCTTGCCAAACCCTAAACCTGTTAAGGAACCTTACCCTAGTTGGTATGATGTGAATATCTATTATCAATACCATCAAGTTAATAGACATGATACCGAATGTTGCATGCACTTGTTTCATGAGATATAGGATCACATCGAGGAAAATATTATTTTTCTCAATGGAAGCAAACAAAACATGAAAAAGTTAGTGGCTAAAGCTAATAGTGAATTGCAAATATACACAAACCCATTTCCATCACATTCTGCTAACATGATTATCGATCCCTTTGATTTTTTTACTTAGCATGAAGCATATGTTAACATGGTTATTGTTACTCCTCCTCATCTTGTGACTAGTTCACCGAATGTAACATTCACTTCGCAGGATTTACCGATGAACAAAAAACCTTCTCCACTTTAAATTCCCACTCTTCCCAATGACAACATTGTGAAAGGAGTTTTAATCAACCCCACAAGTAGAGTGAATGGCATAAAAAATGAGATTTTATTGTTGAACTCCTTTAAAAGGGAGGAATATGAAAAAAAAAGTCCATCATCCATACACATGATGGCCTTGCTCTAAAATCATATGGATCAAAAAATCTGTCCATCCTAGTTGGACCTAGGAATGTAGACATAGTTTTTGATGTTATTCCTGAGTGAGATCTAATCAAGGTGAAGCTAGGTATACCTTGGCTAGATTCCATGAGTGGGATCATCTCTGTTATTCACAAATGTTTAAAGTTATCCCACAAAGGTTTTGCGCATGTGGTACATGATACTGGCTATCAGCCTTTGGTATCTCTTGGGGATATTCATTGGATCAATTTTGGCCCACCCCAGCTGGACTGCTTCCTCCAAGAACAAACCTAATTTACAAGAATTATGTGAAGTATAAATCTTAGGGAAAAGGGAAGCCAAATCTGAACCTTCCTAAAGTTCAGAAGTCGATCACTCCTTCTCGAAAAGGAAAGGAGAAGTTATCCCTTCCTTGGGAGGACTGTCCTCCTCTTTCTAGAGAAATTTTTTGGATGAGTCTGCCTAGATTTGTCAATCTGACAATTCTTGCTTGGCGTAGGCCTAAGAATAGGGTAGCGGATCTTCCTACCAAACCACTTGGGCCTTGTTACTACTTGTATGGAAGGTAGAAAACCGCCCATGGGGAATCCTCATAGTCCTAGCCTCTGTGGCCTTCTACCGCTTCTACTCCTAAATCAGTGAATAGGAAAAGAGTCATTGCTGAGGCTTTAGAGCCGACTCCTCCCACTATTTTTGAACCTGCTCCTCCTGCTCCCATTCAAGAGAGTGTCCCTCCAATTTAAATATCTATGGAGGACTCTCCCATGGCTGGTAGGATCCATCCATTCCTTCGCAACCTCTGGCCTCTAGTTCAAAGAGTCACAAAAACTGCCTTGCGCACGAGCGCAAGCACTGAAAAAATGATCTCTTGGCTAAGCAAACTACCTTAAAAAGGAAGGAAGAGGAGATTAGAACCCCTATATCAAGACCTCATGCTGCATCCTCCCCTCTTGTCCCTGTTGATGGTTAAAATGACACAAACAACATTAAAACTGAATATTTCTACTCTATTTCTCTTGAAAAAGAAAGACAACATGTAGTGGCCTAACTCCCAAGGTCATGGTAGTTGGCTCTCAACTATCTGGTGTCACTCAATTGGTTCATGCAACTATAATATTCAAGGGGCCTGTGCTGGTAACAAAAGATTCAAGCAATGACTCATTTTATCAAAATTGTTCTCGTAGATAAAGGGGGTTTCAAACAGAAGAAAAAGATAAAACAAAGGGTAAAACAGTAGGTATGAATCAAATTTATCTAGCATCCAGACATATATCTTCAAATAATGAATGTTCTTCCAATCAGATCAAGAAAACCATAAGATGACACAATCTATAGCATAATCTATACCACTGCATACATTTTAGGTGCTTAATTAACTTCACAATTACACATCACAAACATTTCAAGGATTTTTTTTTAAAAACAACACACATTCATTGATCATCAAGATTATAGATCAACAGAATTTAATAACCTCAATTCAATGATAATCTAACAAGATAATCCTTAAATCTGATTCCTTCAAATGACTTTCATCACTCAAGAAATTTTTATGTTTCAGCATAATCACTGCATACAGATAGATTATAACTTATCAGCCTTACCACACAAAACAATTTAATTCTAACATCATATTTTGAGAAAGCCTGTAATTCTATTAACTACAAAAAAGATCAAGTACAAAGTATCTCTGTAAATCACTACAAAATTCTATCTCCTAAAATCAGTAGGTAAGCCAATTCTATTCTCAATTAGCCGACCTTTACAAATATACAAAAACTCGAACTCCACTTCTATTTTACGTCATCCACCTTTTTAGGAACTAAAATTCTCTTGGAAACTCAGATCAATTTGATCTGTAGTTCTTACATTTAGACATTCAATTTAAACTAGAGAATAGAAAATAGAACAGAAAATGAAGTCATGCGCTCCAAAACTATCAGTGATGCATGTAACATGCAAAGAAGAAAGAAAACATGCATGTTCGAGATTTATGCATGTGAAGCTAGATCTACAATGAACTCATCATAATTGGTGAAGACTTCCTATAATGTATCTATTTCTGGCCCATCAACCCAGCTATCTTCAAATTTGATTCGATCCAATTCTACTGCAGAAAACTCCCTCATACCTTTTAACTTTGTCAACTCTCTTCCAACAACTTTTATTTCTTCTTTGACATCCATTAACTGATCCAGCATCAAATCTCCACCATCATCTCCTTTCTGCATTAGTCCTCTGAATATTTCATGCCATTTCTCTTTTATTTGACTCAAAGGCATGCCTTCTTTAGTAAATGCATTTACATCTACAATAATAGCAATGACCGCTTCCAGCTCTTCCAATTGCTCATTCAAATTATTAACAGCCTCCTGGATCTCATCCTTATGTTTACACAAGAAGTCAGTTCTAAAATTGAGTATATGAGAGGTTTTTCCAATAAAATCTTTATTCTCCTCCTCAAGCATGGATTGTTCAAGAAGAGTAGCTAAAGGTAATCCATTAATTTTCTCCAATTTCTAATTCTATTCTTTATACTCTTCTTCTTGTTTCTCCGATGCTTCAATGTATTGATGCATCTATTTTATCAACTCTTCAGTGCCTTTGTAGGCCTCAAAATCTTCAACCAAAACTTCACCTACCTCTTGATTCATCTTGTCCATCCACTTATCTGCCATCTTTGCTTTGCCTCTTACTTGCACCAAATCATCTACCTCCTTTTTACTTAATAAAATATGAGTCTCAATGGCCGTTACCTATTGTGATCGCGGAGAGGAAACACTTTTCAAGAATGAATGTAATTGATCCAATTGATCCTTAAGCTCATCCTTCTTTTGTTTATCCTTTATCATTCTTGATTTGGTTGTTGAAGCCACCACATCAATTAGGTTCATCTGCTGATTCCTAGTGAGCCTTCCCAAGTTGACAGTACTCAATTGATAATCTATTAGTTGCATGTCCCCTACCTCCTTTTCCATCATTTGCATGGCACATTCAGCAACAATCTCTCCTTTATCCATGAGTCGGGTAGAATGTAGAATCTTGGCCTTCTTTTTAGGCCTCTCTCATTCAATATCCTTCGTCATATCCTCCCAATTAAGAGGCTGTGAAGGTGTTACTAACTTCTTTTGTAGGTCTAGTTTTAACCAAGTGGGAGCACTTGGAGCAGTAGTCATCATAGAGGAAGAGGAAATAATGATAGAAGGTGGCTTCATATTCACTTGAGGTTGAGAATCAACCCTGAATTTCTCTTTTTGTTCTTGTACTATATGCATCTGCACAAGCCTTTCAGCTTCTTCCCTATCTTTCTATCCTTGTATTCTCTTATCTTCCTCTTCTTTCCTCAACCTCTCTTCTTCCAACCGATCTCTCTCCACTTTTTCCTTTTCCAACCTTTCTTTCTCTAATTTTTCCTTCTCTAGAGCTTCTTTTTCTAGTTTCTCTTTTTCTAAAGCCTCTAGCCTTTCCTTTTCTAATCTTTCTGCCTCTAAAGCATTTAGTTTTTCTTCCTTTGCTTCTTGTTGTTGTTTCTTAACCAGCTCTTCAGCCTCCTTTTCCTTCCTTAACTTGTCTACTCCTTCCTCTTTTTGGCGAGCTTCCTCTGCAAGTTTTAACTTGGCCATCAAAACTTCTTTTTCTCTCTGGTTCCTTGCCTTCTCTTCTTCAAGGTCATGAATCTTCTGTATTAATTCTAACTTGTCATTTTCTTCTTTGACCCTGAGTTCATGTTATTTTTGTCTTCTTTGTTTCTCCACTTCATCAGCTGCTGCCTTAGCTTTACTTTGTCTAGTTTATAATTGTTGTTGGTGAAGTATAGCATCAACTTGTACCTTAGCATCAATTTCCTTTTGTTTCTCCGCTGCTGCCTTTGCATCAAAATTTCTTTTTGCATCCTCAAACAACTTCAATTGATCTTCCTATGTCAAAATCTGCTCAATATCTTCCTCTAGAGGTATGTTTTCTTGCATATCTTTATCTTACTCAATTTCATTTGAATCTATTTCAACTTCATGAATCTCCCTCTCCACTTCTTTTCCTTTGGCAATTTCAGCCATGCTATGAAGAACTCCCTCTTGCACTTCTCCTTTCTGTTGTTCTATAAGTAGGACTTGTGTGGAAGACTCACCTAATGTAGGTGTTGAAACAACAGATTCTACTGGAACATCCCCTTCTTGTGTTTCCTCTTCATCCCCTGCTGCCTCAAGTTCTATGTCATCAATATCTGGGGGAAAGAACTCCAAAGGCTCTTTGGGAGGTGTCTTTCTTTTGATCCTCTTGTATCCCTTACCATTTTTAAGGACTCGTCCTTTAGGAGCTTGAGTTCTTAACATTAACCACTACACACTCCTATCCAATACTGTCCTTCCAATCTTCTTAATATCAATGGTTTCTTCACTGTCCCAATCAATTGGATCCAGACTCTTGGTGCCAATGTTCAAAGCTTCATAGGATGGATCTAATACAATTCAATCATCCACCAATGTGTCAGGAATATTTTCTTTAACACCAAGCTCTAACATGAGTGAGACAAATAGCCTTTCATAATTCTTCTTTCTTAGATCATACTCATCTTGTCGATCACTCCGGAAGTCTTCTAGCAAATTGAAATGTCTGATAAACACCGAAGGCAACAAGGCATACATCTTACCCTTTGGATCAAAATACTTATGAGCTGTGTATAAACCCAAATTCAATTGTATCATCTCATTACAAACCACCTTTGCTCCTACCAAGTGTTGACAACTATATTCACCCAACTTCATGGGAAACTTATGACATCTAGTTTTATGTTTGATCCCAAACCGAGCATTAAATCCATTAGCACTATCCTGTTATTGCAAATGTGGGTGGCCTTCAAAACCAAATAACTTGAAATATGTGAATTTGGGGTATTGAATGTACCAACATCCCCATTCAACAATGAACGCAATGGCTTCTTGACTCAACCAGTACTCTGCATCCCCATTCAATTGATTGATGACCACATATAAAAATGCATCATTGACTCTTTTGAAATGAGTCTCAGCAACCTCAAGAGATAACTAGTCATAATGCTCCCATACTCTCTTATGTCCATCTAAGGCTCCCATTATGCCTACCTTATTCAAACCTGGAAAAAATACCCAACCTTGCTGCTGCATACACAACGTAAGAAGTCATAAAAAAACACTTGGTCTGCTTGACACTAGTCAATTGATCATGAACAACATTTGACACAATCATCGACCAATCAAACTGCTGGGCTCCATTTAAGATAGTCTGGATGAAAGAAAACATCCATTCCTTGAACCGAAATGTATCTCTCTTCCCAAAGGCCCTAGACAACATCATGATTAGATCCGATACCTCCTTATAGAAATCTACCCTCTTTGGCTAGTCTGCAAGCTTGCTTAAAGATTTCTTTTCTATACTCAACCACTTTTTGTTTAAATGAGACTTATTGGAGTCCTTATACTTAATATATTTCTCCAAAGCCTCTACCTCATCCAACTGCACCAAATTCTTAGGATCTAGGACATTAAATATATCTTGAAATGCTTGAGTAAGATCAATGATCACATTGTTTTGTGAATCCATGCATAGTGTTGTAGTAGGATTGTAGGCACTAGCTGCAGTTAAGATCAATTATGGACATTGGACTGACAAAGGAAACAAAGATATATGAGCCAATCCAGACTTAACAATCTTCTTCAATCTAGGCATCGCATCCTCAGTGAATGTTTCAGCATCTGTCTCCTCAAAGTTATACTGGCCCAAGTTTGTGTCAGTGATGTCTGACCAGTTGGATTCCACTTTGCTGATTTTGATAACTGGACTCTTATGATTATACCTCAAGGTATAAGGTATTTGTTCTGGCTTCAACTTCTTTGGTTTTGGTGTTGCCTTTGATGTTCCTGTAGGCTGGTTCCTTCGAGCAACTTCGCCTGATGTTCCTGACATCCTTCAAATTTCCTACAAGAAAAACCTCTAATTAGATCTTTAAATATCATCATAAAACATGTTTTAAAAATCATACCGTTCATATATGCACTGGAGGCGGAACCAGGCAGAAACACAATCTAAAATAGTCTCTTTTACAACACTGCTGGACTCGGAGCCAAAACTGATATAGATATTTCACTAACAATGAACGGGATCGGAGTCGAAATTGGGAAGGTGATCGGAACCAGGATTGAAATGAAAAATGGATTTGGTTTTTCTTCAGATTCTTATATTTTCATATTCTATTTCCATTCCACCTCCGCTTCCGTCTAGGTTATCGTTATTTCGAAAGAAGACTTCTCTTTATACGTTGAGCCGGAGACGGGATGGAAATGGAATCGATACCTTTTGCAAAATAGAATTCTCAAGTTCAAGATCGATTCCAATCGCATCTCCGACTAGGTTGACCATGACATCATCAAAGATTTTATCGATTTAACACACAACTTCATGATTAAAACCAAGGTCATATTAAATGAAAAGAGGCTTGAAAAACACCATATTCATATGACCATGGGGAATGACTGTATTTTTTTTTTAGGGCATCATATTTTAATCATTTAAATGTGATCACAAAAACATTTGAAACCCTAATCCAACAAACATGATAAAACTAGGGCACGGATTTTAAACCTTGCCACTTTACCAGAATGAATGCGCGACAAAACCCTAAGTAAAAAATGAGATTCAACTAACCCTAAATCACTGTAAAAACATGAATTTAATCTACCTCACTGTAGATCCCTAATTTTAACCAACGCCACTTAAACTATTGATTTAATCTAAACTACTGTAAATCAAAATAGCCCGACGCGATCATGACTAAATCATGAAAGTGACCGTGCCCTAAAACAGAAAGAACTAAAAACAAAAATAAAAATGAAACGAGGAATGAACCAGAAAAACAAAATAAAGCAAGAACCTACTCAAACAAGCACGCCAAAACCACAAATTCATTGAAAATGACATGATTCCAAGCATGGGAAAATATATATATATAAAATACAACAGCAAATAAACGAAGAACAATAATGAAAAGAAACCCTTCCTCAAACACAACAGAACCCAGCTAACCTTCTGAACTGATTCACAAGCAATAATCTTCTCTTCCTTCAATCGATTCACTCAAACGAACTTTGCTGCTGCTCTTTCATGCTCTTTAATCTCTTAACAATGATAATAATGATTCATTTAATCCCTAATGAAGGTAAAAATGATAATTTCTACCTACACAAGCAGCTGTCATTAATGCATTAAACGCAGTTAAGGTGGAGCCAGAACTAGAAGAGAACCAAGAGTTCATTACAGTGTGACTTCAGTCAAAAAGTCAATGACCCAAAAGCGGCGAGGGTGGAATCAGAATGGAAACTAATTCAAAAACTTAAGAAATTTCCTAACTTTGTTCTCATTCCAGTTCCGAGTCTGGCAACAAAACATTATAACAAAACCAAATAAAAAAAGTAAAATAAAAGACTGACATAATAAACCTAAACACAAGGACCTAGACTAAAACCAAAAGTCGAAATAGCGGAGGCGGGGGCGGAATTGAATGTGATTTTGCAATTTTCGATAAAGACCAACTTAACATTCACTCTGGCTTCGGGTCCTCTGAAGAGAAAACAAAAGATCAAAAAGAAAGACTATTGGGATGGGGTCCGAAACAAGTTTCAACCAAACTTTTAGAACCCGATTCAGTTCTGGTTCCGCTTCTGACAGACTAAACAAAAATAAACAAAGAGTTGGAAGCAAATGACTCCAAAATTTTGTTTGAAAAACAACTAACGATAAAGAACAACAAGGGGGACCCATTTTGACCAAGGAAAAAGATGGGGTGGTTATGCAAGGCATAAAACTCCCCTCTTCTTTTGTTCAAACCATCCCTGTATCACTTTTCGCTTCCGCTGCGCGTGCAAATGTGCTTGACCCAAAAAAGGTGTAGGTGTTCTTCTCTCCTTTGATTGAGCCACCATTTTTGATGTCTCTTTCGGATATCCCACCTTTCTTGAAGCTCATAGATATGATTAACACCATGGTTGTATCTATTGTGGTTCTTTCATTCCCATCTTCCTCTTCTCTTATTTCCTCATCTATGGGGAGTTCGCTTCCCCCAATGAAGTAGAAGGTACATAGTGGTCCTTCTAGCAGCAAAGGATGTAGGAGGATCCCACCTTCTCTAAAAGGTGGCCTTGCGTTGGCTTGTTCTATCCTAGTGATGAAACTAGCCCTAACTTCTCTTGAGTTTGTTACCATTCCCAAATTTCTCAGGGAGCTTAATGTTGAACCTCAGGTGCAACCTCCTTCGTCCATGGAGGTGAAACATGAAACTCCTATTAAGTGCATGTTTAACTTGGTGGATGAATTTCTAACCTTTTCAATGATCTTCACAAAATCATTGAATTTAGCTCCACAAGAGCTAAGTGGAGGAGACCTTGTGGGTCCTTCTTGCTTATCCCTTGTTGCGGGAGGTTCAAAAGCTCCTCCCCTTAAAATTCCACCACTTATGGCTCATCTCCTTCCCCCTACAATGATCTAGAGTGGAAAGCAAACAACCTCTTGGTTGCTCAATGTTAGGGGGAGGCCTCTTCTTTATCTTTAAATTAGATGTGTGTATGTATTGTGATGTATTTCCCTCATAATCATGCTATTTGTGCCTAGATGACCCTCACCACCCCTGTTGGTGGTTGGATACAGGCATGGTGTTTGTAAAATTTCTTTTATTTGTATCATCATTCTTCCATGTTTTGTGATTAAATTTTGAAAAATTGGGGACAATGCAAAGCATTGGGGGCATTTAGGCTTCCCTTCCATATTGACCCAATTTTTTATTTTTACTTTTTCTTCTAGTGTATTCTTCACATGACTTGATATATTAAGGGGTTGATGATAGATCATTTATATACTATTATTATACTTATGTATATATTTATGAGAAATTATGACCCCAAAATATCAGGCTATCCCTATGCCCTTTGTTCTTGTTCTCTTTCCTTTATTTCTTTTTATTTATCTTTCTCTCTTCTTTTCTTTTTTTGTCCCTCTCATGTGTGACAACGCCACCCCTACATCACTTTCATCTTTAGAAAACACATTCGTTGCTAATAAATATTTTCTCAAGAATATTCACACACTTCTTTGTAATAATTGCACTCTCAATGTGAAACCCTAATGGAACATGTTTCCTTCATCATGGGTTAATTAAGAAATAACTTGAACCTTCCTTCGAAGTGCAAACAAATTTTATCTTCCTCTTGCATGGGGGCATATTTTTCCTTTCAAATTCCTTGATGAAGTTGACATCTTTCAGAAAGATTCCTTGATGATGAATCGATTTGAGAAATTAAACACCAACTTTCGAACGACGCGTACCTTGAGTGGACCCCTCCTCCTTTTGAATGAATGTCCACTTACTTGCCTATGTGGCTCTTTCCTAACATATTCTATCTATGTGTAAGCATCTTTCTCTATGGGTGCACCTGTGAAGCCACTTTTTGACTCTACAGAGTTCACTTTCCTGGGTTTCTTCCATGCAAGACATCTTGGGGGAAACCTTCCTTGTAGGTCTATAGGCTTGTAAGGTGATTCTTCTCGAGGCTTCCTTCATGCAAGAGATCTTGGGGGTTGCCTCCTTGTAGGTCCATGGGCCTGTAAGATACTTTCTTTCTTTAGATTCATAGTTATGCGGAGCTATGAAGTCCTTTTCTTGTCTTGCACTCTCAAGTTCACTAGATCATAATCTGCTTCCTCGACAGTTCAGGTATACATTTCTAACTCTACTACTTCTTCGATCTAATTTACCAAAACACTCATCAATATTCATGCTCACTAAAGTGGGAGAAAAATGTATAGGAGGAAATTTTCATCCCTTACGCAAATTCCCATTTTACACATGCTCACCTTAGAAAATCAAATTTGAAGGAAAAATTCCACATAAGCTCACTTCTTGCATTCCACTTGGCATTTATTTTGTGTTTCGGTAGAGGAACAACTATCAGGGATTCTCATGTGCGTGAAGAAATTTATGCAATGTGCTTATGTCCCTAGCAGATTCCCATGTCTAGAGTTTGCAGAGGCGTTACACTTCCTATTGGAGGTCAATTTCCAATGCCCTCTTCGACCAACCGACCAAATATTTCTATTTTCTTCATTCTCTTCTTCAAATTCACTATTTTTTCCTTCATTCTAGGCTCAAAGAATTCAATTCAGCTCTCCACACAACATCCCCTTAGCATCCATCACTCTCAAGAAATAATTTGCACTCCATAGCAACAAAAATAACACTATATCAACTTCGTAGAGAAAGTGTGGAATAAACACCATTGTAGTAGAGGCTTGAGTCCTCTCATTTTATCCCCCATTAGAGAGTAAGCTCTTGGTGGAGGTGGTAAGTGTTCTACTGTTGTCCTCTATGATTTAATTGGGTAGCATAACATTGTTTCATAGTGATTTTGTGTTATTTACTTCATTTCATTCTTTATCATAATTTTTATCTATTATTGTTATTCCTATCCACGCTTTCATCCTAGGGCAAAGATATCCTTGAGACATAGTGTTGACCCTAAAAACTGACTTGGCTAGCCCCATTTTGAGTTTTAGGTCTGCAGAGTGATCAAAGGACCTTATAATCCTCATCATTCTCATCTCATGTTTCCTAACCCTCCTTTAAGCTAAGGAAAGTTATGGTATCCTTCTACTCTCGACCCTCTATGACCTGGGGCCTTGACGCGGTTGATCCCCCTCTCTTACAATATTGTGAGCTAATCCTCACTATGTTTTTAACTTCTTGGGTTTTCCATGTAAACCTGGTGTTGTCTTGTAAATGGTTTTAAGCTATTTTAGTTTCTATTATTTTCTTTTTATGATAAATCATCACAATAGATTTTACAGTTTAATGAATGAATGTAGATCTGAATTTGTATGAGAGTGTTACACTTAATTTTGTTACCCTCCTTAACGCCACCCTTATTTCCCTTTTCCTTAGCCAAATTTTTGCACAAGTTTAGACCAAGTGGTGTTCCATTGTACGTTGCAAACCTGGGTAGGGTTTTCAATAGTTTTGATAACCTACCACTTTACTAGTTTTTTATTATTATTTTAATCCGGGTGGTGTTTTAATGTATTGTTGTAACTTACCGCTCATTTAAGCCTTACTTAACTTAGGTGGTCCATACTATAGGTTCATGAACTTGTCAAAAGGTTGTTGGGTGGCTTATTTCACAAGTTTTATTTTTGGGTAGGATTTCGACAAGCATTTGAAACTTGGGTGGTTTTTTACTAAGTTCTGTGAACTACACACCCTACCACCAAAAAGACATTTTTCAAAAGAATAAAAAAAAATAGTGAATGTAGATTTTAATGAAAAATGCAATTATACAAGAAAAATAAATTGCCATTGAATTTGACTGAAAAAAATCAAAACAAATCATTCATACAAGAACACTCTGATATCAAAATGGTATATTTTTATTCATATATATATACATCGTAGTGGAATTACGAAATTTGTCAATTTGACTACAAAAAATTGATATTGATAGAAAAAAGGGTTTCTTCTTCAAACATAGAGGGTGAACATCAAAACATGAATTCCCTCTATCATAGTCTGAAGGGATTCAATTTGAGTAGGAGATAATAGATTCTCATGTGACTATAGAAACTAGATGAAGAGTCCCATGTCATTCCTCATGACCCCTACACTTAGAAGGGTCATGAATTCTTCCACAACATCATTCTGAAGAGTTGACGCTATCCAAATGGTATTGTCCACCAACCCACTTCTTGGATAGTGATTGATCCTAATAATGGCTATGTTGACACGGTGGTGAAACTCTGGCCTCACCAAATTCTTAGATGCTCTCATACCCTAGTCATGATGACCAGAGATCCTGATAACCATATACACAAAATAGTCTAGCATGGTAGCATTATGCACGTGCACTTGGCTCATAAATGCTTCACCCAAAATACTATGAAGCACTTCCTCTTTTGCCTCACTCTATATGACAAAAAATTCCTTCATTTGGTCAAAGAGATGCTTGAATAGAGGACTACATTCAATCTCCTCCAAAATAGTGAAATCATTCACTAATACTCCATCACTCTAGGTGATCACCATATTGGATGCTTTTGAATGGTGAGGTGTGTTGACACTCATTGAATTTATAGATGTTTTGTTAGAAATTTGAGCTATCTTTCTTAGATTTAATGAGACAACATTTTGGTTTGAATTAATGGCTGATTTGAACCAGTTTTAAATTACATTCCCTGCTGGACAACATACATGTGCAATCATATTGTATCTCGTTAAACCTTCATCAATTGCATGGCTATGAGATATATCATTTGGAAGTCATTAGTGTGAAACAAGATTAAGTTTTCTTGCCTAACATCTTTTCATTCGTTAGTTTAATTATTTTGGCCTATCATATTCTCTTAGCCATTTTCAAGAAGATAGTCAAATGAATAGAAACATCGCTAATTTTAGTAATGGTTTTGGTGACCATTTTGAAGAGGAAATTCATGGTTATATGTAGGATTAAGGAGAAGGATAGAGGGTCTGATCTCCATAGATACATTGTGTTGTATTTCGAGAAGGAAAACTTTTAATTTATGCTGGATTTATATTTTAATGGTTTGTAATATGTATGTTATGAATTCAAATGTGGTGTTTAACGTATCGATCTATGTGGAAAGCATGTAATAGAGGAATATTTCTATGTGAAATATAGTTTATTGCATCCATTTATTGTATTATATTTTCTAGTTTTCTTGATTTAATAGTCATAAGTCGTTTCAATTTATGTGTTGTTGATTTATAGATTTTTGAGATTTCTTCAACATTAGTATCATTTTTATGAACTAGTGTCTGCCACCTTTCTCGTTTTTTTCTTAAAAGAAACCATATCATTAGATAGATCATATGAGGGATTTGTACCTCTTTAATTCAAAGGAAATTCACAAATGCAATTGCAAAATTTCCAGAGCTATTAGTGATTGGTTCCAGTGCATTAAGGGTAAAATAGAGTCAAATTTAGCAATATTTTCTAGGAAGATAATTCATTAGCTAATAGACTGTTTTTGGAGTTTTAAGGTATTACTGATTCACCCCCCTCTTAGTTGTCTTGTGCATTTAACAATTAGTATTAGAGAAAGGTTCCTTGGAAGAAAGCTTTATCGCTTAAGGTGGATCTGGGATGGCACACAAGAAGGAAATCCCTATGTTTGATGGAACAAACTATGCATTTTCGAAAACAAGGATGGAATGATTTCTATGTTATCTAGGATATGATGTATGGAAATAAGTTCAAGATAGATATACTATAACTATAAATTTTCCAAGCACTAAAGCTAAAATCAAGGCCTATGAAAGCAATAGTAAAGAAAACTATGCTCTTTTAAGTAGTCTTACAAACTTTGAGTTAGTGAAAGTTATGAATTTGAAAAATGCTAGAGAAATCTGGACAAAGTTGGAACACATTTATGAAGGAGATGATAAGGTTAAACAAGCTAATATGCATAAATTGAAGGTCACATGTGAGAACGCGTCAATGTATGAAGATGAAAAAAAGACAAACTACATGTAGAGGGTAGATAAAGTGGTCAGATCCATGTGAGGTCTTAGTGGAAAAGTCAAAGAATCAAAAGTGGTAAGGAAAATGATTAGAACCCTACCTAAATCTTATAGTCATAAAGCTTCTGCTATTGAGGAGTTTTCAAATCCAGATCATTATTCTAGAGATCAATTGTATTCTTCATTAACTGCATTTGAAATGAGATAATTCGGTACAAATAATGGTGCAAAATTTGATACTAATTTTAAGGTTGGAAAATCAGATAAGACTGAAGAATTAGATCGAGAGGATCTTGATGATTTGGAAGCTAACTTTGTGAGAAGGATGAAAAATGGTATTGGCAAGAAAAAAGGTAAGTTACCTTTGAAATGTTTCAATTGTGGAAAGATAGGTCACTATGCTTTAAGATGTCCAAATAGAGTTGTGAATGAAAAAAGAAGGATAATAGAGGTAATATGATTAAGAAAAGCTATTATGTAAGAGAAGATGAAAGTATTTTTGATGATGAATCTGATTATGGAGATGATGATGATGAATGCTTGTTCATGGCTTTAAAATATGGACTTAATTTTTCAAACTCCGAAAGATGTGTGAAGAAATTCCCTCTAGATACAAAGGAAAATATTTAAGGTACCTTGGTATCTACCTTTCATGCTAGACAAGATAAGAACTATTGGATCATTGATGGTGGTTTCTCTAACCATATGACCAAAGACAAGAGTAAGTTTGTTAAACTTGAAAATTATGATGGAGGACTTGTTAGATTTGGTGATGATTTAGGTGCTAAGATATGTGGAATAGGCTCAATCAGCTTTGATGGCAAGCATAATACTGATGGTGTTTACTATGTTAAGGGTTTAAGGAATAATCTCTCGAGTGTTGGAAAAATGTGTAGAAAAGGATACAATATTATGTTTCAAGATGATGGATGTGAGATTAGAAAAGGGTTTGGATCTATGATTGTTACTAGTAGAAGGACAAATGTAAAAATTTATCAGCTCAAGGGTATTGATGGTCATTGCTTCATGACTCAAATTAATGAAATATGTCTATGGAATAGGAGGATGTGTCACATTAATTTTTACAATTTGTTAAGAATCAGTTCAATTCATGCAGTGAGAGATCTGTCAATTTTTACAAAGCCTATCAATGCTTTCTACAAGGATTGTCAGATTGGAAAGCAAAAAAGAAGAATATTCAAAGGAAAATAACAATATACTATTGGATTGTTGGAGTTGGTGCATAGAGATATTTTTTTTCCTACAAGAGTATGAAGTCTTCAAGGTGATAGTTATTTCATGCTTTTGATTGATGATTATTCTATAATGACATGGGTTTCTTTTTTAAAAGAAAAATATGAAGACCTAAATAGATTCAAAGTATTTAAAGTTATGGTTGAGAATGAAACAAACATGAAAATAGTGTGTTTGAGGTCTGATAAAGGTGGATAGTTCACATCCAATGAATTTCAAATGTTTTGTGAGAATCATTCCAAAGAGGCACTTGTCTACTTCTAGGAATCCTTAAATAAATGCAGTAGTTGAAAGAAAAATAGGACTGTTCAAGAAGTTGCATGAACTATGATGAAAGAAGAAAAACTATCGAAAGTCTACTAGAGAGAAGCAACTCATACTACTATTTATATACTTAATAGATTTCAAGAAAAAGGTTGAAACAACACAAAGACTCCCTATGAGTTGTGGTATAGAAGGATCCCTATTGTCAAGTACTTTACAGTGTTTTGGAAGCAAATTTTATATCAGAAGAGATGAAAAAACTTGGGAAAGTTTGATGCAAGGTCTGATGAAGGAATCTTCCTTGGATATTATACTAAAATTAAATCCTACCAATGCTATAATGAAAGGCTAAAGAGGATTGTTGAGAGTGCAAGTGTTAAGGTTGATGAATATTTTCAGAATTCAGTGGTGATAGATGGATATGAATTAGATGAGATTGATTGCAGAGAAAAAGAAAAGGCTAAGGTAAAGGAAGTGAATATTGAAGAGGAATAGGCTCCAGAAAAGACCCCTAGAACCCCTAAGTATGTGCAAACGAATAATTTTGAAGAACAGATCATTGGAGATAAATGCAAAGGTTTATTTAAAAGAAAGAAATTTGTTGAAGAAGAGCTAAATTTGTGTTTACTTTCTGAAGTTGAACCTAAAATAGTGATTGAGGCATGCAAAGATGAACATTGGATAAAGGCTATGGAAGAAGAACTACTAGAAATTGAAAATAATTAAACTTGGGAACTTGCTCCAAGACTTGCAAACAAAAACATAATTGGATCTAAGTGGGTGTTTAGAAACAAACTGAATGAGAATGGAGAAGTGGTAAGAAACAAAGAAAGACTTGTGTGTAAGGGCTACTCACAAGTTGAAAGAATAGATTTTAAGGAGACATTGCCCCAGTGGAAAGAATGGAGGCTATCAAGATGTTTTTGGATTTTGAAACACATAAGGACTTTAAATTTTATCAAATGGATGTCAAGTCTACTTTCTTGAATAAAGAATTAGAAGAAGTATACATGGAATGACCAGAAGGATTTCATTTATAAAAGAAACCAAATATGGTTTGCAAATTGAAGAAGGAATTATATGGACTGAAGAAAGCTCCTAGAGCTTGGTGTGAAAGGTTGGATAAATATTTTATACAACAAATATTCAATAAAGGTACCATAGATAACAATCTTAACTTTAAATTTGAAAAGATCAAATTTTGATTGTGGTTGTATATGTTGATGAAATCATTTTTGGAGGTAATGAAGCTATGTGCAAGAAGTTTATAAAAGAGATGCAAAAAGAGTTTGAGATGTGTATGTTTGGGGAGATGAATTCTTTCTTGGGATACAAATCAATAAAATAGACAAAGTATATTCATCTCACAATCAAAGTATGTCTCAAAATCAAACTATGTCAAAGAAATGTTGAAGAAGTTTGGAATGAAAGACTCTAAACCAATATCTACTCCTATGGTTACTAGTTGCAAACTAAACAAGAATTATGAATCTACTATGGCTAATCAGAGCAAGTAGAAATCGATGATTGATGTTCTGTTATATCTAACTACTATGAGACCATATATCATGCATGTAGTTTGTCTTGTGGATATATTTCAAGAAGATCCTAGAGAGTTACATGTTGAAAAAATGAAGAGAATATTCAATATTTAAACAACATTTCAGATCATGGCTTATAGTATTCAAATGATACTAATTTCACTTTGAGTGCTTATATAGATGCATATAGGGCTGGTTGTGTTGTTGATAAGAAAATTACAAGTGGTGGTACATTATTTCTTGGATATAGATTGGCATCATGGCTAAGCAAGAGACAATATTTAGTATCTTTATCTACTATATAGGATGAGTACATTGCAAGAACATCTTGTTGCACATAGGTGTTATGGATGAGGCAAAAATTGAAGGATATTAGAGTGGTGTATGATGAGCCCATTTCTATCCTATGTGATAATACAATTGCAATCAATATTTCAAAGAGCCTAATAATGAACTCAAGGACAAAACATATTTCAATTAGATATCACTTTCTAAGTGAGAAGGTTGTGGAGAATAAAGTAAATCTTGAATATGTTCCTACAAAGGATTAGATTGCTGATATATTCACTAAGTATCTCCAAAAGAATTTGGGGGTCATTGACCCTCCTTCTTTGAACTAGATGCATAAGGAGATGCATTAGTTCAGTGGATCTCAAGATTCATTCTTTTTTCTAGATTGATGTTGGTGGCTACCTCTTAGGGGGAGTAGGAAGTAGCATTTCTAGTTGTTGTAGTTAGAAGAGTGTGTTGTGTTATTATATAATGGTTTTTGATTTGGTACAATTTGGTGTGTGCTCCTAAGGGGGAGTATATAGAGTAGTAAAGGAAAGAAGTTGCAAATAAATAGTAAGCAGGTTGATTGATGTCAAAGGGAGAGAATAAATGCAAATATTTTGGTCCTTGACCATTGATGTCAAAGGGGAAGAGAATGTCATGTGAAAAAGAACAAGTTATCAAGGGGAGAGAGAGTCATGTGGAAAAGAAGAAAGTTAATATGGAAAGCGAGTAAAGGGAGAGAGAGTAATAAGATATTTGAGTAAGGGGATAAGTAATATGAAGAGTTGTAGTATGGTATTTAGAGATGTTGTATCTTTCATGGTTTTTCACATCATGTGTTGCCATCAATGAAAAAGGCCTGGACATTATTGCAAGTATGAGTATTTGGTATTTTTATTGATGTCAACAAGCCCTTGTTGTCATTTTTTGGGTGATATTGTTGCAAGAGTGTGATATGTTGATGTTATCCATGCTTTGATTAGTTGCATTATGTTGTCATTTGTAAAGCTACTAGTGTTGACCTCTAGTGTTGCTTTGATAAGCTTATATCTATGGATATGTAGTTGAGTTACTATGTTGAAGTTGGATTGGTTGTACTAAGGAAGTGCTGAAGATGATGATAATGTGTTTTTGGAGCTTGGTTTCCAAGTGATTTTGAGAAAATTTGATAAAAATAGGAAATAATGTGTTGCAATGGTGTTTTGGGTTATAGATTTGTGTTATTGTGTTTCTTCATATTTCTTCTAGGTTTAATATATGATTGATTTAGATATGTTTATCAGAGGTGTTCAAAGGTGTTGCATTCAAGATTTGGTGTGTTGGATCATTGTACAAAAGAAGTGTTCACCAGTGTGTGAACTATGCCTTACAGAGGTGTCTAGGAGAAATGTCTTTGCTCTGCATTTCTCTAAAGTTGTGTTGATTGTGTTGGTATCTTTGTTCAATCAAGATGGTTTGAGGTTTGGTGCTTTAAAATTCAATTTCTCAAGTAACAATGTATGGTAGAGTTGTCCGAGTGTATTAGGTGTGTATAGTCTTCAAGTGGAAGTTGTTGTGAGAAGGAGTTTGTTGGATTTTAGGGTGATTAATGAATATTCTAAATCATGTTCAAGCATGTTGTGTGTTTCTCAATTCATCCTTTGGTTTGAGGAGATTGTAATTAAAATTTTAATTGTGTTTACATGGGTAACAATCGACCTAGTGTTTACACTACTTGTGATGGATATCTATTATTTGTAGAAGCATGTTGTAGGATGCTTTATTGATTTGGGTCCTAGCTAAGGTGTGATGTGTTCCACTTTCACTTCTATCCACCATGAAAGTGTTTTTGCACCGACGTAATTTGAATTTTCACGGACCTTGGAGAAGGGTTTCAAGGTTGAAGATGGTATAAGTATGAGTTGAGTTGTTAAGGGGTAATAATATATATGTGAGAGATATGAGTGATGTGAATTGTAGAGTGTTAATTTGAAAATTTGAGAAGTGTAGTGTGATATTTCATGTGTTAGTTTATTGGACGCAGTGAGCAAAAGGTGCCTATAATTATTCAATTATCTTGGCACATGTTCTCTCCCAAACATTTGAATTAATAAAAAATATGTATTCTTGGTCTAATTATATATCAATCAAGTTCTGGTCAATCATTGTGTAGTGCCTCTCATTTTATTTTTTGATAGACTGATAGATGATCTGTATTGGTGAGACACCTTGACACATTATTTGATGTTGGACCTACTGCTATGATGATACTTTGATGAAATTTCTGATATTTGAGGTTTTATGCATATGTTATGATTAGTATATAATTTTATTTTTTTATGTGGACTAATCCTATCATGAGCACTATGTGATTATCTGATTATGATTATTATTCGATTATCTTGTGACTATTCATATCTTGATTGTCATATAACTTATTGTTATGAGTTGATGTGATCATTTGGTTATGTTCTTAATGATGTGGTTGGGTGGAAAGGGAAAGTGTCACACCACTCACTTGTGAGTATCCTGCAACATTGAGATTCCCTTTCATAGTGTTCCTCATTATGCTTATACATATATGCACGACTGTTTTGTGTGCTATAGGTTGTAGGTACTAGGCATCAACTCCACTTCAATTGATAGGTTTGAGCATGCCTTGAAACCCAAAGAAGTGGTTTGGAGATAGCACCTGGCCCCCTACCCTAGCTATCATCCTTGAAGAGGATGAGTATCTGGGTTTGTACCTTGTTAGTTGTGTCAGCATTGTTCGTTGGTCGGTCAGTGTGTTTAGGGTTTTGCTTTGTGATCCTAGATGTTGATTAGGTAACTATTGGATTTTGGTTTTGATTGATTTAATTTTTTGATAAAGATATTTGGTTTAATTGTGCATTAAAATTAATTGTTAAACATAAGAGAAGGTATATTGATAATTATATATATGAATAAATAATTTTAATTAATAGTAAAATAACCTTACAATGTAAAGTTAAATATAATAAATAATATTGTAAGGTAAATAAATTAAGGGTAGAAAATCTAATTATTTATAAAATGTAAGAATTATCGGTAAAGGAATTTACCATTGTGTGAATTTGGAAACCAAGCTATAATTACTAAAATTACGATCTAATGAGTTGTTTTTGTAGACATGAAAAATATACACGCACACTTGATCTTGACTACTAACAAAATTTCCTCCTAAATCATAATTTTAGCTTATCATCACCTTTTGTCTCTTAATTAAATAAATAATTGTTTATTTAATTAGGTCTTTCTCCTCCATCGATTAAATTAATCAATTTAATTTAATTAACCTTATATCTCTGATTAATTAAATACATCATTTTATTTAATTAAATTTTCTAAAGTCCTCTTATTAAATTGATTAAATTAAACCTTATTTGATTTAATCTAACACTATCACACTTAGTTAAATAACTAAAAATAATTTATTTAAGTAAGCATTTCCTCTCAATTCTGATTTAAATCAATTCACCAATTTAAGTCAAAATTGTCAAATCATCTAATCCCTCATTAAATTAATCAAATCCTTGATTAGGTTAATCCCTATTACTAAAATCTTCTAGAGAATGCAACTTGCACATGAAAATACATTTAATTCATTTATTAAATCTCTATTTTCTCTCAACATGGCATAAAAGGGGAATATTCCCTCAAATTTGAATTCAAATTCAAATGGACTTAGTCCTTCCAATAAGGCATTTAAGACCTCTTACATGTCATTTGCATTGAGTCAACTGACATTAAGTCCATTTTTTTTCTCCCCCCTAAACATGTCACTTCATCAAATTAAAAATTCAAACTTGCACATTGATCAAAATGTGCTCAACCTTTAGTCATTCACATCTTGACAAGTGACACTTGGTCATTGGATGTTGAATGATCCCACATTGCTCAATTTCACTCATTCTTCTGATTTGAAATCTATAAATGAGAGACTCTTCCTCTCATTCTACCATCCACAATTTGAGTAAACTTATTATACTCAAATCCATCTTCAAGCATAGCCATTCTCATCTCTTTTTATCAAGTTCTTAGCTAGGTTATGCAGGAATTCAACCATCAAGTGGATCAAATCATCAAAGCTTACAAAGGAATTGGGAAAGGGCTGATTTTGACATACCAATTGGCACCAACTCCCACATGGAATCAAGAGTTTGCATACTTAATTAGGATTTCACTTTTTTTCATGTTTTATTTTTTGTTTTTCCTATTTTAAGTATTTGTAAATGGATTTCATGGGGAATCTTGATTCTCACTTGCATTTGATCTAACATTGTGCTTGTTTGCTATGTTTGTGCAGGTATAGGATTGGGGTTCACATTTTTGCGCTAGAAGGAGGGCGAATTTGAAGAATGTAACACATTTTTTTGGGTTAAATTCCACTATTTTTTGTCTTCCTAGGTCAAATAGAGCCGCTCCCAGGTCAAACAGTGCTGCTGGAAATCGAACAGAGCCATTGGAAGGAATTGTGTCACATTTGTGGTCTCTATTTTTCCAAACAAAGCCGCTAACTTCACCAAAGCACCACTTGAAACTTAAAAAATGCCGCATTTGCAAACAACACTGCAGGAAACAACGTCATCTTTGATTTCTTATTTTTTTACCCAAACTTAAAATGGCTATATCTTGGTCACTTTTTGGTCTTTTTCGAAGCTTTTTTTTTTGAAATTGGGTAGAATTTCATACGATATCCAATGGTGTAGGTGTTTATCAACTTTGATAGATTTTTTTGAAAAAAAAATTTCACTTAATCTCAAAACACCATGAAACTTGGTCTAATTTTTAGGGTTTTTATGCTTGATGATTCATTTAACCCATATATCTTGTTTCTTGATCTCATCTAACATTTTGAGGACTTTTGAAGGTTAGGAAATAAAAAAGGGGAGGAGGAAACAAAATCAAAGCTTCTTATGACAGCGTTTCTCTATTGTATCAAATGTCTTTAGACACTCTTGGAAGAAATTATAATTCCAAGTTTAAGGATTTTATCCCTTCATGCTTTTAGGACACACTAATTTTTCTTTTTGGGCTTTAAAAATAACAACACAAATTTTATTTCAAAAGTTTGCAAAAAAAGTCTTAAAAAGAACCTTAGAACCAGTCTACTAGATTTGGTTTAAGGTTTAAAAATTGAACAAGGCAAATCACACATTTGATTTGGTGCTATAAAAAGAATTAATTTTTCTTTGAGGGTTTAAAAATGAACAAGTGCTATTCTATTTCATAATTATTTATTCAAGATAATATCATCAAAAGGGCATATGTGCTTCTCTTGCACCTCATGATGATCGTGAGAATCAAAAGTTCTTTTGGTGAACTTAAGTTGAATAAAATAATTGTTTGCACATTTCATTTTTGGAATTAAAATTGAACCAAACATGCAAGTGTGAGCACGGTATATTGTGAGTGTTCTCCCTTTGAATTTTAGCGAAGGTTGATTGAACTATGAGATATGCTAGCTTTATATTGTTTATCTTAGCAAGCTTGCCTTGTGGGAAAAATTAATCACCCAAGGGAAGGACCCAACTGGGAACATGCTAAAGCCAAGTGACTTCCAGCCGGGATATAAGTGTGGATATTGGAACAAAGGCCAATATCACAAGGATTATTCTGATGAGAAGGGCAGCAATGGTCTCTCACCACATGGATAGTCCCCCACGAATGGAATCCCACATTAAAACCCTTGTTTAGTAAAGGCCAAAATCCTATCTATTTGTTGGTGCAAAAGGTCATGACCTTTGAAGCCGCCCCACGTTATACATGCGATTTTGTTGTAGAGATGAAAATTATTTCATGGGAGATTCATGGGTACTGATGCTTGGTTGATCTAAGAAGCAAGTGCACTATAAGGGGGAGCCTACGTGGTCAAGAATCTAATCATCCACACTAAATATGCCAGCGAGATTCGTCCAAGTGGGAATGCAAAAAATACTGTCTCATCAATCTAGGGTTGTGCATATTATTGAGACACCTTTCTTGGTTCTAAAACATTGAGAAACAAACATTCACAAAAGATTCAAAATTTCAAACCCTTTGGGGGAAACAAATACCCTTTACAAATCAAAGTTCTCTTGCTTTCCCTAGGGATTCTATCCTTAGAGGTTTCTAAGAGCTTGGGTTTAATCATCATTTGTTTCTCTCAAATTCAACACTAGGAAACCTTTTCCTTGATTTCCACATAATGCACTTTGTGGGATGAAAAAAAATTAGGACATGGACTTTCAGTTTGAAGAGAATAATCAAGAATTTTTTTGTGGTTAAAAGAACCAAATCTAAGCAAGATAAAAGACAATTGAACCAAACATGTGCTTGGTCTCTTTTGGGTCACTAAGTTTTCATGCCAACATTGATCTTTTGGTTTGAAATTCTTTTAGGGAAAAGCATGTTCTTCAATATCTTGGTCTAGTTAATAGGTCCTTGTTGGGTCATCTAGGGTCAAATCAAACACTTCATCCATCCAAACATTTATCAAAATCCCATCTCACCAACAAATTTTGGAACCTTGGAAACATCATTTATGCTAGAATTTTAGGAAAAATCAGCATCACCTTGTTTGACTTAATACACCTAGTCAAATTATCAATCCTCTTGAACGAATTTACCTCTAGGATAATACAACCTCTTAAGGTTTATAAGTTCAACACTGGATTGTTTGGCTTAACACACCTAGACAAATTATCATCTTGTGTACACATTTTCTCTAGGATAACACAACTTCCTAGAGTTTACAAGTGCATCATCACTTTGTTTGAATTAACACACTTAGTCAAACTATCATCAATCAACAATAAAATCAAACCAAGTCCTAAATTCTAGCATTGATCCAAAGTTCCTAAAAGTTTAAAAACCCATATCATTCACCCCTTTCATACTTCATCTCATCATTGGTCCTAAACCCCTCAGAGGTCAACAAGGTCAAAACACAAGAGGAACATGGAATATAAACTTGATTCCTACATCATGAGTAATCTTAGTCAACCAAACTATCCAAGCCTTACAATACCAATTGATTTTTAAAAAATTCATTTTTACAATCCATACATGGGATCATTATATCCTACAAACCTTAGTGGTACAACAAATGAGAGTTTTCCCAATCTAAATTTTGGAACACCTTTCCCTTTGGTAGATTTAAATCAAAGTCGAAACATACAAATATATCAACCAAACAATCAAGGAATGAGCCTTCTCCCTTTACCAACCATCAATCAACCAAATCCGAATAACACCCCCTTCATAAATCAAAGCATCGTATTAAATCCTCCCATTTTCCCATCAATATCACAACAAAAGATGGCAACCATTCAAGAAACCCCAACAATTAACACCATTCCCAATCCACCGCCACCATTTCCAAAACACAACATGAAAAATTCATTGTCCATCATGTTGAAAGTTGCTCGACAAGTCGCTCTTCAAAAGGTTCTCTAAAACCAACAAGCTACACAAGCCACACAAGTTGCGCAAGTAACAAAAGCAACCCAACAAGCACAAGCTCAAGCTCAAGCCCAACACCAGGCTCAACAGGTGCAAGCACAATTTTGAGCACTATTGCAAGCAATCCATGAACAAGTCCATCAACAAGTAGCACAACAAGGAGCCCAAAAAAAATATTTGTTGGCACAACAACAACAAGACCAACAAAAAGCATTTATGGCACAACAACACAACCAACAACAAGAGGTGTTGGCTCAGTAGCAAACACTGGCCTTAATCCCACATCAGAGCTTGCAATAGATTCCCACCACAATCATTGAAAATGATGACCAAGATCCTTCGAACAATGATCATGTTGAAAATTTCTCTACATCACCTGATGAGTTAGAGGACATATCTCAAGAATTTACTCCAAAGCATGATCAACATCTTTCACCAAGGTCTAGCAATGATCCTTTCCAAAACATATGGACATCCTTTGACCTCATGACATTTGAGAATATTCCTATGCCTAATGAAGATATCCAAGATTGCAATCTATTCTTTGAAATTGACCCATGCCAAGAACTTGATCCAAAGCATGTCGAAAGCAATTCTGAAATCATTCGAGATCGAGAATTTGTATCTCCAAGCTACTATAATGATATAATGGACACTCTCCTATCTATACAAGATGTCACAAATGATAATCATACCAATATAGCACATACTCCTCCATCTACCCATGAGATGCTTTCTTTGGATGGACACATAGATAATCTTCATTCCAAATAGGAGTCTCATACTCTTGATATCATTACCAAGGAACAAGAGTCTCTTACTCTTAACATTTATACAAATGGTCAAGATATAGATAAATGCATAGATATATCAGAAATGGGTCATGAAGAAAGCTTCTACATAATTCGTCAATCAAAAACATCCTTTGAAGTGAGTCATGAGGAAGACTTTTGTGTGGAAAGTGAAGCATCAACACCTCTTAAAGAAGCATTACAATCTAATATCTCACAAGATCAAGCTAAAGATATCAATCAGGCATTCATCCCACATATGGAGGGTCCTATCACTTATAAATTTGGATCACTTAGCTTTCTTAGGGAAAGCTACCTCATCAAAAAAGAAGCTATCACTTTTGAAGATCCACCATGGAGCAGAGAAGGATTAACACCTTGTTTCCAAGGTAAATCATATCCTTTTTCAATTAAAATCTTTCAACAAATGAATTATCAAGGCAGAGGATTAGGCCTACATGAACAGGATATCCTAGAACGAGTGCAGATTTTTGGAAATCCTAAGAATCAAGGTCTTGGTTATTCAAAAATTTAGGGATCTAAACATGTAAGTGATACCTCTATAAAATTGGGGGCAACTTCGCCTCAAGCAAACATCAATATAGGGAGCATGGAAAATCCTTATGATGAAACCAATGCCAATACTACAACCAACCACATCATGAATCTTCATCCACCCATCACCCCATCCACAAATTGGGACCAACATAAAAAGAAAGACTTGAATCGAAGAATGAAGAAAATTATCAAAGAAAAAGAAGTTAAGAAGCATATCAAAAAAATCAAATACACCTGGATACCAAAGAATACAAAGAAAGATTATCCCTATAAAACTCCATCAGTCAAAGAAACTATGGGGAAAAATAAAAAAGTGAAAAGAATCCATCCAAGATGTCTACAAAGGAAAAATCAGGCTTCTCGAGTGACATACAAAGTGTATCAAGTAGTTGGTCCTAATTCCATGGACACTTCCATATCCGTCCATCATTGTTCATCTTCCCAGGTTTGGAGAGTCAAAGGTTCCAAACTATCAACCAATCCATCTTTTATTCCTAAACATGCTCTACCATCCATTCCTCGATGTATGATATCCAATTCTCACATTGACCATGTATTGGCAGCGACCCTTCATCATTAGAATTTAGAAGGCACTCTATTACGATGTGCGCACAAAGACAGAGTTAACTCTGGTATCAACAAAGCAAATCAGGGATCTGAAAAGTTGCATTCAAGTGCACGTATCTTGACATAGCAGCTTCTTCAAGCAAGATATCGATGGCACATTATGACAAAAGCATCAATGTCAGCAGTACCAGGTGATTCAGCATCAGCTTAAAATGTCTTTGAAAATACAAAAAATCAAAAATATATAAATTCAAAAAAATCAAAAAAAGGATTGAAAACAATAAAGAAAAAAATCATCCTCCAGTGAAAACCACTACGGTGGCACTTTGGACAGGTACCATGATGAAAACCTGGAAAACAGGCATCATGTGTAGAATCGAGCATTTGCGTGCACCAATTCAAGTGGAAGCATCTTATCACATCCATAATAAAGCCAACATTTCATCCATAATAAATCCATTCATCCATGAACCATTTATCCAATCCGTTTTCATCCATTTGCATCCATACTCCAAGGTATCTTAATCTTGATTAAATTTTGGTGCACACTTTAAACTTGCTTATTGTAGTCATCTTGACATGGGTCATTTTCATTGATCCTATCCAATCCAACATTATCTGAGCCATGAAGCACTATCCAAATGAGCATCCTCTATTTGAAAATCTTATTACAAGATAAACCTTTACATCCTTTGCATGCTTACCATATCTATCTATCCATTCATATACCGATCCAAGCATCCACCCATGGCATTCCATACATTTCTAGACACTAGGGGGAGATATTTGCATCTCACTTCAAGAATAAATTTTGATCTATATCCTTCACACTTATGTGGTGATATAAGAATTCGAAAACATGAAATCAGATTGGTCAAAGAATTTGTGAGCCAAAAATCCAAGTCACTAGCCCATGTCATATTTTGACAGGACGATGTTCCTTATCAAGCTTTATCTTTCGTCAAACGTCAATCTGAACAATCAATATCAGTTGTATCTAATGTGTACATATGTGTCACATCAAATCATCAAAACAATTTTGTTCCAAATCAAGCTTCAACAATATTGATCAATCGAATCCAATCAATTATCACCTTGTTTGACTTAACACACTTAGTCAAACCACCCTCTTGTGTATAAGTTTACACTAGGATAACATAACTTCCTAGAGTTTACAAGTGCATCATCATCTTATTTAACTTAACACACTTAATCAAACTATCCAATTCATCATCAACTTGTTTGACTTAACACACTTAGTCAAACTACCCTCCCGTGTATGATTTTACTCTAGGATAACACAACTTCCTAGAGTCTACGTGTGCATTATCAATTTTGTTTGACTTAACACACTTAGTCAAACTATCCAATCCATCATCAACTTGTCTGACTTAAAACACTTAGTCAAACTATTTGCTCCTGTATGAGTTTACTCTAGGATAACACAACTTCCTAGAGTATACGCATGCATTATCACTTTTGTTTGACTTAACACACTTAGTCAAACTATCAATCCATTGTTCTGATCAATCAAACTTAGCCTTGTTTTCAACAAAATCCAAAAATAGGGCACTAATATCATCACATATCCATATCCAAAAACATTCAAATCTCCATCAAAAAATCGAAAAAATTAAAAAATAGAGTCATCCTGCCAAACTACGTCATCTCTGAGCTTGAACTTAGGGAAGGTTGATCTCTGATTATCCCCAAAGATAGTTAGGTCAGTCCTTTAGGATTTCATCGCATTGGAAATTTGTTTGCCCATTTATTTCACATTTTAGGTCAGTCCTTCAGGCGTCTGTCGCAATGGCATTCATTTTCCCATCTATTTCACATTTTAGGTCAGTCCTTAGGCACCTGTTGCCCATCTATCTTATTATCAAGTCAAATATGTCATAATTTGAACTATGTGGTATTTGCGTATATAACGTAGGAAAGGCTAATCTATGGATCAGCTCTTGAGACCCTAGGATAGGTCTTTAAGTCAGTCTCTTCATCGTAAATCTCAAAAATACCAAAAAAAATTGTAAAACATTTCAAAAATACCAAAAACAACCTCAAAATATTTGGAAAATCCAAAATGGTGCATCCATCTCATCTCGCTTTCAGTTGCAATAATCATCATTTCTAATAAATCATCATCATCTTCATCCTTTGGTGAAGCAATTAGAAGCAAGTGCCGAGGTTCCAAAGTGAACACCTAACGTCAGAAGTCTCAAGTCTAGGTCAGTAAGCAAGTAAGCTGGTCAACTCAGAGTATCAATAGCTTATCATCCAATCAATCTCACCAAAAAAATAATCACTACATGTCCTAGGATGAATCCTTCCCATGATGGACATGAGAATTAGGTACCCCTCAGTATTTTAGTCTTGGCTAGCAGTATGAAGAACATTAGCTTGTTGGTTTGTTGTATTTGGGTCTTTTATTGGCTTATCTTATTTTGTGTCCATTTCAAGGACCTCTCGATGATGCCTAAACAAGAAAACAGGTTTAGAGAGAAAGGAATGGGGCAAATATTGTTGTCTCTTTTATCTACTATGCTTGTGGGATACACTTGTAAAATAACTTAATTACATATTCTTTGTTTGGTTTATGGAGAGGATGTTTTGGATATCTTTTTGACCACATAGGAAAGCTTTCTTTCCTATGTTTTGGCTCGAGATCTTTTGAATGTCTGAACTACATCTTGAATAAAGTATGCATGTCAAGTGTGAACAGGAATACTCATATCTAATTGCTAAGTCAAAGTCCATCACACTAGGTACCACACCATTTTGGTCCTTTATACCTTGATGCATCGTACCTATGTGTGTTATCAAACATAAATTAATTGGCCCTTTGAAAATACAAACTCCTAGTAAGAAAATCATCATCATCATCATCATAGTGTAGGCTTGTTGGATCCTCCTTCCATCCATCTTATTCTTCTATCTTTACTAAAATTTCTATCTAAAGTAGGTGTGAGATCTCAAAATATACACAAGGCTACCCATCACCGATGAATATCTATACATCATTAGAATTGTTTACATCAAAGAATTATCTTTCCTCCTATGATCAATGGAACCACTCCTCTTGCATTTTATTGTTATCTCGATTGGAAAATCGAACATTTCTACTCGATCTCTCGAGGGGGCAATATACTAGCATAATCCTTCTCGCTAGCAGCAGTGGGGCATTTGAAAAAATCAAAGAAAATTTTGAACTTTGATCACAGTAGTTTATTCTTTGAATCAATGCAACAAGTACATTGCTTCAAAGAGGGGGAAAATGTAGACATGAAAAATATACATGCACACTTGATCTTGACTACTAATGAAATTTCCTCCTAAATCATACTTTTAGCTTACCATCACCTTCTATCTTTTAATTAAATAAATCATTGTTTATTTAATTAGGTCTTTCTCCTCCATCGATTAAATTAATCAATTTAATTTAATTAACCTTATATCTTTTTTTAATTAAATAAATCATTTTATTTAACTAAATTTTCTAAAGTCCTCTTATTGAATTGAATAAATTAAACCTTATTTGATTTAATCTAGCATTATCCCACTTAGTTAAATAAATCAAAATCATTTGTTTAAGTAAGCATTTCCTCTCAATTATGATTTAAATCAATTCACCAATTTAAGTCAAAATTGTCAAATCATCTAATCCCTCATTAAATTAATCAAATCCTTGATTAGGTTAATCCCTATTACTAAAATATTCTAGAGAATGCAACTTGCACATGAAAATAGATTTAATTCATTTATTAAATCTCTATTTCTCTCAACATGGCATAAAAGGGGAATATTCCCTCAAATTTGAATTCAAATTCAAATGGACTTAGTCCTTCCAACAAGGAATTTAAGACCTCTTGCATGTCCTTTGCATTGAGCCAAGTGACATTAACTCCATTTTTTTCCTCCCCCCTAAACATGTCACTTCATCAAATTGAAAATTCAAACTTGCACATTGATCAAAATGTGCTCAACCTTCAACCATTAGATGTTGAATGATTCCAAATTGCTCAATTTCACTCATTCTTCCAATTTGAAATATATAAATGAGAGACTCTTCCTCTCATTCTGCCATCCACAATTTGAGTAAACTTATTATACTCAAATGCATCTTCAAGCATAGCCATCCTCATCTCTTTTTATCAAGTTCTTAGCTAGGTTATGCAGGAATTCAACCATCAAGTTGATAAAATCATCAAAGCTTATAAAGGAGTTGGGAAAGGGCTGAGTTCGACATACCAATTGGCACCAAATCCCCCATGGGATCAAGAGTTTGCATACTTAATTAGGATTTCACTTTTTTTTCATGTTATATTTCTCGTTTTTCCTATTTTAAGTATTTTTAAATGGATTTCATGGGGAATCTTGATTCTCACTTGCATTTGATCTAACATTGTGCTTGTTTTCTATGTTTGTGCAGGTATAGGATTGGGGCTCATAGTTTTTAATTAGTAAATTAATAAATTAAAGTTAACCTTAATCAAATTTAGGAGTTGGTTGAATTTTTCCAGTGCAACGAAATTTCTTCATTTCCTTTTGCAAAACGTTCATGAAGAAAATTGATTCGGGTGGCTTTGTTGGAGAAAATGTTTGTAAACAAAATTTATTTTTTATTGTTGTTTTGGCTCGGAAGTGGGGCTTTTGATTTTCTATATAGAGGAATCAGAAGTTGATATTGATGTGAAGTTGGGAGTTTGGCATCAATACAATCCCACAAGGCGTTGGATCCAGGTTGGATCTTGACCTCTCATTTGCATTTGCTTACTTGTGCATAATCCAATTTTTTGTTTCTTCTCTCTTTGTTTTTGAAAATGGATGTAATGGTTTTATTTCATCTATGAGTGTAACTATTATTTATTTCTGCAGTAAAACAAATAATAAATGTGTTGGCATATCTTGTAAGCATTGCATTCCTTGAGTTTTCATTCAATTATGTTTTTCCTTCTTGAGAGTTTGAAGAACTCATTTTGCGTTTATCTTGCAAACATTGCATTCCATCAGATGAAATTTCTTTGAGGTGCTTTTCTTGAGGGTAGCATGCATTCTATCCTCACCCACCCACATATAACATTTAAATTCATTTTCTTGAAAGTTTCTTAAGCCTTTTCAGCAACTCCAAATTGGTCGCAACCCATAATATTTTCTTCCATATGATGAGGTCCCTTTTGGGGCGTGTCTATCAACTATGCATTGCCCTTCCCTTGTTGTGTACAACCTTTATCTTTCCAATTGCATTTTCTTGAAAGGTTCAACAAATCCATTTTGTGCATATGTTTAAACCATTACTTTCCATGTTTGCATCTATTTGTGGTTTTCTATCTAGTTGACTGCCACCTCTATGAGGCAATGATTTACACCTGCTAGTTGCAATTTCTTGAAATTTTCTGAGGTCGTTTCACTGATCTCACCCACATTCCCTTGCTTCCTTCCTAACCTTTTTCCCAATGTAGTTTCTAGTGCTCATTAGGGTTAGTAATTTTGGATGAGATTTGATGTCTTATATTTTTTAGTTGTATTTGATTTACTCTCCCCTTTATGATCCACTTTTATTGTTAAGAAAACGTCTCATATAGGGTAGTATTCAATAGGTCAACATTTATTCGATAGTTTATAATACACATTGCATTTGATGAGATTGTTTATAATCTCACTTTTATTGAGAATAAGATTTTTTTCATCATACTAAGATTCATTCTTAGCGATATTAGGTTAAATATATCAATTGGATTTAAAATGGTATTATAGTTTATTTCATATATACACATATTTGTATATATATATGTCTGTGTATATATATGGGTGTGTATATATAATATAATAGTATATTAGAATGTATTATATGGATAATATATTTATATATATGTGTGTGTATATATCTATATATATTTTTATTTATATTAGGGAAACTTTGGAAGGTTTTTTCTGTACATGGATGGTTGTAGAAATTATATGTTATTTGATCAAAGAATTTTAAATGGAAAAATTAATGTTAAAATATGGATTTAACTGATTTTAGGTAAAAAGTTAAAACTGAGTAGTTTTTATTTAGTGAACATTTAAATTACTAGGTGAAAGAATTGTATAGTTTTTATTTATTTATTTCATATCAAATAACTAAGAATTAGGGGATACTCTGTAAGAGTAAATATCCAGAATAGTTTGATTAATTTTTTTGTTTTAGATTATGCAGTAAAATGATTATTTAATTAATCTCTAGGTGAACATAAATTGTTTTATAATCTTCTACATTTGATTAGTAAAGTGTCTAAGTAAATTAGGAATTTAGAAGAAGGTTACTGTAGTTACTTTCCAATATGCATTATTCTTTGTTAGGTAAATTGTAGGTAAATATTGATAGTTTGTTTAACTTCTATTGTTGAAATTGTAAGACTATTAGGTAAGTTAATTAATTATAACATTGTGTTAAATTTATCAATTATAATTATTTGGGGAAATAATCTTTGTATTTAATTATGTGGTTAAGTGAAAATGATTGTATTGGATTTATTGAGTTTATCTGTATGGCCATGATGTATTTAATAATTGATTGTATTTGTCAATGTTGGGATTAATTGTTTATGCTTATTAAACAATGTATAGTGTCTGTGTAATTATTGAAAGGGGGTGTCATCTGTAAGTTGTTTAAGGTCGGTTTCCAGAGGCCTAGGAAGGGTTATTCAATGTGTGGATGGTTCTTGTGATTGTTTCACTTTGGAGAGTGGTTTGGAAATTTTTATAGTTATATGATTTGTGATAATTGTAATCCCTAAGGGTGTTGCTCCCCATATCCTTGTTGGCTCCGTGTGGTTATGATAAATGTGCAAGATGGTCAATTCCTTTATTTGTGTTTGGATTCATGTGATTATGTTAAGTGTGCAAGATGGTAAATTTCTTGCTTGATATATAGGGTTTACTAGTTACAAGTAGGGGGAGTGGCTCTCAATGGGGGTTGGAACCCAAAGTGGTGTCCAGTACAACCCATTGGGGGGTTTCTTAATCTAGTGATAACCTTAATAATGAATTAGGGGGATGGGTAGAATTCACATTAAGAAAGATAATGAATGCCTTGCACTTTCTTGTAGTGCTCGTTTAGGCTAAGGATGGGTTAAGAAGGCCTAGTTGGAAAGATCAACTTCCTTGTCCTCATGAAAGGAATGTTGGTTTCGCATGTGTCACCCTATGGGATTGTGACCTAGTGAGAGGTTTACCAGGACAACCATAGTTGGGGGTCTGGGTCTACTAAGAGACCACCACGATAACCCATGTCGAGGCCATACGATGAAATTTATCCCTATTGCAGTCTAACATTCCCTAGTTGTACTTTCTCTTTCCATTATGTGAGTGCCTCTAGAAGTGAAGTTAGTGTTGTAAGTGATGTTGGTGTGATGATAGTGTTGTGTTGGAATCCATGTGTACCCCTTGATTGTGTTATCCAGTTGCCTTCCTGGTTGTTTGTATGGTGTGGGACCTTGTATTATCTCATTGCACGGAGGTGGACGCTAGGCTTCCACATGGTCAGGAAGTTGGTTATTTTTCCTCCATTGGTTTTTCTTGTTGCATGTTCATGTGTGTGGAAATTTATCATCATGTTGTGGATTCCTATTCCAGTTTCTTGTTTGCATTTGAGAAGACAACCTTTCATGTATTTGTACATTGGAATGTATATATGTTGTACTATTGATGTAATTTGATGTACTCTTCCCACATGTATTAAGGGAAGCATTGATGTAATTATTGTATTGATGTAATAGATATTGAAGAGTTCTCCTGGTAATGAATATTTTAAAGTGATGTATCTTGCATATGTTAGTTGACTAGACATGTTTTATTTATGGTTTATTATCATTTGACATGTTATGAAAATAAGTAATGTAAAATCATATAATATGATGTTGTAAATGAACCTCATTATAGTTATCTTGAAGTTTAGTTGTGAGTAGCACTATTGAGGAACTTTAGAGGACCTAGGGTTAGTTTAATATGTAAGTATTCTATTGTTATTCATTTAAAAAGAAAAGAAAATTGTTCCATTATTATGTCATAGATAGTCTTGTCCTTTGGGGTTTCTTGGTGGATCATTACACCTGGTATCAAAGCCCATGTTCTAACACTGGGTATTCTAGTTTTATATGATCCCATTATGATTTCCTTGTTACTTAGACTCTCAAGATTATATTTCCCCTTTTTTTCATCTTCATCTAACAAACTTAGACTTGTCCTTGTGTGGTGTTTGAGTAGGAAGATGCCTAGAGGCCGAGGTCATGGTCATGTTAGAATTTGAGGTGGTGGTCGTGGAGCTAACTACCAACACATCCCTTCTCAAATTTCTCACAAGGGTGATTATGAGGAACAAAAGGGCTCTAAGAATGATTAGGGAAGTAGGGGTCAAAATCATGGCCAACCGGAGTTTGAGGGAGGTCAATTAGATCATTTTATTGAGGATCTCCTTGCCCACTTAGGCCCATGACATGAGGGTAATCAAAAAGGGGGTAGAAAGAGAGAGAAAGGTCTCCTAGGAGGGGAGATGTCACATCTTAGTAGGAGGCTATTCTACTAGGTCATATGAGGGATCCCTTGAGGGCACACCCTCCTACCTTTGATGGTTCTAGTGGTGACTTGGAGGTGGAGGATTGGTTGATAGATTTGGAGAAGTCTTTTTCCATGCACCTGTATGGTAGTAACACCAATGTGAGATTCACCATCATGCACCTTAGGGGTTTTGATTCTACATGGTGGCAGTTGGAGGAACACAAATTAAATTTAGATATTGGTTCAGTATCTTGAGAGATTTTTCTAGAGAGGTTCAGAGCTCACTTTTTATCAGACATCTGGAGGCAGCATCATGCTAATGATTTTCATTAGTTAAGGAAGATGGATATGTCCGTGGAGAAATATGAGCATAGGTTCTTTGATCTTAAGTAGTATGCAGGTATTGGTGATGATGAGGCCATGTTGGTTCAACATTTCATTAAGGGTTTGAATGCCCATATCAATGGAGGAGTCCATGTGTTTGGGTCAAAAACCATGGAGGTCGTAGTAGAGAAGGCTCAAATAGTAGAGGAGAATTTGGCCATGGCACTAGGAATTAATACAAGTGTACAGATTGGTATTGTGTCTTCAACAAACTTTGGGCCTCGAGGTGGTCTGTCTCAGGCAACAAGTTTCTCTAGGAGCCATCATGCACCCACTGTTGATGGTGTTTTTTGCACAACAACAACTTAGACAGAATATGATATCCTATCTTTCTTGAAAGGTAGATTTCTATGGAAAAGAAATAAACCCAAGGTCTCTAGTGTTAGGTCTTGACAACGCATCAAAACAACTCAGTGATAAATGTGAAAATGTTGGTAATCACAATGGGACCTTACTACGAGCAATATTGGATTTTGAATCTTATCAGGTATAAACAATAAATTGATACTTTGAAGCTTGATTGGAACCCTGATAATAAAGAAATAACAAAAGATAAAGGTTTCAAAGATAATCTTAAAACTACTTCTAACCCTAAGATTGAGAATGTCAAAGAATAAAATGCTTAAAATGGACAAATCTCTCATAAACTATTTTCTGCTTGACCCAGATGAATCTGCAATTCCATAGAAATAGTGCAATCTTCTAAGGTATTTAAATATTTTCAAATCATAAACATTCATTCAATCAATCCTATTGCAATTGAAGTGAATAAACCTTCATAATTGAACTGAGCACAAATATAAGTCCGGGCTAACTTTGCAGAGTAGCTAACAATCAACTAACTGCAAAAATTATGGACTAGAGATCACTACAAACATTCCAAACATGAAACCCTAAGCATTACCAAATTATTTAACCATAACTATCAAGTAATTTGAAAGATAGAATAATAAGAACCATGCTAGATGAAATTCTAGAAGATAGATACCAAACACAATATCTCTCTTATATTAAATCATCCACAATGGCAACAATTCTAGTTTTTTGTTACAACACTTGCTTGAGAATAAACCCTAACTTGTTCTAATATCACTTAACTATTTCTCTCTTGATCTACCTATCCCTCTATATCTATTCTCTAATCTCCATATATTCCCCCTTATCTATGAGGCAACATGCCATTTTTTATAGAGAATCCACAAGATAGGTCAGCCCAAATAACATTTTACAATAAAAATATGACCTACAAGAGGTCGACCTGAAAGATATTCGAACATATGAAATGTGTCATTGGCACCAATTTCATCCAAAAACTACCAAGATGTCAAAAGGTCGGCCCAATACATGTGAATTAATGGGAAGCACAAATACAAATGTAACCTTATAGAATTACTCCCCATCCTTGTCCTTATCTTTATCTTCTTCACCATGTATGGCCAACAGGACCCTATCCAGTTTAGCAATAGGTGGCACAGGAAAAACCCTAACCTTTCTCTCAAGAGACTTGATACTTTCTCTTGCCTGCCTAATTGTACCATCCCAATCAACTTTGTTGGTCAAATATCCATCAATGACTACAATATAAGTTGCAGCATCATCCAACTGATGTCCAGTAACTGGCCCTTCACCGACTAGAGAATAAACATCCCTCCACCATTTTCTAAGTTGTTCCAAATTGAGATGTTATGGAGAAAACTTCTTCCTTCTAGTCATGACCTCGAAGAATGAAATGCACCTATCATGAATGTTGGTTAGAGCATCCTGAATCTACCTCGCCTATTTGTGGATCTTTTTCAGGGCCTTTTGTCTCATTTGTAGGATTTGAAACCATTCCCAAGGTTCAAAAACTCTTGGAAAAGGAAGAATCCTACACTGTACCAATTTGTCTTCAGTAAACTCCATGATTGTTGTAGTCTTCTGCAACAAGAGGTTGTTATCCACATCATCTTGTGCTAATGCAACCTTTAACCAATCTATCGATCTCAGTACATCACCTCCAGTTGTCAATATGTCATTAATGGCATCATCTCCCTTAGCTTGGACACCCTGCAACTAGGTAACTGCAGCATGTGAGGTTCCCTTCATCTTTTCTAACTCAGAGATTGTTTCCTGGTCTAGAAATCCTGCAGCAGAAGAGGAGGAGCCAATAGATTGCAAAGGTTTCATCAACTCCTACAAGTATTTCCTTAGTTTCTAATTCTCCTTCTCCATCTCATGCCTAGTTTGTACTACCTTCTCCAATATCCCCACAATCACTAGACTGGAGCCTTCATATTCCTCAATGTACTGCTCCACAGTAGCATGCCCCAAGTCAACAGTCTACACATTATAGTCCTGGGCAGTCATATTGTCCCTATATTTGTTTGGAGTAGGGGTAGCAATATGGGCCACTCTGCTACCCAATCCATCCCTCTCAATTTGAGATAAAACCCTTGCTTTCTTCTTAGTCTTCTCTTTCTCTACATTGCTAGAAGGAGCATCCTCCACTATTACCATTTTATTCTTCAATTCTGTTTCTAGCCAATCCGAAATAGTGGACCCAGTAGGCACCTTGTCTTGTTTATCTTGTTCCTTCTCCTCTTGATCAACAGTTGCATCCTTTTGAACATTTGGACCTTTAGGGACATCCATAGTTGGGTTCTCTTCTCCTTGTACCTGCTCTTCCACAACCACATGCACTAGTGAGGGGGCTTTTGCTGGTATCTCTTCCTCCTTTTGAGGAGACCTTTCTACTTGTTCCTTTATAGGTGAATTTGCATATGCAACCAAGGGAGATTGAACCACCCTATCAATTTTTTCCTCTACATTAAAGATGTCTCCTTCTTGAAATTCTTCTTCACCCAAATCCTTAAGACTTTCATCCTTCTTTGGTTCTCCCCGTACACTACCAGCATCTTGAGGAATGGATGGATTTACTTGCTCAACAAGAGGGATACTCACTGAAACATTCTCTTGTGCTACAGTATCCCTTGGGGAAGGAGTCCTTTATCTCCTCATGTAGCGCTGTGTCTTTTCCCCTGAACTTTCCACCTCTACCACTGGTGGCTCAATTTCCTTGTCAACCTTAGGGGCTTCCTCTACCTTTTGTGATGTCCTTGTGACTCTTCTCTTCATCATCAATGCATGAACACTTTCAACCTCCTCCTCTTCCTCCTGGTTCTTCTCAAATTCTTTCCTAGAGGCATGCTTCCTCTTCTTTGCAACATGCCTCCTTTGTTTACCTTCCTCTACAACTTTCTTAGCTTGAACCTCGCTTACCTAGATTCTAAAAGGAGAATCCACCTTCTCTTTACCTTTTGGATCTAGTTCAAGTGAAGCCTCAGAAGTAGAATGAGACTCTAAGTCTCCCATCAATTCATAGGTGCATGGAACACCCTCGCTCTCCAACTCCAATATTTTGTGCTTTAACCACATCTTGGTATATTTGATCACTGGGGCCATAACCTAATCTAAATCAGTCTTTTCTTCCTCAAACCAATCAACTTCACCCACTGGTTTATCCTTTCCTACCTCATAAACATGACCCTAGATCACATTTCCATCCTCCTCCACCTGGTCTGGGATGGCCTTTACATTGTACAATCTAACCAAGTCCACTGGCAACCTGGAAAACCTGTTCTTTTAAACTTTGAACTAATCATCAAGGTTAATCCAATTGTCCTGAATATAAGCCTTATGGCTATAATCCCTATTGGCCTTCTTCTGAGCTTCATTAGTAACATAAAATGTTGCTCTCTTGGAATGAAAAGAGAGCCCAAAAGTACCTATCTCCTCCTCTGGAGCATGAGCAAACTAAATGGAGGCACAAACTTCTCCCATCTCTATCTTCAAAGGGAAATCGTTCCCAAAACCTATCTTATGCATTTCTCCCTTCACAACATTGTCAAAGTCATAGATTTGTATAGTGACTTCCGATAAGATAATATGACTAGTGGGATACTTGGGGAGTCTGTAAGGAGCCCTCTGAAAACCATCAATTCTCATATATGAAAAGGTTGGGAACTGGATAAACCGTGCTCCATATCTCCTTATCAACTCTTTTAAATTGTCTTAGATTCTCATATGCTCTGCACCTTGGAGCAACCTAGTAATGTACATTGTGAAGGCATCATTTGACCTTCATTGGCTTCCACCAGTCAAGTGCAACTATGGATATACTTCATAGATAGTGTCCTACCCAAAGATACACCTAGTGTTCAATCCTTTTTATGGATGAAGTTTGGCCAATGAATACACTAGGTAAGAGGTCATAGTGAAAGTCTTGGTTTGCAAGACATTACACTACTAATAACACCTGCCAAATGATAGTCGATTCCCTGCTCCATTCTAGCCATCACATTGAACATCTAGGTTTCAAAAACATCCGCACTCTTCAATCCTACCAACCTGTTGAGAAGGGTGATGGCATTGTAATACTCCCTATTGAACTTAAGCCTGAATAGTTGCTTAGGCAACTTTGAGAAATGAGATTTAGGCTTCTCTAGCCAAGAGTTGATCACCTAGTCAGATTTGAAAATGTTCTCTTCATAATACTTTCTAGCAACATCCATGTCAAAGCCCACCACATGGGACCTATCAGGAATGTCAAAGGTTCCAGCAATGGCCACAGTACTGAAGCCAGCAAGGATCCTTCATTGGGGACCGATTATTCTCTGTGTCCCACTATCATAATTTCTGGCACACTCAAGCACCAACTCGTAGCACTGCACTGTAGAAGGGTAACCTGCCACATGAGCTAACCTGGTCTCCATGATTCCTTTTGCCAATAGAGGAGGGCTTGGTGCTGACATCTCAGCCTTGAATTCCTCATAGTCCCACATGCCTACATTTGTATCCATGATCCCTGACCAAATTGAGGTCAACTTGCCGTCAGGAATTCTTCTCTGTATATCCAGCTTTACCTTTTCTGCATCTAAGATGGTAGAAGCCTCTGCACCTAGATCTGTTGCCTTCCCCTTGCCTTGACCAACAACATTCTATCACAATCCTTCCTGCAAACACATGAAGATGACCACAATTAGATCCATAAGAAGTAACAAGTGTAGAAGGTCATTACCTCAAATTTTTGGATTTAGCCCCCCTCGCGGATTTTGCACTGGGATTGATTTTCAAGAAAATCCAGACTAGGAAGATTTCAGCGAACCAAACATGCAAAAATCCCCTAACATCATTTAAACTCATTAATTAACCAAGGGAAATCATTAGAAACACTTAGCATAAGCTCCTTTAATCAATCAAATAATTTATCAATAAACCAAAGATCTATAACCATCAAATTCAATGTTTCCCAGAAAAAACACGGAAGAATCCGCCAAAGAAGGATTTTGGTGAAAATGGCAATAGTTATAATTAGCCCAGGAAAAACGAAGAGACACGAACAATTCGAGAAAATCCGGACCGAACGGATTTTGGCGAAATCCAGAGATAACAGTATTAAAGCTCGAAATCGGTAAAATGACCCAATCGTGGATTTCGGGAAAATTCGAATGGAATGAATTTTGGCGAAACCAAATGAAATTTGATAGAAAGTGATAAAAGAAGAAGAGATAGAAAAGTTGGGGAAATCCGGGGGAAGTGAAATTCCACGAGGACCTCAAAAACCCGAACCTATCTACATCTTTACCACTTTCACCAAATCGATTCAAACTAATCCGGACCTAGGACAGAACTCCGAAACCAACCTAACCTGGGCCTCCAATGAATAGAACATGAACCAAGGACACTCTTCCCAGAAATTTGAAGAAAATTGCCATGCCCTAGGTTAAGAACCCTCACCATGAAAGCAAAGACGACTTGCCTATACACCAGAACGAAAAGTTTGAAACTACAGCAAGCCATTTCCCAAATAAGATACATACCAAACTAATCAAAAATGTTCAATCAATCAAAATGGGATGGTACCCCAATGGAACACCCAAAGACACCCAATAATGATGCACACCTAGAAGAACTAGGAAACCATGAAGGATCCCCAAGCAAATGAAGAAAAACCATTGAAATCAATAGAGAAAAGGGCACATCTACATACCATTGAAGCACAAAGGTTGTGATTGATGAAGCCAACAAACAACCATTCAACGCGAGCTAGCTATAATCTATGTACAGGAGATGCAAAATCACAGTCCAAATAGCTTCAAAAATCCAGATATCCATCAAAACACCAAGAACCTCAAGACACCAGCTCAAATGAGAGAAAATGCACAAACTCAAATGATCAATTACTTCTCCTAGAATCAAAATATCAAAACCATAAGACCTCCATGAAAATGCCATTAATGCATTGGACAAGACAACCATGGCTACAAAACTTCGGGGATTCGACACTGCCACAGACTTTGGGGAAATCCAGGTCATGTGGATTTTCTCAAAAGTAGGGTAAAAAAGTAGCAATTTCGGACATTGGGAGAAAACCGGGAGAATCCGGCCTAGGCGGATTTTCTCGAAAACAGTGAAAAACCTGAGATAAAGTCATAACTTAAAATTTTCAATAGATTTCAAAAGTATACCAGTTCAATTGGAAAGATAGACATTAAAACACAAACCCAAAAAAGGAAAAGCCCCAGAAAAGAAGGGCCAAAACACCAAAAAAGTGAAGAAAGAGGGTCCCCACTTTTAGTGGGGCGTGTGTGCAAAAAATTGCACAATAAATGGTGACTCCACTCCAGAGCATTCCAAGGATAAACTAGAATCAAGGACCCAGAATCTATGGTTTCAATCCTCTCATCAAGACCCCTAAGAATAAAGTTTCAGAAACCACAAGCAAGAAGACCTTTTGTTATACCAGGGTCCAAGTGTGTGTTTTATGCATTTATTCCCATCCTGTAAGTACAAGAAGAACTAGAGAAAATTTAACCAAGCTACATAAAATTCAAACTTCAAAAGCAACCTGGATAGAGCCTCGCTGCTAGTCAAGTGTTCATAGCCCCGATGAGGTTATCATTGTGACCCTCCCAAGCATAGCTCTACTGCCAGTCAGGCGCCTATAGCCCCGATAGAGATACTAGGATATTCTTGATAAGCTAAAGCCCATTCAAATTTTCAAAATTTTCCACTTTCTCTTTTCTATTTTACAAAAATTTCTTGTTCACCTTTGTAAGTAATGAAACTCACGCTCAGGAACGAGAAACATAGTGGCACTGAAGCAGAATATAAGATTTTTCACCAGGCCAAACTACTCAAGAACCCTATGCAACTCTAGAAATTTCTTTATTATAATATGAAATGTGAGACCCAAATATACTTCTAAGCTCATTCAAAACAAGTGATTCTAATTCCTAGTACAAAGAAGATTAGATGAAAGAAATCCACTGCCTGATTCTAAAAAAAATGGTTAGAGTTTATAAAAGAATTTTTTCAAAACAATCCCCAACAAAACAACCCTGTTGTACAGGTTCAACAACCCAAAGAATTTAGGAACCCAAAAACAAAATAAAATGAAAAGAAAAACAAACCAAAGCAAACCAGAAAGAAAAAATGCTCTAACTATGTACAAGATGAACTGCAAGTAGTTCAAGGTTGAAAATAATACTTCAGATACTGCCCATTAACAGGCAGCAGGATATCCTCACCAGTGAGGGTTCTCAAACGAAAAACATTATCTACCAAAATTTCTGAAATCTGGTAAGGACCAAGCCAAACTTTATCAAATTTACCGTGCTCTCCCTTACGATCATGGGCTTTATCCCAGTAGAGAACTAAGTCAGAAATTCTAAAGGACTTTACCTTAGCTCTCCTATCAAACCATCTTTTTACTACACCCTGATGTTTAGCAAAGTTTTCTAAGGCTTCATCTCTTTTCTCTTCCAAATGCAACAATTCAGCCAAATGGGCCTCATGTTTATCTTCTCCATTATAGTACTCATTAATAAACTGCAGGGTAGGGATTTTCAACTAAATAGGAAACATAGGTTCCAAACCATACACTAGGTGATAAGGAGAGGTTCCTATGGATGCCTTCTATCTAGTACGGTCAGCCCAAAGAGCAAATCAGAGTTGGGTGTGTCAATCCTTAGGATTTTGTTCTAACAACTTACAGATGACTGTCAATAGGTTCTTGTTGGAAGACTTAGATAAACCATTACCCTGAGGGTAATAATTGGATGAAAAATTAATAACAATCCAATGATCGAATGCCCAATTAGAAAACTTCAGCGATGCAAATGCAGGACCATTATCAGAAACCAAAGACAGTGGACAACCAAAATGATTAATAATTCTTGATTCAAGAAAATTGATTACTACATTCGAAGTACACTATTTGCAAGCAAGAGCCTCTGTCCACCTAATAAAATAATTAGTTATAGTAAGAATATACCTATGACCCACAGAAGATGGAGGATTAATTGGACCTATAAAGTCCATACCGCACTGAGCAAATGGTTATACCTCTATGACTGGTTGAAGTGGAAGAGCTACATGTTTTTCCTTACTTGTTGTGGTCTGACATATGTGACAAGTTCTCACATGTTGGTGGGCATCTTTGAATAAATAAGGCTAGTAATAGCCTACCCTCAAGATTTGATGTGTAGTGGATGATGCAGAACCATGGCCTATGCCATATTTCTCATGGAATTCAATCATTACTCTAGCAGCTTCCTCTTTCCCTAAACATCTTAAGTAGACACCCTCGTGATTTCTTTTATACATTATAGCTCCTTTCATCATAAAAATTCCACTCTTCAAGTGCAAGGCTCACCTCTAAACTGTGTTAAGATGATCAAGACATTGTTGATTCAACAGATAGAAAATAATTTCATCATACCAGTCTACTGGAGATACCTCTTGAAGGAAATAATGTTGAGCTGTGAGATCAGGACCTGTTTCAGCCATTGTCTTTGTAAACCCTTGTCCCCTTACTAATTTCATGGGTTGGATTTCCATATCATATTCCTGCAACATGGTTACCCACTTGGCTATTCGTTCACCTAACTCATTTTGCATCAATAACAACTTTAGTACAAGATCAGGCACTATGGCAAAAACTTTATTCCTCAAGATATAATGCCTGAACTTCTTCACTACTTAGACCAAAGCATAGGCCTACTTCTCTACATTTTGGTATTTCAATTTTGCATCTTTTAAGGGAGTACTCATGAAGGCTATAGGGTGTTCATTCCCTTGATCAGACTTTTGAGTTAACATTGTAGCACAAGAGTGATCAGAAGCGAATGAATATATATAAAAAGACTTAGTGTAATCTGGGCTCACCAATACAAGAGCTTTAGCAATAGCCTTCTTAATTTATGCAAATTCCTCCTTGGCTTATGTATTCCATTCTATCTTTGCTTCTTGTTTTAACATAGCATTCAATGGTTTGACTATCTCTGCAAATCCTGTGATAAATTTACTAACAAACTTAATCTTACCAAAGAATGACTTCATCTCTTTCTTACTAGCAGGTGGTTGAATCTTGAAGATAGCCTGAATTATTTCAGGGTCAATAGCAATACCCTGTTCTGAGATAATGTGCCCTAATAACTTTCCTTTCGTGACTCCAAAAATGCACTTTCTTGGATTAAGTGAAATACCAAACTCTCTACATCTTTGAAACACCTTGCATAAGTCTGTTATATGATCACCTCATTTTTTAGAAAAAATAGTCAAATCATCCATATAAATAATGATGCACTTACCAATTATATCCTTAAAAGAAATTTCCATAGCTCTCTAGAATGTAGCTCCAGCATTGATCAATCCAAATGGCATCCTTCGATAAGAAAAAGTTCCCCATTTGGTAGTAAAGACAGTCTTATGCCTATCCTCATATTGCACCATAACTTGGTTGTACCTAGAATACCCATCCAAGAAGGACATCATTTGCGATCCATTGACAATCTAAAGCACTTCATCCAGTGAAGGAACTGGATAATTGTCATTTTTCGATGCTCTATTTAGATTCCTAAAATCCACACATAGTCTGATTTATCCATTATTTTTCTTTACTGGAACCAAATTCGCCACCCAAGTGGAGTGTCTTATTGGAAATATAATGCATGCTGAAAATAGTTTCTGCACCTCTTTCTGAATAATAGGCTCTAACAGAGCATTAATTGGCCTCTGCCTCTATTTGAATGGTATAACATCTGACCTCAGAGGGATGGTGTGTGTGATGATTGAAGTATCATATGTTTTCAAGTCTTCATAACTCCAAGCTATTACATCATGATATGTATGTAAGGTATCAATAATCCCCTTTCTTTCCTCTAGAGTACATACCTTGCCAATAATAACATTCTTCAAGTCATCTGGTGTCCCCATATTATACGTTTCACACTAGCTGCTAATAGACTCTCTTTTAGTTTGTTGTTCTTGATCTCTTATCTTATCTAGGTCAAAAATTCGTTCAAGTTGCACCATCCCCTTTGGAATGGTATTAGTCTTTGGATTGATGATTCCTCCAAAGTCAATTTTTGCTTCCTGAAGTTCTATCTCATCAATAACTTGTGAGGCAAACACGTCACAACTTGTAATAAATTCTAGAGTATGCTTATCATCTTCAAAGACCTGGAAATTGGTAACATTGTCAGGCACTGAAGGGACTGGAATGAGCTCAACTGTAAATTTCTTCAATCCTGAAAGTGACAAAGGCTGCAAGGTGTTGGCAACTTGAGCTAAAGATTCAGCAACCTGGCTTTTGTTCCAGGTGATCAATTGGATATTAAAGGCATCAAACCCTTTAGTGAGATCCCATGGTCTATGCCTGTAGTTGGCCATCCTTCTGTAACGGCATGAATACTATTTTCTTAATTGTTTGATCACTAATTCTGAGTCTCCAAATACTTGTAATACCTTAACTTTCTTTCTTGATGCCATTAGTAAGCCATGGATCAAAGCCTCATATTTAACAACATTATTAGTGCATTGGAACTGGATTCTATGAGTAGTAAAGTAATTCTTACCTTTAGGACTAATCAATTCAAATCCTGCTCCAACACCCTATTTGGATTTAGAACCATTGAACCTTAGTGTCCAACAACCATTAGGTTCTTTTGGCTTCAATTTACCTTGTTCTTTTTCAGGGATAGGGAGTTCTTCAGGAAGCACTGAGCTCTTATCTTTATCACTGTTTGATTTTTCCTGCACATTGAGTCTAGTAAGTGGGACTGGATTAATGCATTTATGTATATGTCTGACAACAGTTTGACACAAATCACACTCTAGTTCAGAATGAGGAGCATCATGTACTCTGCACCAATTTGGGAGAAATAATTCCTCAAATGTCATGCTTCCTTTCAATTGTATATGGTCTTCCATACACTTCTAGATGAACTCCTAAAATTTATCCAACAAACCAAGCTTCCTGTCTCCTTCATTACTTACTTCATCCTCTTGTTCAATCAAAGTCCCAGGACCACTGCTCTCTGGAATGTGTTTATTTGAAGAATCCTGCAGCATAAAAACTTCTTCATTCTCTATAATTGATGCAGCCAACACATAATTCCCCATGCTAACCTCAGACACCAACACCTCATTTGAGATATTTTGGTACTCTGTGATTATATATTTCATTCTGGGTTTCCTTTCAATTTTGATCTGTTTTGGGACTCCCTTCCATGGTAACCACATATGGGAATGATCTGTGGAGGTGTATCCATTTAAAGCTTTAGTGAAATCCCTACCTAAAATCAAACCATAAGTATCAGGGATGTCAGTAACTTGGATATTGATCGCTTGTTGCACCCTAGGATCTGATGCAAGTTGTGTAGGGATCATGTTCAATTCCCCAACTACACTTACCTCTATTTTATCCAGCTGGGTAACCTTCTTTTGAGAAGTAATGGAGTAATACCTAATGCTTTGCAAACAACAAAAGACATAACATTTGAGGAGGCTCCTGAATCTAGAAGACAATTATGCAGATTCTTTCCGAAGATACTAACAAAAATTAGGAAGGGAGGGGTTTCCATCTTACCTTGAAACAAATTCAGATGAGTATCAGCTTGTGCAACCTGACCTTTATCCTTATCTCCCCTCTTGTCTACAAGTGGGACTTGGCTTCTGGGTGTTTGAGAATTAGAAGACCTAGTAGCAACCTCATTGGTGGTTGCTCCTTGTAGTGTTATATTTTAACTAAATGATCCCATAACTACTTTCCTAATAGTAGGAACTCTTAACAACTCAAAAGTAGAAAGAATTATCTTTACTTTCTTCAATTCCTCGATTACATATTCACCCAATTGCTCCACATTAAGGTCAGCCTAAGATTCTTTGTAGCCAATGGCTTTCCTATCCTTGGAAATTTCAGCGTTGTTCCCCTTTGACAAGTACTGTGTTGGCACCTGAGGATAAGATGGATTGTTACTAGCTTGTGGATCAGGTGGAGTATTGAAATTGTTATGGAGAATGGAAGTGGTGAAAGGACCTCCAGCCTGTGGACCCCTGTTAAGTCTATTTCTTAAATCATACTTCTTCACTGGTTGTTGAAACATCTGAACTTCTTCAACACCAACTTCTTCCTCATCTAAAGGGCCATTATCATTCTCATTTTCATCATTGAATAACTGGGAGATCTCATCTTCATTCAACACCTATTCTGCCTCATCCTCCATAATAGACACTTCTTTTCGTTCATTTTCCTCACCCTTGGGAAATGGAGCATGATTAAGTACTAGTACTGGATAATCATAAGGATTTGAAGGTACAATTTTCTATCCAGTTGAATTATTCTCTACTTCGTACTAAAAGATAGAAGTTGTAGTCTAGAATTTAGCACAGTCTAGCTCATAATGTTGACTTGTTTTGTGGAGCCTACACCATCCTAAAAAAGTTGCTTCTGCTAGATATACACCATTCAGAGGTTTCTCTTGAGTAGCAGGTTGATCCAAGGGAGTAGGAATCCCTCCATTATTAGGCCCAATATTCCATGATTTGTTTTGCCTAGATTATTTCCCTTGGTCAAATCCTTGTCCACCTTGTTGGTTTCTATCATAATTTTGACCAGAACCCTGCCTTCTATCGAAATTCTGACCAGACTCCTATCCTCTATCAAAATTTTGATTCCTATCAAAGTACTGGCCTCTTTCAAAATTCTTGTTTTCCCTACCATAGTTGGACTGTATATTCTTCTGAGTAGCCTGAAGTTGGCTATTCTGATTTCTCAAATAAGTTACCTCTGTATTCAACCTCTTCACTTGTTCAGATAATTCATCCAACCTTTCCTTATCGAAACTATTAGGTGGTGTTGGATTACCTCCAGAAGGATATCTAGGTATGTTCCCAAAACCAACAGCCTAATTCAAGACTTCTGAATTCTGCAAATATGTAGGGAAACCAACCTGTTGCTACTGTAAAGGTTGATTAATTCTCTATTGAGGATAATAATTCATAGGTTGAGCCTAATTTATAGGTGGAATTGGATGAGGGACCAAAGTTAATGACAGTACAGGATTCATTATTGGAACATGATTGGTCAAAGCCTGATTAAGGGCTTGGATTTGTCCAGGGTGAGCAACAGGTCCTAAGGATGGCAGAGGTCCTGAAAAATGTTGCCTCAAGTCCATACTAACCTTTATTGCTTCTATATATGCAGTGAGTAAAGTATTCAGAGGATTCATCCTTTGTTTCAGGAAGGTGGTTGTAAGGCTATCCAAGGCTTCAAGGTATATTTCCAAAGCAGTATTTTCATTTCTAGCCTAAGGTGCCTGGAGTCTGGTCTATGCTCGATGGAACCTATCATTGAATGATCGTATGGGTTCATTAATCTCTCTTTTTACTCTAATAAAATGCTAGCACAACTCATTAGCACTAATGGGAATCTTGAACTTTTGCAGGAATGTAGCTTCCAACTCAATCCAATTATGGATGGAAGCAGTAGGTAAATGATTATACCAATAGAAGGATTCTTCTCCTAGGGAGTAAGGGAAAATCCTACATGCAAGATCTTCATGGTTAATCCCTCTATCCCTCAGACAGGTCTAGAAAATTCTAATATGTTCTTTTGCCATTTTGTTGGGGTCATGAGTATGAAACTTAGAGAAGAAGTGCTCAGGATTCTTCGACATAACATTGTAATTATTGAAGATCAATGGGGACGAATTATTAGCAATAAAATCCATTTGTCGAGGTGGGGGTGGTAATGGCTGATTTATGAATGGTTTTGGTTGTGGAATGAGAATCCCCTCAGAGTTAGATGAAGATGAGGATGATGGAGATGATGGATGTGGGTGAGATGATGATGATTCTTCCCCTCCTCTGATCCTTCTTGATCTAGTATGGGCTTGCAACTATTTTAATTCTTCTTCTCCTAGAGTATATCTAGTTCTTCTTCTAAGTCTCTCAAGAGAGATGGCATTTAAGAAATGTTCCAACTTTCTTGTTCAAAGGCCCTCCTTCTAGCGCCAATCTATTGATGGTGTTTTTTGCACATCAACAACCTAGACAAAATATGATATCATATCTCTCTTGAAAGGTAGATTTCTATGGAAAAGAAATAACCCCAAGGTCTCTAATGTCAAGTCTTGACAATGCAACAAACAACTCAGTGATAAATGTGAAAATTTTGGTAATCACAATGGGACCTTACTACGGGCAATGCTGGATTTTGAATCTTATCAGATATAAACAAGAAATTGATACTTTGAAGCTTGATTGGAACCCTAATACTAAAGAAATAAAAAAACATAAAAGTTTCAGAGATAATCTTAAAACTACTTCTAACCCTAAGATTGAGAATTCCAAAGAATAAAATGCTTAAAATGGACTGATCTCTCATAAACTATTTTCTTCTTGACCTAGATGAATCTGCAATTCCACATAAATAGTGCAATCTTTTAAGGTATTTAAATATTTTCAAATCATAAACATTCATTCAGTCAATCCTATTGCAATTGAAGTGAATAATCCTTCATAATTGAACTAAGCACAAATATAAGTCCAGGCTAACTTTGCAAAGCAGCTAACAATCAACTAACTACAAAAATTATGGACTAGAGATTGCTGCAAACATTCCAAACATGAAAGCCTAAGCATTACCAAATAATTTAACCATAACTATTAAGCAATTTGAAAGATAGAATAATAAGAACCATGTCAGATGAAATTCCAGAAGATAGATACCAAACACAATATCTCTCTTATATTAAATCATCCACAACAACAACAATTCTAGTTTTGTGTTATAGCACTTGCTTGAGAATAAACCCTAACTTGTTCTAATATCACTAACTATTTATCTCCTGATCTACCTATCCCTCTATATCTATTCTCTAATCTCCATATATTCCCCCTTATCTATGAGGCAACATGCCATTTTTTATAGAGAATCCATAAGATAGGTCGGCCCAAATAACATTTTACAATAAAAACATGACCTATAAGAGGGTGGCCTAAAATATATTTGAACATATGAAATGTGCCATTGGCACCAATTTCATCCAGAAACTGCAAGCACCTTGTCTTGTTTATCTTGTTCCTTCTCTTGTTGATCAACAGTTGCATCCTTTTCAACATTTGGACCTTTAGGGACATCCACAGGTGGGTTCTCTTCTCCTTGTACCTGCTTTTCCACAACCACATGCACTGGTGAAAGGGCTTTAGCTGGTATCTCTTCCTCCTTTTGAGGAGATCTTTCTACTTTTTCCTTTATAGGATAATCTGCATATGCAACCAAGGGAGATTGAACCACCCTATCAATTTCTGTGTCTACATTAAAGAGGTCTCCTTCTTGAAATTATTCTTCACCCAAATCCTTAGGACTTTCATCCTTCTTTGGTTCTCCCTGTACACTACTAGCATCTTGAGGAATGGATGGATTTACTTGCTCAACAACATGGATACTCATTGAAACATTCTCTTGTGCTACAGTATCCCTTGGGGAAGGAGTCCTTGATCTCCTCATGTAGACCTGTATCTTTTCCCTTGAACTTTCCACCTCTACCACTGGTGGCTCAATTTCCTTGTCAACCTTAGGGGCTTCCTCTACCTTCTGTGATGTCCTTGCGACTCTTTTCTTCTTCATCAATTCATGAACACTTTCAACCTCTTCTCTTCCTCCTGGTTCTTCTCAACTTATTTCCTAGAGGCATGCTTCCTCTTCTTTGCAACAAGCCTCCTTTGTTTACCTTCCTCTATAGCTTTCTTAGCCTGAACTCTCTTACCTAGATTCTAAAAGGAGAATCCACTTTCTCTTTACCTTTTGGATCTGGTTCAAGTGAAGCCTCGAAAGAAGAATGAGACTCTAAGTCTCCCATCAATTCATAGGTGCATGGAACACCCTCACTCTCCAACTCCAATATTTTGTGCTTTAACCACATCTTGGTATATTTGATCACTGGGGCCATAACCTAATCTAAATCAATATTTTCTTCCTCTAACCAGTCAACTTCACCCACTGGTTTATCCTTTACTGCCTCATAAACATGACCCTAGATCACATTTCCATCCTCCTCCACCTAGTCTAGGATGGCCTTTACATTGTACAATCTCACCAAGTCCACTGGCAACTTGGAAAAACTCTTCCTTTTCACTTCAAACTCATTAGCAAGGTTAATCTAGTAGTCCTCAATATGAGCCTTATGGCTATAATCCCTATTGGCCTTCTTTTGAGCTTCGCTAGTAACAACAAACCTTGCTCTCTAAGAATGAAAAGAGAGCCTAAGAGTACCCATCTCCTCCTTTGAAGCATGAGCAGACTGAATGGAGGCACAAACTTCTCCCATCCCTATCTTCAAAGGGAAATCGTTCCCAAAACCTGTCTTATGCATTTCTCCCTTCACAACATTATCAAATTCACAGATTTGTCTAGTGACTTCCAATAATATAATATGTCTAGTCATAGATTTGTCTAGTGACTGAGAAGGGTGATGGCATTGTAATACTCCCTCTTGAACTTAAGCCTGAATAGTTGCTTAGGAAACTTAGAGAAATGAAATTTAGGCTTCTCTAGCCAAGAGTTGATTACCTGTTGAGATTTGACAATGTTCTCTTCATAATAGTTTCTAGCAACATCCATGTCAAATCCCACCACATGGGACCTATCAGGCAACTCAAAGGTTGCAACAATGACCATAGGACTGAAACTAGCAAGGATCCTTTCCTAGAGACTGATTATTCTCTGTGTCCCACTATCATAATTCCTGGCACACTCAAGCACTAGCTCGTAGCACTACAGTGTAGAAGGGAAACCTACGACATGAGCCAACCCAGACTCCACCATTTTTTTTCGAACAGAGGAGGGCTCGGTGCTAACATCTCAGCCTTGAATTCCTCATAGTCCCACATGCCTACATTTGTATCCGTTATCCCTGACCAAATTGAGGTCAACTTGCCCTCAAGAATTTTGCTCTTTATATCCAGCTTTACCTTTTTTGCATCTAAGATGGCAGAAGCCTCTGCACCTGGATCTGTTGGCTTCCCCTTGCCTCGACCAACAACATTTTGTCTCGATCCTGCCTGCAAACACGTGAAGATGACCATAATTAGATCCATAAGAAGTAACAAGTGTAGAAGGTCATTACCTCAAAGTTCGGGATTTAGGCCCCCCCCCCGCAAATTTTGCACTCGGATGGATTTTTTTGAAAATCCAAACCAGGTGGATTCCAGTGAACCAAACATGCAAAAATCCCCTAACATCATTTAAACTCATTAATTAACCAAGGGAAATCATTAGAAACACTTAGCATAAGCTCCTTTAATCAATCAAATCATTTATCAATAAACCAAAGATCTATAACCATCAAATTCAACGTTTCCCAGAAAAAACCCGGAAGAATCTGCCAGAGAAGGATTTTGGTGAAAACGGCAATAGTTATAACTAACTCAGGAAAAACGAAGAGACATGGACAATTCGGGAAAATCCGGACTGAACGGATTTTGGCGAAATTTGGAGATAACAATATTAAAGCTCGAAATCGGTAAAACGACCCAACCATGAACTTCGAGAAAATTCAAATGGAATGGATTTTGGCGAAACCAAATGAAATCCAATAGAAAGTGATAAAAGAAGAAGAGATAGAAAAGTTGGGGAAATCTGGGGGAAGCGGAATTCCATGAGGACCTCGAAAATCCGAACCTGTCTACATCTTTACCACTTTCACCTAATCGATTCTAATTAATCCGGACCTAGGATAGAACTCCGAAACCAACCTAAGTTGGGCCTCTAATGAATAAAACATGAACCAAGGACACTCTTCCCAACAATTTGAAGATAATTTCCATGCCCTAGGTTAAGAACCCTTGCCACGAAAGCACAGACAACTTGCCTATACACCAGAACGGAAAGTTTGAAACTATAGTAAGCCAATGCCCAAATAAGATACATACCAGACCAATCAAAATGGGCTAGTACCCCAATGGAACACTCCAAGACACCCAATAATGATGCACACTTAGAAGAACCAGGAAACCATGAAGGACCCCCAAGCAAATGAAGAAAAGCCATTGAAATCAACTGAAAAAAGGGCACATCTACATACCATGGAAGTGCAAAGGTTGTGATTGATGAAGCTGACAAACAACCATTCAACGTGAGCTAGATGGTAGAAGCCTCTACACCTAGATCTGTTGCCTTCCCCTTGCCTTGACCAACAACATTCTGTCGCGATCCTGCCTGCAAACACATGAAGATGACCACAATTAGATCCATAGGAAGTAACAAGTGTAGAAGGTCATTACCTCAAATTTTTGGATTTAGCCCCCCTCACGGATTCTACACTGGGATTGATTTTCAGGAAAATCCAGACCAGGCAGATTCCAGCAAACCAAACATGCAAAAATCCCCTAACATCATTTAAACTCATTAATTAACCAAAAGAAATCATTAGAAACACTTAGCATAAGCTCCTTTCATTAGTCAAATCATTTATCAATAAACCAAAGATCTATAACCATCAAATTCAATGTTTCCTAAAAAAAACCTGGAAGAATCCCCCAGAGAAGGATTTTGGTGAAAACGGCAATAGTTATAACTAACTTAGGACAAACGAAGAGACACTGACAATTCGAGAAAATCTGGACCGAACGGATTTTGGTGAAATCCAAAGATAATAGTATTAAAGCTCGAAATCGGTAAAACGAACCGATCGTGGACTTCAGGAAAATTCAGATGGAATGGATTTTGGAAAAACCAAATGAAATCTGACAGAAAGTGATAAAATAAGAAGAGATAGAAAAGTTGGGGAAATCCAGGGGAAGCGAAATTCCATGAGGACCTCAAAAACCCGAACTTGTCTACGTCTTTACCACTTTCACCAAATCGATTCAAACTACTCCGAACGTAGTACAAAAATCTAAAACCAACCTAACCTGGGCCTCCAATGAATAAAACATGAACCAAGGACACTCTTCCCAACAATTTGAAGATAATTGCCATGCCCTAGGTTAACAACCTTAGATGTCCACCATGAAAGCACATATGACTCGCCTATACACCAGAACATAAATTTTGAAATTATAGCAAGCCAATGCCCAAATAAGATATAGTACCAGACCAATCAAAAATGTTCAATCAATCAAAACGGGTTGGTACCCCAATGGAACACCCCAAGACACCCAATAATGATGTGCACCCAGAAGAACTAGGAAACCATGAAGGACCCCCAAGCAAATGAAGAAAAGCCATTGAAATCAACAGAGAAAAGGGCACATCTACATACCATGGAAGTACAAAGGTTGTGATTGATGAAGTCGACAAACAACCATTCAACGTGAGCTAGATATAATCTACGTACAGGAGATGCAAACTCACAGTCCAAATAGCTTCGAAAATCCAAATATCCAACAAAACACCAAGAACCTCAAGACACAGGTCTGAATGAGAGCAAATGCACAAACTGAAATGATCAATTACTTCTCTGAGAATCAATATATCAAAACCCCAAGACCTCTGCACAAATTCCATTAATGCATTCAACAAGACAACCATGGCCACAAAACTTTGGGGATTCCACACTACCATGGACTTCAGGGAAATCCGGGTCATGCAGATTTTCTCGAAAGCAGGGTAAAAAAAGCATCTATTTCGGACATTGGGAGGAAACTGGGAGAATCCGACCTAGGAGGATTTTCCTAAAAATAGTGAAAAACCTGAGATAAAGTCAGAACTTCAGATTTTCAATAGATTTCAAAAGTATGCCAATTCAATTGGCAAGATAGACATTAAAACATAAACCCAAGCAAGCAAAAGCCCCAAAAAAGAAGGGCCAAAACACCAAAAAGGCGAAGAAAGAAGGTCCCCACTTTCAGTGGTGCATGTGTGCAAAAATTTGCACAACACCCACTAAGGGTGGTCAACAAAAATGAAACAACAATAGCAACAACATTCTCAGCTGAAACCTAAGAACTTCCAGTTTCAACAAGGTAGTGGTTCTTAGTCTAGGAAACACCGAATTTGGCATCGAGCCAAGTGTTATCATCCCAGCCAGCCAACTCAAAGCATATAGTCTATAGATAGTAGAGGTATCTTCCAAATATCCATTGTACCCTTAGACGGTAGGGGGTATGGTAGAGGCACAAGATGTTTTTCTTGTGACCAATAGGGCTATTTAGCCAAGAAGTGTCCACAAAAGAGTACATCAGGATTCAGTCAGAGGTCAGTAGCCTCAAAGCCTATAGTGGGTGATGCAAGAAAGTATCACAGAGTGTGCAATAGTTGATAACTTCTAGGTGGAGCATTAGGGCACAGTTGTGGAGACCATAGGTGTGTTGGAGGGTATTATTTTTTCTATCCTTTTTGACTCTGGTGCTTCTGACTCATTCATTTCCCCTTCTTTAGTGGAGCATTGTGGGCTGGTGGCAGCAAAAAAGGATGTTAGGTGGTAGGTCAAATCAGCCTCGAGAGCTAGAGTAGTAGTAGAGTCCCTTGTGTATGGATGTGGTTTGAAGATTGGTACTCTATTTACCATGATGGATCTTCACATCATACCCCTAGGATATTATTATATAGTGTTGGGTATGGATTGGTTGGATGCTCATCGCGTAGCTATAGATTGTCGATAAAAATAAGTGGTGTTTTAAATATTTAGGTAGGGAGGTAGAGGTAGTTGGTATTCAGAGACCCATCTCCTTGTGTATGATTTTTTCTATGTAGTTAAGGATATGCATGCATCAAAGCTTCCAATTATTTGTTGTGACAGCTAATGATTTGGAGTTAGAGGAGTGTCAAGAGGTATCCCTCGATGATCATCCTATTCTTAGGGAGTTTTTGGATACCTTTTCTAATGAGATTACATGGATGCCACCTAAGTGTGACATCGATTTGAGGATAGATCTTGTTCTTGGGTTTGAGCCTATTTCTCAAGATCCATATTAGATGACTACTTAGGAGCTTAAGGAGATTCATTTGTAGCTAGAGGATTTTTTTACAAAGGGATGCATTCGTTCTAGTGTCTCTCCTTGGGGAGCACTAGTCATTTTTGTGAAGAAGAAGGATGGATCCCTTCAGTTGTGTATTGACTATTGACAGCTGAATAAGGTGAATGTGAAGAATAGATATCCCTTGTCGAGGATTGATGACATCTTTGATCATATTAAGGGAGCCAAGTTGTTTTCAAATATTGACCTAAAGTTGGGGTACCATTAGTTGTGTATTTATGAGTTAGACATTCATAAGACTATATTTCACACTCATTATGGGAACTATGAGTTCATTGTTGTGCCATTCGATTTGATGAATACATCATGAGTATTTATGAGCTTGATGAATGGAGTGTTCCACAACTACCTTGACACATTTTTTCTTGTGTTCCTGGATGACATTTTGACTTATTATAAGACTATGGAGGATCATGAGGAGCATTTGCGGTAGGTATTACAGTGTTTTAGGGAGAACCAACTATATGCAAATTTGGAAAAGTGTAAATTATTTTAGACAAAGGTGAGATATTTGGGGCATGCTATTTCAGGAGAAGGTATTTCTGTGGATCCTTCAAAGATCCAAGCCATCAAGGATTGGCTTGAGCCCACTGATGTTCTAGAGTTTCATAGCTTTATGGGTTTAGTAGGTTATTATTGATTGTTTGTGTAGGGTTTTTCAAGGATAGCTCACTCAATCACTTCCCTTCAAAGGAAAAGGAAAAAGTTCATTTGGTTAGAGAATTGTCAATAATCCTTTTAGACTCTCAAGGAGAGGTTGAATAGAGCACCTATTTTGGTAGTTATTGATCCTACAGGAGCTTTTGTGGTGTGTATTGATGCATCTTTGGAGGGTCTAGGAGTATTTTTGATGCAAGATGGTTGCATGATAGCTTTTGAGTCTCACAAAATCAAGTATCACAAGTTAAAATACCCTACACATGACTTGGAGTTAGCCACCTTCATGCATTCCTTGGTGAGATGGAGACATTTTTTTTGGGGCATTGGTTTGAGTTGCATAGTGACTAGCCCAATTTACAATACATTTTCACACAACCAAACTTGAATGTTAGGAAAAGGCATTGGATGGAGTTCCTATGCGAGTACAACTTTGAGGTGAAGTATATACAAGTTAAAGAGAATGTTGTCAGAGATTCTCTTAGTCGGCGGAGGCATGAACTTTCAATAGTCAATCTTGGAGTATATTTGAGGGGTCATATCCTTGCAGCACTTCCTTCAAATAGTTGGTATAATTAGGTGAGGTTTGAGGTGGAGTCGGGAAAAACCTTGGAGGGTAGATTTTTAAGTTATTCTCTTGAGTCATATGGTCTCTTGGGGCACTTAGGCCGCATCTATGTTTCTCCTTCAGAGGGTCTCCATACCCTAATTATGTCAAAGGCGCATCGAGCACCCAACTCCACTCATCCATGTGTCAAGAAGATCCATCCATACCTCCATTAGTTATATTTTGGGCCAAAATGAAGAGGGATATTGTGGATTTTTTCTTGAGGTGTTTGGAGTGCTAGAGGGTTAATGAAAAACATCAACACTTTGTGGGTGTTCTTCAGCCGTATCTTATCCGAGAATGGAAATGGGATATTATTTCGGTGATTTCACAGTTGGATTTCCATTATCCTCTCGTCGTCATCATGCCATGATGGTCATCATAGATAGGATGACTAAGGCACCATATTTCTCTCTTGTTAATTCTTCTTATAATGCTTCTTCAGTGGCCAATATTTTCATGGAGGACATAGTCAGATTGCATGGGATTCCACATAGGATTTTCTCTAATAGAGATCCATTGTTCACTTCAACTCTCTAGATGTCCTTGCAACATCTGTTGTGGACTCAGTTGAACTTCAGTCCAACTTACCACTTAGAGATAGATAGGAAAACTGAGAGGATTAATCAGGTCCTTGAGGATATTCTGAAGATGTATGTTATGGATCAATAGACTCACTAGAGGGATTATCTGCACTTGGTGGAGTTTTCATATAACAATCGGTACCATAATTCTATTGGTATGTCCCCTTTTCGAGCTTTGTATGATCATCTTGAGAACAAAGTTCTCTTAGGACTGGAGATGATTTAGGAGATGGAGTAGCAGGTTGTTTTTATTAGAGAGCATTTGGTGGTAGCACAAGATAGGTAGAAGAAGTATGTGGATGCTCATAGGGTTGATCATCAATTTTTAGTTGGTGTCTAGATATTCTTGTGGGTGCGTTCATGAAAGATTTTGATATGCTATGGAAAGGGCTCTAAGCTCACATCGCATTTTGTTGGGCCATTTGAGGTTTTAGAGAAGATAGGCCCCATTGTGTATCATCTTTCTTTTTCACCCAGTCTATTATGCATCCATGATGTATTCCATGTTTCTCTTCTCAGGTTATATCTTCCAAATATTTCTGATGTCCTTGATTTGAATTCCTTGCAAGTAGAGGATGGGCAGCTGGCTTTGGATCATGTGGGCATTCTACAACATAGGAGACTCACCCTCAGGGGTCAAGATGTTGAGTAGGTGAGGGTGGAATAGGATCCTAATCATGATTCTTTGGCCAATTGGGATGATGCATCTCAGATGCGAGAGTTGTAAGCCTTCTTTTTTGTAGGCTTCCAAGAGTAAGCCTGATTCTAGAGGGGGAGGATGTAGCGCCTCTCATATTATTCTTTGATAGATTGATAGATGATTTGTTGTGATGAGACACCTTGATACATTATTTTATGTTGGACCTACTATAATGATGATATTTTGATGAAATTTCTAATATTTGGGGTTTTATGCATATGTTATAATTAGTATATGGTTCTATTTGTTTATATTGACTAATCTTATCATGAGCACTATGTAATTATTTGATTATGACTATTATGCAATTATCTTGTGAATGTGCTTATCTTGATTGTTATATAACTTATTATTATGAGTTGATGTGATCACTTAGTCATGTTATTACTAATGTGGTTGGGTGAAAATGAATAGTGTCACACCAATCACTTTTGAGTACCCTATGACGTTGTGATTCCCTTTCATAGTGTGTCTAATTATGTGTATACATATATGCATGTCCATTTTGTGTGTTGTAGGTTGCAGTTACTAGGCATCAACTCCACTTGAATTGGCATGTCTGAGCATGCCTTGAAACCCAATGGAACAGTGGTTCAGAGATAGCACTTGATCCCCTACCCTAGCCATCATCCTCAAAGTGGATGAGTATATGAGTTTGTACCTTGTCAGTTCTGACAGTATTGTTTATTGGTCGGTTAGTGTGTTTAGGGTTTTACATTGTGATCCTAGATGTTGATTAGGTAACTATTGGCTTTTGTTCTTGATTTATTTAATTATTTGATAAAGATCTTTGGTTAAATTATGCATTAAAATTAATCGTTAAATGAAAGAGAAGGTATATTGATAATTATATATATGAATAAATAATTTTAATTAATAGTAAAATAACCTTACAATACAAAGTTAAAACTAATAAATAATATTATTTTTATCACTTATGCTTGCATGCATATTGTAAACCTTAGTTAGCTAGTGAAACATGGGAGCATCCTTAGGTTTGTGGGTCACCTATTGTGAGAATGAACCTCTAGAAAGGTCGGATTCCTAGTTGGTTATCACCTGAAACTATTGATTTTGTAGAGGAAAAGGGAGAAATAAATGCTTGAAATGAAAGCTGATAATATTAACTCTATGGTGATACAACAAACTAACTAAATGAGACCTATAAATACAAATTGATTCACATAGTTCAATTAATAGTTGAGAAAAATCTCAAAGAACTTCTTTTTTGTATATCGCTCCTATAAGTACTTTATAAGAAGGTCTTGATATGAGTTCTAAGAAGGATAACAATATATCACAACTAAAAGATTCACATTTAAGACAAGCTTATAACTTGTAATAATATAATATTCTGCAATAAGGTTCTTTCAGTGAGACAAAAAAACTAGGAAAAACAAGTTTCACAAGAAATTCTATCAATCACCCTAAATGATGCACACAAGAAAAGAAAATAAAGAGAAGGAAAAATGATCAATGCTATTAATATCCAAGGTAATCACTATTTCACTTGTCAAAATGAGTTACAAAGCATGCTCACTAAGAAAGGGTTGTAAGCAAATCACTAACTTCAAAAACTCCATAATAAGAACTGGTTACAAAAGAGTCACTCAAGTGACTATATTCCACATCTCCCTGCAAAAACCCATCAAAATAGGTTCTAGAAACAGTTGGGGTCAAATGCCCCAAATAGCCTAAAATCTAGTAACTCAATTTGTTCAAAATGAGCTTAAAAATGCAAAAAAAGGTCAAACAATGACTATGTCCTCCATAAAAACACGAGAAAAGTGCCTAAAATTGCTTCAAATGCTCCAAAAAGCAAAAAGAACCTTCCCTATATTCCCTCCTCATGTTTGCAAATCAAGTCAACATGCCTATATATTTGGCACATGTTTTCAAACTTCCCTTAACTCCCATAAATGCTTGTGAATCATAAATTCAAACATCACTTAGTCATCATGCATTGCAAGCTCCATCAATTCATTTTGCACTAAAATACATTTTCACTAAGGCGATTTATAAATTATCACCTAAGTTAAATGCTTTACATTTTCAAAAAAGATGCAAAAATTAAAAGGCCAATACACAACGATATAGGAATCAATGCAAAATTTTATAAAGTCAAAAGGGGACCTGGAATTTACAAGAGTTATTAAAAAAAATTGAAGCCATAAGACATAAGTCTTAGCCCACAAGGGATATTAGTTTACATAAAAAATAGGAAAAAAATGTCTTTCTCCTATCAGGCATAAGATTAGGGTATGAAACCCTAATTAACAAAAGAAATGTAAAAAATGAAAAGGCATTTCATTTTATACCTTAAGCTTCTGGAAGAAGCTTTGGCCATTGTCAATGAGGGTTTCTAGAGTTTTCAGTGACAGATTTTTCCAAGTCTCAGGAGCATTTTAGCAACAAATTTTTTACAATCGAAGCAAGGAAAATCCTCTAGTAAGTTTTTGAATGCATTTCCTTATATTTTTACCTCTTTCTGAAGTTAACGAGGCTCGAACTAGAGATCTATTTGCAGAAAGCAAATGCATTGGATTTTTCTCTATTAGCTCTTGTAGATTTTGTAGATGCATTTCAAAAAAAATTGGCCACGACCACTGTTTTCTTTTCTGCAAAAAAATCCTTTATTTTCTATAGCCTTTATGGCCCTTATTTTGTAGAAAACTAAAAATCCTAATAAAAAGCTTTAGGTTGTGACCTCAAATAATGGATTTTTCCATCATTTGCTTTATAATGAACACTTGAGTTCGGCCTTTGCATTTTCAATTTTTTGCTTTTAAAAAAAATCCCTCATCTTGATGGTTGTGGCCATTGTCTTCTTCAGGTTTAGTCTTTGCATTCTAGGCCACTTAGGGTTCATTGATTCTCTATAACACTTGATTTATTTAGAAAACCCCAAGTGGGTTTAGATGTATGTGAAGAAAAAATGCATTTTGGGTTGGTTTCGAGCTTTAAAACCTCATGTTTCCCTTATGATTTAATAGAAATAAGCTTATCACAAGCCTTGCTTGCTCCTCTACTTGAAAATAGGAACTCTAAAGGAATTCCATATATTTTAAAGACAAAAGGAGAAAAATACTTGGTCATGGCTACTGTAGCTTCCATTTTCTTGTAGAAATCAAAGCCTTCACAAAATAATAGGCCACGACCACATATTTTACATTTTTTTATATATATTTCTTGTTCAATACTAAAGCTGACTTGATGCACTTGTTTTCATGGAAACATTCCCGACATATCATTTTTTGGGTAATTCATTTTTGAATGCACAATGAAGGCCTTCAAGCTGAAACCCTAACTATTTGTTGCTTCTATGAGTTTTATATGAAGAAAACTCAACATCTTTTGCATATTTTCATTCTTTTTATATAAAAGAATTATGTTTTCATCTCTCTTTTGCAGAATCCTTTCTACATCTAATTTTATAAATGAAATAAAACATGAGACATACTTGTGGTAATGATGCATCCATAAGAAAAATTACCTTTGTATTGAATCACACTCAAAAAATTAGAGAATCATGATACTGAGGCCTTAACCTGTAAGATATGATTAAAATCCTTTCAATCCTATTACACTTATGATCTAAAAGATAGTGCTCGCCTTTCATTTGTCTCATAATGACTCATTTCTGACATATTTTAATGAAGTATTCAAGAAATAATGATAGATGACTTTAACATACACATATTCACATCTTAAGTAATGATATTCACTTGATTTTTTTTAGCTCTTTAGTTAGATCCTTCACAAGTAATTGAATAATAGGACTTGGGAGGTGGATATGCGTATGATAAGGATTAATGTTTTTATATCTTGATACTTACCTAAATATTCAGAAAACTCAGAACAAAACAATATGTTGGGCTCAACCCTTGTGGGAGGCACATTTTAACCCACATGTTGTAATTTGATGAAACAAAACAACAACAGTATTTTCCTTATACCTGTGCAGGAAACAAAAATGTTAGAAAAAATATGTGCATATGATTCATGTGTTTGATAATCTTGTTTTTCCTTAAAGATCTTCATGATGCTAACTATTTTAGTGCACATAATGATTAGATTGTATGTTTATAGATGAATGTGCATATGTTTTCTGATGACTTTTCATTTCTGCAACAGCATTTTCTTTCTCAAATGCAATAAACTAGGAGTAGCAAGGAAATGACAGTTGGAGACAAGACAAGCAGAGGATGAAAGATGACAATAGGAAACTAAACCAGGACTAGGACTCATCATTCAAGTAATGATGATTCACATTTCACCATATGTGCATTTATTTCCTTTTCTTTCTATAAATTTATAAACTTTTTTTTCTTTTTCATTAAAATAGTTAGTCTCATGGCTTGTGTTAGACCTTACACATTTATATCATCAATAAAGATTAACTTTTCTAAAATGAATTGTACAATATTTCTTATATTGTATGCATAAGCATAATTTAGCTTAGTAATGCAATCTTCTAATTTTCTTTTTTTATACACATGAATGAAATATAGCATCCCTAAAATGAACCCTACCTTTCATTTTTAAAAGCTCTACCTAATTGAGCTAATAGTGAAATTGGGTAACATTTTGGTGACATCTGCTAAATTTTTGCCTACTAAACATCATACCAACTGCCTAAGCTTATCTATTGGGCACAAAGTCTTTCAAAACAGATCTGAAAGCAATTTTGTTCAATGCTGTAACTCAGCAACAATAACTTAGGATACCTTGGAAACTATCTACCTATGCTGAAAAGCACTTTGGGAATTTTAAACAACAACAAAACTAAGGTGCAACAGTACTTATTAAAAGCATAAAAACCTAACCTAACATATACAAGGTAGATCAAACCTCAAAACACTATTTGAGGTGTATTCCATTAACTAGGATAACTATAATGCATTATGCTCCTTGCACCCAGTAATATTAAAGGGTCCACTCTAGAAATTATCAAATTTAGTGTGCTTACCTGACCTTGTTTTCAATTCATCCCACTTGAGCACAACATCACCTTCTCTGAATATTCTAGGAGTTTCTTTCTTATCAAAGAATCTTTTTATTTGGAGTTGATGATACTCCAAAGAATTCATTGCTTTATATCTTAACTCTTCCAACTCCTTAAGTTGAGCATAATTGACTGCCATTGGATCTTGTTTTCAAACATCTTTAGTTGATGTACAATATCAAGAGCTAGAAGCTCTACAGATAAAGGAAATCTTGCATATTTTCCATATACTAGTACATATGGATAATTCCCAATAGACCTTTTGGGAGTTACTCTATCTACCCACAAGGAAAAATTTAACTTGGTATGCTAAGTTCTTTGATTATTCTCCATAGTTCTTTTGATAATTCTTATTAGGTTCATATTTTTACTTTCAACCAAACCATTACCTTGAGGGTAATAGTTTGAAGACGTGCTCGAATGAATTCCATTCTTGATAGCCCAATCACTTACCCTCAATCAAAAAAATGCCAAGGCATTATCTGAAATGATTGATTTAGGTACCCCAATCCTGGTTACTAAATCATCATAAAATCTCAAAAAAATTAGACTCATTGGCTTCGTTCAAATCCACTGCTTCATTCCATCATGTAAAGTAATCAATTTCAATAAGTACCCACCTATGACATGCACTGGAAGGAGGGTTAATGGAACCTATGAAATCAATGCACCATCTCATGAAAGGTTGCTCCACTTGAATTGGTTGCAAATGAAAAGATAACACATTTAACACACTTCCTTGCCCAATCATGGGCATCCTTAAACAAGTTTGTCCAATAATAACCAGCCCTCATTATTTTCCAGGTAGTTTTTCTTGAGGCAAAATGACCCCCTGCAGTTACATCATGGAATTCATGAAGCCCTTTTTCCACTTGATCATTATCAATACATCTTAAAAGCACACCATTAATATATTTTCTAAAAAGAACATTTTCAACCAACACATAAGGAATGGACTATAGTCTAAAATACCTTCATTTAGCTTTGTCAAAATCTAGTGGACATTCACCAATTTGGAAAAAAATATTCATATTATGTACCCAACTTGCACCCAATGTAGGTGCAACATTTTGAGACCCATCATTATTAACTAAAACAACATCAACTTATTTTTCCTCATTATCAGGTCCTACAACTAGTTGTTGAAAAATTCCTTACCCTCTTAAAAGCTTAGTAATCTTGATATAAACATCATACTCCATGACTTATGTGATCCATCCAACTCTCTTTTCATTCAGGTCCTTGCTCAACAAGAACTCCTTAACGCTTGGGTGAGCAACCATTAGATGTATCTTATTATTGGAAATTAAAGGCTTAAATTTTTTTTAACTTCTGATTACAACAAGCATATGATTTTCTACAAAGCTATACCTTTTCTCATAATCTTCTAAAACTTGAATGAAAAAAGCAATGGGCTTCTCTAACCCATCATAATTTTTTTGCACTTGCATTACTAAAATAGAATCTATGCTACCAAAAGCTTAAAAAATAAAGTCCTTTAAATTTTTTGGGTTTACCAGAGTAGGAGCTACTGATAAATCCTCCTTAATAGCCTCAAAATTGTGCTTGGCCTCCTTGGTCCATCTAAAATCTGCATTTTTCTTTAACATGGTAGTTAGTGGCTTTAAAATATTTATAACATCAGGTATAAACCTTCTCAAAAAGTTAATTCTACCAATAAAGCTTTGCAGCCCCTTCTTATGACTGGGTAAAGGAAGCTCCAAAATGGTTTTCACTCTTTCAGGATCAATGGTGATCCCCTATTTTGACACTATGTGTCCAATAAGCTTACCTTCATGAACAACAAAGATGCTCTTTTTAGGATTGAGGGATATTGCAAACTCCCTACATCTACCAAACACTTGTCTTAAATGTGGCAAATTCTCATCATCACTTTTGGAATAAACTATTACATCATCCTGATAGAGAAGCACCAACTTATGAATCAAACATTGAAAGGCCATATCCATAGCCCTCTAAAAATTGGCACCAACATTAGATAAGATAAAAGGCATATTTTGTAGGCTATAGTATCCCACTTTTTAGTAAATTCAGTCTTAAATTGATCTTGATCTTTAACTAATACCTAGTTATAACTAGAATAACCATTGAAAAGAGAAAATCTCTTTGAAGCAGCAACAACTTGAAGAATCTGTTGCATAGAGGGCAAAAAATAATGATCATTCAAAGAGGCTCTATTAAGGTCTCTAAATTCCACACCTTATTTCTCCATTCTTCTTTCTAATAGGTACAAGGTTAGAAACCCATGAGATGTGTTTAATTGGAAAGATAATACCCCCCTCAAATACAATTCTTTAATCATTAGAGGCTCAAGTTTTGGGTTTAAAGGCTTTTGTTTCTACCTAACAGGATTAACACTTGGTTCTAGATCTATTGTATGATGGGAAATATGAGGATCAAATCCTTTCAAGTCTAAATATTCCCATGCAAAAACATCATGAAATTCCTAACAAAGATTAATGAAAGCTTGCCTATCTTCTTGTGAACAAATCTTTCCAATTTTAAGGAGCTTACCTTTAAAGATATCAAGTTCCTCATAATGCTCCTCTTTGACCTGAATGTTGGTTTTACTCTTCTTAAGCTAATCATCAATATTGAAAATAGACTCCAAGGTAACTAAACCCTTGGGCAACTTGTTTATCTTTAGCTCTGTGACCTGATCATCATACTACCAGTTAAGATTTTCTTGATTCACCACAAAAAAATAGTCCCCTTCAAGCAAAAAAGTCAAAATTTTCTCATCACTGTCAAATACTTTCTAGTGAACATTGTTGTCAGGAATAGAGTGTCTAACTACAATTTTAACATATTGTTGCATGTTTTCCTTTTTGATATCATTAGGAATGTCAAATTGTGCACTAATTGCAGTCTACATGTTTATTTTGACCTCCAAGGATAGAATCCAAAATAAATGTATCAAACTCCTCTACAATATCCCAAACACTATTCTTATATAACTTCAACATGTCATTATTAGTAACATTTAAGCCTCTTACCTAGATAACAATCAACTAGTTGTCCCCAAATACCTGTAAGTAACTAATTCCTCTTTTCCTTGCCCATTCCAAGCCTTGGATCAAACCTTCATACTCAGAAGTGTTATTAGAGTAGGAAAAAGCAAACCAAAAAGTAGAGTAATACTTATCACTTTGTGGGGAAACAAGCATGGCACCCCCACCAACTCCATTCTTACTTTTGGAGTCGTCAAAGAATATTTTCAACACCTCATTATGTTATTCTAACTATTGTTTTGCACTCTTCTCAAGGTTTGTAATGGCTATCTTAGGTTCATCGAACATGTATACCCCCAAACCCGTCACTTCAATTGATTTACCTAGCTCATCCATCACATTTTCTGCTTCCCGCTCATGTAAGAGCAAATTAGGTACACTTTTAGCTTGTAGTTCTTGAGCAATAACAAGCTCACAATCATCAAAACTGACACAGTTTTCATTTATGGCACTGGGTACGTAAGGCTCAATGTGGTCCTTAGCAAGAAACTCATATTTAATGGTGACCTTTGTCCCATACCTAGTTCTAAACAACATATGAGACCAATCAACAGACACATAACCTCCTATCTTGGTTGTAAAGTCTCTTGACAATAATAAGGCAAAAAAGGGTGGTAGGTCAATAACAAATATGTCTTGAGGTACTAAAAATTTTGTGCAAGAATTAAGTGTAAGACTTAAATCTTTAATAACACCTAAGTGTTAATAGATGACCCATCTAATTAAACCACTCCCTTCTCGAAAGGCTGATATTTTAGACCTATCTTATCAACAATTTTCTTAGGCATTACAAAGCTACTTGCTCCACTATCCACCATGCAATTATGAACCAATTTTTCTCCTACTACCAAAGACACATAAAATGGAGGAGGCTTGACATCCTTACCTAAATCCTTGGATTTTTACTACTGTTCTGAGGTGTTTTTGTAAAAATAACTCTAACCTGACATATTGGTGGATCATTTGACACTTTTAAATCAGATAAGGTGGTTTGCAATAAATTATTTTGACCTAGGATGGATAATTAATCCCACATAGACATTGACACACTCATCTTATTCATATTTTCAATTATATTAAAAGGAACAAAAAGATTTAACTTTTGATGGGTCCTTGTAACAACAAGACCTGCTTTTAAATGAGGTTGCTCCTTGGTAGAAACTTGTGTATTCCTCTACAATGCGAGGCACTTGAGATGTGGATGGTTTAGCAGATTCCTTTCCCTTTTTTGTTGATTAGTCAACCTCGAGATCTCTCTTCTTGTCTTTTGTTTTTGCTGCAATTGGAGAATAATCCATGCTTACTCCACAAAACTCTTCTCCTTTCTAGTTTAAGAGAGTGGCATCCCTTGGAAGCTTCTCTTATTGTTGCAAAAACTCATCACTAGGTATATTGTGTTGTGAACTTGTAATGTTCTGCACCATCAACTCTTGGTTGATAACTCCATTCGAGCATGTCGCTTGATTGTGTGGTTGGTTACAAGGATAACAAAATTTGTTGTCTGATGCAAGATTGTTTTGCACAGGAGAAGGGTTGTACGGCTAAAAATTCATTGAGTTAACATTCTTCCTTGCACCTTGATAATTTCTTTGGTAAGGCTACCTATTTTCTTGTTACTGTTGTCCCTGTAACAAAGGGAATTTTTTGGTGTTTAGCAATATCATATGCAAAACATAAAACCCAAAGTAGGTAATGGAGTACAAAGGAATAGATGAACAATCTTATAGATTGTCTTCATCCTTTGTGACTAACCTCCATTACACCTTCTTAATTTGCTGAAATAAATTGTTGTTTGCCCTTAGATTTGTGAAGAGCAAGCCAATAGAAATGACAAGCCCTAAGCAACTATTAAAGGATTTGAATAACCTAAATGCAATACTATGCTCTACTACAACTAGTAAGCATCTACAATGTCTAAGCTATGTCAAATGAAAACCTAAACATGCTATGATGAATGAAATTAACAATGCTAAAATGCAAGAGCTGAAATGTCAAAAATGTTAGGTGATAAGAGATTTCTAAAATATGATAATGCAAGATGTTCAAAATGAGACCAAAATTGCTCTTTTATAGAAAAGGCAATTTTGTGTGAATGGCCAAGATTGAAAGTTAGTAAATGCCCTAGAATCAGTGGACGAGATTCCATAAAGCAGCCCACAATTTAGGATTAGGGCAACATTAGGCCAGATTCAAAATAAAGGGTTAAGATTGATTTTTAGAAAATCAAATCAATGGCTGACAAAACATGTGACAAAAGATTTCGGGCATGGAAAATGGAGTCATTGGGGAATTAAATAATAATTTAAAATTATTTATTTCAAGAAGGGATGTTGACTTTTCGAATTAAAAACTATTTTAATTCAAAAGGGTTGGGTCATGTGACAGTAAATAATTTAAATTAAATTATTTACTAAAGAGGGGAATTTAAATGGGACTTATTTTAAATTAATAAATTTATTTAAAACGAGCATAATAAAAGAGGGGGAATTAAATAATAAGAATTAGAAGAAATTAAATAATAAAAGGTTATTTAATTTAGGTGGAATATTAAATAATAGAGATATTATTTAATTATTAGAGGAATGTGACAAATAGAACCTTTTAAATTAAATATAGAGATTTAATTTAAAGTTTAGGAAAGTGGACCAAATTAAATAAATAAAATTTATTTAATTTAGGAGAGAAGAGGCTAATGAATAATTAGATAATTAAATATAATTATTTAATTATAGTGGAAAGTGGATTAAATAAATAAGAATTTATTTAATTTTAGGAAGAAGAAGACTTGATTAGTGACATAATTAAATAAATAAATAATATTTATTTAATAATCAATGAGAATAGAAAGGGATATGAATTAATGAAATAATTAAGAATCATCTAATTAATAATTGGAAGTGAGTTAGGGACATAATTAAAATGTCCTAATTAGGGTTAGAAGAAGAACCTGTGGGTCTAGGTCATTTTTATGTGTCTACAGTCCTTAGGTTTTGAGGCTGATAGGGCGGTCTAGTTTCAAACTGCTACTTTTTAATGTCAACTAGCTCATTTCCAAAGGATTGCAACAATCCCTTAATCTCGTATAGCTCATTAGACAAGGCTGTAACAACCTTTTCTTGACTAATAGTAGTTGAAAATGATGGAACAATAGGTAAAGGAGAAAAGGGTGGTATTTGAAAGGGAATAGAAGGTTGTATCTCTAGGAAAATTTGCATTGGAGGCCTGGGAGCTATTTTACTAGCTTGAATCAAACTATTTTCTGCTCTAATTTCTATCTCATATGCATTAGGTAAGGAGGCACCCCCCATAGATTGAATCATAATTGATATGCCATTGTCAATAGCCTTTAGATAATACACAAATGCATACTCAGGAGAGGGCCTTACCATAGCAATAATTTTGTCCCAAGTCTTCTGAAACAAGAAGTTAAAATTAGTCATTTTCTCCCGAGGAGCCCTTTTGATAGTTGTAAGTTGCTCTACCAAAGACAAGTGATCAGACTTGTCTTGAAACTTATTATGTAGCTTTTCACCCATCTCATACCAAGTTTCAATAGACCCAACTTGCAAACCCCTAGACCATTGTAATTCTTTGCCCTTTAATGAGGCATCTAACAGCCTAAGAGCTACATACTCCTGAGTTATATGATGAAATCCACACAAAGAGGCCACATCTCTGATATGTTTTATGGGGGTTGTTTGGTCTTCTCCTATGAATAATGGTAAACTCTTTAAAGCAACCATTGGTATGTCATCATGTTGTGCAAGATTTAATGAATTGCCTCCACTAAAAGTAATAAATGGTTGATTCCTTGCCATTTGAACAACTAGAGGTGGAGTAGCTTGAATAGGTACAACTGAACCAGTTGATACTACTAGTCTAAAACCTAGTGGAGTTGATTGGACTCTCTTTGAGATAGGAGCTCTTTTCATTGTTCTCCTTTGCCTTCTAGGTGGAGACAACTACAAATACTCAAAAGAATCTGAGCTCCTAGTTTGTATTTTTTTCATAAAAGATGAAACAACACTAGTACACAGTAGGAGTCACCAGATATGCCAAAAATTAGCCTCTTAACATCTTGAAAATGTTGGTTGCATATCGAAACCAACAAAAAACATGTGTTTTCTACACTATTCAAATTCAAATAGTCCCCTTGAGTGTGCCAAAATTATTATCACTTATGCTTGCACCCATACTGAGTTGTAAAACTTAGTTAGCTAGTGAAACATGGGAGAATCCTTAGGTTTTTGGGTCACCTATTGTGAGAATGAACTTCCAGAAAGGTCGGCTTCCTAGTTGGTTATCACCTAAAACTACTAATTTTGCAGAGGAAAAGGGAGAAAGAAATGCTTGAAATGAAATCTAAAAATATTAACTATATAGTGCTACACCAAAATAACTAAATGAGACTTGTAAATGTAGCTTGACTCACATAGTTCAGTTAATAGATGAGAAAAAGCTCACAAAACTCCTTTTTTGTATATTGCTCACATAAGTACTTTATAAGAAGGTCTTGATATGACTTCTTAGAAGGAAAAGAATATCTCACAACTAAAAGTTTCCCATTCAAGACACAAATTATAACCTGTAATAATATACTATTCTGTAATAAGGTTCTTTTAGTGAGACAAAAACACTAGGAAAAACAAGTTTCATAAGCGATTCTACCAATTACCCTAAAGGATGCACACAAGAAAAACAAATAAAGAGAAGGAAAAATGATCAATGCTATTAATATCCAAGGTAATAACTATTTCACATGTCAAAATGAGTAAAAAATCATGCTCACTAAGAAAGGATTGTAAGAAAATCACTAACTTCAAAAACTGCATAATAAGAACTGATTACAAAAGAGTCACTCAAGTGACTATAATCCAGATTTCCCTCCAAAAACCCATCAAAATAGGTTCTAGAAATAGTTGGGGTTGGATTACCCCAAAAGTATAAAATCTAGTAACTAGATTTCCTTGAAATGAGCTTCAAAATGAAAAAAAAGTCAAAGCATGACTATGTCCTCCATAAAAACATAAGAAAAGTGCCTAAAATTGCTTCAAATGCTCCAAAAAGAAAAAGGAAGCTTCCCTATATTCCCTCCTCATGTTTTTAAATTGAGTCAACATGCCTATATCTTTTGCACATGTTTTCAAACTTCCCTTAACTCCCATAGATGCTTATGAATCATAAATTCAAGTACATCACTTAGTTATCATGCGTTGCAAACTCCATCAATTCATTTTGCACTAAAATACATTTTCACTTAGGTGATTTATAAATTATCACCTAAGTTAAATGCTTTACATTTTCAAAAAAGATGCAAAAATTAAAAGGCCAATACACAACCATATAGGAATCAACGCAAAATTTTATAAAGTCAAAAGGGGACTTGGCATATACAAGAGTTATTAAAAAAAATCAAAGGCATAAGACATAAGTCTTAGCACACGGGGGATATTAGTTAGCATAAAAAACAGGAAAAAATGCCTTTCTCCTATTGACATAAGATTAGGGTATGAAAACCTAATGAAAAAAAGCAAAGAAAAAAATGAAAAGGCATTTCACTTTCTACCTCAAGCTTTTGGAAGAAGCTTTGGCCGTTGACAATGAGGGTTTCTAGAGTTTTCAATGGTAGATTTTTTCGAGTCTCGAGAGGATTTTAACAACAAATTTCTAACAATCGAAGCAAGGAAAATCCTCTAGTAAGTTTTTGAATGCCATTCTTTATCTTTTTACCTCTTTCTAAAGTTAATGAGGGTTGAACCTGAGCTCTATTTGCATAAAACAAATGCACGGGATTTTTCTTTATTACCTCTTGTAGATTTTGTAGATGCATTGAAAAAACTTCTGGTCGTGGCCACTCTTTTCTTTTCTGCAAAAATTCCTTTATTTCTTGTAGCCTTTATGGCCCTCCTCATGTAGAAAACTAAAAATCTTAATAAAAAGCTTCAGGTCATGACCTCAAATAATGCATTATTCTTTCATTTGCTTTATAATGAACACTTGAGTTCGGCCTCTACATTTTTAATTTTGTGCTTTAAACAAAATCCCTCATCTTGATGGCCATGACCATTGTCTTCTTCAACTTAGGTCTCTACATTATAGGTTGCTCAGGGTTCAATGATTCTCCATAAAAAATTCTTTCTTCATAAAACCCCAAGTGGGTTTCGATGTATGTGAAGAAAAAATGCATTTTGGGTTGATTTTGAGCTTTATAACTCCATGTTTCCCTTACAATTTAATAGAATTAAGCTTATCACAAGCCTTGCTTTCTCCTCTACTTCAAAATAGGAAATCTAAAGGAATTCCATAAATTTTAAAGACAAAAGGAGAAAAATACTTGGTTGTTGATTCTTGTAGCTTCCATTTTCTTGTAGAAATCAAAGACTTAACAAAACAATAGGCCGTAGCCACATATTTTGCATTTTTTTTAATATATATTTCTTATTCAATACTGAAACTGACTTGATGCACTTATTTTCCTAGAAGCATTCCTAGCATATCGTTTTTTGGGTAATTCATTTTTTAATGCACAATGAAGGCCTCCGAGCTGAAATCGTAACTACTTGTTGCTTCTATGAGTTTTATATGAAGAAAACTCAACATATTTTGCATATTTGAATTTGTTTTGTATAAAAGCATTATGTTTTCCTCTCTTTTACAAAATCCTTTCTCTATCTCATTTTAAAAATGAAAGAAAACATGAGACAAACTTGTGGTAATGATGTATCCATAAGAAATATTACTTGGCAGGTGGATGTGCGTATGATTAGGATTAATGTTTTTATATCTTGATACTTATCTAAATATTCGGAAAAATCAGAACAAAACATGCTAGGCTCAACCCTTGTGGGAGCCACATTTTAACCCACATTTTGTAATTCGATGAAACAAAACATCAACATTATTTTCCCTATACCTGCACAAGAAACAAACATGTTAGAAAAAATATGGGCATATGATTCATCTATTTGATAATCCTATTATTTCCTTGAACATCTTCGTGATGCTAACTGTTTTAGTGGACATAATGATCAGAGTGTATGTTTATAGATGAATGTGCATATATTGTCTGATGACTTTTCATTTCTCTAACAACATTTTCTCTCTTAGATGCAGTTAAATAGGAGCAGTAAGGAAACAATAGCTAGATGCAAGACAAGCAGAGGATGGAAGATGACAAAAGGCAACTCAACCAAGACCAAGACTCGTTATTCAAGCAATGGCGAGTCACCTTTCACCATATGTGCATCTATTTCCTTTTGTTTCTATAAATAAATAATATTTTCTTTCATTTTCATTAAAGAAGTTAGTCACACGACTTGTGTGAGACCTTACACATTTATATCATCAATAAAGATTACCTTTTTTAAAAATATTTGTACAATCTTTCTTATATTGTATGCATAAGCATAAATGTAGTTCAGTAATGCAATCTTCTGATTTTCTTTTTATAAACATAAATGAAATATAGCATCCCTAAAATTAACCCTACTTTTCATTTGAAAACTTTAAAAGCTCTACCTGATTGAGCTAATAGTGGAATTGGGTAACAATTATAAGGTGAATAAATTAAGGTTGGGAGATGTAATTAATTATAAAATGGAAGAATTATCATTGTTTGAATTTGGAGACGAAGCTATTATTTTTCAAATTACAATCTAACGAATTGTTTTGAATCAGTAAATTAATGAATTAAAGTTAACCTTAATCAAATTTAGGAGTTGGATGAATTTTTCTGGTGTAAAAAAAGTTATTCATTTCCTTCAGCAAAATGTTCAGCAAGAAAATTGATTTGGGGGTTTTTTTTTGGAGAAAATATCTATAAACAAAATTTCATTTTTATTGCTGTTTTGGCTAGGAAGTGGGACTTTTGATTTTCTGGATAGAGGAATTGGAAGTTGATATTGCAGTGAAGTTGGGAGTTCGACATCAATATAGTCCTGCCAAGCATTGGATCTAGATTGATTCTTGACCTCTCATTTGCATTTGCTTGCTTGTGTGCATATAATCCAATTATTTGGTTCTTCTCTCTTTATTTTTGAAAATGGATGTAATGGTTTTATTCCATCCGTGAGTGTAAATATTATTTATTTTTGCATTAAAACAAATAATAAATGTGTCGGCATATCTTGCAAGCATTGTATTCCTTGCCTTTGCATCAAATTATATTTTTCCTTCTTGAGAATTTGATGAACTCATTTTGTTCTTATCTTACAAACATTGCATTCCATCAGATGACATTTCTTTGAGGCACTTTGCCTGAGGATGGCACGCCTCCTATCCTCACCCACAAGTGCACATCAGTCAATTGTGCATCGCCCTTCCCTTGCTACGTGCAACCTTGCTCCTGCTAATTGCATTTTCTTAAAAGGTTCAACAAATCCATTTTTTGCATATCCTGAAACCATTGCTTTCCACGTTGCCATCTATTTGAGGCTTTATGTTTGAGTTGGGCACCTCCTCTTTGAGGCAGCTATTTACACCTACTACTTACATTCAAATTTTCTAAGGTTGTTTTACCGATCTCACTCGCATGCCCTTGCTGCCTTCACAACCTTTTTCCCAGTGTAGTTTACAGTTCTCATTAAAGTTAGTAATTGGGGATGAGATTTGATGTCTTATATTTTTTAGTTGCATTTGATATAGTCTCCCCTTTATATTGTTAAAAAGAGGTCTCACATCGTGCAGTATTCGATAGGTCAGCATTTGTTTTATTCAATAGTTTATAATATGCATTGCATTTGATAAGATCGTTTATAATTTTTCTTTTACTGAGTATAATATTTCTCTCATCATAGTAGGATTCATTCTTAGTAATATTAAGTTAAATATATCGATTGGATCTAAAATGGTATTACGGTTCATTTCATATATATGTATCTATATATTATTAATTATATTATGGAAACTATGAAAGGTTGTTTATGTACATGGATGGATGTAGAAATTAAATGTTATTTAATCAAATAATTTTAAATGGAAAAATTAATGTTAAAATATGTATTTAACTGATTTTAGGTAAAAGGTTAAAACTAAATAGTTATTATTTTAGTGAACATTACTAGGTGAAATAATTGTATAGTTTTTTTGATTTATTTCATATCAAATAATTGAGAATTAGGGGATAAATTAATCTGTGGGTGAACATTAATTTCTTTATAATCTTTTATAGTTGATTAGTATAATGTCCAACTAAATTAGGAATTTAGAATAATGTTATTGTAGTTACTTTTCAAATGGATTATTCTCTATTAGGTAAATTGTAGGTAAATATTGATAGTTTTTATAACTTCTATTGTTGAAATTGTAAGATTACTAGGTAAGTTAATTAATTAGAATATTGTGTAAAAATTTATCAATTATATTTATTTGGGGAAATAATCTTTGTATTTAATTATGTGGTTAAGTGAAAATGAGTGTATTGAATTTATTGAGTTTATTTGTATGGCCATGATGTATTGAATAATTGATTGTATTTGCCAATGTTGGGATTAAGTGTTTACACTTAATAAACAATGTATAGTTTTTGTGTAATTATTGAAATGGGATGTCATTCTTAAGTTGTTTAATGTGTGGATGGTTCTTTTGATTGTTTCACTTTGGAGAGTGGATTGGAAATGTTTAGAGTTATATGCTTTGTGATAATTGTAAGCCCTAAGGGTGTTTCTCCCCATATCCTTGTTGGGTCCATGTGGTTATGATAAATGTGCAAGATGCTCAATGCCTTTATCTTTGTTTGAATTCATGTGATTATGTCAAGTGTGAAAGATGGTAAATTACTTGCTTGATGTGTAGGGTTTACTAGTTGCAAGTAGGGTGAGTGGCTCTCAATGGGGGCCAAAAACCCAAAGTGGTGTCCTCACGAAGGGAATGTGGGTTTTGCATGCGTCATCCTATGGGTCAAGACCTAGTGAGAGGTTTACCAAGACAACCATTGATGGGAGTTGAGGTATTGTGAGAGACAACTAGGACAACCCATTCCAGATTCATGTGATGACACTCCTCCCTATTGTAGTCTAGTATTCCCTAGTTGTACTTTCTCTTTCTATTAGGTGAGTGCATCTAGAAGTAAAGTCAATTTTGTAAGTGATGGTGTGATGACAATGTTGTGTCGGAATCCATGTGTACCCCTTGATTGTGTTAGCCAGTTGCTTTCCTGGTTTTTTGTATGATTTGGGACCTCGTATTGTCTACTAGCATAGGGGGTGGACCTCAGGGTTCCACATGGTCGAGAGGTTGGTGATTTTTCCTCCATTGAGTGTTCTTGTTGCATATTCATGTGCATGGAGATTTCTCATCATGTTGTGGAATCCTAATCTAGTTTCCTACTCTCATTCGAGAAGACAACCTTTCATGTATTTATATATTGGAATGTATATTTGTTGTATCTCTTGATGTAATTCGATGTACTCTTCCCACATGTATTAAGGGAAGCATTCATGAATCATTGTATTTATGTAACAACTATTCAAGATTTCTTGTAATTAATATTGTAAAGTGGTGTATCTTTCATATGTTAGTTGACTAGACATGTTTTATTTATGGTTTATTATCATTTGAAATTCTATGAAAATAAGTAATATAAAATCATATAATATGATGTTGTAAATGAACCTCATTCTAGTTATCTTGATGTTTAGTTATGAGTAGTGTAGTAAAGGAACCTTAGAGGACCTAGGGTTAGTTTAATATGTAAGCATTCTATTGTTATTCATTTAAAAAAATAAAATTGTTACATTATTATATCATAGTTAGTGTTGTCCTCTAGGTTCCTTGGTGGGGTGTTACACATCGTAAGATCCAACAAAAAACCTCCAAAGTCAATGTAATCTTCCCTATCAGGAGATGGAATGTAATTATCTGTGATTTCCATCTCTCCACTAGTGCTTTCAAAATCATCTTTTGTTCTTCAATCACTAGCATCTAAGCCACATATTAAATTCCACATGCTTGCATCAAATCCTATTTGACATCTTGAAATCCCCCCATCAATGATAACATAGTGAATCTATTGGAAATGGAGCCTAGCAACATGAGTGTGAAGCATATATAGGTAGATTTGGCTACTCCAGTGTTGTCATTGATGTTAACATTATGGCAACATTGTGGAAAGCATATTTGTTATATAGTACCATCTATGCTAGAAGTTGATCTATACCAAAAGTGTTCTTTACTAATAATGTTATGGTCTAGGGTGTTGGTTTTTGAGTCTAGAATTTACCACAAGAAGAGATATGTCTTTGATATCTTAATCTTATTATTATGACATTCATATAGCTATATCCAAGATCTTGAAAAGTTTTGTGTTGTGTACAAAAAGTAATCAATGACAGAGTTCAACCCTGTACACTATAGTTATTTCTATGTTTAATACACTAGTGTGAGAGACTTTGCATTTTCTTAAAAAGGATGTTCTAAAGATGCGATTCTAATGGTAGTCTCCTTGATGTTAATGTGATGAAAAACTGAAGTAATATTAGATCTGGAAGGTGTTTACTTTGAGAAACGTGTGTTGGTTTGGATTTTTTGCGAATAGATCCTATTCTTGGCCGACCTAATATATGAAATGTATTAAGAAGATTAATTATACCTTGCCAATGTTAGTTGGATCCCTTACAGATCTACATCAACTTGAAATGATGCACCACTTGGATAAAAATGTTTTAAATATTATATGGTGCTGACAAGAGCTATTTTTTGATTGGTTTGTTTACATCTAATTAGGCCGACCTAATTGATGTATGAAATATACTTGCATACATATGAGAATTTTTGGAGTAAAGAAAGGAAGGAGTAGCTAGATATGTGCATGAAGTGATGTGAAGAAGATTGAGAATGTGTGAGCTTAAATTATGATTTATCACATGCACGTAATGTATTGTGGATAATTCAAGGATTATAGTAGAATTATTATATGAATGCTAAGCAAAGTAGTAATTCACATTTAGAGCCTCATTGAAACTAAAATCAACACATAGAAGGTGTATTCCATCAGTTCATACTTTTGGCAGTGAGCCATATCTTTTTGTACCTTGGCAGATAGCTATTTCATTTTGTATTCTGGTTGTGGGCCTTATAAGGACAATGAATCCTAGAAGTGAGTCCTGTAATATACTGTATATGGATATATTGGGTTTTTCATGGAAAAACAGGGCGTTGATGTGTTTTTTGGTGTCATGTTCATTTCAATGTCTTCATTCTTGTTTGTAGACATAATTGCTTTAATAATTGGATGGTCTATAGCTGAATGGTATTATAGAATACTAATTCACCCCCCTCTCAGTATTTTGGATAATCAACAATTGGTATCAGAGCTTAGTTCCTCTAAAGAAGTCTAACAACTTGAGGAACGTCCCAAAATTTGAATACATGGAAGATAAAATATTCATTATCCCTTTGAAAGAGATCTCTACTGAGCATACAAAATAAAATGAAGATTTGAAGGTTAAGATAAAAGAAGCGAATGAGTGCATTAAGAAGCTAAAAGAAAATTATTGTAAAATCAATAATCAATTAAAGAGGGCATATGATGATATCACCAAACTACTACAAAAATCGGAAGAGAAGAGAAAAAATGAAGACTATCAAAAAGATAAAATTAAAAGAAGATGGATGAATGTACAAAGATTGAGAAAGAAGTGGTAATTCTAAAATCAGATTTGGAAAAGGAAAAAAGATATGATAAATTCAAGGCAAGCACTGCAATTCTTGATGAGTTGATTAATTTTCAAAGACCTGCTTTGGATAAAAGTGGTTTAGGCTCTGAAGAAGGATAAAGTTCAAAGGTGAATCAACCCACTGACATGAAGACTTGGTGTAATGGTGGAAAATTTAAGGATCTATGAAGAAATACTAGAAGGAATCATATCAAGAAACCTAATGCTCAAAGGTACTTATATTTTAATGGTGTATGTTATTCCTATAATAGATTTGGACATAGGGAAAAATGATGCAAAAGTATGATGAATGATACTTCACCATTCTCCAGTCAATATTTTGAATACGAGAGAATTGAACACAAAACCAAATAATGTAGAAATAAAAAGTTAAATAAGATGATTTATCCATTGAATAAGTACCGTTATCACTATAATTCATTTGGACATAAGGCTAACCGGTGAAAAATTATATTGAATGAAGAAAAAATTGGATAGAAGAATGTTGTTTTCTATAATTGCAGCAATTTTGAACACTTTTATAGATACTATAGAAGAAAAAATACGAGTAACAATCTGGTAAAGGGAAACGAACCAATCAAGGATCCAGCAAAAGATATGAAGGAAATGAAAATAATTTGGAGAAGGGAAGGAGAATCTAAGAAAGGAAAATCAGAATCATCATTTTTTTTTGTCTCACTCTCTGGTACAGATACTCCTATCAAAAACTAATCTAGGCAATGCCTAAGGGGGGGCTATAATTGAAAAAATTAATAAACCCCTCATTGATATATGATGTCATATCATGAGAGAAGTGCATTTAATAAGGTTACAAATTCAAGATCTCATGTGAAAGGAATTTTCAGACACATGTGTGAAGAATGAAGTTCACATAATTTGAAAGGATGGAAGTGTATAATTCAAAGGTAGTGAATATGTCAGACAAATTGCAAATCAAATTAAGGAAGTATACTCTGAAAAATTTGTCGAAAGAATCAACAAGTGCATTTTCTAGCATTTATCTTAGAGTATTACCTATTGAAGACATTTATGCATACATTTATGGAAAATTTGAGGAAATTTCATTGGTTCAATTAAGTATTTTGTCGAAGAATGAATTGGAAGAAAATTATGAGGCATATAAAATCTTAGTTCAAAATAAACTAGATGTATGGAAAAAAACCTCATTGTTTGAATTCGACAATAAGTACATACAAATGACATTAAGTAGGATTCATGGTGAATCTATTTGGATTGATGAAACACACTTAATAACTAGAGAAGCTATAAGAGATGTGGTTGGTTTGTGTTTCTACAAACCTATTCCAATACAGAAGATTGTAACTGATCAAGAGATAATAGAGATGATAGTGTGGCCCTTGAAGGAAAATAACTTATTTTGAGTACAATTGAAGATCCAGTCATTTGATATGCTTCAATGATTATTAGACACAAAATTTTCTTACCAAGCAATTAGTACATAGTTTCTACTATTGTTGGATACACCACATTTGATATGGTTAAGCATGGTACTAATTATGATCTTTGTGAGCTTCTTCGATTACATCTATTGAAGAATTTGAAAGAAATAAAAAAGAATAAGAAAAGTACATTCTAGTACAATACTTTAAAAGTTTGCTTACTCTTTTACTTTATGAAAGAGTTACCAGTAATTGGAAGGGTAGAATGGACAAACACAAAACAAATAGCACGTCATATTAGGAATCTCATGACAAATCTTGTAGCATTCTTAGGAACATTTTAGATGATAATGAATAAAAGAACAAGAATTTGAGAAAATATGGTTGAAAAATACTCTCGAAACATCAATTTTTGGGTCTATAATATTTTTTGTATATAGAAGCAGTTGAATCTTGACTTGTGTGGATTTATGAATTGGATTATGATGTAACTAAGGAAAAATTGATCATTATGTAAAAGTGCTTCTAGAGAGCCCCAAGAACCCTAATAGGATAGATGTAGAAGAATTTTCTATGACTGAAGCCTCCAATAGTGCAATAGGAACCAAAAAGAAGAGAAAAGGTGTTATTATCAAGCAAGAAATCATAGAACTACAAGGAGGTGAATTTGAGAGAGTTAAACATGATCATGAAAGCCCAAATATTTGAGAAGAATTAAAATATTTACAAGAATTCATTCCTGGTGCCAACTTTATTTCATCTATATCCATTGTGGAAAATCTTAGGAGTATGATTAACTCTATGAAAGCATACATCTCCAGATTGGAAGTATAAATAGGAAATAGGTCTATAGAAGAAAATCTAAAAGACATCAAGAAGAAATGTGTGGATGCACATCACAGAGTTGTGAAGGAATTAAAGGACATTTAGGATTGTGAGAAAGAAGCGTAGGAGTTAGTATCTTCCTGCTTGGTCAAATAGGGTATTAAATTCAAGAGATGAAGTAAGAAAGAGTGAAACTCGAATGAGTACTCACGTAGATGTGTATAGCTTGGTTGATAACAAGGACAATCAGAGATGGTCCTACATTATGCAACTACAAGAAAACTTCTTTCCCCTACAAAATCAAAGAACACAAGTGATTAAATAGTTTGTGGCACATAGAGATTTGCTAAAACTCAGGAATATTTATGTATCTAGTGCCATTGATAGTTATGGTAATGTATCAAAAATAAATCTCAATACCAACACTATGGAAGAAGGTATCAAGTCTTTAAATAATCTTGAACTACTATAAAACACTCTTGAAAGTGAAAAAGGATTGTGGGAAGAAGGCAAAGCTACATGGAAGGATACTCTGAAGAACCTCAAAAGATATTCTTCTTCTAGTTAATATTTTTTCTTATATATATCATTTTTGGTCAATTTTTGATGTATACACATATTTGAGGAGACATACCAGACCCATGCAAGACCTTTTCTATTGATGTCAAAGGGGGAGAGATAGATAGTAAGAGGAAAAACATTTTTGTCAAGAAAAAAATTGTAAGGAGGAGCATTAACCTTGAAAGGGGAAGTATTCAGTTGTTTCATATTGGGATAAAAATGTTTTTGATATGCATGTTGTCATTATTTCCAAAGGGGGAGATTGTTGGAAATGGATCCTAGCAACATGAGCATGAAGTGTATATAGGTTGATTTGGCTGCTCTAGTGTTTTCGTTGATCTCAACATTGTGGCAACATTGTGGGAAGCATATTTGGTAAATAGTACCATCTATACTGGAAGTGTTCTTTACTAATAATGTTATGGTCCAATGCATTGGTTTTTCACTACAAGAAGAGATATGTCTTTGCTCTCTTAATCTTATTATTATGACTCATTTATACAACTATATCGAGGATCCTAAAATTTTTGTGTTGTGTACAAAAAATTATCAATGATAGAGTTCAACTCTATACACTATAGTTATGTCTATAGTTGTTTCTATATAGGTGTTTACTTTGAGAAGTGTGTGCTAGTTTGGAATTTTTATGAATAGGTCATGTGGATATTTTATATACCCCATGCTCCCTTTGGGTTGATTTTGATGTTTTTCTCGGCTTCCAACCGCGCCTGATATTTTTAATGGCCTCCATGCCAACCTTTCATCGATCTCTACAAAATTCCACCACATGTCAGTGAATCGCTCACTGATGGAAAAATTCCCTTCCCTTCTCTTTCAAGCCCCAACCTACTCCCATGTGTCAATGAATTGGGCGTGTGGAGCCTATTTTTAGATAACTCTCTTTTGGGCCTCGACTGCCAGCTAGGTAGACTTCGCTCATACAAGCTCTGGGCAGGCCCCTCAAGCGGTGTTGATAACAAGAAAACTGCCATATGTCTTCTCATCGCAAGATCTCATCAAAAAATAGGGAGGATCATTCTGTGAAATGCCACCACATATTTCTTCAACGCAACTACATGAAGGGGAGGAGTGATGTGAATGCCAAGCTACCATAATGTGTCGTGTGTTCTAAGTAGTTTTGCTAAAAGGGGACACTTGTTTACATAGGGTAGGACGAGAACACTGCCATCATTTGTAGGCAATGCATCTGGCTAACGAATGATAGGGTCCATGCTCACAAATATTTTTGTTACAACAATCGTGATGAATCATTTCTACAAGAATTATGATTCATGATGACAAATCATTTCTGTTATAGGCTCTCAAGTAGTCGGTGCCTTGGGCTATATATTCTACTTCTTTCAAGGAGAAGAGAGAGTTGATAAGAAAATATTTATTGTTAGTTTGAAATATCTATAGAATAATTTGGGAGACACCATGCCTTTTTTTTTTAGATAACTATAAAGACTCACAAACTGTGCCCTTGTAATTTGGCCTTTTTGTTTCTTAACTATTGATAACATTATACAGTGTTGTTTTTGAATAGTCTATTTGCAGCTTCAATGATTTGAATAGAATTCTGATTTAGAACCATGTCTTCGACTCTTTCTATTCAGGTCTTTCTCTTAAATGGTTATTTCAGACATAACAAATTTCTTAATAGGCCCTTAGACTGCATCTACAAGATAGGTCTATCGTGCCTTACATCTAAGTCTCAATGCATCACCCTAGTTAGATATTTTATTTTATATCTACTTCCTTTTCCCATTCGAAACCCTAGTTATAGAAGAAGTTGACTTCTATAAAAAATTTGGAGGTTACTCAGTTTATCTTAATAGATCCCCCCTTTAACTGAGTTTCCTACAGAGGGTTGTTACCTTGCCAAATTTTGGCATAAATAGTTTTTTCTTTCCTAGCACTCTTGGTGGGACATAAATGATATGTTTAAGCTTTATGTAAGTAAATGAGCGATTGACCTATCACAAGATGCCAAATAGTAAACAACCTTGGTTTTTTGGTACCTTTGTTAGGGTCAATACCAACTAGAACCTGTCATATAAACATTCAAATTCCTCCACCAACCATATTGTCGATCGTCAACTGAAATTATGTAGCTTGGGACATCAGGAGTCCCCTTGTTACCCCAGTACCACTTTCCATTTAGGCCCCTATTCCAGTTTTTTCTCTCAAGTCTATCCCTAAATTAGTCGAAGATGGATCAAGAACACCATATGAACATATGCAAGATGTCATAGACGTGTGTCTCGTGCATGGAGTAAAAGATGAAAATATATCATTGAGGTTTCTCATAGCTTCTTTCAGAGGAAAAGAATCAGATTGGTATCACACTCTACCAGCTAACTCTATCAGCACATGGGATCAACTCGAAGACCCCTTTTATGAGAGATTCTCGAGCGACAAAATAGATCTTCTCAGTATCATCAGCTAGATATTATCAAGAAGGCTCCATATGAGGCCTTGACCAATTCAATGCTTGATTCCACATAACTTGGCAAAGAATTCAAGTAGTAATCCACCCACCACTCGATCTGGCATTCATATTTTACCTGAATTCCATCAACATCGATATCTCAATAATGATCCAGTCACTCGATAGAGTCACTCTACGTGATGTGTATAGTGTCACAATTAAAGCATAGAACAATCTGATTGACACCAGAAAGTTGTTGCCTCAGCCCATCATGCCTATATTCCTCGAAATACCAACTTTTTCTTAGGCAATGATATCTACCGTGCTAGCTGCTCCTCCATCTATGTACACATACGTGAGCACACAATAGAAAATTGCTCCTAGTTCATCAAATGGTGAGATGAGTGACATAAAGGAAATGTTGTGGGTTATGGACAATGAGATAACTATCATCAAGCATAACTAGGTCACTCCTCCAAAGCCAACATATCAGAATTATCAGGGTGGGAGGCCCTCTTGTCAACAAAACTATTTCCAAGGAGGCACTCGCCCAAATCCTTAGGTGCAAACAAAAAATCAAGTAGTATCGATACCTAATCCCTTGTAGAATGCCAAGCTAAACTCTAATAGAGAGTTGACTTTGGGGAAAAAACAATTGATCGATGATGACAACCGCTGGTATTTTCCTTGCGGTGATTCACATATGCCCCAAAGTTGTCCATGCGAAAATATATTATAGAAGGTGGTGGAGCAACATAGTTAAGGCATGACGTCAGACCATGGGAGTTATGCATATACCTCCCTGCAAATGAAAAATGTGGTATTCACCACTCAAATGCAAGGAATGTCTCTAGAACAAGAGATAGATATGCTCCTGAGCATGCCCTCTTCTCATGGATGAAAGGAGAGGAGGCAACATTCACATTCAAAGCATCCACTTCGGGAACTTTGTAGGTACAGTCTGACTACAACACCCATTTTGAAGGAAGGTTAGCGGGAAAAGAAGCCATCCCATAATTAGTCATTCCACAGTCGAAAAGTGCCCCCGACCATAGATCTAGTGCCTTTGCAGTGGAATCACAATGTTCACCACAAAGGGAGATCATAACAACAAAAGCTAAAGAGAAAAATCCTCCAAGATCACCTATGTTTTATGTAGTGGAACAACTACAAAAATCATATGCTAACATTTCCCTGTGGGAAATCCTACCCATACCAAAGAAAAAAACATTGCTATAGAGGGATCTCCAAGAAGACCTGATCACAAAACCAAAGGAGAAATCACTTCAAGGGAAGTCTACTAAGTAACCACCATTAGCCAAAGTTTTTGTGAATACTGCAGAAGAGGCCTATATTGAGAGTCAAGAGGAAAATTCGAAATTAAAAGTTGGCAGAGGCAAACCAAAGCCAAAACCATTTTTTTTAATTGTTCTTGTAGGTAAGAAGTTACTGCATAACTCTATGATTGACTCTGGTGCTAGCACCATAGTCATGCCCAGGAAAATAGTTGAAGCCCTAGGATTGATCCACAAACCCTTGAAGAAAGGATTCATGCAATTAGATGGAAATATGGTTAATATTGTGGGGATCATTAAGGACCTCTCATTAACTTTGTTTGCCTGCCCAAACATCACTGTCAAACAGTATTGATATTCCTCCAATATTCAGTTTGTGCTTGTCAAGAGAATTCACTTCTAAACTAGGTGGGTACCTTTCCTTAGATTGGTCACAACTAATTATAAGGACCAATCACGAAGCCAAAATAAAACTTGTATCTAAACCTCTGCATTCAAAACATGTTCTAGAGGAAGCTAAGATAATCTTTGAGTCCGCTCACACTTCCATCACCAAGGAGGAAATGTATTGCACTGTGCTTCTAGAAGATGAAGAAACAACTCGAGATCGAACCAAGCAAGATGAAGTTCTCCTTAGTGAGTTCATTGATAAAGACCCTACCGGCAATGATCATGCCACTGAACTGGGAACCTATGTCATTTATGACGAAAACCAAGCCATCGCAAAGGTGACATGGGAACCTTAAGGTGTTTGGACAAAAAGACTATGATCACTGCACTTTAATGGTTTGAAATGCAAGGTCGGTATGAAAATTGAAGTATACCCAACTTCCTTGAGCGGCAAGAAGACAATCAGATCTTTATGATCCTAATTTTCATGTTCAAGTGACAAAGCTAAATTCAGAGGCCTTGTGCTAGGTTCGAACCTGGAAAAAAAAAATCAAGCACATGAAGGTGTTTGGGGAATCTGATCGATTAATGAAACTGATCCAGAATATCAATACTACTAAAGATCTCTTTATGGGACCCCACAGAGACAAATTCTAGGACCTAGTCAAGAGCTTTGAAACTTTCAATATTCAAGTTGTTCCTCAAGAACAAAATGATGGTATAAAAAGCTTGGCTGAAATTGGATCCTAGTCCAAACCAACACCCAACCCAATGCATGATCAATACTCTGTGTGGATGATCTATCGACCAACAACTCTAGATGCTAGTCAGAGCTGACAAGTATTTGACAGTAATGAATATACCACCTTATTCAATCCGTAGTCGAAGAAATCTCTTGACCAATATCAATAAATAGTCGCCAAAACCAATGACAAATAGGACAGTTAGAAAGGATTCCGTAAGTTTCTAGAACGTTTTGTTGCTCTCAAAAATCCTTTCAATTCTGACCATGTAGGAAATGAAAAGAGGAAGTATATAGAAAATAGAGGCGAATATGCCAATTTTCAGGTTAGGGATGGGAGAAACTTCAAAATAGGAAGGGACGTCCAACATCCAGAAGAAGAGAGGCTCGTCCCCCTTCCAAAAGGAAATATTGATGGAACAGTAGCCTGACCATATGATAACCTCAGAGGATATGATCCTGACGTCATCTGAACTATGATCTATCCAAAAAGGGAAAACAAATCAACTTGCCTAAAGAAATTAGAAAAACTCGATGAGGAAGCACTGATGGTGCGAAGGTTAGTAAAGATATTCCAACTGTGTTTTAACCTCTCAGTCAAGCCTAACACGTGGGTAAGTAGCCTGAAATCAGTTTGGAAAAAGAATGGAGCTATCTTCCTGTATATTGATTTTCGTGAATTAGACCAACCCTCACTAAAAAAATATCACTTACTACCATTCATGGTAATTTAGAACAAACAATAAAAATCATTTAAATCAGAGAGCCTAGAAGGAAAAGTGGTTAGGAGATTCCCATCAATGGAATTCACCTTAAAATCTCTATAGAGTTCATTTAGATAGTTCTACTATGTAAATATGTAATTAGCATGGTTGTTTTCTTTTATGTTCTTTTGTTTGTTTGGTCGGTCTTCCAATGTGATACAACAAAGGTTTACAATGTGATACAAAGGATAACACATATACCAAAGGGACAAGAATATACAACAAAATAGAGTTTTGAAACATAAGCTATACTCTCATTATATATTGTGATATGTACAATAGAAAAATGGAAAATGCCACACTTCTAAAAGAATATATTTATAAATTTTTATATCGAGAAATCCTTTTCTAGGCTATATACAAAGAGATTAACAAAAATTGCAGTCTTAAAGTAACAGAAAGAGAGAATTTTTAGTCTTAGAGAAAATTTTCAATTGTGAGAATAGGCAATGACAACAAAAATATCCGGGTCCATGTTGTTTCCAATGGTAGTGGAGTCAATAGTGACATCTGAAATAGAAATAGGTGGTGGAGGAAATACCAGATCCCTAAAATCAGTGTACCAGTCTATATCATAGAATGGCACCACATTGTATATCCAAAGCATAAAGTGGAAGGGATGAGAAACCTTTTGATGATGGACTTCTTATGACTAAAGATGAAAGCCACTCAGAAATGAAAACCATGGGATGACCACATCCTCTTCAACAAATCGATGAAGGTTACTCGCAGTTGATATCCTACCAAATGTAGCATGCACCAACACCTCTCCGAGGCCGTTCAAATACTTCTTTGGGAATATTTTTGTCACTAACCGGATGATAAGTGGCCTAGGGACTTGAATGTTGAGCAGTGATGCCATGAAGTGATAGCTCATGTCAGTGTTTACCCTATACTTGTCCTTGTATTTGAGGCAGTCATGACCAAGGACTCATTTCATAGAAATGATGGCCAAATAATGTTTATTCTTTATCATCCTCTTCAGGCGCCTAGTTGAGATTTCTCAAGGAAAAGCTATTTGTGGTTTATGAGAAGTTAACCTAATTGGGGTATCCATGACGTCAAATACTATATGACTGTCAGGTAGCAACGAATGGAAAATTCCTAAGTTCTAACTCTAATCAATAGTTTCGTAGACCACAATTACCAAATAATAACCCAATTGCCTAGTGCTAATTCTACTAGGATTGCTAAGTATGATTTCATTACTACCTAGGTGCCTATTTATAGATGCTGCAAGGGATAAAAATGGTAATTTTCATATCATAAGCATGAAGTTAGCCAAGTACCACCTCAAACATTGTGCCAAGGCTCGCTTAAGAATCTCACCTAGTTGCGATTATAGGTATGATTTGATGCAGGCAAGCTAATTAATTAGCACAAGTTATTGGCAGCATTCGATAGTAGCCTTTTCAGCTAGGCGATGAGGTGTCATCCTGCTAGGCGCTCCTCAGACCTCAAGAAAGGATGTAGATCTGTTTAGTTCTTATCACACACTTTGGCATAATCATGTCGTTTGGGGTATTAATCTCCACAACAGATAATGTCTAGTCTGCTATCAAATTGTTGGCTCAATTTCCAAGGAAAATCATGCCAAGGGTTGCAAGGTCCTAGGGTCATTATGAATCCTTGTCATTTCAAAATGACAAGTAGTTCCCTTCACATAAACCGAAAGGTTGGTAGTACATGCTGAATTTAATGCAAAAAAGCAGTTGTCATCTACTACTCGAAGGGGGATAGAAAAGCTAAGAGTTGCATGTGATTGTTTTTAAACAAAAATGATTTATGAATACAAGTACTATGCAAAGAGTTTTCAAAGTGCGGAGTTTCTAAGAGATGCAAAGAAAATTTCAAAAGCTTAGAGAAAAATGGAATCTACTGCCCCTAAAGTAACCCAGATCTCACAGATGAATGAACCAGGTTAAAAGTCTCAAAGATTGGCTGCTGTGATCCTCATTGCACCTATGGTCAACATTTTTGAGGAGAAAAATTCCTATGCTACACCTGGAATCCTAGATAAACCAGAGTGGATTTGCACTTGGACAACCAAGAAGGGTCTGCTCAGAGATGAAAAATTGGTAAAGGAGGAGTGGGATAACATCTATGAGCCTATCCTCAAGACTAACAGTAAGGACCTGAGGAAAGCTAGTTTTTCCAAGATGAAGAACTCATTCAAAAATTAACTACCATTCAAGCAATGTCACTGCAGACTTCCCTAATATGTGTTTCTTATGTGCACCACTGCCTAGATATAATTCATGAAAGTATTCAACATTTCAATTTGGTGACTGGCACCATTGAAGGAAGGAGGTTGAGAGTCATGCTAACTATGGAGGCTCTTAGGCACATGTTGTGTGTTCCCGAGAAAGGAACCAGAGAATGACCGATGGAGAACTTCAACCAAAAAAAGGGTTCTGAATACTGGAAGGGTAGGAAACAAGCCCTTGAATTTTATAATGTAGAGACTAGAAGGCCCCAGGATTGTATGCAGCTGCTAAGAAATTTGAATCATCAAGTCGACTAATCATAGGAAAACATGAAGGATCCCTTCTCCATGATGGCCTTTGTGTTCGGCTTGGACGATGACGAGATTGTGTTTGAAGCTCAGTTGTGCCTGGGTTTCCAACTTAGGAGGCAAAAGTAGCCCTTTTGGTATGATTTTGAAAACATGATTATCAAAGATATAAACAAGTAGATTGGCGAGTTCGAGACTGTGGGTAAGTTCATGTATCCTTCTCTTCTTGCCTATATGTTTCTACATCAAAATATTGATTTCTTTAGGGAAAAAATGGAGTTGTCAATATTTGATGAGAAAAAGCGTCGAAAGCCAGTTTTGGTATGGAATCCCATCCTCTGTTCCACCTACTATTATTATGCATTTTCAAAGAAATTTTTGAGTCTCATTTTGTGTGACCTGAGTGAGGATGGTGAATACTATCGCCTATCAGGTGATTAGACTAGCTAGATGCAATCCATGTTCCCAAAGTGTGACTGGTTCCTCTATGAATATTTCACATGTGTCTGAGTGCATGGATTTTATGAAGATCCAATCCAACTCCTTGTATCTTTCATTAATCAGATATTAGCCCTTGAAATCTTCTGACAAATTTCTATTATGGACTGGAAATTTTTCTCTAACCCGAAGAAGAAAAATAAAGTATTTTTTAATTGCCCTATGAGCTACAAAATAGTGATCATGATAAAGAGGAAGTCTTCCGAGCTACTAGAAGCTAATATAGAACACATCGGGTTGGTTTTAATTTGCAATAAATGGGACTACAACCTTGAGAGTGATTTGGGTGACACATCTATTAAGGTAAAGCATAGCCCTCAACCATACTAGGAAGCATGGAGAAATCCACTTGAAGATGACAAAATAATCTAGGTGAACTTGGAACTCATGCCGACAAATAATCGAAGGCTGTCATGAATCAATTTTTATCTTGTCAAGGGGAAGGTGGATGAAAATAGTCGCATAAGTACTACCCTCTAAAATAGCTTGATAAAATTATAGGGTTGGAAGCCAAAAAAGTTTAATGGTTTTTGGATATATCGCTAGGAGATGAAGAACCTGGGCACCCCTTTCCAACATTCATTGGGTTTTGGCATCGATGACCAATTTGATACCCTCTAGAACTAGAAACATATAGATTATGACGCAAGTGATGTAGAAGATCCTGATCGATGACCAATTTGATACCCTCTAGAACCAGGAACATACAAATTCCTAGTTTTCTCATATTCGGTATATGGATTTCACTTCCCCTTGAGCTTGTCCATCATTGGTTGGAACCCCTTCGACCACCCCATCTAACTCCTCAACTGTATTGGTAACTATTATCCCCTTGGTGTCTGAGGCCGTCATCCCTATTGTTTCATCCAAGTAAATTTTGACTCAACCTTTGCATTCATCAGAGTTCAATGCATCCCCTTTACCACCACCATTCCCCATGAGCCCGTCCACACATTCGTCATAGGGGATTTGGAATATTCCTCCCTTCTCTCCAATCACGGTTTCCCTTCTAAAGAAGAAAATATTTGAGGTCACCCATCTCTCTTTTCCTTTTTTTGTCCCTCCCAATGTGCCCTTTGTAGGAAAATGAATCAAATCACCAGCTCAATTTTTGCCTCAAAGTGACACAATGAAGAAAGCTCGAGCTCTTCGAATCCATAAAAAAAAAGAAAAGGATGTCAAGAGGCCACTAGAGCCTAGAGTCCATATAATTTATAATGAGGCTCAACAATTGTTGCATTTCATGACCTTGCATCCAAATATTACCAAACCATAGGGTGAAATGAAACCCGGTGGCTATGATACTCATGCCATTGGACTGTACTTGCATGTTTCCTAACCACAAGATAAAGCTGAGCTAATGGAAGAGACACAATGGGTAGTGACTACCGAGTTTCTTAAGTCTAGTCACAAATTGAAGAAGATGGAGGGTGACCTGAACGTTATCAAGGCAAGGCTAGAAGTTGTGTTGGCCAAGGAAAAAGTACATGAAGCTGAAAAAGTGTGCCTCACACATAATATGTAGGTTGAGCAAGCTAGCTTGCAAAACATGCTCAATAAACTCCAATCCTAAGAGTCTGATCAAATATTTGAACTATGGCAAAAGAACCAAGAATTATCTGACAAGTTAGCCCAGTTGGAGGAGGAAGTTTAGTGAAATATCAAAGAAAAGAACTAACTGCATTCTCATCTGAAGTAAACGGTATGAGAGAGGGAAGAAAATCAAGTGAGTGCAAATGCTCGATTCCAAGAAGACCTCCAAAATTTTAGGCTTTCACTGGAGAAAGAATATGCAACCTAAAACCAGGCCGAGGAAAAGTGGTTGGCCACAGAAAAAGGACCTATAGGAGAAGCTCTCTTCCAATGTAGAACAAATAACTGGGCTAACATAAGAGATCAAGAAAAAGGATTTAGAGATCAATCTCTTGAAGAATATCATTCAAACTCTTTCTCCACAATCGAATCTTCACTCAGTAGCCCAACAACTCTATACTTCCTAGTGGGAGAGATTCAAAGCTTTATGTCTGACTCTCCAGCCCTCACTTGAATTCTTGGTCGAGGCTAAGAATTTATGTAGGGAGGTTCACAACACAATCAAAGAGTTCCCAAAATTCATAAGGGAAAAGGTCCCCAAAGCGAAAAAGATACTGGGTAAGCTATACACTGTGCCAAATGAGGATCTGGTTCAAGCGGGGATTCAGAATTAGATATCGGTTGCTATTTTCACAAGAGAGTTTATCCACTGCCATGAGGTCACCCTTCAGGCTCAATTATGTTTAACCACATTGGGGAAAACCATGGACAACATAAGAGCAAGGTTCTCCCAACTGACCCAGATAGGCTTACCCTCTCCATTTATTTCTGATGAATCAGTGGCTACCGTCGAGAAAATTGTAGTTAAAATTGAGGAGAGGAAACAAGATTTATCATTTTTCCAGAGCTTCAACTAGCCTCCTACTACTAACGACATTGAGGGTGTAACTCATCATATCGTACGGTACTTTTTCAGCTCAAGGTCGGGTCTGGGATATCTATAAAGTTTCCTTTTAAGGAAATGATCGATCTGCACGAGGCACACTAGATTTTGCATGCCATATCAATGCCATCTGAGGCTGGTTGGCTTCCCTTGTAGATCATCCTTTCTAGGCTCTAACTTCGATGCTCAATGAATAGGGACCTAGTCACAAAACTAAAGAATTTTGGGTTCATCATCCCGTAGGTGAAACGCTCCTGGTAGTCGCCAAAAGTTGTGGATATTTTATTTACCCCATGCTCCCTTTGGGTTGATTTTGATGTTTTTATTGGCTTCTGACCATGCCCAATATTTTTTATGGCCTCCATGCCAACCTTTCGTCGATCTCTACAAAATGCTGCCACATGTCACAAAATCGCTCACCAAAGGAAAAATTCCCTTCCCTTCTCTTTCAAGCCTCAACCTGCTCTCACGTGTTAATGAATCGGGCATGTTGAGCCTATTTGCATATAACTCTCTTTCGGGCCCTGATATCTAGCCATGTAGCATTCACCCGTACAAGCTTTGGGTGGTCCCTCAAGTAGGTGTTGATAACAAGAACACTGCCATATGTCTTCTCATCACAAGCTCTCATCAAAGAACGAGGAGGATATTTTTTGGTCTATGAAATTCTGCCATGTATTCCTTTGGCGTAGCTACATAAAAGGGAGGATTGATGCAAACACAAAGCTTCTATAATGTGTTGTGTGTTCTAACTGCTTTCGCTAAAAGTTAGGTCAGGACCACTGCCATCATTTGCAGGGAATGCATCTAGCTAATGAATGACTGGGCTCATGCTAACAAATATTTTTGTTACAACATGATGAATGATTTGTGCAAGAATTATGATTCATGATGAGAAATCATTTTTGTTACAGGCTCTAAAGTGGTGGATGTCCTTGTCTATATATACTACTTCTTTCAAGGAGAAGAGAGATTTGATAATAAAATATTTATTGTTAGTTTGAAATATCTGTAGAATAATTTGGGAGACACCAGGCCTTTGTTTTGTTAGATAATTGTACAGACTCATAGACTGTTCCCTTGTAATTTGGCCTTTTTGTTTCTTAACTATTGATAACATTGTAAAGTGTTGTTTCTGAATAGTCTATTTGCAACTTCAATGATTTGAATAGAATGTTGATTTAGAACCATGTCTTTGAATCTTTCTATTTAGTAAAGCTCTATGCAAATTATTTTATGTCATGAAATGAATTATTCAGGTCTTTCTCTTTAATGGTTGTTATTTCAGACATAACAGATTGCTTAACAAGCCCTTAGACTGCATCTATAAGATAGGTATATTGTGCCTTACATCCAAGTCTCAGTGCATTACCCTAGTTAGATCTTTTATTTTATATCTACTTCCTTTTCCCATTCAAAGCCCCAATTATAGAAGAAGTTGACTTCTTTAAAATCCAGAGGTTACTCAGTTTAGTGCAATAGGTCTCCCGTTTAACTAAGTTTCCTATAGATGGATGTTACCTTGCCAACTTTCAACATCAACGGGTCCTATTATTGGCTGACCTAATATATGGAATGTATTAAGAATATTAATTATACCTTATAGATCTATGTCGACTAGAAATGATGCACCACTTGGATAGAAAGATGTTATTAATCTTATATGGTGCTGACAAGAGCTATTTTTTGATTGGATTGTTTACATATAATTAGGATGACCTAATTGAAGAATGAAATATACTTGCATATATATGAGACTTTTTGGAGTAATGGAAAGGAGGGAGTAGTTAGAGATGTGCATGAAGTGATGTGAAGAATATTGAGAATATGCGAGCTTAAATGATTTATAAAATGCGAGTAATGTATTGTGGAGAAGTCAAGGATAAGAGAAAAATTGTTATGTGACTGCTAAGTAGAGAAAAACTTCTCATTTAGAGCCTCATTGGAACTAAACTCAACACATAGAAGGTGTATTCCATCAGTTCATACTTTTGGTAGTGAGCCATATTTTTTTTCTACCTTGGCAGATAGCCATTTCATTTTATATTTTGGATGTGAGCCTTATAAGAATAGTGATTCTTGGTAGTGGGCCCTGTAATATACTATATCCCAATATAATATATTGTGAGCTAATACTCAACGTGGTTTTTCCCATTTTGGGTTTTCCACGTAAAAATATGGTGTTGATGCGTTTTGTGGTGTCATGTTCATTTGAATATCTTCATTCTAGTTTGCAATCATAATTGCTTTAATAATTGGATGGTCTAAAGCTGAATGGTATTATAGTGTGAGCATAAAACCTACACAAGCTAACAATTGATCAATAAAACAATGTTAAATATGTTAGAAAAGAAAATCTAATGCTCCCTATGAAATTATTTGGAGAAACAAAGTTGAAAACATGAAAATAAACCATGAACACAACATAAAATCAACTAAGCTAACCAAACATCAATCCCATAGGGGGATTGATGCTTCTTTGATGTGGAAAGAAGCTCTTTCCCAATCCCTTGATAAACTTGGTGATGAAGTAGTGATGAATAAAGTATGATATTGCCTATAATCTAGCTAATTACTTACTAAAATGGATGCAAAAGATGAAGTTCTATGAACTCAAATGGCTATAGTGATTATGCTCTTAGTTGTTGGATCCAAAATCAATAGAGAAGACCCCTATTTATAATGAAGAAGTTTGGAAGAATAAAGAATAGGATGAATGTGGGATAAAAGAAAGGACCAATGCAAATGTGCCACTTGTCAACATGTTAGTGGAGGAGGAATGAGCACATTTTGGTGAATGTGCAAATAAATGCAATTAGGTGGGAATTGGAAATTTGAAATTTTTCTTGGAGAAGAGGATGTGGAAGAAGAGTTAATGCCACTTGGCTCAAGAAAAGGACATGTAAGAGGCTAAAATGTCATTTTTGGAGGACAAGTCCTTTTAGGAGGGAGATTTCAAATTGGAAGAATATTCCAACAAGATGCCATTTTGAATGATAATAGAGGAATTTATAAATCAATTAAATTGATTTACTTGTGCAAGTTACAAAATCAGGAGGATTTGATGGATTAGAGTTAGAGTTAATTAGGATTTAATTAACTTAGGTGGAAATTAGCTGATTTGACATTTTGACTTAGATTTTTGGATTTATTTAAATCAAAATGAGAGGAGTTGTATTTAATCAAATAGAGTTTGATATTTAATTAAAAGGGATGATGTTAGATTTAATCAAGTAAGGGTGATTTATTTAATCAAAAAGAGGAAATATTAGGATTAATTAAATAAAATGATTTATTTAATTAAAAGAAGATGATGATTTAATGAAATAAAATTATTTATTTAGTTAAAAGAGGAATTATGGTGAATTAATTAAATAAGAATTATTTAATTAACTTGTTAGTAAAGAAGTGATTTAGGAAGAAATGATTTTAGTGGATCAGGATCGAGTCCATGATATCAATTAGGATAATTTATCTTCTCTTTGAAGCAATTTACCTGCTGCATTGGTTGAAAGAATAACACTGGTGATATCAAAAGTCATTTAAAAAAAAAAAATTCGGATGCCCCAGTGAAAATTACACAGGTAATCTGCCCCCTCGAAAGATCAAGAGAAATTTTTGATTTGAGGGTCGATCGAGTGACCAAAAGGTTCAAGATGGATGTATGGATGGTTAGAATAATAGATCTATATGGTAATGATTATGCAAATGAGATGCTTTTAAGATGCTTAGAATAATAAATCTATATTTTCTTAAACAACTGAAATGATTATGCAATACATGTGAGATGCATGCATGGTGTAGATGGTTTGTGGATGACAAGATATCATGTTAGTGTGAAAGAGGCTAGAAGAAATAAGATGATGAAACAAGATCCAATAAGTCCATGAGTCATCGAGACTTTATTAGATATGATGATGTATTGCTTATCTAGGGATTGGGACATGAAAGGGAAAACTTTTCTTATGTTTGATAAAACACATGGATACGATGCATCAAGGTATATATAACCAAATGGTGGGGTATCTAGTATGATTGACTTTGACTTGATAAACAGATAGGAGTATTCTTGTTCACACCTAACATACAAAAACCTCACTAGGATGTACTTAAAAAATTTCAAACATCTCGAACCAAAACATGGAAAGGAATAACCTTCCAATGTAATATTCAACAAGCTATTCAAAAAACCCTCTATACATACCTAACAAAGCAAGTATTCACCAAGGTTATATTACAAGAACATCCAACAAGCACAACAAACGGAAGATAATGATCAATGCCCCATTCCTTTCTCTCTAAATCATTTTGATTAGACATCATCAAGAGGTCATTGGAATGAGCGCAATAAGATAAATCAAAGAAAAGATCAAGTGAAAAAATAAGCCAATGTTCTTCATACCTCTAGCCAAGGGGATGTGTTTTATTTAGGATAAGTATCCAAAGTGATTTGCCAAAGATAATGCCCATTGTAGGAAGTAGGCATCCTAGGACATGTTAGTGGATGGTGGCAAGTTGATAGGTTGTTTGAAATTTTGTTGATATAAGGTCGATTGACATGTTTGTGAATGATCAAGAGTTTGATTTTTCATTTAAATTTTTTTTGTTTCAATTTTGATTTTGGATTTGAAGTTTTCTTTTTTGCTAATTATTGTGATTGTTTGTGTTTTATTTGCCAAAGGATGACACTGGCAATTGATTTATTATGGATGAGATTATTGCAGGTGAAAGAAAAATGGGACCAATGAATTTTTTTCAAATATTTGGATGTTTTTTATTTTTTTGATGTTTTTCAAATGTTATGAGGCTATTCTTGGGTTTTTTCGAGATGTTTTACAAATGTTTTGATTTTCAAATTTTCCAATGTTTTTGTGTTTTATGAAATTTTATGAATGTTTTTGGGATTTTGTGTCTCGAGGGTCAATCAAGGATTAGCCTTTCCTATGTTTAAGCTCAAAGACAATGTAGTTTGGATACCATGTTTGATGTTTTTTGACTTTTTGACCTATTTTGGGATTTTGACATGTTTTGGATGTTTTTGGATTTTTACATGATTTTGATGATTTGGATATGGATATGTGTGATGATATCAATGATTTATTTTGGGATTTTTTTGAAAACCAAGCTAGGTTTGATTGACCAAATTCATGGATTGATGATGATAACATTGTTGAGGATACACAATAATGCAAGGATAGTGTTAAGCAACATTAGAATTGGGAAGCATATCCTGAGATGATGATGAATTGACTGGATTTGATTGATCAATATTTGGAAGCTCGGTTTACAATGAAATATATTTGAATGATTTGATGTGGAGTTGAAGTGAAAGCTAGGTGTGACTGATATGGATTGGTTGGATTGATGTTCGATGAAAGATAAAGCATGATAAGAACATATTTTCATCAAAATATGTCATGGTCTAGTGATTTGGAATTTTTCTCACAAGTGCTTAACCAATTTTATTTTAAATTTTCCAATGTTTGGATCACCACATAAGTTGGAGGATATAGATCAATATTTATTCCTGAAGCAAGATGTAAATATCTACCCCCAGTGTCTAGCAATGTTTGAAAGGCCATGGGTGGATTCTTGGATAGATGGATGGATATGGTAAGCATGCAAAGGATACCAAAGATTATCTTGTGACAAGATAAGATTATTGTGATAGAGTGCCTTCTAAATCCTTATGATGAAGGGTCATTGCCAATACATGGTCAATGTGGGAATTGGATATTATGCATGGAGGAGTGGATGGTGTTGTGTATTTAGGAATAGGAGATGGATTGGATGATAGTTTGGAATCTTTGACTCTCCATACTTGGGAAGATGAGAAATGATGGGTGGATATGAAAGTGTGAATGGAATTAGGACCAACTGCTTGATATACTTTGTACATTGCTTGAGAATCATAATTTTTCCTTTGTGGACATCTTTGATGGATACTTTTCCCTTTATTATTTTTCCCCATAGTTTCTTTGACTAATGGAGTTTGATAGGGACAATCTTTCTTTATATTCTTTGGTATCCATTGTTATTTGATTTGTCCTTCATGCTTCACTACTTATTTTTCTTTGATGACTTTATTCATGCTTTGATTCAAAGATTTATTTTGATGTTGGTCCCAATCCGTGGATGGGGTGATGGGTGGATGAAGATTCATGACGTGGTTGGTTGTAGTATTAGCATCAATTCCATCATAAATATTCTCCGTGCTCCCTATGTTGATGCTTTCTTGAGACGAAGTTGCCCCTAGTATTATAAAGCTATCACTAATATGTTTAGATCCCCTAATTTTTAAATAACCAAGACCTTTATACTTAGGATTGCCAATAATCTGCACTAGTTCTAGGATACCTTGTTCATGTAGGCCTAATCCTTTGCCTTGATAATTCTTCTGTTGAAAGTTTTTATTTGCAATAGGATATGATTTACCTTGGAAACAAGGTGATAGGTTCTTCATTGATAAGATAGCTTGCCCTAAAAAAGGTAAGTGATCCAAGTTTATAAGTGATAGGATCCTCCACAATTGGGATAACTTCTTGATTCATATCTTTTTCTTGATCTTGTGAAATATTAGATTTTAATGCTTCTTCAAGACGTATTGATGATTCAATACCCACATAAATGTCTTCCTCATGATTCATTTTTGATATGCCTTCAGAGGATTTTTTTGTTTCACCAATTCTGTAGGAGCCTTCTTCATGACCCATTTCTAATATATCTTTGGATATTTCTATATACTACTCGTGTGTAAAAAATTTAAGAGTAGGAGACTCTTGTTTTGAATGAAGATCATCCACATGTCCATCCAAAGAAAGCATATCATGGGTAGATGGAGGATTATTTTCTATATGGATATGATCACCAGTTACAACATCTTGTATAGATAGGAGAGTTCCCATTAGATCATTGTAGTATTGTGGAGATAGAAATTATTGTTCTTGGTTAATTTTGGAATTGCTTTTGACATACTTTGGATCAAGTTCTTGACATGGGCCAATTTCAAAGGATGGATTTATTACAAAGGGTTCTTCGACATCATCATTAGGCATGGGAAGTGGCTCAATATCCTATTGATCTTTGGGTGTACTCGAATCAAGTTTTGAGTTGAGGATCCCTTCAATATCCGCAACCATGAGGATGAAGGATTTCAATATGTCTTAGAAAGCATCATTGCTAGACTTTGGTGAAATATGATGATCATTCTTTGGAATACATTCTTGACATATGTCCTCTAACTCATTAGGTAATGTAAAGATATTGTCAACATGATCATTGGTGGATGGATCTTGGATTATGTCAATAGGATCAAATAATTCTAACACTCCTTGAAATAGATCATTGTTGGACATTATTGGTGAATTTTGATTATGAAATGCCCAAAAACCCTAGAAATTCCTTTCCTTCTTCTTTAGTATAGCATGAAAGGGGCACATTTGGTTTACATACCTCATCAAATATGAAGGGACATGCTCTTTGTGCTTTTCCGAGTCTTAGATCAGGGAGATGGCTTCTAGATTCAGGAGCATCTCATCATATGGCTTCTACATAGTCTATGTTCACTTCCTTTGAGTCTCACACTATGTCTCCTATTTCATGGGAAACAATACTTACATGAGTGTTGCAAGGAAGGGGTCTATTAGTTTTGGGGACAACACTTTTTAGGATGTCTTATGTGTTCCTCATTTGATGAACAACCTTCTTTCTATATATCAGATCACACATGGAGGCAATGGAGGTCTATGGAGTTCACACCTGATTCAGTTATCATTAGAGACTTGGATAGTAGAGAAGTAATTGCTACTCGGGTGGTGGATCACTCATCTCGGTTGTATTCCTTTGCAGATTTTGCTAGTGATGGTGCTTCTATTCCTACAACTGTTCATCACACTTCTAGTGTGAATCATCATTCAGAGGAGACATTTGGCTACTTGAACATTGGATTTCTCACTTCAGATCCTGATCTTGAGCCATCCATTCCATCTCCTTCACCTACTATTGCATTTGTTGATACTTCTATGACTCCATATGTGGGTTCTTCCATTTTAGTGCAGCAGAATCCAGTTGATCATCCATCTTTGGAGGTTCCTATTCAGTCTTCACCCACTTTGACTTCTTCATTTTTTGAGGTCACACCTGCTTCTATGGAGACATCATGGGATACACCTACTTCACCTTTAGAGATTGCTTGCATTCGACCTCTTCCCTCTCACTTCTTTCAGGAGATGCAGTTTCTTCAGTTCTTTTGAGGCTACTTCATTCTGTGGGGGATCTGAGGTCTTTTTCTTCCTCTCTTCTGGGGGGGTTCTTTCCTGTATCTTTGTGATGGATGGTGTCATTGGGGGATCTTATGGAGTCCTCCATCTTTCATCACTTAGTTTCTCTTTGCATTCTATTTTGGGGAGGATTTTTGTTCCCACTGGGTTTTCTCCTTTACCCCGGTTAGTTTAGTTTGCATTGCATTTGTACTTGGGTACCTGATTAGGCCTAGTTGTCGGGACCCATCTTTTCATTCATGCATCTTTTCTCTAGTGTTTTAGCTACTCCCTAAGTTCATCTTAAGGGGGGGTGTTAGAGTAATAAGTTATTATACTTAATTAATTTAATCATATTGGTTAATTATTTAAGTCACTTATTCCTTTAGGTTGCTTAAGCTAAACTTAGGCACATTAATAATTATTTATTAATTATTAAGTGTGCACACTAGGGTTTCCTATTTTTAGGTTTTCTTGATCTCCTCATAAAGATTGATCACATTGTAATTATCAAATCATTCAATAATATTATTCTGGTTTTAGCTTGCACATATTTTCTCTGAGGGTTTACAGAACATCTCTTGTTGGTTTTTCTGAATATCTGATAGGTGATTGCATGCAGGTGATTCTTAGGGACTGTAAGGTTGAGATTTATCAACTTCTACATGGTATCAGAGCTCCAGACCTACGACTACCTGTTCGTGATTTGAAGATATTCTCTCACAGCATCTTTTCTTTGCAAGGTTTTCAAGCCAGGCTGATATTTTGTGCATTTGGGGGTAGGCATTTTTTCTATGCATCTTTGGCAAAAATGGACATCGCCATCACGTTCAGGACGCCCAAAAACCCTAGAAACGCCTTTCATTTTGTCAATCTTGAACATGTTAGTGTAATTAGTATTTAATTGCACTTGCATAACTTTACTTAGGTTTTTCTTAAGTAATAATTAGTTTACTTAATTAATAAGTAAACTTTATTTAGTTGAGTTGTTTTTAGGTCAATATTAGGGTTGCATACATTACTTTTATAAAACAATTCTCTTATTGTAATTTATTAATTCTGAATATTATCAATTTGCACATTTCATGCAAAGCTCTTCTTTCTCATTGTTTTTATCTTTTGTGGAAGGTGTTTAGGTTTGCATGTCTGATCTTGGTTTCTAACATAACATTGTCCTCAAAAATTGTGGTGGAGATATTGTCACTGTTTTCAACCATAGGATCAAATGATGTTAACATTTCTTGAATTAGATCATTGTTGGGTATTGTCGGCAGATTTTGATCATGATTAAAAAGTGACTCTTGATATATGTTGATTTGATTATTGGATGAGGTAGAAACATATTGAAGGTGCTCATTGATGGATAGTTGTGATTGATCTTGGAGATGTGGTGACTGATCTTCGAGATGGGGTGATCGGATTTGTTGTTGATTTTGTTGATCTTGATATCCAACCTATTCACATTGGAGATATTGTTCTTGACTTGGTTGTGGACACAACTCAGTGCTTTGATGATATGGTTTAACCAATGGAAGAGTGTATTGATTCTGGGTAGGAGATATCTCTTGGTGATGTGAATCAATGAATTTTATAAATATAGAAATTTGATCTTGATTTTGATTTTGACACCCTTGATATAGTTGATTTGGTTTTTGTTCAAGCATATTTGGAATGTATACCTATGGTGTTTGTATGGGATCATGGACAAATTGATTTTGAACAATGTTGCAATTTGGGATGATGTTTATATTTTGCATTATAGGTTGACATGGAACATTGTTGTGGTTGGGAAACACATTTCTTTGATTTGGATAACTTTAATTTTGCATGGTGTTACCTTGACTTGGATCAGTACATGGAGTTGTTAACATATTATTGGATTTTGAACAACATTGGTGTGATTGGAAAACATATCTATCCCAATGTTTACCAAGTGTGGATTTGAAATGTTCATTTTGGGTAAACTTGTACTTGGTATATTCAAATTTGGCATATATGGATTTAGTGGGATAATGTTGTTTTGTTGAAGACTCATGCATTGATTGTTTGATTGATAGATTTTTAGGTTTGGAATTTTATTTAAATCTACCATAGGGAAAGGTATTCCAAAATTTAGATGGGGCATACTCACATTTTTTGTACCATTGAGGTTTTTAGGAGATAATTATACCATGTATGGATTGTATAAATTTGAATTTTTATAATCAATTGGAATTGTAAGGATTTGATAGTTTGGTTGATTTAGACCACTCATGATGTATGAATCAAGTTTATATTCCATGTTTTTATTTGATCTTGTTGCAAAAGTGAACCTCTAAGGTGTTTAGGATGAATGCTGAGATGAAGGATGAAAGGGGTGAATGATATGGGTAATGAGCCTTTAGTAACTTTGGAGGACTTTGGATCAATGCTAGAATTTAGGATTTAGGATTTTTGATTTGATTTGGATTTTGGATAATGAACCCACAAACCCCAAGATGTTGGATGTTATCTTGGCATAAATTTTTCCACAAGGTGATAATTTAACTAAGTATATTAAGAAGGATTCATCTACACATAATTATTCAAACAAGATGATTTTTGATTTGTTTTAAAGGATTTGCCAAAATTCTAGCATGAAGGATTTTTCGAAGATTCTAAGAATTGTTTGTGAAATGGGATTTGATTGATGTTTGAGATGGATGCAATGATTGGTCTTTTTTATCCTAAATGAACCTAAGAGGGACTTGTTTACAAGAAAAGGTTTTGAAGAACATGCTTTTCCCTAAGAGTATTTCAAACTAAAAGATCAATTTTTGCTCAAAAGACCATAAGACAAAATATAAACAAGAACATGTGTGGGGTTCAATTGATTTCATATTGATTAATGAATTTATTTTACCACATCCAATGTCTTGCTTAAGTTTCAAATTGAATGTCTATGTCTTAACTCCTTTTCATCCCACAAGGTCCATTATGTGGAAATCGAGGAAATTAAGGCAATAGTTTCCTAATGTTGACTTTAATAAGAGAACATTGTGATGTAAATCCAAATACTTAGAATCCTCTAAGGAAAAAATCCCTAGGGAAAGCAAGAGCACTTGGATTTTTCAAAGGTGTTTGCTCCTCCTAAAGGGTTTGAAATTTTGAGGATTTGGTGAATGTTTTTTTTCAAGTGTTTTAGATCCAAGCAAAGTGTTTTGATTTTGAAATGATGCACAACCCTAGGATGAAAAGAGATAATATTTGTTGAATTTTCACTTGGATAAATCTAGTTGTGCTTATTCAAAGTGGATGATTAGAAGCTTGACCACACTGGCTCCCCTCCATGACACACACTTCTTAGGTCAGCCAAGATTCAGTTCTCATGAATATCCCATGATGAGCTTTTCATCTCTACTTTGAATCACAAATACATGGGATGGCTTCAGAATGACCATTCTTGCACCAAAAAATAGATAGGGATTTGGCTTACTATAAAAAAGGTTCTATTATAGGCATTCCATTCATGGGGGATCATCCATATGGAAATAGACCATTTCTACCCTTCTTGTCAGAACAATCCTCATGATACATGAACTTTTTTCAAGTATCCACACTTATATATTGGGTGGAAGTCACTTGTTTTAGTGTGTTTTCAGTTGGGTCATTCCATAGGAGTGAGTAATTTTTTTGACCAAGGAATGACCTCTAAAGGTGAAAAATAGCGAGCAAGCACATTCGTAGTTCAATCAATCTTTATTTGCATGAACAAAGAGAGAAAACACATGATATACCTAAATCACACTAGCAAAATTTGTTCAATTTTAAAATGCCCAAATTGAACTGGGGAGGAAATTTTTTATACAACTTAATATCACTAAAAGACTTTTGATTCTCAAGATCGCTATAAAGCTTGAGAGAAGTGCATACATCTTTTAAATGATATTAATTTGCAAAAGAGATTACAAATCACAAAGGACACATGTTCATTTTAAACCTCAAAAGCAATAATGGATTCTTTTTAATAGCACCAAGATGAAGTGTGAAGTTTTCTTGTTTAATTGTTAAATCCAAAACCAACTCTAGTAAGTTCCTAAGGTTATTTTTAACCATTTTCTTGTTCTTTTTAAAACCCAAATGAAAATTATTTTGAGTCCTAAAAAATTGAAGATAACAATGTCCTTAAAATGGGATTATAATTGCTCCCAAAGTGTTTAAAAACACTTGTTACAATCATGTGATAATGCGATAGAATGTCTTCTCTTTATTTCCTACTTCTTTGTCACCAAAAACCTTCAATCAATGCTCAAAATGTTAGATGATATCAAGAAACAAGATCTTAAGGTTAGATAAATGATTAAGCATAGAAACCCTAAAACTTAGACCAAGTTTCATTGTGATTTGACATTAGGTGAAAATTTGAAAAATTTAACTCTATGAAAGTTGAAAAAAACCTACACCATTAGATATCTTATTAAATTCTACCCCATTTCAAAAAACAAAGCTTCAAAAAAGACCTTTGTATGATCGAGATATGAGCATTTTAAGATTGACTATATAAAAAAAAACAAAGAGAATATGTGCTAAAAGATGCCATGTATGCACTAAAATAGAGCTAAAATGTGCTATAAGATGCCACATATGCACTAAAACAGAGCCTGAATGTGCTATAAGATGCCACATATGTGCTAAAATAGAGCCTGGATGTGCTATAAGATGCCATGTATGCATTAAAACAAAGCCTGGATGCACTAAAATAGGGGTCAAATGTGTTGAAACAAAGGTCGAATGCACCAAAATGAGGGTCAAATTCACTGAAACAGGTGTCAAATATGTCGAAATAGAAGTTGAATGCACCGAAATGAGGGTTAAATGCACCAAAACGGACAATGGATGCGCTACTTTAGACTTCACAGATGGACCTGCTGACGAAACCTGCAAAAAATGTTTAAAACGAGGCTAGGCCCCACGGTGGGCACTAAAATGTGAGCACAAAACCTACACAAGCTAAAAATTGATCAACAAAGAAATGTTAAATATGTTAGAAAAACAAATCTAATGCTCCCTATGAAATTATTTGGAGAAACAAAGTTGAAAACATGAAAATAAAGCATGAACACAACATGAAATCAACTAAGCTAACCAAAAATCAATCCCATAGGGGGATTGTTGGTTCTTTTATGTGGAAAGAAGCCCTTTCCCAATCCATTGATAAGCTTGGTGATGAAGTAGTGATGAACAAAGTATGAAATTGCCTATAATCTAGTTAATTACTTGCTAAAATGGATGCAAAAGATAAAGTCTTGTGAACTCAAATGGCTATAGTGATTATGCTCTTAGTTGTTGGATCCTAAATCAATAGAGAAGACCTCTATCTATAATGAAAAAGCTTGGAAGAATGAAGAATATGATGAATGTGGGATAAAAGAAAGGACCAATGCAAATGTGCCACTTGTCAACATGTTAGTGGAGGAGGAATGAGCACATTTTGGTGAATGTGCAAATAAATGCAATTAGGTGGGAATTGGAAATTTGAAATTTTTCTTGTGGAAGAGGATGTGGAAGAAGAGTTAATGCCACTTGGCTCAAGAAAAGGACATGTAAGAGGCTTAAATGCCATTTTTGGAGGACAAGTCCTTTTAGGAGGAAGATTTCAAATTGGAAGAATATTCCAACAAGATGCCCTTTTGAATGATAATAGAGGAATTTATAAATCAATTAAATTGATTTACTTGTGCAAGTTACAAAATCTAGAGGATTTGATGGATTAGAGTTATAGTTAATTAGGATTTAATTAACTTAGGTGGAAATTAGTTGATTTGACATTTTGACTTAGATTTTTGGATTTATTTAAATCAAAATGAGAGGAATTGTATTTAATTAAATAGAGTTTGATTTATTTAATTAAAAGGGATGATATTAGATTTAATCAAGTAAGGGTGATTTATTTAATCAAAAAGAGGAAATATTAGGATTAATTAAATAAAATGATTTATTTACTTAAAAGAAGATGATGATTTAATGAAATAAAATGATTTATTTAGTTAAAAGAGGAATTATAGTGAATTAATTAAATAAGAAATATTTAATTAACTTGTTAGTAAAGAAGTGATTCACGAAGAAATGATGTTAGTGGATCAGGATCGAGTCCATGATATCAAACAAGATAATTTGAACATCTACATATAGAATACTAATTCACCTCCCTTTTAGTATATTGGATAATCAACAATTGGTATCAGATCCTGGTTCCTTTGAAGAAGTCTAAAAACTTGAAAAAGGTCTCAAAGTTTGAATACATGGAATATAAAAGATTCCTTTTTCCTCTAGAAGAGATCTCTACTAAGCATACAAAAGAAAATGAAGATTTAAAGGTTAGAATAAAAGAATGTGAGAGAATTAAGAAGCTAAAAGAAAATTATTGTAAAATTAGTAATCAATTAAAGAAGGCCCATATGATGGTATCACCAGACTACTAGAACTACTGGAAGAGGAGAGAAAAATTGAAGACTATCAAAAATAAATTCAAAGAAGATGGATGAATGTACACAGCTTGAGCAAGAAATGGTAATTTTGAAATTAGACTTGGAAAAGGAAAAAGGACATGAGGATAAATTCAAGCCAAGCATTGCAGTGCTTGATGAGTTGATTACTTCTCAAAAAACCAATTTGGATAAAAGTGGTTTAGTCTTTGAAGAAGGACAAAGTTCAAAGGTGAATCAACCCCCTGACATGAAGCCTCAATGTAATGGAGGAAAATTCAAGGATCTAAGAATAAATACTAGGACTCTTACAGAAAACCTAATGTGTAAAGGTACTTATCTTTCAATTGTGTATGTTATTCCTACAATAGATTTGGACATAGGGAAAAACATTGAAAAAGTAGAATGAATGATACTTCACAATTCTCTAGTCAATACTTTTAATGCAAGAGAATTGAATGCAAAATCAAAGAATGAAAAACTCAAAAGTTGAATACAATTATTTATCCATTAAATGGGTATTGTTATTACTATAATTCATTTGGACATAAGGCTAGCTAGTACAAATGTAGATTGAATGAAGAAAAATTTAGATTGAAGGATGTTGTTTTCTATAATTGCAAAAATTTGGAACACTTTTCTAGAGATCATAGAAGTAGAATTATGAGGAGTAACAATCTAGTAAAGGGATATGAACCAATCATGGATCTAGAAGAATATAGAAAGGAAATGAAAAGAATTTGGAGAAGGGAAGGAGAATCTAAGCAAGGAAAATCAACATCATCAATTTTTCTTGTGCCACTCTCTGGTACAGATACTCTTATCAAAAATTAATCCAGGCAATGCCTAAGGGGGAGCAATAATAAAAAAAATTAGTAAACCCCTTATTGATATATGATGTCATATCATGATAGAATTGCGTTTAATAAGGTTACACATTCAAGATCTCATGCGAAAAGAATTTTTAGAAACACATGTGTGAAGAATGAAGTTCGTACAATTTGAAAGGATGGAAGTGTACTTGAATTTTGTAGAAGCATTTAGAATGAAAGAAATAAATTTAGAAAAGTTAATGAAAATGCATTCAACAAAAATCATTTGTGAAAAAGGAGAAGCATGCAGAGGAATCTTGAAGAAACCAAATCAATTACATACCACAGAGTTTTAGAATTTAGTTTTTGTGGGAAAGAAAGAGGAAATAAAAGAAGAGAAAGTGGGCTCAAAGCATGCTCGAGAATTTGAACATCAAACCTTGTTATTTGTTTATAAAATTACATGGGTATTTTTCTTAAACAATTTCCTAGAATATTTCAATTTTATGCAATGGGAAATTCAAAGGTAGTGAATGTGTCAAACAAATTGCAAATAAAATTAAGGAAGTATACTCTAAAAAAAATTTCAAAAGAATTGGTGGGTGAATTTTCTAGCATTTCTCTTAGAGTATTACCTATTGAAGACATTTATGCATATATTTAAAGAAAAATTGAGGAAATGTCACCAGTTCGATTAAGTATTTTGTGGAAGAAAATTCCGATTCATATAAAATATTAGTTCAAAAGAAACTAGATGTATGGTGGAAATTCTCATTATTTGTGTTAGAGTAATACGTTATTATACTTAATTAATTTAATCATATTGGTTAATTAATTAAGTCACTTATTCCTTTAGGTTGCTTAAGCTAAACTTAGGCACATTAATAATTATTTATTAATTATTAAGTGTGCACACTAGGGTTTCCTATTTTTAGGTTTTCTTGATCTCCTCATAAGGATTGATCACATTGTAATTATCAAATCATTTAATAATATTATTCTAGTTTTAGCTTGCACATATTTTCTCTGAGGGTTTACAGAACATCTGCTGTTGGTTGTTCTGAATATCTGTTGCATGTGATAGGTGATTGCATGCAGGTGATTCTTAGGGACTGTGAGGTTGAGATTTATCAACTTCTACATGGTATTAGAGCTCCAGACCTATGGCTACCTATTCGTGACTTGAAGATATTCTCTCACAACGTCTTTTTCTCTGCAAGGGTTTCAAGCCAAGCTCATCTTTTGTGCATTTGTGGGTAGGCATTTTTTCTATGCATATTTGGCAAAAATTGACGTCGCCACCGTGCTCAGGACGCTCAAAAACCCTAGAAGCACCTTTCATTTCATCAATTTTGGACATGTTGAAAAAAAAGGCAAAAAAGAAATTTCTAGCGAGGCCGTACGGCCTCCCAGCATGCGGTTCGACACAATTTTTTGCTAAAATCAAGAATTTTGTTTTTTTAAAAAGCAAACTGCATAGAAGTTTTTGTGCAACCAATTGAAAAGTAACCCGCCGCCCCCTCACCACCAAGCAGCCACTGCTGCACCACCGGGGGACCACCTGGCCTGATGGCGCCACCTAGACCATCGCTCACAACCGTCCAGCCCTTGCGAGCTTAAGGCCTCAGCAACGGGTCACGTGGGTGACCAGGCCCCACATGCCTAGCCCTCGCCAGACTCCCAACCCTGTGTGATGGTCATGTGGGTGACCAGGAGTTTCGGGTTTAGCCCTTAGCTGGCAGCCCCCCAGTCGCCATACGACTAGGGGCTGATTTTTTTTAGCCCCTGAGGGCTCTTGGAGGCCATCTTGGACAATTTGGAGCATTTTTCACGGAATCAGGCGTATTTTTTTGTACGATCTCCATTTTGTGGAAACGAGATATCACTGGAAAGCTGGTTCCAGTGTCGTTCTAGTGGTGCTAGTTATTTTTTTCTAATTTTCCAATTTTGAAGCCTTTTTCACCTGTCAAAGCCAGAAGTTTTTGTTTTTAGTTCAGGAGGCGTAACTTTTGCTTCCGGACTCCTTTTTGCGAAAACAAATAGGTGTCGGAAAGCTGGTTCGGTGCTCTACACAGATCTTAGACCTTTTTTTAGATTTTCTTTATTAGGTATCTGATTTTACTATTTGATCTCAGCCTTCAGTTTTTCAATTATTTTTTTGAGATCAACGAGCATTGTTTTTTATTTAAGAGAATATATTGTTATTTTCTCTCATGGATACACATAATATTGCACCCCTTACTCCATTCAACTATTTTGTTTGGAAAAAACAAACGGAGATTCACTTTAAACACAAAGGGTTGTACGAGGTAACCATGGGTACAAAAATTGAACCTATAGGTGCTGCTGAAAAGAGAAAGTGGTTTAATAAGTGTGATGAAGCTTATGGTACATTATTTCTATCTCTTTCTTCTGACCTTCTTTTTCACATTGAGTCTTGCACTGCACCCCATGAGGTTTGGACTACTTTACAGTCTTTGTTTGGGAAGTAGGATACTATGAGAGGGTTTCAGTTAGAGAATGAGCTTATTGGCTTAAATCCTAGGGATTTTGACAGCATCTAGGAGTTTTTCACCAAACTCAAGTCTCTTAGATTGCAGTTGTCACAGTGTGGTGTACAAAAGCAAGACTCTCAGTTGATGTTTTCCTTTCTTTCTAAGCTTGGACCAAATTATTCAGTTTTTGTTTCTACCTTTTATGCTACTAGGGATGCACTTGGTACTAGATTTACTATGCCTTCTTTTGATGATTTTGCATCTTCTCTCACTCAAGAGTAGTCCAAGTTGGACAATATGGGCAAATTGAAGCCATCTTCATCACAAGAACTTATTACATCATAGGAGCCCAGAGATCAAAAGGCTTCTACAAGAAAAGGAAAGAAACAAAAACAAAAGGATTCTAAATCTTATGAGTAGCAAAAGGAGTCCTCAGATTCATCATCCTCTTCTATGGGTAAATCATTTAGGAAGGAGAAGGTCCCATGTGCATATTGCAAGAGAGAAGGACATGCAAAACATAATTGCTACAACAAGGACATTGATGAGCTGAAGAATCTTCTTCAAAAACATCAGACTGATTTACCTTCTAGGATGTCTGCATCATCTCCTTCCCCTCCTTCTTCTTTAGTATAGCATGATAGGGGCACATCTGGTTTACATACCTCATCAGATATGAAGGGACATTCTCTTTGTGCTTCTTTGAGTCTTAGATTCAGGAGCATCTCATCATATGGCTTCTACATAGTCTATGTTCACTTCCTTTGAGTCTCACACTATGTATCCTATTTTGATGGGAAACAATACTTACATGAGTGTTGTAGGGAATGGGTCTATTAGTTTTGGGGACAACACTTTTCAGGATGTCTTATGTGTTCCTCATTTGATGAACAACCTTCTTTCTATATATCAGATCACACATGGAAGCAATGGGAGGTATATGGAGTTCACACCTGATTCGGTTATCATCAAAAACTTGGATAGTAGAGAATTTATTGATACTCAGGTGGTGGATCACTCATCTCGGTTGTATTCCTTTACAAATTTTTCTAGTGATGATGCTTCTATTCCTACAATTGTTCATCAGTCTTCTAGTGTGAATCATCATTCAGAGGAGACATTTGGCTACTTGAACATTGGATTTCTCACTTCAGATCCTGATCTTGAGCCATCCATTCCATCTCCTTCACCTACTATTGTAGTTGTTGACACTTGTATGACTCCAGATGTGGGTTCTTCCATTTCAGTGCAGCAGGATCCAGTTGATCATCCATCTTTAGAGGTTCCTATTCAGTCTTCACCCACTTTGACTTCTTCATTTTTTGAGGTCACACCTGCTTCTATGGAGACATCATGGGATACACCTACTTCACCTTTAGAGATTTCTTGCATTCGACCTCTTCCCTCTCACTTCTTTCAGGAGATGCAGTTTCTTCAGTTCTTTTGGGGCTACTTCATTTTGGGGGGGATCTGCGGTCTCTTTCTTCCTCTCTTCCGAGGGGGTTCTTTCATGTATCTTTGTGATGGATGGTGTCCTTGGGGGATCTTATGGAGTCCTCCATCTTTCATCACTTAGTTTCTCTTTGCATTCTATTTTGGGGAGGATTTTTGTTCCCACTAGGTTTTCTCCTATACCCCGGTTAGTTTAGTTTGCATTGCATTTGTACTTGGGTACCTGATCAAGCCTAGTTGTCGAGACTCATATTTTCTTTCATGCATCTTTTCTCTAGTGTTTTAGCTACTCCCTAAGTTCATCTTAAGGGGGGGTGTTAGAGTAATAAGTTATTATACTTAATTAATTTAATCATATTGGTTAATTATTTAAGTCACTTATTCCTTTAGGTTGCTTAATCTAAACTTAGGCACATTAATAATTATTTATTAATTAATAAGTGTGCAAACTAGGTTTTCCTATTTTTAGGTTTTCTTGATCTCCTCATAAGGATTGATCACATTGTAATTATCAGATCATTCAATAATATTATTCTAGTTTTAGCTTGCACATATTTGCTCTGAGGGTTTACATAACATTTCTTGTTGGTTGTTATGAATATCTGTTGCATGTGATAGGTGATTTTAGGTAGGTGATTCTTGGGGATTGTGAGGTTGAGATTTATCAACTTCTATAGTTTTAATTCGATAAGAAGTACATACAAATGACATTAAGGAGGATTCATGGTGAATCTATTTGCATTAATGAAACACACTTAATAACTAGAGAATCTATAAGAGATGTGGTTGGTTTGTGTTTCTCTGGACCAATTTTGAGATGGAAGACTATCAATGATCAAGAGATAATAGAGATCAGTGCAACCCTTGAAGGAAGAAAGCTCGTTTTAAGTATAACTGAAGATTCCGTTATCAATATGCTGCAATGATTATTGGACACAAAAATTTCTTACCAAGAAATGAATATATAGTTTCAACTATTTTTGGATACATTGCATTTGATATGGTTAAGAATGGTACCAATTATGATCTTTGTGAGTTTTTATCACTGCATCTATTGAAGAATTTGAAATAAATAAAAAATAATAAGAAAAATACATTCTAGTACAGTACTTTAAAAAATTTATTACTCATTTACTTTATGAAAGAGTTACTGGTAATTTGAAGGATAGAATGGACAAACATAGAACCAATAGATAACCAAATTAGGAATATCATGATAAATTTTGGTGGTTTAGATGCTAAAGAAACTTCTCTTGTAGCTTTCTTTAGAACATTTTAGATGAGAATGAATAAAAAACAAGAGTTCTAGAAAATATGGTCGAAAATGTTGAAGTGCATAAGAAAACTAAGAGGGGGGGTGAATCAATTGTACCAAATTAATTTTACTTCTAACCTTAATCAATTCCACTTTAACTTTATCTATTATTAAGTATAAACATAAAATGCACATAATAAAAAGTAAACACCAGAGACACCGGATTTACGTGGAAAACCCAATGAGGGGAAAACGATGATGAGGATTAAATTAGAATATAATAGTAATGCAATACCAGACACAAAGGCTCACTGCTAGAGGGCTCATTTCCCATAAAGGACTCATTGTCCAGATACAATGACTCATTACCTATAGATAGGGCTCTTTGTCTAGAAAGAGGCTCACTGTTGGTATGTGGTGACGAATCATGTATCCTCACCAAAAAAAAGGAAAAAAAATGATTTGTAGAACCCTAATTTTAGGAAGCTTCTAAAATCTTGTTATAATTGGTAGGGATGGGGAGTTTTAGCATGGCATTATTCACGAGATTCTAATATTTTTTCAGTTGGTAATAAAATCATTGGATGGCTATGGTTTTGTGGATGTAGCCCGGATTGGGCGAACCACATTAAGTTCTTTGTGTTGTCTTGTTTCTGCTATAATTTTTTGTGTGTTTTATTTCTTTATTTTATTTATCAAATTCACATTTAACATGTTAGATATCTTCCTTCTAACCCTAACAATCACTACCTATAATCAAAGAAAGATAATATAAAATCCACCACACAAGGATCCACACATTCACAATTTGATGAAAGGATTGGAGACACCATCAACTCACTACTTTCAAGAATCTAACACATCAAAGTACTATTTCCTTGATACACTTTTGCACACTCTAATTTTCACACCTTTTTCACATACACTTCACACACTCTTGCAATTTGAAACATATTTAATTATATTTATATCATCTTCAACCTTAGAAACTTTCTCCAAGGTCAGCTTACATATCCTTTATTTTACAAATTCAAATTAGGTTGGCTACTCAACATTCTAGCAATGGAGAAGAATGAGAGAGGACCAATTACAAATTTAATTAGGACCCAAATAACATTTTGGATCAATCACACACTTCCTTGATTGATGCATGTTCTTCAAGTAACATGTAAACACTAGGTCATCCAAACCTAATGAAAACACCAATGATCATTGAAGTATGCACATCCACAACAAAATGATGACACGTGGATCACACAACATGCTTCACCAGACACTAGAATACCTCTTAGAAACCTTCAGATACATCCACAACATCTGCAATAATCTTAAAACATAGAACATTCTTCAACAGTCCAATCAGACTATGCATTTACACATAATAGCTCTAGAACAAGCCTTTCAGAGCACCAAACCACAAGTGCATTTTCTAGAACACAGAGAACATAAATATTAACCTTCTTCTAGATCTGCAAGATCTGAAACAAACCACTAGAATACTATGGAGTAAAGACATATCTCCCGGTGCATAGACAAAGAGTTCTTCCAAACCAGTTCAAACACTAGTGAACACATCTTTCACTCTCCATCAACCCAAAAGCTAAAAATTAGGATATATTATCCATTGAAGCCAATAAAAAATACTATAGATTCGAACAAACATAGGATTGACGTAGAAGAAATACAAAGAACATTACCAAAGCACACTCAGAACACAAACACAACACTATCTTCATTATTTACTAATTTTCTCAAAAGCACTTGACATCTACACATTTGCAACACCATAAATATAGCTCCATGTACTCTCAACACTTCTATAGTATCTCAACTATATGTGAACCACCTACAATCACTCTGAACTATGTTGCCATCAATTACAACATTAATGACAACACCATCAAACATGTCCATACTTGCAAAAATCTCCCCCTTTGTCATTGATGGCAACACATGATGTGAAAAACCATAAATGACATTATACACACTCGCTTGCATCTTCTTCCCTTTCTTTTTAAGATTAGATAGCCTGCACAAGTATTTCTACACTCTCTTCTCCTCACAACATGACATGTTCTCCATATATAACTATGATTTTTCACATGATTCACTCCCCCCCTTTGAAATCAATGGCAAGGAAAAGTTTTTCATGAAAATTATGCAAATAAATATTTGATCACTCCCCCTTAGGAGTGCACCCACATATCATACTACAAAAATGATACTCTCTACTCCCCATGAGGAGTAGACCTCAATAATCAATCTATATTAATGAATAATTTGTAGATCCACTAGGCTGATGCACCTACATGTGCACCTAGTTTAAGGAAGGAGGGGAAGTAACCCATAAATTCCCCCTCAGATACTCAAAAGTATCCTTCATAAGAGCCTTAGTGAATATATCAACAATTTTTTCTTTAGTAGACAAATATTCAAGTCTAACTTCATTTTCTAGTACCTTCTCCCTCAAGAAATGATACCTAATAGATATATGTGTTGTCCTAGAATGCATGACCGGATTCTTTGATATAGAATTCCACTTCTATTGTAACAAAAGATAGGGATGTGCTCATCACATATCACACCTATCTCCTTCAATTTTTGCTTCATCAAAAGTCGGTATGTGTACAGTAGGATGTTGCTGCAATATACTTAGCTTCTACAGTGGACAAAGAAACTGAATCTTGTTTCTTGCTTAGCCATGAGACCAATCTTCCTCCAAGAAAGAATGCACCACCACTTGTACTCTTCAGGTCATCTACAAAACCAACCCAATCTGCATTAGTGTAGGTATTCAATGTACAATTAGTATCCTTAGGATACCATAGACCATAATCCAAAGTGCCTTTAAGATATATGAGTATACTCTTCAGATTTGTAACATGTGTCTCTTTAGGTTTTGCTTGAAATCTAACAATCAAACATACTGCATGCATGATATCCAATCTAGTACCATTAAGATATAGCAATCTAATAATCATAGATCTATACATGCTCTAATCAACTTTAGAATATTCATCGTCCTTCTTAGTTTACATCTAGTTACCATAGGGGTACAAACCGGTTTGGAATCATCCATTCCAAACTTTTTCAGCAATTCTTTAACATACTTAGATTGTGAAATGAATATTTCCTTATTAGTTTGATTCACTTGAAGTCCAAGGAAGAAATTCAATTCACCAATCATAGACATCTCAAACTCTTTTTGCATCTCTTCTACAAATTTCTTGCACATAACTTTGTTTCCTTGAAAGATAATATCATCAAAATACACCACAACTATCAACATTCTATTACTTTAAACTTTCAAAATAGAAATTCCTATTCTTGGAGCCTTTTTGAACCCTTGTTGTGTCAAATATTTGTCCAACCTTGGATACCATGCTCTAGGAGCCTGTTTAAGTCCATATAGTGCCTTTTTCAAATTTTAGAACATGTCCTATTTGTCTGATAACGGAAATCCTTTCGGTTGTTCCATGTACACCTCTTCTTCCAATTCTCCATTCAAGAATGCAGACTTAACATCCATTTGGTACACTTTGAAATATTTACAAGCAAAAAATGAAGAAAACATCTGAATGGCCTCCATTCTTGTGACCAAGGAAAATGTCTCTTCAAAATCTATTCCTTTAACCTATGAATAACCTTTAGATACCAGTATTTCTTTATTTCTTACCACTTCACCATCTTCATTCAACTTATTCCTGAACACCCATTTTGAACCAATTACATTCTTGTTCACTGGTCTAGGAACCAGTTCCCGTGTCTGATTCTTCTCTATTTTTTGTAATAATTCTTTCATTTCTCTAACAAAAATCTCATCTTTGCATGCCTCACTCACAGTCTTAGGTTCTATCTTAGAAAGTAAACACAAATTTACCACAACCACTTTGCTTCTTGTCTTTACACCTTCACTTATGTCTCTTATTATATATTCCTCCAGATGATTCTTCTGTACATATTTAGGAGTCTTAGGACTAGTTCTGGAGTCTCCTCTTCATCACTTTGTTCTTCCTCTTCCTTTTCGTCTTCTTGTATTTTTTTGTAGATAGGATCATTTGGTTCAACTTCACTTATTTCCACAAGCCTATGCATAGCTTCATCAACTTTTACCTTTACACTTTCAACTACTTTCCTTAGTATTTTATTGAAGCATATATATGCTTTATTATTAGCTAAATATCCAATAAAAATACCTTCATCACATCTTGCATCAAAATTTTAGAGGTTCTCATCATCTCTTTTAATGTAACATCTACTTCCAAAAAAATTAAATTACTTAACAGTGGGATTCTCACCAATCCATAAATCAAAAGGAGTCTTTGTGTTGTTACCTTTGATCTTAACTTTGTTAAGAATGTAAACAACAGTGTAGATTTCTTCTCTCTAATATACATCAAGAACATTTACCTCTTTCATCATAGTCCTTGAAGCCTCTTTAATAGTTTAGTTCTTTCTTTCCACAACTCTATTCTATTGAGGGGTTCTAGGAGTAAAATAATGTCTCTTTATACCATGCTCTTAGTAAAATGCATTAAAATCTCCAGAAGTGATATCTTTTCCTCTATCAAACCTCAAACATTTGATTCTCGGGTTTACTTCATTCTCTACTCTTGCTTTGAACAGTTTGAATCTATCTAGAGATTGATCTTTATCTCTAAGAAAACCAACCCATGCCATTCTAGAGTAATCATCAATCAAAATCATAAAATACTTGTCACCATTAAGGTTTCCTATTCTTGTGGGACCACAGAGGTCTGGATGAATCAATTCCAACATTCTGGTAGATGATTGTTCTTTTCCTTTAAAACTGCATCTTGTTTTTTTCTCGACTGACAACTTTTGCAAAAAAAAATTGTAGGATTTGTGATTCTAGGAAGATCCCTAACAACTTCTCTTGAATTGATCCTGATTATATTGTCAAAGTTTACATTTCCCATCCTTTGGTGCCACAAAAAACTTTCATTAATTTGAGAAACAAAGCATGGACCATCACCACTCTTAAGTTGATAGATGTTTCCATGAGTTATTCTTCCTGTTGCTACCACAGTTTTAGACCCTTTTATGATCTCATAGGTGTTATCCTGAAATACAAGCTTAAATATTTTGCTACACATTTTTCCAACACTCAAAAGATTATTCCTTAAGCCCTTAACTTAACAGACATCATCAGTATTATGTTTTCCATCAAGAATAATTGTTCCTTTTCCAACAATCTTAGCACCAAAATCATCTCCAAACATAACTAATCCTCCATCATACTTTTCAAGTTTAGTGAAATTACTTTTGTCTCGAGTCATATTATTTGAACATCCACTATCAATTACCCAATAGTCTTCATCTTTTCTAGCATGAAAAGTAGTAACCAAAGTACCTTCCATCTCATCCTTCTTGTTCTTCGAACAGTATTCCCTTGCACATCTTCCATGGTTATCAAATACAAATTTATTTTCTAAGGCTACAAACAAGCATTCATCTTTATCATACTCAAAATCAGACTCATCATAAAAAATTGTAGCATCTTCTCTAACATAATACAATTTCTTCAACTTTCTATCCTTTTTGTCTTTATAAATATTATCTTTGTTCTTCTTGCATGTAGCTCTATTTGGACATCTTGAAGCATAGTGAAAAATATTTCCACAAATAAAACATTTAAAAGGTAACATACCTTTTTACTTATCGACACCTTCTTTAATTTCCTTCTAATTTTTTCTTCCAAATCTTATGAACCATCACTATCTGAGTTATCTTCTATCTTAGTTGCTTTGAAGGTAGTTTCAGATTTCTCCTTTTCTCTTCCAAACTTCCTCATCTCAAATGGAGTCAAGGTGCCAAATAGTTTATCTTTAGTAAATTTCTTTGGATCATATGATTCTTCAATAGTAGAGACCTTGTCACTGTGATTCTCCAATAGTGTCATCAAGATCTTCTCTATTACATCTTCATCTTTCATGGTACCACTTTGTTTTTTTATTTCATTTGTAACAAGTTTAACTCTTTGATAGTATCTTGCAATGTCTTCACCTTCTTCCATTCTCAAGTTCTCAAATCTATTTTTTGTTGTTAGCTTCCTTGATAATTTGACTCTATCATTTCCTTCATATATATCTTTCAAATTTTCCCATACTTCATAAGTAGTGCCTAAAGAAATAAATTTTGTTGTTCAGTTTTAGATAGAGAACTGAAGATAGCATACCTTGATGTTTCATTCTCTTCATAGGAAGAAATCCCATTTGCAAAAGAAGGACCACCAGTTGGTTCAACATATTTTGTCTCAAAAAATTTCTTAAGTCTTGAAACCAAGAGAGATTAGGTAACCTCTCATCTGCACTTTCCAGTAATTGTAGTCAACTCCATCAAATATAGGGATTTGCAACTTGTGCGTCATCTAATCTACCTCAAGTAGTTAAGGTCTACTCCAAGGAACCAAAGCTCTGATACCAATTGTTGAAGTGCACAAGACTATTGAGAGGGGGGGTGAATCAGTTATACCAAATTACTTTTACTTCTAACCTTAATCAATTCCAATTTAACTTAATTTTGTATTGACTATAAACATGAAATGCAAATAACATAAAAAAACACCAGAGCCACCATATTTACATGGAAAACCCAATAAGGGAAAAACAACAATGAGGATTAAGTTACAATATAATAGTAATGCAATACTGAATACAAAGCTCATTGCCAGAGGTATCACTACCCGGAAAAGACTCACTATCTAGATAAAGAGGGTTGTTGCCTATAGATAGGACTCACTATCCAAAAGGAGGCTCTGTACCTAAAATCAAAGAAAGACAATAGAAAATCCACCACACAGGTTTCCACACATTCACATCTTGATCAAAGGATTGCAGAAACCATAAACTCACTACTTTCAGGAATCTAACACATCAATGTACTGTTGTGTTGATACACTTTCACACACTCTACTTTTCACACTTGTTTTGCACACACTTCACACACTTGCAATTTGCAACAACTTGACTTGCATTTATACCATCTTCAACCTTAGAAAATTTATCCAATGTCTTCTTACATATCCTTTATTTTACAAATTCAAATTAGGCCAGCTACTCAAAATTCCTACAGTGGATAAGAATAAGAGAGGACCAATTACATATTTAATTAGGACCCAAACAAGATTCTAGATTAATCACATGCTTCCTTGATCAATTCATATTATTCATGTAACGTGTAAACACCAGGTTGACCAAACCTAATGAAAACACCAATGATCTTTGAAGTACGTGTATCCAAAACAAGATGATGACATGTGGATCACACAACACACTTCACCAGACATTGGAAAATCTCTTAGAAACCTTCAAATACATCCACAAGAATTGCAACAATATTTATGCATAGAACATTCTTCAACAGTCCAACTGGACCGTGCAGTCACACACAGTAGCTCTGGAACAAGCCTTCTGGAGCACCAAACCAAAAGTGCATTTGCGAGAACATAGAGAACATAAATATTAACCTTCTTTTAGATCTGCAAGATTTAAAGAAAACCACCATAATATTATGGAGTAGAGACATCTCTCCCAGTCCACAGACAAACAGTTCTACCAAACCGGTTCACACATTGGTGAACACATCTTTCACTCTCCATCAACCCAAAAACTAAAACTCAAGATATATTATCCATTAAATCCCATAAACAATACTATATATCTACACAAAGATAGGATCGACACAAAAGAAATAAAGAGCACATTACCAGAGCACACTCAAAACAAACACACAAAACTATCTTTATTATTTATAAATCTTCTCAAATGCACTTGAAATCTACACATGTCCAACACCATAAATATATCTCCATTTACTCTCAACACTTCTACAATATCTCAACTATATATATACCACCTGCAATCACTTTGAACTTTGTTGAAATTAATGATAACATTAATGACAACACCATCAAACATGTCCATACTTGCAATAGAAAAATACTTTGAAAACATTAATTTTTGAGTCTCTACAAATTTTAATTATATGGAAGGAATTGAATCTAGTAATTTTTGGATTTTTGAATTGAATTATGAAGTAACTAAGGTAAGAACTTGTTTTCTACTTTTTATGCTTCGTCACCAAAAAAGGAAAAAACCAACTTTGTAGAACCCTAATTTCTAGAAGCTTCGAAAAGATTGTTATAAGTGGTTGGGATGGGGTGTTGTAGTATGGTTTTATTCATGATATTGTAATATGTTTTGCATTAGATAATTAAATAATTTTATGGTTGCAATTTCTTGGATGTAGCCTAGATTGGGTGAGCCACATTAAATTCTTTGTGTTGTCTTGTTTCTACTATAATTTTTGTGTGCTTTATTTCTCTTTTTTATTGATCAAATCTAGATTTGACTATTTAGATATCTGCCTTATAACCCTAACACTCACTACCTAAAATCAAAGAAATATAATAGAAAATCCACCACACAAGGTTCCACACATTTGCAGATTGATCAAAGGATGGCAAACACCACTAGCTCACTACTTTCAAGAATCTAACACATCAAAGTATTGTTGCCTTGATATAGTTTCACACGCTCTGATTTTTGCACTTGTTTCACACACACTTCACACACTTGCATTTATACCATCTTCAACCTTAGAAACTTTCTCCAAGGTCAACTTACACATCCTTTATTTTACAAATTCAAATTAGGTCGGGTATTGAACATTCCCATCGTGGATAAGAATGAGAGAGGACCAATTACATATTTAATTAGGACCCAAATTGTTTTTTGGATCAATCACACACTTGCTTGATTGATGCATGTATTCTTCATGTAATGTGTAGACACCAAGTCAACCAAACCTAATGAAAACATCAATGATCTTTGAAGTACGTGCATCCAAAACAAGATGATGATACATGGATCCAGAAAACACTTCATCAAATACTAGAATACCTCTTAGAAACCTTCAAATACATCTACAACAACTGAAACAATATTTGTACATTGAACATTCTTCATTAGTCCAATCAAACTGTGCTGTCACACACAATAGTTCTTGAACAAGCCATCTGGAGCACCAAACCACAAGCATTTTTTCCAAAACATAGAGAACATCAGTATTAACCTTCTTTTAGATCTGAAAAAAACCACTAGAATAATGTGGAGTAGAGACATCTCTCCCAATCAACAGACAAATAGTTTCTCCAAATCGGTGAACACAACTTTCACTCTCCATCAACCAAGAAGCTAAAACTCATGATATATTATCTATTGAAGCCCATAAACAATACTCCAGATCTGAACAAACATAGGATCAAAATAGAAGAAATGCATAGCACATTACTAGAGCACACTCATAACACACACACAACACTATCTTCATTATTTATTAATTTTCTCAAAATCAATTGACATATGCACATCTGCACATCTGCAACACCATAAATATAGCTCCTTGTACTCCCAAAATTTCTACAGTATCTCAACTATATATGTACCACCTATAATCACTCTAAACTATGTTGACATCAATGACTAAATTAATGATAACTCCATCAAACATGTCCATACTTGCAACAATCTCTCCCTTTGTCATTGATGAAAACACATGATGTGAAAAACCATCAATGACATCATACAAACTCTCTTGCTTCTTCTTCCCTTTATTTTTCAGATTAGATAGACTACACAAGCATTTATGTACTCTCTTCCCCTTGTAGGATGACACTTTCTCTATATATAAATAGGATTTTTCACATGATTCTCTCTCCCCCTTTGACATCAATGGAAAATAAATGTTTTGCATGAAAATTCTTCCATATAAAGCTCTGATCAGTCCCCCTTAGGAGTGCACCCACATCTCATACTACAACAATGATACTCTCTACTCCCCCTATGGAGTAGAACTCAATCATCAGTCTAGATCAATGAATAATTTGTAGATCCATTGAATTGATGCACCTCCATGTGCACCTAGTTTAAGGAAGGAGGGACAGTAACCCCTAAATTCCCCTTGAGATACTCAAAAGTATCTTTCAAAAGAGCTTTAGTGAATATTTTAGAAATCTATTCCTTAGTAGACACATATTCAAGTTTGACTTCATTTTATAGCACCTTCTCCCTCAAGAAATGATACTTGATAGATATATTCTTTGTCCCAAAATGCATCACCAGATTATTTGAAATGTTTATTGCACTTGTATTATCACATAAGATAGGGATAGGCTCATCACACATCACACCTATATCCTTCAACGTTTGCTTCATCCAAAGTAGTTTTTTGTACAATAGGATGTTTCTGCAATATACTCAGCTTCTACAGTGGACAAAGAAATTGAATCCCATTTCTTGCTTAGACATGAGACCAATCTTCCTCCAAGAAAGAATGAACCACCACTTGTACTCTTTTGATCATCTACACAACCAACACAATTTGCATCAGTGTAGGCATTCAATGTGAAATCGGTATCCTTAGGATACCATAGACCATAATCTAGAGTGCCCTTAAAATATTTGAATATACTCTTCACAGTTGTAACATGTGTCGCTATAGGTTCTTCTTGAAATCTGGCAACCAAACATACTGTAGGCATGATATCTAGTCTAGTAGTAGTAAGATACAACAATCTACCAATCATAGATTTCTATATGCTCCAATCAACTTTAGAAGATTCATCATCCTTAGTTTACATTTGGTTACCATAGGGGTACATACCAGTTTGGAATCATCCATTCCAAGCTTCTTCATCAATTCTTTAACATACTTAGGTTATCAAATGAATTTTCCCTTATCAGTTTGATTCACTTGAAGTCCAAGGAAGAAATTCAATTCACCAATCATAGACATCTCAAACTCTTTTTGCATCTCTTTTGAAAATTTCTTGCACATACCTTCATTTCCTCCGAAGATAATATCATCAACATACACCAAAACTGTCAAAATTATATTTCTTTCAACTTTGAAATAGATATTGTTGTTCATTGAGCCTTTCTTGAACCCTTGTTGTGTCAAATATTCGTCTAACCTTGTATACCATGCTCTAGGAGCCTGTTTAAGTCCATATAGTGCCTTTTCGAGTTTGCAGACCATGTATGGTTTTCCTGATAACTTAAATCCATTCGGTTGTTCCATGTACACTTCTTCTTCCAATTCTCCATTCAAGAATGCAGACTTAACATCCATCTGGTACACAATGAAATCTTTATGAGCAAAAAATGCCAAAAACATTTGAATGGCCTCCATTCTTGCCACTAAGGAAATTTTTTCTTTAAAATCTATTCCTTCAACCATGAATAACCTTGTCAAACCAATCTTGCTTTATTTCTTACCACTTTACCATCTTCATTCAGCTTATTCCTGAACACCCATTTTGAACCAATTACATTCTCATTCACTGGACTAGGAACTAGTTCCCATGTTTGATTCTTCTCTATCTGGTACAATTCTTCTTTCATTTCTCTAGCCCAACTCTCATCTTTGCATGCCTCACTCACATTCTTAGGTTTTATCTTAAAAAGTAAACAAAAATTTACCTCAACCACTTTGCTTCTTGTCTTTACACCTTCAGTTATGTGTCCAATTATTTGTTCCTCTAGATGATTATTTTGCACATATTTAGGAGTCTTGGGAGTAGGTTCTAGAGTCTCATCTTCATCACTTTTTTCTTCCTCTTCCTTTTCATCTTCTTGTATTTGTCTGCAGATAGGATCATCTGGTTTAGCTTCACTTATTTCCATAGGCCTATGCATAGCTTCCTCAACTATTTTCCTCAATTTTTTATTCAAGCATCTATATGCTTTGTTGTTAGTTGAATATCCAAGAAAAATGCCTTCATCAGATCTTGCATCAAAAATTCCAAGATTCTCATCATCTCTTTTAATGTAACATTTGATTCCAAACACCTTAAAGTACTTAACAATAGGAGTCTTTATGTTGTTACCTATAATATTAAATTTTTTAAGAATGTAAATAGTTGTGTGGATTTCTTCTCTCGAATATACATTAGGAACATTTTCCTCTTTCACCATAGTCCTTGCAGCCTCTTGAACATTTTCCTTCTTTCTTTCCACAACTCCATTTTTTTGAGGCGTTCTAGGAGTAGAATAATTCCTTTTTGTACCATTCTCTTCACAAAATGCATTAAACTCACTAGAAGTGAATTATCCACCTCTATCAAACATCAAACATTTGATTCTCAGGTTTTCTTCATTCTCTACTCTTGCTTTGAGTACTTTGAATCTATCTAGAGCTTGAAATTTCTCTATAAGAAAAGTAACCGATGTCATTCTAGAGTTATGATCAATCAAAAGCATAAAATACTTGTCACCTTTAAGGCTTCCTCTTCTTTTGGGACCACAAAGGTCTATATGAATCAATTCCAGCATTCTGGTAGATGATTTTTCTTTTCCTTTAAAACTGCATCTTATTTGTTTTCCCAATTGACAACTTTTACAAATAGAATTTGTAGGCTTTGTGATTCTAGGAAGATCCCTAACGACTTCTCTTGAACTAATCTTAATCATATTTTCAAAGTTTACATGTCCCATTGTCCGGTTCCATATCCAACTTTCATTAATTTGAGAAATAAGGCACTAATCATCACCACTCTTAAGCTGATAGATGTTTCCATGAGTTCTTTTTGCTGCTCTCATAGCTCTGGACCCTTTTTTGATCTCACTGTTGTTATCCTGAAATACAAGCTTAAATATTTTTCTACACTTTTTCCTAACACTCAAAATATTATCCCTTAAGCCCTTAACATAATAGACACCATCAATACTATGTTTTCCATCAAGACTAATTGTTCCTTTTCCAAAAATCTTAGCACCAAAATCATCTCCAAACATGACTAATCCTGCATCATACTTTTCAAGTTTAGTGAACTTAATTTTATCCCTGGTCATATGATTTGAACTTCCACTATCAATTACCCAATATTATTCATCCTATCTAGCATGGAAAGCAATAACCAGAGTACCTTCCATCTTATACTTCTTGTTCTCTAGACTAGATTCCCTTGTACATATTCCATGGTTAGCATATACAAGTTTATTTTCCAAGGATAGAAACAAGCATTCATTTTTATCATCCTGAAAATCAAACTCATCATCAAAAATTCTAGCATCTTCTCTAACATAATACAATTTCTTGAAATTTTTGTCCTTTTTATCTTTATAATTATTATCTTTGTTCTTTTGTGTAGCTCTATTCGGACATCTTGAAGCATAGTGACCAATATTTAAAAGGTAACATACCTTTGTACTTACCGATACTTTTGTTCAATTTCCTTGTAAATTTTTCTTCCAACTCTTCTGAACCATCACTATCTAAGTTTTCTTCTATCTTAGTTTCTTTGAAGGAAGTTTCAGATTTCTCCTTTTCTCTTCCAAACTTCCTCATCTCAAATGCAGTCAAGGTGTCAAATAGTTTCTCTTTAGTAAATATCTTTGGATCATATGATTCTTCAATAGTAGAGACCTTGTCACTATAATTCTATGGTAGGGTCATAAGATATTCTCTATTACATCTTCATCTGTTATGGTACCACCTTGATTTTTTATTTCATTTACAGCAAGTTCAACTCTTTGATAGTAGCTTGCAATGTCTTCACCTTCTTCGATTCTCAAGTTCTCAAATTTGTGTTTTGTTGTTACCTTCCTTAATAATTTGACTCTACCATTTCCTTTATAGATATCTTTCAACTTTTCCCATACTTCATAAGTAGTACCTATAGAAATAAATTTTGTCCATTCAACTTTAGATAGAGCACTGAAGATAACATACCTTGCTTTTCCATTCTCTTCATAGGAAGAAATATCATCTGCAGAAGAAGGACTACTAGCTAGTTCAACATATTTTGTCTCAACAACTTTCCAAGTCTTGAAACCAAGAGAGATCAGGTAACCTCTCATCTGCACTTTTCAGTCACTATAGTTAGCTCCATCAAATATAAGGATTTACAACCTGTGTGCCATCTAATCTATCTCAAGTAGTTAAGCTCTTCTCTAGGGAACCAAATATTTGATACCAATTGTTTAAGTGCACAAGAAAACTAAGAGGGGGAGTGAATCAGCTATACCAAATTACTTTTACTTCTAACCTTAATCAATTCCACTTTAACTTAGTATGTTATTAATTATAAACATGAAATTCGGATAATAGAAAGCAACACCAAAGACACTACATTTATGTGGAAAACCCAATGAGGGAAAAACCACAACAAGGATTAACAATTTACAATATAATAGTAATGAAATATCGGATACAAAAGCTCACTGCCAGAAGGATCATTTCCCAAAAAGGACTCACTATCCAGATACAAAGGCTCACTACCTATAGATAGGAATCACTATCCAGAAGGAGGCTCACTAACCACAATCAAAGAAAGACAATAGAGAATCCATCACACAAGGTTCCACACATTCACAACTTGATCAAAGGATTGCACACACCATCAGCTCACTACTTTCAAGAATCTAACACATCAAATTACTGCCAGCTTGATACATTTTGCACACTCTTCTTTTTGCACTTGTTTCACTCACTCTTGCAATTCTCAACATCTTGACTTGCATTTATACCTTATTCAAGATTAGAAACTTTCTCCAAGGTCAAGTTACACATCCTTTATTTTAAAAATTCAAATTAGGTCGGCTACTCAACATTCCTGCAATGGATAAGAAAGAGGGAGGACCAATTATATATTTAATTAGGAACCAATTTTTTTTGGATCAATCACATGCTTCCTTGATTGATGCATATTCTTCACGTAATGTGTAAACACAAGGTTGGCCAAACCTAATGAAAACACCAATGATATTTGAAGTATAAACATCCACAACAAGATGATGACACGTGGATCACACAACATGCTTCACAAGACACTAGAACACCTCTTAGAAACCTTCAAATATATCTATAGCAACTACAACAATATTTATACACAAAACATTCTTCAACAGATCAACTAGACCATGTAGCCACACACAATAGCTCTAGAACAAGCCTTCAGAGCACCAAACCACAAGTGTGTTTTCCAAAACATAGAGAAAATCAATATTACCCTTCTTCTAGACCCAAAAGATCTGGAACAAACTACCAGAATACTATGAAGTAGAGACATCTCTCCCAGTCCACAGACAAATTTTTTTTCCAAACTGGCTCACACATCTTTCACTCTCCATCAACCGAGAAGCTAAAACTCAAAATATATTATCCATTCAATCCCATAAACAATACTACAGATCTACATAGATATAGTATCAGCACAGAAGAAATGCAAAGCACATTACCAGAGCACACTCAAACACAAACACAACATTGTCTTCATTATTTATTAATTTTCTCAAAAGAACTTGACATCTGTATATCTGCAACACCATAAATTTAGCTTCATGTGCTCTCAACACTTATACAATATCTTAACTATAGATATACCACCTAAAATCACTCTAAACTATGTTGAGATCAATGACAACACCATAAAACACATCCATACTTGCAACATAAAAATACTCTGAAAACATCAATGAGTCTCTACAAATTTCTATTAAATGGAAGTAGTTGAATCTAGAATTTTGTGGATTTTTAAATTGGATTATGAAGTAACTGAGGAAAAAATTCATCATTATGCAAAAGTGATTCTAGAGAGCCCCAAGAACCCTAACATGATAGATGTAGAAGAATTTTCTATGACTGAAGCCTCTGACAGTTCAAAAGCAACCAAAAAGAAGAGAAAAAGTGTTATTATATAGCAAGAAATCACATGACCAAAAGGAAGTAAATTTGAGAGAGCTCAAGATGAGCATGAAAGCGTGAATATTCAAGAAACTTTAAAAGAGTTACACAAAGTGATTCCTGATGCCAGGTTTAGTTCATCTATATCCATTGTGGAAAATTTTAGGATTATGATTAACTCTCTGAAAGCATAAATCTTCAGACTGGAAGTACAAACAAGAAATCAAGAAGAAATGTGTAGATGCACATCATAGAGTTGTGAAGGAATTAAAGGACATTCAGGATTGTGAGAAATAAGCTCAGGAGTTAGTATCAATCTGATTGAATTGGTCAAATAGGACATTAAATTCAAGATATGAAATAAGAAAGAGTGAAACTCGAATGAGTACTCAAGTAGATGTGTATATATTTGTAGATGATAGGGACAATCAGAGATGGTCCTACATTGTGCAACTTTAGGAAAAAAAAAAATCCCTAAAAAACCAAAGAACATAATTGATTAAGCAATTTGTGGCACTTAGATATTTGGTAAAACTCGGGCTTTCTAAAGAACTTTTTCTCTTGAAAATCATAGAGGATCAAGGGTTGCCAGTGCATGGATGATTCTTGAAAAAAAAAACTCATAAAATTTCCATGCACAACAGTATAGGAAATAAAGGAGGCTTTGTGGTCAGGACCTTTTGTTGTTGCCAGTACATGGACACTCTTGGGATCCCTTATTTCATATTTTCTCCATGTACAATAGTTTAGGATCATGTTCATCCCCACTTCTTTTCACCCACTCTACCCCTACCTTGAGAACCACCTCTTCCATAAGATCTGCCCCCTTTGTTTTGAAAGCCTCCTTTATCATTGTTGGCTGCTCCACTAGAACTTCCAGCCTCTTCTCCTTGATGATGTTGCTGCCCTCTACCAATCTATTGCCACCTTCCTCTAAAACCTCTTCCTCTCTTCTTCTCTTTTTGACTTTGTTATGGCCTTTGTATCCCCTAGATGCTTGGAAGAGGCTTATCAACTCTATCTCTAGGTGATCTTTCCAGCTTTGCAATGAATTTGTTCGCTAGTTCAAAGGACATATCAAATGATAATAGTTGTTGATCAAAAAAGCATGTAAAATGGAGAATAAGATGAAAGTCAAAAGGTCAAATGTACCATTGTAGGCTGCTTAGCATTTTGGTCTACCAAATGAGGTTTTCAAAAACTAAAATTCCTTAACCAAGCTTGAACTACTATACAAGAGTCTTGCAATTACAAAAGGATTGTGGGAAGAAGGCAAAGCTACATGGAAGGATACTCTGAAGAACCTCAAAGGATCTTCTTCTTCAGGTTAATATTTTTTCTTGTATATCATTTTTGGTAAAAAAATTATGCATACACATATTTGAGGAGACATACCACACCCTTGCATGACCTTTGTCATTGATGTCAAAGGGGGAGAGATAGATAGTAAGAGGAATTTTTTTTTGTCAAGAACAATTTTGTAAGGAAGATCATCAACCTTGAAAGGGGGTATTCAGTTGTTTCATATAGGGATAAAAATGGTTTTGATATATATGTTGCCATCAATGCCAAAGAGGGAGATTGTTGGAAATGGAGCCTAGAAACATGAGCATGAACTGTATATAGGTTTATTTGGATACTCTAGTGTTGTAATTGATTCAACATTGTGGGAAGCATATTTGGTATACAGTACCATCTATACTAGAAGTTGCTCTATACCAAAAGAGTTCTTTACTGATAATGTTATGTCCAGTGCATCAATTTTTTAGTCTAGAATTCACCGAAAGAAGAGATATATCTCTTCTCTCTTAATCTTATTATTGTGACTCATTCATATAGCTATATCTAGGATCTTGAATTTTTTTATGTTGTGTACAAAAAATTATCAATGACAGAGTTCAACTTTGTACACTATAGTTGTTTCTATATTCAATATACTAGTGTAGGAAACTCCTCATTTTCTTAAGAAGGAAGTTCTGAAGCTATCATTCAAATGGTAGTCTCTCTGATGTTAATGTGATGATAAATTGAAGTAATATTGGATCTGGAAGGTGTTTACTTTGAGAAGTGTGTGTTGGTTTTGATTTTTTGTGAATAGGCCCTATTCTTGGGCGACCTAGTAAATGACATGTATTAAGAAGATTAATTATACCTTGTGGATATTAGTTGGATCCCTTACAAATCTACACCGACTTGGAATGATGCACTACTTAGATAAAAAATATTTTCTAAATTTATATGGTGTCGACAAGAGCTATTTTTTTATTTTCTTGTTTACATCTAATTAGGCCAACTTAATTGATGTATGAAATATACTTACATATATATGTGAGAAATTTTTTAGTAAAGAAAAGGAGGGAGTAGTGAGAGATGTGCATGAAGTGATGTGAAGAATATTGAGAGTGTGTGAGTTTAAATTATTTATCACATGTGATTAATGTATTGTGGAGAAGTCAAGGATTAGAGAAGAATTGTTATGCAACTACTAAGTAGAGAAGTAATTCACATTTAGAGCCTCATTAGAACTGAACTTAGCACATATAAGGTGTATTCCATCCATACATACTTTTGGTAATGAGCCATATCTTTTTGTACCTTGGTGGTTAGCCATTTTATTTTGTATTATGTTTGCAAGCCTTATAAAGGCAATGAGTCTTGTAGTGAGCCTTGTAATATACTATATTCATATATAATATATTGTGATCTAATCCTCATCATGGTTTTTCCTATTTTTGGTTTTCAAGGTAAAACTCTAGTTTTGATGTGTTTTGTGGTGTCATGTTCATTTTAGTGTCTTCATTCTTGTTTTCAATAATAATTGTTTTTTAATAATTGGATGATCAAAAATTGAATGGTATTATAGAATATTGATTCACCCCCCCTCTCAGTATTTTGTTTAGTCAACACAATATCCACTCCCATGTCTCCATTGGCCTCAGTTAAAACTGTAGATAATAATTAATTAACATATTATCAATCTCATTTAGCTAAAACCTCACACATTACCCCATCCATCCCCTTCCCTATTTTTCATTGTTTTCCTCCACAACAGATCTACCTAGAAATAGAGTGCATCTACCATTTTACAATAGTTCCACCATTTAAAAAATGTACGAATTTCACTACCTATGCATTGATTCAACATATTCATTGAAAATTCACCTATCTACCTATTTATCTACCAATTCTCCTCTTTTTGTGCACATCCACCCAAATATTTTTTGGATTCGTTGAAAAATTCTACACCCATCTATTTTTTAGTATATCTTCCCTAAAACAACCACCAAATCTTGATCAATGAATGTCTCCTATGTGTTATTCCCCCCGATTTATGAACCTAAATTAACCATAAATATATGGTTTGAGTTGTGTACCTACCAAAAAAATCCATTTGGTTACCTATACTTCCTCCCTCAATCAAATTGATGCCCTAAATTTCATTCATACACCTCCATTGATTTTTTTGTCTCTTCTAATCTCACATTTTTTATAGCTTAGGGTAAAAATGACTTGTTTCTAGTCACCTTGGGAAAATTTATACACCCGCTTCACCCTTTTTTCTCTCCTTTCTGTGTCCTTTATTTTTTTTTCCCCATTCTTCTTCCATTCTTGATATTTTTTCATCCTGTATTAATTTCCAACACCATTTTCTTCTTTCAAGAGCTCTCCTAGACATTTTTTTGTGTGACCTCTCAAGTGGGAATCATCATCTCATCATATTCATCCATTTTTATTGACCAAATTTTTCTCTTATCCATTTTTCTTTGAGTGGCCTATATATTATTTTTTATTTGAGATAAACACTATTTTAATGTTACTTTAAAGAGGTTTAAAATGTAGACATCTAAAATTGACATTGTTTTCCTATTATTGGATTACCCTATTTTCCCTAGACAATGCATATTCCTTGGGAATATTCCATTTCAAAATATTTCAACCTTGTCTTAACCATTCCTAGCCCTTGATCTCGAAATCAATCCTCATCTATTGATCTTAAATATCTCAACCATTTTCCTAAAATGGTGGAGCAAGATTGAGTTCTAACTTATCTCTTTCATCCATCCTCCTTGATTCACTTTCCTTTGTGGGCTTTCTTGATCAATCTCAACCCTTCTTTGTGGGGTTTAAAACTCAATCTCATCCATTGATACAATTTCTCCAAATCTATAAAAAAACCCTCATCCCTCTCATAATTCCTCTAGAGAATTTGTGAAGAGATCATGTCCAAATGAGTCTTGATAAAATTGTGCATTCACCATTACATCCTAGGTCATATCATCAAGATTTTGTAATCATGGAGGCTTTGTGCTTAAATTAAATCCAACATATAAAATAAACAAAAATACACTTCACCATGGGATGGTAAGATTATGTAGTTTTGAATTAATTTTTGTTTCAATTTGATTGAGCTAAATTTGTTTTTTGAATTCATAGCTATGACAATTGCATTTCAAGAGTAGGTGGATTCTAATCCCTGTTTTGGTTTCATTTTGATTGAATTCATTCATCTAATCCATGTACATTTTCTCCTCTTACATTAATTGGAACACCTGCTAGGAACTTGGTCCTTTTATCTAATATTTTCATCAAGTTTAATGATCAGTTGTAGATTTTGGGTTACTTGTCATTTTTTGTAGGGGTCACTTTTTTCAAATGGGTCACTATCGTCCTAAAATCCAAGTGTATTCATCTCTTTTTTTGGCCGCTATTGCACTTATCAAATTTGTGTCATTCTATTTTGTTGATAATTTAGTAGATCTTGATTTTGTGCAAGTTCTAGGTTGCTATCATTTTGGACAGAGCCACTATCATCAAAATGGGTTGCTATCATCCTTTATGTTTTGTAGGTTTCTGACTATATTTTGTGTGATTTTCAAAGTAGAACCTCTATTTCCGGTAAAAAAATTACTATCAACCTAAAGTTTGGCTGCTATCATCTAACAAAGTTGTAGTCATCTCAAGATCAAAGCTATTGTTGTAGGTAATAGGGTCACTATCATTCTGCTTTCTTCTTTTGTTTTAGTTTTTCAATATTTTTTGGATTTGGATTTACCTAACTCTAAACCTATCTCAATTATTTTTTGTTGTGACTTGATTTAACCTAACTTGTTTGGTGCAAATATTGTAGGGTGAAGACAAAATTTCATTAAAAATTCTAGTCATTTTCTTGTAAGGGTGAAAAATGGTCAAAGACATCCAAGATCAAACTACTAACAACTTGCATGCAACCCCTTCTTAAAGATTTATTTTCTTTTCAAGAATTTTTGTGTGTGTTTGAAGTCTTAAAATTTTGGTTTTGGTGCTTTAAAACACAAATTGCCTAAATAGATAACACTTCGTTTTGGGCTTAAAAATTGAATTATAATAAATTTTCCATCATGTTTACCATGATTAGAGAACTAGATGTCTATCCTCTCCCCTCATTTCATTTAATGATCTTGGGTGTAAGAGAAAGATATTGGGTTTTTCACTTTTTAGTCACCAAAGGCATTTTGATGCATATCCTCTCCCCTTGCATCATTCGACAATCATTGGTGTAAGATAAATATAAAAAAACTAAGACTTTATTTTTTTATTAGAGAGGGCCTACCTTTGACATACATCCTGCAATGGAGAACTCATAGGTGACCTTCAAGCACGTTTACCAATGGTATATATAAAGTAGGAAAAAATAAAATTAAGCAGCATACATCCATTGATGGCTACCTTATAAGCCTACTCTCATCCAAACGAATGGGTCACTTATGGGAAGCTAGATACTTTAGTGTCTCCCATTAGAATTATACCTAGTAGTGTTTATGGTGTCATTAAATACCTTTTTTTTAGAGACCATCCAATTTTTCTAAAAACATTCTTCAAAGTAGTGCATCAAAATAGCATCATTCTAAGAAGTTACTTACCATGTTTGGTCTATAGTTGAGGCATAAGGCTTAATATTTCATTCTCTTTTACAAATCAAGGAGTAGAAAAGTTGTAAATGACCTTGTTGTGTTCTATTTGACCCCTCTATAGATATGGATTATATCACCCCTACGGGGGCGAGGTAAGACTACATGAAGAATCATACCTATATTCCTTAGGATATAATTGATTGATATTGTTCTGGTTATACCAAAGGATCTTATGGAAGAAGGTTGACAAAATATCCCAATTTCCCATTGAGTTAGTTATTTGAATACTTTTGAATATTGTATTATATCACTTGCTATCAAACATATCCCTAAAACATCAAATCAAAAACATTAAAACTTTAAAACTTGTAAGAAATGCTCACCAAAGTGAAAATTGTCAAAACTAGGTCGCTACTGTGAAGTTAATCGCTTCTATTCTAAAATCTTACTGTAGTCATCCTAATTTTTTACTGCTACTATACATCCAACTATTCTCATTTCCTAATTTACTAGTTATTGATTTGCACAAAACCACTATTATCAGATATTACTATAGTCATTCCTTAAACATAATCGATATTGTCAATTTTTGTTGAGGTCATCCTAGACAAAATTTGATATCATCCTATTTGATTGCTTGTCTAAAAATTGTTCATAAACTAGTTTTAAACGTTTGGCATAGTACCTTACATAGTTATAAAAAAACATTGTAACCATAGACATACTTTTTCACACCATTTACCTTACACTATCAAACAACATCACCATCTTACACCTCAAGCTTGGTTTACCTTTTAGACAAAAAAATAAAAATCAAACTTGCATCATACCTTATCAGTAATTTTGGACATCCTTTACATCATCATCATCAAATAAGTATCCACCTAGCCTTTGGACAAATATTGAAAGCAAGATATGAAACACCTACATCTTGCTAGCATTTCCATCCAACACACCATATCCCCTAGTAGTCTTGTCAAAATTGAGTGGACATGAACTCTCCCTAAATTTATAGACTATTGGCATCCACCTTTACTTGTAACCCCATAGCTAGTTCAAGTGAAGAAATCAACATATCCTCCATCACATCCCTTGAGACATAGAAAAAATCAAATAAGTCTTGTTCATCCTTGTGTTCCTAGACTACCATCATATCAAGATTATCCAATATCCACTCATGCTCTCATTGTAGGGTTGAGCATCCATAAACATAGCGTCATTTATCAAAGACCATCCAAAATTGGCTCATCTCATTATCATAGGATAAGGCACCAAAATATTATCATTCCTAAACATCCAAGAATCCCATATCAAACTTGATTAACAAACAATCCCAACATCCACATCAATCCATATCAATCAATAAAAATCCTTTGTCCAAAAGGTTTACAAACTTTCCCTTTGTACATCATTTCACTAATCAAATTTCAAAATCACAACATCATCATCCCTTCATAAATTGAAATTTCCCATTAACCAAGGTATATTAGGAAATTTTATAACAACAACAAGGTCACAACATAGAAAGAAAATAGAATCTAACAAAAGTAGCTCAAGCAGACCTAGTATCACCAATGTGGAAGATTCAAGTTTTGAACCTTGGGGTTTTGATACTAATGCAACTATGGGTTTTTCAACACTTCAAGCACAACAACCAACATTTAGAGCTCAAACAACACTCAATCCAAATACACCACCAAGTGAACAAGATCTACAAATTCAACATCAAGAAATGCTTGCTAGAAATCAAGATCAACCTCCTAGTCTTTGTGATGTGGTCATTGAAGAACATGATAGTGATGAAGAAATCAGTGATGAATAACTCTTAGAGTACTCACAAGATCCTAAATTACAAAAAATAATGGACAAACTACTCAGGTTATCTCCTAACACATACTTTTTGAAACTTATACAACATGGTGCTAAGTTTCCTACAAACGTTAACATTGATTCTCTTAGAGATCAGTTGTGCATTTTTTCATGCACATGCCCCATTGAAAGTAGGGACCCCCTCTCTTTTTCTTTTCTTTTTCCTTTATTTCTTGACTTAAGGTTGAAGTGGCCTATGGAATTTGGATGTCACCATGAGGTTTTATGGGTCTACCAAAATCCCATCTACTCAAGATAAGTTGCAGAAATTTTCATTCAGGATGTCATCTTGCGGACATTGGGGTCTCCTACACCAACACCAATCCATGTGGCTTCCATGATCCAAATCTCTGCATTTCAAAATATGGGTGAAATTTTTTAATTTTTCAACATTACATGCCTATAACATTCAAGTTTCCACATGCCTAAAGAGGTTTGAGACAAATTTGCTAAGTGTTTGGACATTACAGAATTCTCATTGTCAGATGTTGTCTAGGAAATACCATCTACGAAATGTTGTTGCATCGACATCAGACCCCTCGGCTTCCACAATCCAATTTTTTGCATTTTTCAAAAAGGGTCAAATCATCAAGAAATAGGTCTAGACACTCTTCTAATACATCTTTCCATTGCTTAAGTTGATAAAAACTCAAATTTACTAAGTTTTAAGGCTTTGCAAAAATCTCAGAGTGGAATGTTGTTTGTGGAATGTCTCTTGTAGAATGTCATTTGCAAAATGCCTCTTGTGGAATTTTGTTTGCAAATTTTGTTTTTGGAATGCCATTTGTGGAACATCGTTTGTTAAATGTCATTTCACTGGCGTCGAACCCTCCAACTTTTGCATATCTCTGGCCATCAAAAGTCAAATTCCCTCAGAAGTGGAAATTTTTTCACCAACATCAAACCCTCCAGCTTCCGCATTACTCTGGTCCTCAAAAGTAAAATCCCCTCAAAAATAGAAAAGTTGTTCGCCAGTGTCGAACCCTTCGACTTTCGCTTTCCTCTAACCCTCAAAAGTCAAATTCCCTCAAAAGTGGAAAATTCGTTCATCGGCGCCAAAGCCTTTGGATTCCACTTTGCTTTGGCCCTCAAAAGTGAAATCTCCTCAAAATTTAATTTCCCAAAAAGAAAAGTTTCTTGAAAAGGAAATTTTCCTTAAATGGAAATTTTTACAAAATTGGAGATTTTTTCTAAAATAGATTTTTCTCCAAAAATGGAATTTTTTTCCTTGAAATGCAAATTTTCCCAAAATTGATTTTTTCCCCAAATAGGAAAATTTCTCGAAATAGAAAATTTCCATTTTGATATTTTATGACACAAGTGCTTTTCAAGATGCTTGGAGGGGCCAACTCATTGAAGGACCAACATATGAAAGTGTGCCATATATCAAAGGGAGGTGAAAATGTGCCATAGGAGGATTCAAGGAGTATATTTTATCCTATTAAAGGGAAATATTAACCCAAGGATCTAACCAAATTGAAAAGATAAGCTTGTCTATGGATGTGTGCCTAAACTTTACATTAGAGGGGATGTACCTACTAATGGTATGAATCCAAGGAGATGTTATCACATGAAAACCCACATAAGAAAATGTGCTAATGAATAAGGAGACTATTGGTGACTTTTTTGGAAGCTTCATGTACTTTGCTATGTGTGCCTTTACACGTTCATAACAAATAATTCAAAGGAGATAGTGTGTAGAGCAACATGAAGAATTAATGGAAGAATTCAAGTTGGTTGCCTTCAAGATCAACAAGTCTGATTTCCGAGAACATTCCAAGATTTTGGCAATTGTGAAGAATTTTGTCCTATATGCCATTGTGCAAAAGGAAGCTAGGAATAATTTAATAGAGGAAAAAAAATTATAATTCCCAGCTAGAAAACAAAATAAGCTACAAGACCAAATAATCTAGAAGACAAAATTAGCTAAAAGACAAAATCAACTATAGGACGAAATAGGCTAGAAGACAAAATATCTACCTCGAAGTATACAATGGGCTCCTTTTTGATATTTCTTAATATCAAATAGGTTAAGGGACATTGTACATTCTTCTAGGTTCACATGTGAAGCAATTTTACATTAAGAAATATTGTACTTGCATTGGGTATGATGCAAACCCTAAGCTATAGTGAATCTAGGCCCTTGGATGCAAATCAATCTTAGCCATTGATCTAGGTTTTGGAAAACTATAAATAAGGGCATCCCCTCATTTGAAAGAGAGAGATGAGTTGTTGTGTATAGACAATTTGAAGCAATATATAAGAAAGCATTGAAGTTTGGTGATTTTTTTGTGTTTTCTCTTAATGTGTGCATGATTCAGTCTCCTCATTTTATTTCAGTTCAGTTAATTTATAGTTTAGTCTTATTTTTAGCCAATTAGTTAATGAAAACTTTTAATGGTGACTATGTGCTAAGGTATCTGATGTACTTCTAGCTCATGCTTTTGGTCATTTATTGCTAATAAATTACTCTGTAAAGCTATTTTGAGCTTATTTCTTTATTGCAATGTAGTTCAATTGTGTATGTTCATGCTTTAAGTATTAATATCATAGTTTGAAAATTTGAAGATAAACTTAGGATATTGCACTAGTTTTGTGACACTGTAGAACCTTCTTGGTTAAGTAGAATTGGGTTTTGGGCATCTGTCTACGTTAATGCTTGCCATTGTTACTATCATTCCTAGTTTTTTAGAATTAGAATAGATATTAAACCCCTTACATCTATTATTTCTTTAAAAATACAAGTTAGTATTAGGATTCCAACATCACCATATTTCCATATCTGATGATCAAAATAAGTTTGAGATTGTTGTTCTAAATTTGAAATCATAGTATACCAACTTATAGACTTCTGAAACTTTTGTTATAGACCTATGAGATTCAATATTTGCACACTATAAATGCCCCTTGTGCTTAATAGAAAATCACAAATCAAACTTGAGCTATTTACGCACCATCAAGATCTAACATTAGAGACCTTGGGGTTGTTTCTTGAAGTCTATTGATAGGAATTACCTTTTAAGAGAGAGAATTCTTGTTATGGTTGTGTTGTTGTAGGGCTAAAAAAACCCATCAACAAAATTGGCGCTAGAAGGAGGGTTGAGCAAAAGTAGCATAAGCTAGAAACTAAATGATCCTTCATCAATAAATCTGAGATATGCTAGATCTCATTATATTCAAAACATTTAAAAATAAAAAAATTGAAAATACAAAAAAAAATTGAATTGAGATGGAGAAGCAACAATTTGATATTAATGTTACTCATCTTCAAGAATCTTTGAATAAATGATTGAAGAAATAATTGCATGAACTTGCACTATCAAACAAATGTAGAATTCATAATACTTGTAGGCACAATGAGTTGGAATGTCTGACCTTTTTGGATAGGGTAGAAATAGATTTGCAGGGGGAAATATTCTTCTAAGACATGCATAAACCTTTAGGTCCTGTAGATTTGGAAGAACTTGTTGATATTGTAATCGAAGCTTTCAAGTGGCTAGTCAAGGATCAACTGAGTAGTAAGGATAGACAATGTTTACAAGATATTTTCTTGTCCAGTTGGTGCAGGGTGCACAAAGCTCCTCATTTAGAACTTTCTTTCATTGCATGTGAAGACATAATTAATCAAGCCAAAAGCCATTTGGAGTGGTTGAGTACTTGCAAAGAAGAAACACCTCCAACATGATCTACATAAGAAATACCCCTGCAAGATGTTGAATCAGTAAAACTTGTAGAGGTGAGTGCTAAAACAGTTGCCACAAATGTTGAAGATAATAGGGAAGGAGCTTAAATCATTGGGACAACAATAATACATGATGAGATGGCACCAAAAGAATTTAAAACATCTAAAAAAGGGAGATTCAGATAAGTTGGTTCAACCCCAAGAGGATTTAGTTAGCATCCAAACATCCTCTACAAATGATGATGAGGATTCGGTAGTGGTAGGATTTGACAAATTACTGGTGAGACTCATGAAGGATTGGTTAGATCTCCAATATAAATACATTTTTAGGAATTATTGGTACGAGGTTGGTGTGGAATACATAACATGACACATTCATAATTCACATGTATATCATGCCAAACAACAATTAGGAAAATTAACGAGTGAGTAGAGTAGCCCAATGCAAAATCCTTAGTAGTTGCATCAGGATGTCTAATAGAAGGAGAATAATGTGAGTCAAAGAATGGCTCAGTTGAATGTAGTTCACCAATAGATTATGTGACAACAATGGAGAAAGTATGATGTAGCCCAAGTGATGAAAAAGTAGATCCAATGATTGAACCATTTTCTGGCTATCAAGAGTCCCTCCCTTTTCAGGATAATGTGCATGTTTTTGGTAATCATCTTCATGACATGTGCTTATAGGTGAATCACAGACTAGTTTTCAGTCCTCTTGACATAGAGGAGTCATATTCAGATTTGATTGCGCTTAGTGATAAGCTGAAAAATTATAATGACATTGGAAAAGGGGATGTTTTAGCAATTAATGGTGATGAGGACATATTACTTGAACCTCCAGATGATGAGGTGATTAAAATATTGGATATTTCAACATATAGCAGCAGTGAATACGAGGAAAGGGATACAATTTAGGTTTGTAGAAGAAATGCACATGAATAAATGAGTGGATATTTCGATGTGCAACAACAGGAGGAGATTGGTCATTTGACTATTGGACCTTACCAAGTACCCACACATGAACTACAAGGAGAAGAAGTCCAAAGAAAAGAGGTCTTGGAGGCTACCATTAAAAGTGGTGTACCATGCCAACTATAGGCTACAATATGGAGTCTTTTCACCCTATTTGAAATTGATCTTCTTTTACATTCCTATGATTTTAACCAAATAGATTCATTCATATCATGCTCTCATAATGTGGAACCTTATCAAATTAATGTGGACATACAAGAAATTAATGAATATGCCATGAAACCTCTTGAGGACAACAATCAAGTGGACATAGGGACTACATAAGATTAGCATGATAGTGGTAATCTTCTTGAAGGACGGACAAAAAAGGTTGTTGATCATGAGGATAGCCTTGAAGAAGTGTTGGTGCATTTATTTCCTCAGCCTTATGTAACCATAGAATTAGGTAGAATGTTCCTTGAATTTGAAAGTTTCAATCCTTTATAGTGTCTACTACCTAATAAATCTGATTATGATTTGTAGATCTGCAATGCAAGAGGAATTTTTCACCACCAATTGCATCCTCTTGAAGCTTCCAGTGCAAGGTCTAATAATACAACACATTCTGTAAACCATAAAATGTTGTTGCCTATGCAAGAGAACATCTAGGTTGTGTCTTTTCTTGCTCCTTCTCATAACTATGATTATCATTTTAATTACAGTGATATAGGGAATAGAACATATCAATGGATTGATCATGGGACTCATGAATCACCTCAGTTGTTGGTTTTTCTTTCTTATATCATTGAGTCTGAATGATCCAATATTGAGCCTTATTTTGTTGAATATAGGGATGAATTCGCATGGCTTCAAAATATAACCATAACCTTGTTGCTTGTGCATGCATTGAAAATTTATATAGGGGTGGGTGTTAGTTTTATTTGTCTAATATTGGTTCATTTTGAGTCTCTTTGTATGAAATTTGATTTGAATAAACATAGTTTTCCTTTTTTTGCCTCTTCTTTCCTACTTTGGTTAGTGTTGTCATGAGGATTATCACTCGAGTGCAAAGTCGAAAGGCTCAACAATCCCGTGAAACATGGGAATACCTTCAAGTTGTGGGTACCCTATATGAAACTAAACCTCCGGATTATAGGCCAGCTTCCTTTTTTGATTTTCTGATTATCTAAAGAAACTAGATAGAAAAGAGAAGAAATTTTTGAAATGAATGTAAAACTAAAATCTGAACTGGGTGATGCACCTAATTAGTATTTATGAACAAATTCATTCACAACTGATTATTACAAAATTTATTTTCACAACTCAAATTGGGAAATCTAATCACATAAGTTTTTCATCAGAAGGCGTGACAATCCATTATTTATAAAGGAAAATGATGTTTTCACAACCTAAAGGAGAGGATAAATTAACACAACTTATGACCTATAACTAAAATTTATTTGTTAGTGTACATGCATTCATGAATATGACAAGAATTTAAAGTCTTTGAAATCAAACACATTAACTCCACATCTAAAACATTCAATAAATATAAAACTCCTAAATTTGAGAAGGCTAATACCGATTTTCAATAATGAAAAAGAAGGAAAAACTGTAAATGACAAACTATATGAACCTATAAAAGTTGATGTCTATATTAATCAAAAATGAAAGTTGAGTTACAAGAATATTCTCTTTGCAGAATGCAAAGGATGAAAAACAATAACTAAAAAAGAAACTAAGTATTTTTCTAATATATACAATGAATGACAACTCCAAGGTGCCAAAAGGTGGAACTAATAGTGAACTAGGAGTGAAAAATATCCTAAAGCATCCTCTCATGAGAAAAAAGAAAAATCCTCGAAAAGAGAGCCCACCACTAAAGTAAACTGAATTGAATATGTTGCAAACTCTAACACATGATACATATGATAAAAATGAACTCAAGACTTGCTCCAATTTGACTTAAAGTCAAAGAAAATCCCACTAAATCTCCCTTAGATGCATGAAGGTGATCTTTCAGTTCAACTCAAAATTGTATAAAAACATCTCTAGTTACATTGATTGCATGATCAGTTAACCCCAAAAAGAACTCGAATGAGAACTCAAACTCCAAGATTCACTCCACAATGGAACTACATGATCATTACTTGTGTTTGGTGGATAATATCGAAAAAGGTAAACATTTGATTAAATATTAATAGTAATCAATGGCGATTACTTTAATATTTATCGTGTAATGAATATTAACCTCCTTTATGTTGCATGTTAAATATTAAATCAATCAACATTGACTACTTTTAATATTTAATTACAAATGTTATTATATGTATTGTTTGGTAAATATTTAAGGTAATATATGAACTATCACCTTAAATATTTAATTACATTTATTCGATATGCAACCAACACAAGTAACATAATCATGCCTCCTGCTTCAAAATCAATAATAAACATTCGGCCCCAAATAAATCACTAATCATCATTAGGTCATTTGATTTAAAATTCAAGACCATGATGCATGCAATGAAATGATTTATTTTTTAAAACATAAGACCAAAATCGTTAAATGATTAGGGCAACCGGTCAAATGTAATTGAACCCTAATCATACTCATTTGCAAAATGATTTTTTCTCCAACTTCTGGAGTGTTCAGCCATGCCGCCATGGAAAACACTAGGGTTTGCTAGAATTCAATGAAGAAGCCTGAGCTCTTTGTGCCACCTCAAAGAAACCCTTGAAGATATTTCCATAACAATGATAGGTAAACCTCTCCTAAACAAAAAAATTGGAATCTTTTCCCATCTTCAAAACTATTTTTTGTTCCATTGTCTGTGGCTATAGCCATACTTTGACATTTTGTATTGCTTACTGAGGCCAAAACTTGAGGATTTGGTTTACATGGTCGTGGTTGGACTAGTTTATAAATGCATTTACTTGTTTTTATATCTTGCTTTGGCTCCTTTATCTCTGTCGGTGACTCCCTTGTATGTAGGAAGAGTTGTGAATGCTCCACTTTTAGAAAATGTTGTAAATGTTCAAACCAACAATCTAACAATTTTTTGTTGTATATTTTTTTTATTTCTCTGATAACATGATTCCCTCATGAAAACCTCTGTAGGTCATGGGTAAACTCTTTGTGCACTCTCAGGTCATGACCCTTTGGATTTTCTGGGTATTTGCTTTGTTCTTCTCCAGGAACTGGAGGGTCTTTTGTGTCTTTATGTCACTTCCTAACCTTTAGTAGTGAATTTGTTACTTATTCTAGGTCATGGATCCATTTAATGTGGGTAGTGTTATTTTATCCTCCTTGTTTTTTCCAAAACTTGAAATTTGTTCAAAAAAAATTGAATTTTTTCTCTTAAACCCTAGCTTGGTGTCTTTGTTGAGCATGGATTTTGAGGGTATGTATGTTTCCTCTACTTTCATAAAAAACCTCATCGAATCATGATATGTAAGTCTCTTTTCATTATTTTCCTTAATGGAACCGAGACAACCCATTGCTCATATATGACTATGAAACCTCTACTTTAAAAACCTTAGTTTTTGCTTCAGGCTATTTGACAATAGCACACATATGTGTGATGCACTTGTACATTATGAATAACATGGTAATCTAAGAACTTAGCTCATATGGTCTCTTTACATTCTTTTAGAACCCATCTCCTTCACATATACCCCTCATGGTTTTGTGCATAAATGTTATAAATGTGTCCTCGAATATTACTGTCACCTTCAAGACTATACATAAATTGTAATATATACTCCTATCTAATTTGTGGCTTATTCTTAATGAATAATATCTCAATAAACTCATCCAAAAATAGCATGGAGCTATCTGGCAGTTTGAATCTTTCTCAACATGGTCCTCCAGTTGTTCATAAAATATGTATCACTTTTGTGCATTGTTCAAGCTGGTCATGCCATAAAGACTACCCTATGAAGATTTGGCCTCATCATGTTGTCTTTATCATGAATATTGTTTGATATATGGATGTAAAGGATCTGTATGACTTTCATGTAGATCATTATGAAAGTATAATTTATCTTTACATGTATTGTTGTTCTTTATGTAGTAATCCTTTGTTAAGAACATGCTTGACACATAACAGTGATATGCATTCTAGTTGATTGTGACCTCCATGAACATGTGATTTTGATGTTTATCTTCTCATGTCAATAGCATAATGAAAGAGATTATATTTTTGGTAAAATATTGTTTCTAGAGAAGGAGCACCTGTTTTCCTTGTTAAATGATACAAGACCATTTGTTGTCATGGACCTTCAATAATGATCCACTTTTCTAATTAGTTGAACAATTGCTCTACTCTAGAAAATTTATGTGATCATTGCATACATCTCTTATGCATTATCATGTGAAGATTGTAGTAACTTAGTGCATTGGGATTGACCCTTGTGGGAGCCTATTTTCCTTCACATACTAACATATTTTCAAATCGGGGGGTATGTGCAGGATCATGATGGGCCAATAAGTGGTGATATGTAAGCCATATGATGGCCCATGTGGCTGACAACTTTTTTTTACCCAAAATTGATGAAACGAAAAGGGTTTTTACAGGAGATTCTCAACTTTCCACCAATTTAAATTAAGCTTTACATTGAATTTAATAAATTATTATTATTCATTTTCTATTAGAATTATGAATAAAGTCCTGATTGATAGGATGGTTGAAAAACATCTATAGCTTTCAAACGGTATCATATTTTTTTAATCCGAAACATGCGTCACATTCTATGCTTTGTATAATATAAGATTAAAAAAATAAATTGAATTTCATGAATTTTAGACCAAGATAAGGTGGTTAGATAGATGAGATTTTATATTTTTAAAAATTTGTAATAAAAAATTCATCATTAATTATTTACCTAGAAAACAATTATAAAAAAATATGCATCACATCGGGACATGAGTCCTCTACATATATGTAAAATATTATAAAAAATATTATCATTTTATTATGATTAGGGTGGTCAGATAGACACCTACTTCTTATTTTTACCCTGAAATTTAAATACTACTGCATTGAAATTAAAAAGTTTCACCAAATAATTTTTTTTTTAAAATAAAGGTCTAATAGTTTAGAAACTACATTTAATTTGATACATATTCTATTTTTACTTTTTTTTGAAATAATATAGATAACTTATTCAATTTTTTATGTCAAGTTGTCTAACTCTGATTTTTTGTCTTTTTATTGCCACTTAAGGGCCTATTTTTTCCATGATGATCCTGCATGTACCCCAGGAACATAAATTCTCCTATACCTACACAATGAACAAACTTGTTAGCAAAAAAAAAAATGAAGTTGAAAGGCTTCCAATGATGAATCTTTTGTGCTCTCAAATATCTTTTTGTTGTTAACTTGATCATGTGATGAATATCTTATAGGATGTGAACTATATTTTTGTAGGTATGTAAATATGAGAATATTTATGATTCTTCATTGCTCTAACATCACATTCTAACAATCTTGTAGGTGCCTTTAGAGCTTGACCTAAAAAAACTAGAGTTGGATGTATTAAGATACAACACAACCGTGACTTATGATTCGTTACTCCAAGCAATGACGAATCACCTATTTTCTCATATTTATTTGTATCTTGAGTTGTATAGTTTACCTCTTATACATATTTATCATATGCTCCTAGTTATTTCAATTACTCCCACGGCTTGTGTGGGACCTCATGTTTTTTCACAATATGAATAATACAACATTTTTTATGCAAATGTATAATATTCTTTGAAATGTACTTTCATAATAAAATTGAATTTCACTTGTAATCAATCTTTTGCACAATTAGGAATACTTAGCAAAAAATTTGTGTACCCGGTGTACCTTTAAGTTGAATTTACAATTTATCTCTACCTATTTTGAGTTGTAGAAAAAAATAGGTAGCAATTTGGTTACCTCTTCTAAGTGCTTGCCTACTAAGCACCATTAGACCAATTGCCTTGATAATCCATTGGGCATGGAGTCCATTTTTTCCTTTTTTAACTCAGCAAACCTGTAACTCAGTTGTTGAAACCATACAAAAAATAACATAACTGAAAGAATCTAATCATGACTTTGTTTATGACAGAGTCAGAAAACATGTGCAACATCTACACTTATTGAAAGTAAAAAATATTGAAATGAAAACTACTGTGCGATGAGCACTTATTAAAAGTAGTAAATTCTACTATGCTATATACATCTGCAAACACTTGATTCTTAGAAGCATTGTTTGAGGTGAATCTCATTGACAAGGATTGGCAACACCTCTCCATCTAGTTTTGACAGTTGGAATGCATTGTGTTGTTTGCTTTCAATGATAATATACAAGCCATCCCACATGGCATCAAATTTTGTGTGTTTACCAGGTGTGCTCTTCATCTCATCCCACTTAAAAACTAGATCTCCCTCTCTAAAATTCCTTGGAGTTTCTTTTCTATCAAATTTTCTCTTCATCTAGGCTTGATGAATTTCTAGATTCCTTAATGATTATTTCCTTGTTTCTTCCAGCTCCATGAGTTGTGCAAGCCTTATTTGCATAGGTTCTTCTTCAAGCAGATCTTGTTCTTTAATCATGTTCAAGGTAGGAAATTCAACTAAGATAGGTACCTTGGCCTCTTTACCATATGTTAGAACGTAAGGTTAATTACATGTTTCTCTCTTAGGTGCCACCCTATAAACCCAAAGGGCTAGTTTCAACTTCTCATGCCAGGTTCTTTGATTATCCTGGATTGTCTTCTTGATGATTTTAATCGGATTCTTGTTAGTGGATTCTACCTGACCATTACCCTGAGGGTAATAATTTGAAGAAGTATTTAGATAAATGTTGTTTTTTACTGACCAATCTGAAAATTTCAAACTTATAAATTCTAAAGCATTATAAAAAATGATTGAATCTGGTGTTCCAAACCTAGAAACCAAGTCTTGAAAAAAATTTAAAATAAATGTCTCATTTGCATCTTTTAATGCTACTACTTCAGTTATGTGGCTATCAAAATCCATTTATACCCAATGCTTGAAGGTGAATTTATGAGACCAATGAAATTGAGTCCCCACTTTCCAAAAGGTTGTTCCACTTGAATTGGATGAAGAGGCAGAGCTGGAAGCTTCTATTTTTGTGAAAATATTGCACATTTATTACATTTTCTGACCCAAGTATGAGCATCCTTAAATAAATTAGGCCAGTAATAACCATGTCTCATTATCTTCAAGGATGTGGTTCTTGATGCAAAGTGGCCTCCAGTTGGCCCATCATGAAACTCCTGCATAAATTTTTGTTTTTTTTATGGTTCTATACATCTTAGCAAAACACCATTATAATCCTTCTTATACAAAATCCCATCAATCACAACAAATGGAATAGCCTAAAGAGGGTAATATATTTGTTTTGACTTGTCCACGCCTTCAGGATAGCCACCTATATGCAAATAATGGATCATTTGTTGTATCCAGTTTAATGATATAAGAGGAGCAACAACCTGTTCTTCATTGTTGAAGGTTGTTTCAACTTGTATGTTGTTCTTTGAATTTCCAACAAGTTGTTCACAAAGGCCTTTGCCTCTAACAAGCTTGGTGACCTTAATCTTGATTCATACTCCATCACTTTAATGATCCATCCAACTCTCTTATCATTAATGTATTTGTTGAGTAGAAAGTCCTTAACTATTTAGTGAACAACCATCAGTTGTATTCTATTATTTGACAATATATGCCTAAATTTATTAAGGATCCTTATTACAACCAACACATGCTTCTCTAAACCCTCATTATTTTGCTGACAGAGCATTGCGGATATGGTGTTAATTCCCCCAAATGCATACAATATGAAACCCTTATTAAAATTTGGGTTAATAAGAGTAGGGGCTGCTGCAAGTGCCTCTTTAATTTATTCAAAACTACTCTTACCTTCCTTTGTCTAGCTAAAATGAATGTTCTTCTTCAACATTGTTGTGAGAGGTTTCGAAAAAGTTGTAATGTTAGGAACAAATCTTCTAACAAAGTTAATCCTGCCTAAGAAGTTCTACAAACCTTTTTTATGTGCAGGTAGTGGTAAGGCTAATATGGATGCAATTATTTTCAGGTCAATTATGATTTTGTGCTTTGACACAATATGACCCAGAATCTTTCCTTCATGAACTCCGAAAATACTCTTTTTGGGATTTAATGACACCCCAAACTTCCTACATCTTTCAAAGATCTGCCTTAAATGAATAGTATTCATCATCCTTCTTTGAAAATACAGTGATATCATCCAGGTATACAAGCACAAATTTTTTTATAAGGCCTTGAAAGTCTATATCCATTGCTCTTTGAAATGTTTCCCTGCATTAGATAATCTGAAGGGAATCTTTTTGTAGGCCATAGTACCCCAAGTGGTGGTAAAGGTTGTCTTGTACTGGTCTTCCTCTTTAACCAAGATTTGGTTATATCCTGAATAAACATCTAGTAATGAGAACCATTCTAAACTTGAAACAACCTACAATATTTGTTCCATTGAAGGTAATGGATAGTGATCTTTGAGTGAAGCTCTATTTAGATCACAAAAATCCACACACAACCTTATCTCTTTGTTCTTCTTTTAGACAAGAACCAATTTGGAAACCCAAGAAGTGTGCTTTATTGGAAATATATTGCCACCTTCAATCAACTTATTCAACTCTCTCTTCATGAGGTGTTCCAACTTTGGATTCAGGGGCCTATGTTTCTATCTTACTAGTTTCACGTTGGGTTCCAACTCAATGGTGTGTTGAGCTAACTCAGGATTGAAACCTTTCAGATCTCCATACTCCCAAGTGAAAACATCACTAAATTCTTGGAAAAGTAAGACAAAGGCTTGTTTTTCTTCCTTGGTATAGACCTTGGCAAGCTTAAGAATATTTTCTTTGAATATTTCAATCAACTCATAATGATCCTCCTTCACTGTAATATTGGATTTATCTCTTCTAACCGGATCATTAATGTTGAAGATTGATTCAAGGGTAACTATCCCCTTAGGCATCTTATTAGAATTTAACTGGAGAATCTAGTCATCATATTGTTGTTCAAGTTTTTGTTGGCTACTAGTAGAAAAATCTGTTTCTTTAATCAAAAAACTGATGATTTGCTTATATTTCTCAAAAATCTACCAATTGGTAGTATTATTAGGTACAAATGGTCTCACCACCACCTTTACATATTTTTTTACCTCAATATTATGTATATCAGTAAGTATATCATACTATGAACCTATGGAAACTAATATATCTACTTGTCTATTTTGATTTCTAAGAGTAGACAATAGATTAAAAGCATCAAAACTTTCAATTGAGTCCCAAACTCTATGCTTATAGTGTTTAAACAAATCATTTTTAGTAACACTTTTTTTTTATTAGACTTCAGGAATCGAGTAGCACGACCCCCTATAAACTGCAGTGCACCTGGTAAACTTTTTAACATGACCGAAGTTGTTGGTGCGACACACCCTCAGATACCATGGGGGGTGGGGAGACTAGACCTCGTGACCAACCTCCTACAACATGAAATATTTAGCCAATCGAGCTAGGAATCCAACCCCATTTTTAGTAAAACTTTGATTTCCTACCTAATTTTCTATTAATTCAGAGCCACCATAAGCTTGCAAACACTTAATACCCCTCTTTCTAGCCCATTCAAGTCCATGAATAAGTGTTTCATACTCAATTACATTTTTTGTACAGCTGAAAGCAAAACTTAAGGTAGAGAAATACCTTTCTCCATCAAGGGATACAATCATTGCTCCTCCTCCAGCACCTATCTTACTCATTGAGCCATCAAAAAACAACTGCTAAAGTTGTTTATCATGTTGATCAGGTTGTAATTCATCTTTAACTAGGTTTGGAATTATCACATTAGGTTCCTAAATCACATAAACGCTTAAACCAACCTTATCCATGTGATTGAAAGGGTCAGCCTCATGATCCTTGGTTGCCCACTCATCTAGGTTCATGACACATATGTGCCCAATAGGTTTTTCAGAGTCTAAGGTCATGGATTCATCCTCCTGACCATGTAAAGCTAGGTTAGCATTTATAACACTAGGCATATATGGCTCTATATGATCCTTAGGCTGACATTTTGACTTAATGGTCACTTTTGTACCATATCTCATTCTAAAAAACATATGGGACTAGTCAGAAGAAAGATATCCCCCTAACTTAGTGGTGAAATCTCTCGAGAGGCACATGCCAAAGAAAGGTGTTAAGTCTATTACATATATATCTTATGGAACTAAGAAATTCGGGCAAGCATGGAGGGTAAGAGGTAGATTCTTAATCATCCCAAGAGACTGTATGACTATACCATCTAATTGAATGTCCCCTTTTGAAAGAGGATCATATGCCAAACCTAACTTATCTACTAAAATCTTAGGCATTATAGAACTACTTGCACTAGAATCTATCATATAATTGTTCACTAGACTGTCACCAATGATCAGAGTGATGTAAAATGGTTGTGGCTTTACCTCTTGAGTTGGTTTTTCTTTCTTACTCTCTGAACTATTTGTAAGAACTCTAGTTTTTTCATTCATAGACTAGTCAAAAATTGTTATCTCTGCTAAAGCCTCCTATAGACTTTCTTTTTTCCTAGGAAGATATAAAGCATCTAACATAGTCATTCTAACAGTGGCCTTTTTCATGTGATCAACAATATTGAATTTTGGGGTACTAACCTTTTGCTGCACTTTTGGAACAGCAGGCTCTGCTTGTGTTGTCTGAGGTTGAGATTAAGTCCTTTGTTGTTCCTTTTTTGGAATAGCCTGTTGTCTTGGCAAGATTTGAATATTCTGAGCTCTTGGAGGCTGGTCTTTATGTTTAGAAGCTTGTTGTTTATCCTTTTTTTCTTGTTGTATGTTAGGAACAACTTATTTTTTCAGGTCAATAGCTCTCTTTTTTTACCTCGTATTGGATGCAATCAAGGTAGTTGATTGATTCTACCCTTGTGCATGATTAACTCCACAAAATTCATTACCCTACCAATTCATCATGGCAACACCAATATCAATATTATTGTGTTTGATCACCCTATTGATCATTTCTCTCTTTAACTGTCTTCTCTGAAGTGGCATAACTGCTCTGCACCATAAGAGCCTAATTAATCACCCTATTCATACACATACCCTGGTTACAAAGTTGATTACAAGGATAATACCATACATAGTCTTGTGCCAAGTTGTTTTTCACATGTACAAGCTCTTTAGAAGAGCTAGCAACATTCTGATTATAAGGTTGATTGGGCCTAGCATTGAAATTCCTCCTTTGTCCTTGATAGTCAATCTCATAAGGCAGTCTATTTGGCTTAAAGGGTGCTTGATAAGGTTTATATTGTTGGCCTTGTTTATTTTTGAGGCTCACTAAGTCATTGTTGATAGTTTGCAAAAATTTAGCCATTTGTTGTTGGGTACCTCTAAGCTCCTATAATTTTGAACTTATTGGAACAATGTTATTGTGAGTAGTTGTTTGAAAACCTAAGGCTAGAACAGTAGGTAATGGAGCTATCAGAGGTATAGAGATAGGCATTGATGGCTGAATGTCTGGGAAAATAGGCATGGGAGGCCTAGGTGCAAGCTTACTAGCCTGAATGAGGTTATTTTCAGCTCTAGTAGCCATATCATAGGCTGTTGGCAAGGTTAATCCAGCCATAGATTGGATCATAACAACAATATCACTATTTATTACTCTAAAAAAATATAGAAAAGCATGAACCGGTGGAGTTCTTACCATTTCTAGGATTCTATCCCAAGGCTTTTGGAACTCGAAATTAAAATTCATCATATGTTCTTGTGGCACTCTCTTAATAGTCGTCATTTTCTCAACTAGAGATAGATGATCAAATTTTTCTGAAAACTGTTTGCTCAGTTTTTCTCCCAAGTCATCCAATGATGCAACATAATTCACAGCTAAAATTCTAAACCATTGAATAGTTTTACCCTTTAGAGACACTGCCAAAAGCCTTATGGTTACATTCTCTTATGTGATATGATGCACAACACAAAGAGAAGATACATCTTTTATATTCTCTATCGACATGGTCTAATCTTCACTAGTAAAAATGGGAGAACTTTTCAAGGCATCCATCGGTATATCATCATGTTGGGCCAAATTCAATGGGTTTCCCCCATTGAAAGGTACAAAAGCATGAGCTCTATCCATCGGAGCTACTAAAAATTTTGAGATTTATTGCTTGAAGTATTGGCACAAGACGTACTAGAATCATTGGAACTGAAAGTGTAGTTCCTCTCAGTGAACCTCTTGAAGGTGAACTTGATATTCTAAAGCTTGGTGAAGCCGAATATGAACCTGGTTGGCTTGTTGATGGTCTACCTCTTCTTCTAGGTGATGAAACTAGTAACTATGTTCTAAAACTAGGAGACACTGATTGATTTCTTGAAGGTCGACCAGGTGTTCTTTTAGTTTCCCTTCCTCTTATCTTTGGTGATGACAATTGCACGTATTCAAATGGAGAAGAAATTATTCTCATATGCTACTTGCACTTGATCTGCTTGAAAAACTGAGCGGAGTCACCAAGTATAAATCGTTACCTCTTAAAGGTTGAAAATCTGATGTGTATACTAGAATAGCAGCTTGAGACTATTGAATAGTTCCTTTGAAGTGGTCTTCAGAGTCCCACTAGGTGTGCCAAAAATTGTTGTCACGAGGATTAGCACCCAAGTGTAAAGCCGAAAGGCTCAACAATCCCATGAAATATGGGAATACCTTCAGGTTGTGGGTACCCTATACAAAAGTAAACCTCTGGATTATAGGTCAGCTTCCTTTTTGATTTTTTTATTATTTAAAGAAATAGGATGGAAAAAGGAAGAAAATGCTGAAATGAATGCAAAACTAAAATCTTAATTGGGTTATGCACCTAATTGGTATTTATGAATAGATTGATGCACAGCTAATTATTAAAAAATCTATTCTAACTCAAATTGGGGAATCTAATCACATAAGTGCTTCATCATAAGGTTTGACAATCCATTCTTTATGAAGGAAAATGATAATTTCATAAATTCATTCACAAACTATGACCTATAAATACAATTTTTTTTATAACTAAACGCATTAAATTCGCATCTAAAAAATTCAATAAATATAAAACTCTTGAATTTGAGATGGCTAATACTAAATAGCAATAATGAAAAATATGGAAACTCTAGAAATGAAAATCTATATGAACCTATAAAAGCTAATGTCTATATTAATCAAAATGAAAGCTGAGTTATAAGGTATTTCTCTTTGTATAATGTAAAGGCTGAAAAACAAGAATTGAAAAAGAAACTAAGTCATTTTCCAATATATACAATGAATGACAACTCCAAGGTGCCAAAAGGTGGAACTGATAGTGAATTGGGAGTGAAAAATATCTTGAAGCATCCTCTCACGAGAAAAAATAAAAAGCCTCAAAAACAAAGCCCACCACTAAATTAAACTGAACTAAATATGTTGCAAACTCCAACTCATGATACATATGATAAGAAGGAACTCAAAACTTTCTCCAGTTTGACCAAAAATCAAAGAAAATCCTACTAAATCTCCCTCGAATGCATGAAGGTGATCTTTCAATTCAACTTAAAAGTGTGTGAAAATATCTCCAGTTACACTAATTACATGATCAGTTAACCCCCAAAATAAATTGAATGAGAACTCAAACTCCAAGATTCACTCCACAATGGCTCTGCATGATCATTACTTGTGTTTGGTGGATAATCTCAAAAAAGGTAAACGTTTGATTAAATATTAAAAGTAATCAATGGTGATAACTTTAATATTTATCATGTAATGAATATTAACCTCCTTTATGTTGCATGCTAAATATTAAAGCAATCAACATTAACTACTTTTAATATTTAATTACAAATTTCATTTTGTGTATTGTTTCTTAAATATTTAAGATAGTCTATGAACTATCACCTTAAATATTTAATTACATTTATTCGATATGCAACCAACACAAGTAACATAATCATGCCTCTTGCTTCAAAATCAATAATAAACATTCGGCCCCAAACAAATCACTAATCATCATTAGGTCATTTGACTTAAAATTCAAGACCATGATGCATGCATGAAATGATTTATTTTTTAAAACATAAGACCAAAATCCCTAAATGATTAGGGCAACCGGTCAAATGTAATCGAACCCTAATCATACTCATTTACAAAATGATTTTTTCTCCAACTTCTAGAGTCTTCGACCATGCCGCCATGGAAAACACTAGGGTTTGTTGTAATTCGATGAAGAATCCTGAGCTCTCTGTGCCACCTCAGAGAAACCCTTGAAGATATTTCCAAAACAATGAAATGTAAACCTCTGCTAAATAGAAAAAATGAAATATTTTTTCATCTTCGAAGCTATTTTCTATTCCATTGTCCACGAACATAGCCATACTTTGACATGTTGTATTGCCTACTGAGGCTGAAACTAGAGGATTTGGTTTTCATGGCCATGGTTGGCTTGGTTTATAAATGCATTTACTTGTTTTTATCTCTTGTTTTGGCTCCTTTATCTCTATCGACAACTCCTTGATATGTAGGAAGAGTTGTGAATGCTCCACTTTTAGAAAATGTTGTAAATGTTCGAACTATCAGTTTAAAAAATTGTTGTTGTATTTTTTATTATTATTTCTCTAATAACATGATTCCCTCACGGACACCTCTATAGGTTGTGGGTAAACTCTTTGTGCACTCTTAGGTCACGACCCTTTGACTTTTTAGGGTATTTTCTTTGTTCTTCTCTAGGAACTCGAGGGTCTTTTGTGTCTTTCTATCACTTCCTAAACTTTAGCACTGACTTCATTCCTTCTTCCAAGCCATGGATCCATTTAACAAGGGTAATTTTATTTTCTCCTTCTCTTTTGTCCCAAAACTTGAAAGTTTGTTCAGTTTTTTTTGAAGGTTTTCTCTAAAACCCTAGCTTGGTGTCTTTGTTGAGCATGGGTTTCGAGAGTTTGTATGTTTCCTCTGCTTTCATTCAAAACTTCATTGAATCATGATATGTAAGTCTCTTTGCATTATTGTCCTTCATGGACCTGAGACAACCCATTGCTCATAAATGACTATGAAACCTCTACTATAAAAACCTTAGTTTCTGCTTCAGGCTATTTGGAAATAGTATACATATGTGTGATGCACTTGTACAATATGAATAACATGGAAATATAAGAAATAATCTCATATGATCTCTTTAAATTATTTCAACACCCAACTCCTTCACAGATACCCCTAATGATTTTGTGCATAAATTTTATAAATGTGTCCTCGGATATTACTGTCACCTTCAAGACTATGCATAAATTGCAATATATACTCCTATATGATTTTTGGCTTATTATCAATGAATAATATCTCAATAAACTCCTCCTAACATAGCATGAGGCTATCTAATGGTTTCAATATTTCTCAACATGGTCCTCCAACTGTTCATAAAATTTGTATCTCTTTTGTGCATTGTTTGAGTTGGTCATGCCATAAAGACTGCCCTATGAATATTATTTGATATATGGTTGTAAATGATTTGTATTGACTTTCCTGTAGATAATTATGAAAGAAAAATTGATCTTTACATGTATTGATGTTCTTTATGTATTTATCCTTTTTTAAGAACATGCTTGACACATAACTGTGATATGCATTCTAGTTGATTGTGACCTCCATGAACATGTGGTTTTGATGTTTGTCTTCTCATGTCAATAGAATAATGAAAGAGAGTATATTTTTGGTAATATACAGTTTCTAGAATAGGAGCACCTATTTACCTGGTTAAATGATACAAGACCACTTGTTGTTATGGACCTTCAATGATGATCCACTTTTCTAATTAGTTGAAAAGTTGCTCTACTCTAGAAACTGTATGCTATTATTGCATACATATCTTATGCATTATAATGTAAAGATTTTAGTAACTTAGTACACTAGGCTCGACCCTTGTGGGTGCCCATTTTCCTCCACATACTAAACTATTTTCAAATCAAGAACATAACTTTTCCTATACTTGCACAGTGAACAAACTTGTTAGAAAAACAAAAAATGAAGCTGAAAGGTTTCCAATGGTGAATCTTTTGTGCTCTCAAATATCTTCCCTCTATTAACTTGATCATGCTATGAATATCTCATAGGATGTGAACTATATTTCTGTTGGTATGTAAATATGAGAAGATTTATGATTCTTCATTTCTCTAACATCATATTCTAACAATCTTGCAGGTGGCTTTGGAGCTAGAGCTAAAACAACTAGAGTTGGATATATCAAGATACAACACAACTGTGACCTATGATTCGTCATTCCAAGCAATGACGAATCACCTATTTTCTCATATTTATCTATATTTTGAGTTGTATAGTTTACCTCTTATGCATATTTATCATATGCTCCTATTTATCTCAGTTACTCCCACGGCTTGTGTGGGACCTCAAGTTTTTACAATATGAATAATACAACATTTCTTATGAAAATGTATAATATTATTTGAAATGTATTTGCGTAAGAAAATTGAAACTTGCTTGTAATCAATATTTTTCACATTAATGGATACTTAGTAGAAAATTTGTGTACTTGGTTTACCTTTAACTTGAATTTATAATTTAGCTCTACCTATTCTGAGTTGTAGAAAAAAATAGGTAACAATTAGTTTAGGTGGTTTTTGAAGGGTAGGCTGTTGTAGGTTAGGTTGTTTTAGGTTAGCTTTCTTTTTATTTTTCTTTTGCTTTGCTTCTCTAGTTCAAGTCCCTTTTTTTTATTTTGGGAGTGTTTGTGTACTCCACTACCATTTATTTATCTAGGATCATTCTAAGTATTTCTTTGAGAAACTTCAATCATGGTTTCGGAAAGGATGGTGAAGGTCTTCTATTTGTGTCAAGTGGTATGGATGTTTGATTCAAAGAGGATAAGTTACAGGTTTGATATGATTCTGATGTATCTTAAAATCTCATACCTTCGACAAATTTTAAGAATCTCGAGGTCATTGTAGGTTCCTTTGTGATTCATGTTAAGTTAAAATTCTTAAATTTTTTTTTAGCATCGATGTGATTCTCATCCTTGAATGTGAGTTTTACTACTTGCAAGTTAGAATGAACGAAAAAAATCAAAAGAAACAAAAGAAAAATACAAAATATTGACAAGATAAAATCAAAAAGATCCAACTTTCAGGAGGATTTGAATAACTCTACTGGGGCTATGGACACCCGGTTGGCAGTAGAGCTATTTTTGGGAGAATCATAGTGATAACCTCATCAGGGCTATGGACACCTGACTAACAATGAGGTAATGTCTAGGATTCTTTTGAAGTAGATTTATTCACGTGGCTTAATTTGATGGAGCTCAGGTACCTGCAATTTCTTCAGGAAGGGAATTAATACATTTATGCAGACTTGGATTTTCAGCATACAGAAGGTTGGATTGACTAGTGGTTTTGATCCTTTGGTCAAGTGGTTCAATTTATTTGGCCTAACATGAAGGTCAAAACTAGATATTTAGGGTTCATGATTCTTGTTTGTCATCAAAATGCTTTGGAGCATTTTCCTAGCAGAGTCACCATTTGTTGTGCATTTTTTACACACACGCCTCGCTGAAAGTAGGGACCACCTCAACTTTTCTTCACTTTCACCTTCATTTATTGACTTTGGGTTGAAGTGGCCTATGGAATTTGGATGTTACCATGAGGTTTATGGGTCTACCAAAATCCCATCCACTTAAGAAAAGTTGAAGAATTTTTCATGCGGGATGCCATCTTGTGGATGTCAGGGTCTCTTGCACCGATGCTAGTCCCTATGACTTTCAAGTCCAAAACTCTGCATTTAAAAAAATCGGTGCAAACTTTAAGTTTTCAATATTTAGTGCCTATAAAATTCAAGTCTCCACATGGCTAAAGAGGTTTGAGCTAAATTTGTTAAGTGTTTGGACAATGCAGAATTCTCATTGCAGGATGTCATCTGTGGAATGTCGTTTGCAGAATTTCATTGCATCGACACCGAACCCCCAACTTTCACAATCCAAATTTCTAAAATTTTCAAAAAAGGGTCAAATCATCAAGAAATGGGTCTAGACACTATTCTAATATGTCTTTGCATGTGCTTAAGTTGATAAAAAATTAAATTTATGTAGAAGTTTTAAGGATTTGTGGAAATCTCAGTGCAGAATGTTATTTGCATAATGTCATTTGCGGAATGCCACTTGCAGAATTCCATTTGTGGAATGCCGCTTGTAGAATGTCATTTGCAGATTGCCACTTGTGGAATGTCGCTCGTGGAATGGTGCTAATGGAATTTCATTTGTAGAGTGTTTCTTGTGGAATACCATTTGTGGAATGCCGCTAGTAGAATGTCGTTTGTGGAATGTCATTTGTAGAATTTTGTTTGCAAAGTGTTATTTGTGGATGTCATTTGTAGAATTCTATTTCACTAGCGTCGAACCCTCTGACTTTCCCATTGATCTGGCCATCACAATTCAAATTCCCTCAAAGTGGAAAATTCATTCACCTATGCCAAACCCTCTAGCTTCTACATTGTTGTGGCCCTCAAAAGTCAAATTTTGTCAAAAGTGGAAAATTCGTTCACCGACATTGAACCCTATGGCTTCCACATTTCTCTTACCCTCAAAAGTGAATTTTTTTTCACCAATGCCAAACCCTTTGGCTTTCACATTTCTCCAGCCCTCAAAAGTGAAATCTCCTCAAAATTCAATTTCCAAAAAGGAAATTATCTTGAAATGGGAAATTTTCCCAAAATGCAATTTTTTCTTGAAATGCAAATTTTCCCAAAATAGGAAACTTTTCTAAACTGGGAATTTCCAAAAATGGAATTTTGATGGACTATAAATTGACAATTTTAAATAATGGAAATTTATCATTTTCAAAGGTTTAAATTATGGTATTTTATGACACATGTGATTTTCAAGATGCTTGGAGGGATCAACTCATTGAAGGACCAAAATATGAAACTGTGTCATATATTAGAGGGAGGTGAAAATGTGCCCACTCATGAAATATGCCATAGGAGGATTCAAGGAGTAAATTTTATGTTGTCAAAGGGAAATATTAATCCAAGGATAACCAAATTTTCAAGATGGGCTTATCTATGGATGTGTGCCTAGACTTTTCCTTAGAGGGGATGTACTTTCCAATGGGATGAAGCCAAGGAGATGTTATCACATGAATACCCACATAAGAAAGTGTGCAAATGAAGGAGGGGACTACTGGTGATTTGTTCAGAAGCTTCATGGAATTTTCTACACACACCTTCACATGTTCAAAATAAATAATTTAGAGGAGTGAGCGTGTGGAGTAGCATGAAGAATTAATGGAATAATTCAAGTTGGTTTCCTTCAAAATTAGCAAGTCTAATTTCCCAAAACATTCCAAGCTTTTAGCAGTTGTGAAGAATTTTTTCTAATATTCCATTGTGTAAAAGGAAACTAGGAATAATTTAATAGAGGATATTTTTTTATAATTCTTAGCTAGAAGACTAAATAAGCTACAAGACCAAATAAGATAGAATAAAAAATTATCTAAAGGACAAAATCACCTATAAGACAAAATGGGATAGAAGACAAAATAGCCACCTCAAAGTGAACATTGGGCTCCTTTTTTTATATTTTTTAATATAAAATAGGCTAAGGGACATTGTACATTCTTCTAGGTTCACATGTGAACCAATTTTATATTAAAAATTATTGTACTTGCATTGGGTATGATGCAAACCCTCATTTGTAGTGAATCTAGGCCCTTGGATGTGAATCAATCTTGGCCATTGGTCTAGGTTTTGGAAAACTATAAATAGGGGCATCCCCTCATTTGAAAGAGAGAGATGAGTTGTTGTGTAAATAAATTTTGAAGCAATATATAAGAAAGTATTGAAGTTTGGTGATTTCTTTGTGTTTACTCTTAATGTGTGCATGATTCAGTCTCCTCATTTTATTTCAGTTCAATTAACTTACAATTCATTCTTATTTTCAGCTAATTAGTTAATGAACAGTTTTAATGGTGAGTATGTGTTAAGGTATTTTATGCATTTCTATCTCATTATTTTGGTGATTTATTGATAATAAATTACTATGTAAAGCTAGTCTAAGATTATTTCTTTACTGCACTTTAGTTTAACTATGTATGTTCATGCTTTAAGTATTAATATCACAATTTGAAAATCTGAAGATAACCTTAGGAGATTGTGATAGTTTTGTGACACTATAGAACCTTCTTGGTTAAACAAAATTTGGTTTTTGTGAGTTTGTCTACCTTAATACTTGTCATTTTTACTATTTTTCCTAGTTTTTAGAATTAAAATTACTCTTAATCCCCTTACATATTTTTTTATTTCTTTGAAAATATGTTAGCATTAGGATTCCAACATTACAATGTTGTCACATCTGATGATTAAAATAAGTTTCAGATTGTTGTTCTAAATTTTCAATCACGGTATACTAGTTTTGAGACTTCTGAAACTTCTTTTATAAACCTATGAGACTCTAGCTTTGCACACTATAAATTCCCCTTGTGATTACCAACAAATCACGCATCAAACCTAAGTTGTTCATGTACCATCAAGACCTAACATTAGAAACCTTGGGGGTGTTTCTTGAAGTCCACTTATAGGAATTACATTTCAAGAGAGATAGATAATTCTTGTTTTTTTTGTGTTGTTGCAGTGCTAAAAACACCCATCAACAAGATCCATCCCTCATCTAGATGGATGATCAATCAATTGTTAGACAAGTCCCAAAACAAATGGTGGAACCAAGGATACCCCCTATCTTTTCAAAAAAAAAATCACTTCTCAACAATCAACCTTGTGAACAATAAGGGGATAATATGTTATATAGACCTCCTTCACAAATATAACAAGAATTGTTCACTCAAAAAATTCAAGAGAATCTAAACATCATGGCAAATCAAAATTTGCCTCCATAATCAAATCCATTTTCCACACCACTTGCAACAAAAAATGTGGCATCTAATATATGGAGACATAATGTTTCAAGAACTCTATATGATGCATATTTGAACTTCAATCAACAAAAATAAGAACCTAATGTCAACATGAAAAATATGGGTAAATTACCACCTACACAACAATAATCTGTAGAAATTCAAAAAACCAACATCCTTGGACAACAATAGTTGCATGCTAACATTCCACCTCAAGCACAATACATGGCATCATAAATTTACACAACACAACAATGACCACCCACATACCAAAAACAACCCAATGCACCTCGAGACCAAAGCATGTACCAAGCAAATACACAAGGACAAAAACCACAATAAATATAGCAACAACCATCATACTATGATCCTTCAAACCCAAAATATCAATATGGATCTTCATCAATTTAAAACCCTCAACAAAAAAATTTCATTCCACCACCACAAAACACCCATACTCAAAATAAAACACCTAGTCCCCCATCACAAAAAATTGGTACACAAAAAACTCTTTAATCAACATCAATAAACATATGTGCATCAACAAACACCACAATAAAAAGTACCTCCTCAACAAAAAATACCTCCACAACATCAAACCTTCACTCAACAACACCAAACTTACACGTCAAAATAGAAATTTCTTAATCCACAATACCAAAATATTAATCCACAAGGTCAAACTATCAATCAGCAATACACACCCACCATTTTGCAAGGACCCTATCCTTCATGATACACGGCCCAAGGGCCTTCTTACATATAAACCCCAAAATATAACTCATTGTACATTTTGGGAAAACAAGGTTATGGTGTCCCTAATCCTCAAATGAACACATCTAGTGGTGACTTAACCTTAAAAATTCAAAGTCTTAACCAAGGGATATTGGATATTCAGCTTGAAAAATTAAAAAAAAGCTATGCGCTACAAGATATATGCACATATCCTTTTGATTGTACCATATCAATAATCCCTTTTCCCAAAAACTTTGAAATCCCTAAATTTGATAAATACAAAGGGAGAGGTGATCCAAACGAACATGTAAGATAATCTTTAGTGTCTTGTATGGAATTTGAAAACAATGACAACAACTTATTGAGACTCTTTTCAAGAAGTCTTGGGGGTGCGGCTACTGAATGGTTTTCTCATTTACCACCCGATATTTAAACCTTTGATGGGCTATCAGACAAATTGATAAACCACTTCTCTTACAATATTGAACAATAAATAATGGTTCGAGATCTTATATAAAATCAAACAAAACCAAGGGGAGTCCTTTTCTTTTTACTTGCAAAGATGGAGGTACAAGACTAGCAAAACTAAATGGCATATTCTAGAAAAGAAACTAGTCAAAATATTTATCTCTAACCTTCAAACGGACATTAGATATCAATTAACCATGTTATGTCCTAACAATTTTGAAGAAATCATTGCGAAAATTTTAGTCATTGAAAGATCACTTATAGAAAATGGCACCATAAAAATTTACAACAATAACAACAAAGACCAAGCATCGAGATCCAATGATAAAACCTCAAATTTGGGAAAAGAAGAATGTTACAAATGATGGAGTGGTAGATGCCAATTTTTTTTGAAATGTATAACAATTGTACCAACCACCTCCTAAAAATCCCCAAAATAATGTCTAAACAAATCAAATGAATTACCCTAGAAAAAATGTGCAAAACACTCAACTCACATACCCTCAAAATAACCAGTAAACAAATCAAAATTAGAATAATAATAGAGGGCCACAAAGGTAGAAATTTATAAAAAAAGGGAAGTACACACCATTGGGGGAACCTGTGGAGGTTATCATGTATAAGATAATCCAAAGGAACCTCATCAAACTACCCAATCAAATGAACTATGAGGAGCAAAAATTTAAACAAATTAAAGGTCAGAAGACAAGAAATTGCATGAGGTTAAGTAATATCATCCAAGACTTGATAGACAAAGGAGAGGTTAATATTGAAAACCACCTTGGCCCAATCACTCTAAGGGAAACACTAAAGGTAAGGGATAGGTTATCGAAAAGCTACTTATACCTATCACAAATTTGTAGGAAGCATGTGTCAAGCTAATAATAATATCAATGTAGTAACCATACTTGGAAAAAACCCTAAATGTAACATCACTACCCGAAGAGGAAAAGTAACAATCCAAGGAGCCCTATCTCAACCAAGAGTTACCATTAAACCTTCTAGTGACTACAATATTGTTGACCAGTTAAAGAAAACCCCAACCTAAATCTCTATCCTTGAGCTTCTCAAGTTATCCCCAACACATAAAGAGATTTTGGAAAAATATCTTGTTGAAAATTTTGTACCCAATGATATCAACATAAATCAGTTACAAGCTATCATTGGGACCATCACTTTTACCCATCACTTGGTATTTTTCAAAAATACCTTCCCCAAATATCCTTTCATAATCAACTCCTATATCTCAAAGTTTGCATACATAAGCATAAAATCAAGAGGGTCCTGATAGATGGAGGAGTCAGATTAAACATATGTACCTTGAAATTAGTAAATTCATTGGGATATTCTGATGACATTATTGATAAGAATAAAAGCCTCATAATAAGGTATTATGATGATAATGAAAGAAAATTTGAAGGCACAATCAGACTTCTATTTCAAGTGGGACTAGCTATAGCCGAAACGACTTGTCAAGTACTATATTTTGAGTTGAATTATAACCTACTCTTAGGACACCCATGGATCCATGCAATGCAAGAAATCCCTTCAAAATTCCATCAATTCCTAAATTTTCCTTATAATGATAAGGAGGTTACAATATATGTTGATCCTGAACCATTCCACTACTGCAAGATCTTAGAGGAAAAGTACAAGAAACATTTTCAAATACCCAGCAATGACATATCCTTCCATTCATTCTCATATATTTCTCCATCATCAGTCACTTCATCCTCAACTCCATATTCATCTTCTAATCCACCTAAATCTGACCTTAAGATCTAGTTACTTGACAATGGTTACGAAGAATACCACTTTAATCAATCATTTTGGATTGGAAAGCTACCCCCATCACCAATATCTTATGGGTGGGGCAAAGGAAATCAATCACATTCAAACCATTAAAATAGAAGTCAAACCTACCATATTCACCAAGTGGGGAGACATGAAGGATGAAGTAATATTTGCAGAAGATCTCTCATCATGTCTTTACAAAGAGGAATGAGGAAGAAAATAAACTACCCCCTATCCTCGTTGATCCTAAAAGAAAAGTGTACTAGCTATAAAAAGGCATGGGTTTCACTAGAAAAGGTGCCCTTGGTCTAAACAAACAAGGAATAAGAGAGCCTATCATCATGGAGAATCGAATGAATAATCTAGGGTTGGGCTATGGTTTGATAGACATTGTGACTCCAAATACTAAAAATACCATTTACAAGAAAAAATATCCTTCTATTGTGATTGACATTAGATAAGTATGATCTTAGCGATGATGATTTATACATAATAGATTTATTTCAAGACATCAGCATAAACACAATCACTACCCATTTTGTTAAACCTGCATACCAAACAAAAGAACTCCAACTCATTTACCCACAGTTAATTGATTAGGATCAACAATATCACACACCTATTATGGACATATTCTAGAATGATGAAGATATAGCTAAGTTTTTGGGACTTCGCACTGGTATTCCATTTGGGGACCACAAGGTAGGATTTTAAGTTGAACTTGAACAAGGAGCATACTTTGGAGGGGAGATTGCATCCTCTAGTCACAAAAATGAAATTAAAAATCTAAACATAAAAATAAGATCCAATGGTAAAAACCACAATGTGGCATTATTAGATCAAGAAAAAGGTAAAACAAAGGATGCATCTGACAATGAAAACCTCTTTGATTCACTTGAAGATGGAGGATTCAATCTCCCAATCATAAAGTATCAAGAGAAATCAATATTTTTGGTCCAAGGTTCTAAACCTATTCATGTGGGAATGAAAAAATGCACCAAAGATAGCATATCATGTAGCCATGTTATATCCCAATGAAAGATTCAACTTCTAAGCATTCATAAACATGTGAAAGATCAACTTCGCATGGAATTATGCAGATATGCCATGATTGGATCCAGCTCTAGTAGTCCATCATTTTATAATTTTCCCAGGAACAAAACCGATCAAAAAAAAGATTCATAAGATGCACCCGTAGATCACGCTTCTAGTCAAGGTGGAGCTCTAGAAACTACTTGGCGTAGGATTCATAAGGCCTATAGATTATCTTGAATGGGTATCTAATCTTGTACTAGTGTCAAAGCCCATTGGGGGCATTCAAATCTGTATAGATTTTAGAGATCTTCACAAGTCATTCCCAAAGGATGACTTCCCCCTACCTGACATTGACATTATAGTGGAATTAATAGCTAGCCATGAGATACTATCTCTTATGGACAATTTCTCTAGCTACAACTAGATCAAAATAACACCTGATAATCAACATAAAATAACATTTACTTGCCCTTGGGGAACTTTTTGTTGGAATGTCATGTCATGCGGTTTGATGAACATAAGAGGTAAAACTATAGAGCAATGACCACTATATTCCATGATATGTTTCACATTACCATGGAGGACTATTCCAATGATCTCTTAGAAAAATCTATCACTAGGCAAGGTTATCTAGATAGATAACTTGGCTAAGATATTTGACAAGATAGAAGAGTATAGCTTGTGTCTTAATCCAAAGAAATGTGTGTTTGACATAACATCAAGGAAACTATTAGGATACATTATATCAATAAGAGGTATCAAGGTAGATCCAACGAAGGTCAAATCTATCCTATAAATTCCTCCCCTGAAGACATTGAAACAACTACGCATATGGCAAGGAAAACCTTAGTCGATTCATAGGTTTATAGCACAACGAGTAGATAAATCGCATCCTTATACACATTTTTGCCATAAATATGTAAATTTCAAATGGGAAGGAAGTTATGAGCAATATTTTTAACTAATTAAATACTACTTAGCAAATCCTCCTATACTGATTTCACCCATGTAGGATAAATCCATGATATTGTACGTATTAGCAACTTCTACAACTTTAGGATCTCTATTGGCACAACTTGATGAGTGAAAAAAAGAATGAGTAGTGTACTACATCAGTCACACCCTATTTGGTTACGATCTTAATTATACACCTATTAAAAGGGCATGTTTAGCAGTTGTCTTTGCAGTATAAAATCTTAGACATTATATTCTAGACCAAAAATGCCTGTTGATATCCAAAGTGGATCCCATCAAATATCTCTTGGAAAAAGTAGCTCTCATAGTGGAAAAGTGGATCATGATACTGAGTGAATTTGACATAGAGTATATTGAAAAGAAAGCCATCAAAGGGCAAGTGATAGCCGACCAACTGGCTGAACCACCTATAGAAGACCATAAACCACCAATAGAAAAACTTACGGATGAAAACATCCTTATTGTAACTCCACCAACCTATTGGACTATATGATTTGATGGATCTTGTACCTAGCATTGATCAGGGGTAGGTATATTGTTTCTCACACCTCAAGGAGACAGTATACACAAAGCATATAGAATTTCCTTCCCATGTATGAATAAATTCGTTGAGTACAAAGCACTAATCACAAGTATACGAATGGTCATGAAATGAAAAATCAAAGGACTACAAGTCTATGGTGACTCTCACCTAGTCATAAGGCAAGTAAATGATGAGTACAAGACCAAAGACAATAATTTGATGCCATATAAGAGAATGGTAGACAATTTTAAGCAATAATTTTTGGCCATCCTCTTTGAATAGATCCCCAAAGTCAATAATAATTTTTTTGATGCTATGGCCACTATCAGTTCAATTCTTCACATTTCATAGAACATTCCTAGGTACAAACTCCTCATGGAGCAACTACTTATACCAATGTTCGATATCCTTGAATTTGAACTCATATGTGATGTTGTTGGTCCTAATTGACCCTGGTACCAAGAAACATTTTCTTATATCCAACACTGAATCATACCACCTCACCTAACGATCAACCAAAAGAAAATGTTTATCCATCAAAGTTTAGATGGTACTTTACTCTGATGCCTCAATACAAAAGAAGCACAAACTACCTTGCAAGAGGTACATGAAGGTTTTTTTGGGTCCCATGCTAGTGGGCCTAACCTAGTCCAAAAGTTGCTACAAACTAGGTACTATGTGGGTGAAATATGTGAGTCAGAACAACAAAATCAAACACACCTTCAAGCAATGTATTACATAAAAGGAAATCTAAATAGCAGAATTAAAAGCTACAACCATCCTCTTAATTCATTCCATGGCTCTCTAATCTCAAGGATCCCTGCAAATTATGCTCTCAAATCTTATTAGTGTTGCACATGAACCTACGAAGATTGACAACTTAAGATACGAGATGTTATGATGAAGTCTACATGTCTATATTTTTGTATTTTCAATTTTTGATGATTGAAGACTAAATGATCCTATGATGAGATGATACTAAAATCCAAATGCTGCTAGGATTGATGATGATGATCTAATTTAAATACTATATGAAATATGAAATGAACTAAGCTATCCAAAATAAATTTTCCGTTATAACTCTATATGAACTAAAATGCAAAACTAAGCTACAAAGCTCTCCAAATTTCTCTCAAAATGCACTATGAATTCTGCAACATAAGATTATCATATTATACTTGTTGAAAAATTGTAGCAATGAGTCCTATTTATAGATTTTCTAAGGCTCAAGGTGAGTTGGCAACAATGAAAGGTCGAGATTGTGATCTTGTGGCATTAACAGTGGAACATCAAGAGGTTAGAGGGAATCAGGGAGATGGTTCCCTTTAGCAAAAAAATTTGTCAAGTGTTAAATGGAATCATAGAGAAGGAAGAGCCATGTGTCTTAGTTAGTTCCAAATTTCTTGCAAAATTTGTTGAAGATAATTCATATTTTCCAATTTACAAATTTCATTTTTCTGAGACACATGATGAGGTGGCAGGTGAGTTGGAGGTGGTTAGAGGAAATATTTAGAAATGTGCTTAAATTGATTTAAAAAATCAATTTAAATGGAGATGGTAAATTAGCAAGATGCCAAATTAATTTATTTGTGCATTTTAACCAATTTAAGAAGAATATGATTTAGAGGTCAATTTGAATTAAAAATTCAAATTTAAGTGGAAGAGGGAAAACCAATTAAATAACAAATTGATTTAATTTTTCCATTTAATTCATTTAGGAGAAAAGTGAATTTTGAAAAAGAAGAATTAGAATAATGAACCATATAAATAAATTTTGCAATTTAATTATAAGAGTAAAGGAATTAAGAATATTAATTAAATAGAAAGTATTTAATTAATATATGCTCTAGACCATTTTTGCATGCATATATTTTTCCCCTCTTTGAAGTGATGTGCGTAGATGCATTTCTTCAAAGAATAATTTTTCCAACCGCGATGATAAATTTTTTGGCATTCCCTAGTCTTTGATTTTGCAGCGATGATGAAAGGATGCCACCTCGGGAGATAAATCAAGGATTTCTGAATTTTTGATGATTTTTTTAAAAAAATGATGATTTAAATGATTTTTCTATGACATGCTCATGATCGATAGATTTTATAAGGATGACCTAATTTAATTCCTTAAAATGATGAAGAGTTCTACCACATTGTTGATTAGTTGATGAAAAGACTCATTTGAAAAATTAAATAAAATGCCACAATAATTACCCCTTAATTAACCTTTAAAAGATCAAAAAGGGTAAAAGATAGGTTCATTTGTAACTTGAGCATTTTGAAAACTGAGACCCTACAGAGCAAAGATGGATAGAATTCAATGCCACAGACATAGATTCAAGCGAGTTCAGCACCACCTGAATCTAGCCATGTACAAACCTCTGGTACGTACCCTAAAAACTTCTTTTTGAATTTTGAAGTTTGAATTTTCTTGCTTAATTTCCATTTGAAATTTACAAATTATTTTCACATTTTAGCACATTGGGATAGAGTTTTAGCGCATAGAGAACCCACTTTAGCACATAGAGGTCTTGTAGTAGCACATCCAGTTAGGTTAGAATCCAAAACTAGACTAGTGCATCTAGAACCTGCTTCAGTGCTTTAGGTCAATAGATTAGCACATAGGGTAATTAGTGCATCCATAGGATAGAGTCGTGCATAGGATTGATCATGTCATGCATCTAGGAAATGGTTCATCGAGACTTTGTTCTAGCACATACGATATTTTTGCCAGTGCATCCATGAAATGGTGCATCAAGACTTTGTTCCTACACATCCAATAGTTTTTCTAGCATATCTCATAAAGTAGCGCATAGAAACCCTATTTTTGTGCATCTAACCAAAATTGATGATTTTGATAGATTCCTCCTAGATTTTAATGAATGGTTATCATTTCAACCGATGATAGGATGATGTTTATTGATAGGTTGATGATCGTCCTCATGATAGGTGAGGAACGATGAATAGGATAGGCTGATTGATTGATTGATTGATTGATGATCATCCTCATGATACGTGGAGAATGATGATTGACTAATTGATGATGATCGATCTCATGAAAAATGAGAATTGAGCAATAGGATAGGTGCTCCTCAAAATTTCATCAGAATATCACACGAGCTGATTTGATTAGGTGATGTGTTGATTGATAGGCTCATTGATTGATTTTTTGACTTGATGCTTTAATTTTATTCTAGGAGGGTGGCTTAGGGAACCTTCAGGTTCACGAGCGCTTTCCAAGGACATGGAACATGATCCCATAGATGACTCTAACATATCTTTCCATCATTGATCACTGTGGTCTTACTCCAGTGATTGACATGCCCAAGTATTGGATTAATCGGGGGCTGCTAGCAACACTTGCAGAGAGGTGGCATAGCGACCACAACACTTCATTTGTCAATTGGAGAGATGGAAATGACCCTAGAAGATGTTTATCGGATATTGAGGATGTCAATTGTTGGGGAGATGGTTTTTTATGATCATGAGGAGCAAAGGGGCACAAATGTCATATGTCAGATATTTCATGATGACCAGTTTATTGGTTATGAAATTTTATGGCAGGAGTTGATTGCTTTCGGGCGGGCTTTACCTTGTATTCTATCTAGATTCATTGGAGGATTTCTCTGCCTCGACCGTAGGTCGAAGGGCTTCTCAGTGGGTTGGGGGTGAATTGTGGATAACATGATTGCTCAAAACATGAGGTATGCTTGGGGATCATGCATGCTGCACATTTGTACCACAACTTGCACTAGGTTGTCTATCTTCGAGTGAGCAGTCTCGCAGTAGGTTGCACACTATTACAGCTTTGGGCTTGGGAGTACTTAGTGAACACATGCCTAGTGGGAGGTAGGGCTTGACTAGTAGGATGACCATATGTTTTTGGATACACAGGGCCACTTTTCTGGCACAATCTGGGAAATTTGGAGTATTGGAGGTGGGTCCTAAATGACCTTGACACTGTGATCTAGCAGCCCTATCTTGATCGTGAGGCTTAGGTAGAGGATGGTTCCAAGTTTTCGTATGTTTTTTGTAGTAGATATTTGATTACACCATATATTATGGAGTGGTTTATTTTTGGGAGAGTATATAGATAGTACGACCGCATTCAAGGGATGCCACAAGGGGTAGCACATTATGCTAGGTGTAGGTAGGATATACCAGAGTGGGGGTCAGCCCTCAATTGTGATGCAACCTATACAGAGTATTATGACATGCAACCAATTTACTAGCACTACCATCTTGAGGTTGTGGATGCATAGATGATGGTTGACTACGTCGAGTATTTTCACATGCACCCTTTTCCATGGATTTCAAGTCTAGACGAGTTGACACCAATTTTGGAGGTAGGCAGGAGAGTAGGGCCACCCATGCAACTGAGAGGAGGAGATGCGGGTGGTGAGGAGGAAGAGGGAAAGGGTGGGGGTGATGGAGGAGGAGGGAGAGGTAGAGATGGGGGTGGTGATGGTGGAAGTGGAGGTGCACTGGACTATGGGTTCATTCCCAAGAGGAGGAGATCAACACCAGGTGGGAAAAGACTAGTTATTCTTAGGATGCCCTCTCAAAGGCAATAGACTCATAAAGTTGGGTTATAAGTGTAGGTGTAGACATTGCAGGGCCAGATCCAGATGTTACAGGCACAACTTTCCTAGGCCTAGGCTTATATTTAGGCTCAAGCTCCAACATAGGTATAGATGCAAGGGAAAATGGTGTAGTTACAAGCATAGGTAGCCACTCTTACTGCAAAGAGAGATGATGCGAGGAGGTAGGAGGCACAGGCTATGGTAGTGGTGGATTGAATTCAAACAATGGCTCAGGGTATTGTTACAACTGATTTGGTTAGAGAACTTAGATATTCCACCAAGGAGGTGGAATATTATAGAGGCAGGTACCATGAGGTCCTACCAATAGAGCAGCGAGTTAGTTATGCGAGATCCAGATCCAAGCGCTCCCATTCTCACACCACTAGCAGAGGGGTTACACAACCATTTCCACAAGGTGGATCTCCACCAGGGCCAGAGCCAGCAGAGGTAGGACCATCAGGGGTAGGCAATGTTGGACAGAGGCCTACCATATCAAGTGGCAGCACTACAGAATCCCACAAACATGCTTGATTTGTTATACTTTGGTTTAGAGACTCGGCTTGTGCCAAAAATATTATGTATCATTTCTCAGTTGATATCATTGTATTCTTGACATTTTTTTATGAGTTTATATGATATGCACCAATGTTCGATGATCTGTGTTGATGTTTTATTATGGATGGATGCATTTAATTTATGTTCTATGTGATTATGCCATGTTCTATATGATTATGTTATGGATAGATTTATGGATGATGATGATTTTATTTTAATATTTTTATGAATGATGTGTTTATGAGATGGGTGGTATGGATGCAAATGATACGAAATGTGTAATTTTTCATATGTATATATCGATGTATGGATGCAAATGGTTTTATTATGGATTGTAGATGTATGGTATTATGTATGGATATGGATGGTTTATGGATGCAAATTTGATACATGAAAATGTATAAATGTATGATTTTATGTTATGCCACTATGAATGTTATGATGCAAATGAAATGTTACGTAGTTTTCTATATTTTTCGTATTTTCTATGCAGAATATGTGAAAATCGATTATGATTATGAATTCAAATGGATCATGAATGGAATTATGATGCTATTATGGATGATGAATGGATATATGGATGAATTATGGATGAATGAAAGAATGCCTTTATTATGACCTTGATGTATGATATGAATTATGAATGATGGTGGTATTATGCATTATTTTGGGAAAAATTTCATGATGCAAATATTATAATGAATGCATGAATGATTTGTGATAGTGAATGTATGATATGAAATGGAAATGTAAGTGATTTTTTTATTTTGTTAAGTATACTCAATCCTATAGTAAGAAATAACATTAGCCTTGAGAATGAAAAAATTAGAAAATCTATAATGCAAATGCAGACTAAAATGAATGCAATTCTATCTATGCAATGTTGGCATCTTATTCATTATGCTTATTGTAATCATTGAGCATTTTATTATGTTGAAATTTAGTACAAACATCAATGGTATAATTTAGACCATGATGGACTGAGTACAACTTCCATACAACTTCCGCTAAGATTTGATAATCAACGATAACACAATAATCTAGGTATAATTAGACCAAGATGACCTAAGTATCACTTGTGTAAACATACAAGAGTTAATCATGTTCCTATGCAAATTTAAAATTCCATCAATGATACTTTGTAGAGCATGTCTTGCGACAATTTGCATAGTAGTAATGATTGTCTCACAAGAAGAAGACAAATAAAAATATCATTCTTGATCATAGTGCCTCTAGTTTGTGACATCATCGAGGTACTCCTAAGAAATGGTAACAACAATCAAGATACGTCAATTGAACATTTGTGTTAAGTAATCCAGCCATGATTCAAAGGATTATTCTCCAATGATGAGTTGATTTGATTTGGCTTGATGTTTGATTTGGCTTGATGTTTGATTTGAATTGGATGATTGATTGGATTTATTGATGTTTGATGCTCATATTTTGATGGTTATTGCGATTGTTGCTTTCTTTCCTATTGTTTTAAGCTCAACGGTGATTTTCCCTTAGTGAGATAGGGATTTTTCCCCTAGTGAGAACAAACCAAATTTATTATGGATATGCACAGTGAGGACCAAGCCAAGGTGGGAAACGGCCGCAATAGCTAGGTATGGACATGCAGCTCTTTGCAAGATAGGTGTGAATGCACAGTGATGGTAGAAGAGGATGATCAACACACACTCGAATAGACGGAGAATTCGACCTATCACAACTAATGCATGTTTACCAGGTTTTCACCCTTTGTTTTTTTTTATTACACTTTTTAAGATTTTATGGTTTTTTTGTTGTCACCAAGATGCCTATTTGCCAAGTTTTCATCAAGGCAGCCATTTTTTTTATTTTTCACTTTTTTTGTATTTTTTATGTTGTCACCAAGACACCTATTTGCCATGTTTTCATTAGGGAAACCATTTTTTCAAGACTTTTTCTGCTTTTTAGGATTTTTTTCAAGACTTTTTTCATGCACTGGATGCATCAAGAGTAGAATTTATTTAGGTGAAGGTTGTTCATAGGCTCTTCAAACAGATCCCCTTCTATTATAGATAGCTGAAATACCCCCATTCCAAAGACTGATACTACAACAAAAGGACCTAACCAATTAGGTTCAAATTTTCCTTTCTTTTATTAGTCCTGCTGATTACGGGGATTTTCTTTCAGTTGCAAATGAACTACTTGAAATGTCTTAGGTTTTACTTTGTGATTGTAGCTTCTAGACATTCTCTGCTGATACACTTTTAGGTGATCTACTGCTAGCTGAAGACGTTCATCCAAAAACTCTAGCTCCTTTAGTCTACACACACAGTTATCTTTATATGAAATGAGACCCTTCAAGGATACCCAAAGTGATGGTATCTCAACCTCGATGGGAAATATTGCTTTAGATCCGTAGATAAGTGCATATGGTGTGGCTCTCGTGGGTGTTCAGATGCTTGCACGATAGGCTCACAAAGAAGGATTTAGTTAAACATTTCAGTTACGTCTAGCATCGTTGATGGTTTTCTTTAAGATTTTCAGGATTATTTTGTTTGAGGCTTGGTCATTCCCTTGAGGGTAGTAGGGTGTAGAAAACCAATGTTGGATATGAAACTTTTCATAAATTTCTTGTACGTCTTGATTCTTGAAAGGTCTTCCATTGTCAATGGCAATGGATTGAGGGATACCATACCTATAGCTGATGCAGTTCAAGATGAACAATGAGATATGCTTCCCTGTGATGGTGATTAGAGGCATGGATTCAACCCACTTTGTGAAGTACTATGTGGCTGTGAAGATGAACTTGGGTCTATTAAATGGAGATGGGTGAATTTTACCCACAAGATCCAACCCCCACTGACAAAATGGCCATGTTGATGCAAAGGGTTGTAATTCTTGTGTTGGTGCATGGATAAGATTATCGTGAATCTAACATTTCAAACATGTCTTGACAAATTGGAAGGATTCTCTCTCCATAGTTGGCTAGTAATATCCCAAATGGAGGAGTTTCTTAGCGAGGGTTAAACCACTTGAATGAGTGCCACAAATACCCTCATGGACTTCTCAAAAATTTGTTTTAGACTCATCACTTTCTAGACATCAGAAAAGAGTTCCATAAAGACCTTGATGGTAAATTACATCCGATTAAAGGGTATGATGAAAAAAATTGGTGGATGAAGTTTCGTTTCTGGTTGTGGAAAAGATTGGGAGGAAGGATATCATCTTTTAGGTATGTGTAAATATTTTCATAGATGGAGGTATTGGCATTGTCTAGGTGGAAAATGAATTGGGAATCAGAGGTGTCGTAAGCAAGGGTAAACAGTTGCTCCACCATGAACTTATAACGATTTCATTTTTTTTGGAATTTTTAGTAGAGAAGAAATAGTAGCCATAGCATCGACAACTTTGTTGTCACTCCTTAGAATTTGACCAAATTTGATGTTGACAAAATACTTCTTGAATTCATCAATCATTCTCTTATAGGGCATTATCTTTTCATCTTTAGTTTGATAATCATTGTTGACCTAGTTGATGACTAATTGGAAATCCCCATAAACCTAGAGCTCTATAATTTTCCATTCCACATCTATCTTGATCCCGATGATAAGTGCTTCATATTCGGTTGTGTTGTTGGTGCAAGGAAATATTAGCCTATAGGATTTTGGAATGGTGGACCCTAGGGGAGTGATGAATAGTATCCCTACTCCTGATCCATGTTGAGTGAAGGAACCATCAAAGTATAACACCCATTGTTTTGTTGTTACTATTAGGACATTTGCATTTGGAAATTCAATATGGAGGGGATGATCACCGTTAATAGGTGCCTCAACTATTTGATCAACAATGGCTTGTCATTTGATAGCTCTTCTATCAACATATTGAATGTCAAATTCATTGAGTACCATTACCCACTTGGCCAATCTTCATGTCAAATTTTATTTTCTTAGGATATACTTCAGTAGATCTATCTTGGCTATGAGCTTGACTGTATGAGTCATCATATAGTGTCACAATTGTTGAGTATAAAATACTACAGCTAGACAATATTTCTCGATGGATGTATAATTTATTTCATACCCATTCAAGGTTCTAATGATGTAATAAATTTCTCTCTCCTTCCTTATTGAATCTTCTTGTGCCAACAAGGTTCCCAATGATCCTTCAGTAGTCATGATGTATAATAAGAGTGGCTTCCCTTCTGTTGGGGGTGCTAGAACAGGTGGACTTGTCAGGTATTGTTTTAGTTGGTTGAAAGCTACTTCACACTTCTCATCCCATCAAAATGAAACATTCTTGTGCAATAGATGAGTAAAAGGATGGGTCTTGTCAGCCAATAGTGAAATGAACATTTCGATGGACTGGAATCTTCCTTGGAGGGACCTTAGTTGACTGATGTTTTCTCGGGGGTGGCATCTCCATTATAGCTTTCACCTTTGCAGGGTCTACCTCAATATCTTTCTTTGATGCTATACATCCAAGTAGCTTTTTCGACATTACCCCAAATACACATTTATTTGGACTGAGGCGAGCATTGAATTTTTCCAGATGAGTGAACAGTTTGTCTAATATTTCTAGATGTCCCTTTCTAGTGTAAGATTTTTCCAATAAATCATCCACATAGTATTCCATGAAATTATGCATCATGTCATGGAAGATGGTTGTCATAGCTCTTTGATATGTGGCCTCTGCATTTTTCAACCCGAAATGTATGACATTCCAACAAAAATTTCCCCATGGGCAAGTGAAAGTTGTCTTATCTTGATCTTCAAGAGCTATCTTGATTTGGTTATAGATGAATAAGCCATCCATCAGTGATAACATGCCATGTCATGTTGTCAAGTCCACAATGATGTCTATGTTAGGCAAGGGGAAAACATCTTTTGGGTAGGACTTGTTGAGGTCTCTGAATTCGGTGTGAATTCATATGCTGCCATTAGGTTTCAAAATAGGCACAATGTTTGATATCCACTCTGCATAGTCAATGGGTTTGATGAATCCGACATCCAATAACTTCTTTAGTTCTGCTTTCACCAATAGAACAATGTGCGGATGTATTTTTATCAACTTTTCTTAGCTGGTTTCATTCTTGAAGGGAGGGATAAATGGTGCATGATGAGGTCTAGATCTATCCATACCATGTCTGTATAATACCAAGAAAATTTGATTTTTTGTTCTTCAAAGAACCTGATAGAGCTGGGCTTTTCCAATTTTGTCAATGATTCTGCCAGATGAAGATCTCTTACTATTTCTTCATCGTCGACATTGATGGAATGTGTTGGTTCAATCAAAACTTTTGATCTTTCTTGGAAGTGCTCTGGGAGAGTGTCAAATTTACCATCCTTTGGTGCCTTGAAGAGGTTTTCACCGTCGGATCGAAGAGGTTTTCACCGTTGGATGTGCTCTTTATTTTTACTTGTTCTTGATCTAATACTGCCATAGAATGGTTTTCACCATAAAATATTTATTTTATTTCATTTATTTTGTAGTTGGGAAATTTGGCACTCCCCTGTTGTGAAGCTCCGCTATGATGTTCAATGGTGGAAATGGTTCCAGTATTAACAACATAGAGGAAGTTTACAATGGCCTCATTGTTTGAAAAGGTGGGGATATTGATAGGTTCGGTTTGGTCCCAATCTATTAGTTAAGGATGTAGTAATGGCAAGGGATCATCATATGGGTTTAGATCAGAGGACGTAAGGGTTCTAATGGCAATTTTATCATCAAATAATACTATGGAAAGATCAAATTCTATGATTTTTCTCTCTTCTGTGTAATCTGTCTCGCTAGGAGTTTGGTCATCTTCACTCGAGTCATTGATATTTTTTGATCCTACTTCAAGTGGTCTTAATCCCGAGCCTTGTCCCTCCTCGAGTGTGGGGGTGTAATTATGTATCACATCAATGTCTTTATCATGGAAGGACTCTTCTGACAGGGAATCCCACTCATATTTATTGGAATCAAACTCATAGACATCACTTGCTTGTAGTTGTAGAATCTGTTCAACAAATTTTTGTTTCAAGTCCTCTTTTGTTGATGTTCTCTCTACCCCAACCTAGTTTTGTCCTTTGTATTTTTTATGATAGGTTGAATGGGTTTTATGATACCCTCTCTTTTTTTTCAATAGGTCCTTTTCGGTCATATCCCATTTTCTCTAGGATTGAGAATCCTTTTCCATACTGAGTGGTTTGGACATTTGTTGTTGTAGCTTGAAAATTAGTTTCATCCTTGTACAACCAATTCAAAACATCTTTGTCATCAGATTCCCCTACTTGGGTGCCTTCTTTTATGAATCTACCATAAAAAAGTGTGACTAGTTGTGAGGATGGTTGGGATGAGGTTGATGGTTGACCATAGGATTTTGGTGACAGTAACTGCGAGAAGCAGACAGATTGTTCAATGGAATACTCACCAGCACCTTTATCTTTGACTTGGACTTTCTCTTCAAATTGCTTGGCCATGGTATTAAGTTGGGCTTTAGAATTAGTAGATGTAGAAGGGATAGATTCTTCCTTTTTCTCCGGTTGTTGGGATGATGAACTTGATTGACTTCCCTCATGGGAGGATATGGCTAGCAATTTTTATAAAAGATTATCCTATCTAGAATTGTTAGGGATATCAGAGTTGGAATCAGGAGCTTCACGGTTATGAGGCACAAATACATCTTGGACGGCCTTAAGGGTATTGCAATGTTGAGGACTATTTGAATTAGTGGGAATAGTGATTTCTTGACCATTGCAAGGAAATTTAAGACACTGATGATATGTTGAAGGTACAACCTACATTTCATGGATCCAAGGATGACCCAAGAGTATATTATGTGTCAAATCCTTATCCAAAACTTGAAAAACCACATTTTTTTGAATTGGCCCTACCTAAATTGGTAATATGATCAATAATTTTGAAGCTCTCTCTTCATCATCATATGCTTTGATTGTGATCTTCTTTCTTTCATCTATTGCATTTTTCAGAGAACCCTAGTGCACATACAAGATTTAAAGTATAGATATTAAGCTTGGCTCCTCTGTCTATAAGGATGTGTTTGACACAAATTTTATGGATTAACCTCAATATGGAGGGTGACATTATGAGGATGGGTGAGAGATACATCATCATTTTTTGAAAAGGATAGGCAATGAGGTTCAATTAGATGTCCCACCATGGCTTGGAAAGCATAGAATTCCAAATTATTCGATATCATTGTATCCACTAAGGATTTTTCGAGGATCTCCTTGTGAGCGGGAGAGATTTTAAGGAGCTCAAATATTGATATTTGTGCGGGGATTTTCTAGAGCTGATCGACAATGTTGTATTGATGAGATGTAGCAGCAGGTGTTTTGGAAGCACTGCCCTTTACAACATATTTGGTTTGGGCCCTTGTGGTCATGTTTATAGGCACACTGTCTCGTTTTCCATTGATTTTGATGGCATTAATGTTATTATCCATTACAACCATGTCTTGTGGGATATTGAGGATTTGATTCGAAAGGATGTTGGTGTTGTTGATTGGATGATTGGCTGCAACAAGACTTGGTGGGTTATTCATTTCAATGTCATTTGCATGATCTTCAACAACTGAAATATTAAGGATGACGGTATATTGAACATAGTTTACATTATTTCCTTTGCCATTATTGTTAGAAGATTCTCCTTTGTCATAGTTTTGCAAAGGGATTTTTAATACTCCATGGTCATTGTTTTTATGAGGCTCTTTCATCCGTATGATCTTATTGTCAATCAAATCTTGTATCTTATGTTTCAGTTGCATGCAACTATTGGTGAGGTGATCTTTACATCGATGGAATTTACAAAAATGGGATTCATTCCACCAAGATTATTTTACTTGTCCTTCATCCACCTCATGTACTTCCCTTCCACCTTATTTCCACATCACTCCACCCTAAGACATCTCACATTCCACATGTCAAAATGTGAGGGCTTGTGAGTCCTCAACTCACCATAGCCCTTCATCTTGATCTTGCTGGATCAATCTCAACCGTTGAATTCTCTAGAGAATTCCAATTATCCTATAAATACCCCCTCATTTCTCCCATTTTGGGGGATCAAGTCTTTTACAACCAAACTCTTGCAAATTTACCATTTGAGCTCTCATCCATCATAACACTTAGCATTCTCATCCATCTTGTATCTTGCATCCATTTAACTCCATTGTCATCCAAGGAGCACACAAGACATCCAAGATCAAGGGCCAACCAAGCAAGCAACAACATGAAGATATAACAAACATTCAATTTGTTTTATCTTACTTCCATGTTATCCATTTTCTTAGGCTAATCATTGAGGTGCCCTTTTATCTTGTTATTTCATCTTGTTGCATTATTAGTTTTTATCTAGCATCTCACATTAGCAAATGACATTTTATTAGGATCACATTTCTAGCACGCCTGGTAGGACCCACAAAAGGTTTTCTTTAGTTTATGTTTTCTGTTGTTTAGCTTGTTTGCAGATTCAGGTCACAGAGGGGTGGATTTCCCTCCCAGGCACTGTAGAGGGGTGGATACGCCCCTGCTATTCAACGTTTTTCTTAACTGCTTTCTGTAAAAGTGCGGATATGCCCACGCTGTTTAACGTTTTTCATAATTGTTTTTTGCAGAAGTGCGGATACGCCCCCGTTGTTCACCATTTTTCTTAACTATTTTCTACAGAAGTGGGGATACGCCCCCGCTGTTCAACGTTTTTCTTAACTATTTTCTACAGAAGTGCCGATACACCCCCACTGTTCAACATTTTTCTTAATTATTTTCTGTAGAAGTGCGAATACGCCCCCACGGTTCAACATTTTTTTTTCTAACAGTTTTCTGTAGAGGGGCAGATTTACCCACCTGATTCAACATTTTTCATTGCAGAGATGTGGATTCGCCCTAAACAACACATTTTAGAAGGTAAAAAAGTGTATTTCAGCTTCGTTTTTGTCCCTTTCTTTTGTTTTTTTATGCTCTAATCCTCTAACCCTGTTTGTTGGTGGGTGACGTCAGATTTCTTGCTGATATCTTGAGTGTGTTGCTGAAAATCACAAAGAAAAAGGAGATAAAACAACTAACATTTGCTTGCAGGGCCTTTGTTTTATTCTGATTTTTGAATTCTTTCCTTATTGCGTTATCTATTTACTTAGTATAAGTAGGGGAAAGTAACATGTGTTGCTTGTTGTGTCTGTTTTATTTGTTTTACCCTGAGGGGGCATTAGTTTGTTTTCACCTTCCTCCTTTGCACTTTGTGCGAATCTGAAGGGGGTAGTGGGAAACGATTAGAGTCTTCTTCTTAGGGGGACCTACTTGGGGATTTCATCACCCCAAGGGATGATCCCAACCATGCGTACCGATAGGATATATAAAGGGGGGAGAGCCAAAGCTGTACCCCAATCCAATTGTGTCGTAATTGGCAAAGCGTTGAAGCTAGGGTGATACCTAGATAGACATGAAGAGTTGGTCTAAACCTTTCAGTATCTCACTGGAGTTCTCAACTCACGCTTCTGACAGATTGGTGTTCACGGTTTGTGCCTTATGTACTGAGCATATATCGAGGACTCCTTAGAAACTTTGTTCATCGTAGAGTAAGACCTTTGCTGGCCATACCCCTTAACACTAATCATAGGATTGTGCTTGTTCAAAGTTTATTTCTGTGAAGAACCAGTAAATTTTGATAAGTCAAGCCATCATTGAATCATTTTAAGTCCTTGCCAAAATCCCTCATCCAAACCAAGTTTCTATTTTTTTGCAGAGGGGCGAAATTGCCCCCCTGTTTCAACATTTTTCACTGCAGAGGGGCGAACTTTCCCCCCTGTCTTAGCATTTTCCACTGCAAAGGGGCAAGCTTGCTCCCCCTATTTCAGCATTTTCCACTAGAGAGGGGTGAACTTGGACCCCCTGTTTCAGCATTTTCCACTACAAGGGGGCGAACTTGCCCCCTTGTTTCAGCGTATTTTTTTCTGCAGAAGTGCGGATACGCCCCTAGCGATCCAATGTTTCTAATAGATTTTACTATAGAAGTGCAGATATGCCCTACTGAATGGACAATTTCATCCATTTGACCATTCCAAACCTCTGTTTAACCACCCCAAGTCTTTGTTTGACTATTTGATCATCCTAAACATTCATCTATCCAAATCTAACATCATCCACTAACTTATTTGACCCCAATTTCTGATGAAACCTTCCGACGAAAGCTATATAATCAGATGTATCACCGGGCACTTGTGCGAATTTTCATTTTTTTAAAATTTTTACCCCGACATTCGTCGGAATTTTGACAAACCGTTGTTTTGTGTACATTTCAATGAAGATCTTTCACTGAAATTGTGACGGTCCTGCAAAGTTAAATTGTGGCGGGCATAAATTGAAATGAGCTCGACTATTTATTGTGATAGTGTTTTGCTCGACGGTTTTCTTGGGGAAAATCAAAAGAAACTCAAGAAGATATCGCCAGGTTGAGGGTAGTCATTGTCTTTTTCCAAAATTCATTTGTGAATTCAGATTTGTACTTCCAAGTTTGAAAATCATAATTTAAAGCAACATTTCATCAGATTTCATTTTTAGAATTTCATTTCCAGATATTAGACCTGGCTTCACAAATTCTTTATAAGGGAATTGTTTATAACTGATGGAAAATTCTTGATGGATTTGGACAAAGATTATATTTGTAAGGTTTCAATTTTAACCCTAATGATCAATTTGCAATAGATTTGGGAGCCATAGCTAGATAATATCAAAGGTGCTGGTTGTTTTTTTACTATAACCAAGTTTATCTTCTAGACACAGCATATAAAATCTCAGATAATACTGCCTTACAATACCATCAATCTATATTCTAACCCAATAATACTTATCAAATCCTTATATAAACATAGTCACCTATAACCTCACTCAAGCATTTTAACTAATTCCTTGAATTAAATCCAAAATGAGAATTACACACACCATAACAGTGAGATGAATAGAATAACCCTTGATCATTTTATTCAAGATAATAATATATTCATACAATGGAGATACATGACCTTGAAATGATTAATTTTCATTCAGATGCTAGTACTATCTTGAAAATTAAGTACCCATGAAACTAAAACCTACAACAGAATGACACCAAACCTAAGAATAGTATCTTCACTATAATATCAGGCTCTTTACAATTTCACTCTGCAATTTCAGTTAGACTTGACCTAAAGATATCTAACTTGCTAACCCGTATTTCTGGTCCTGAAATCCTTCTTATAGGGAAAATGAAGGAGTAACAAGCATCGAACCAGAAATACACCTGTCACTGGTCACTTGGACCATCTTATGACATTTCAAATATTGGTTACAACAGCTGAGTCTCTAGAGAATCTTCTTGTTCGTCCCGTCCACTAGAGAATAGCTATTGCATTTGCCAAACTTTGAAAACTTGCACCAAAACTGCCACCAAGACATAGCCAAAATTTGTAATAACCATAACTGTTGAGTTGTCAACTGTTGGTTGTAGACTCTTTCCTATTCTTGTTTAGTTAAGTAATTTTCTACCCATCCTTGATATTCCTCATCCGTTGGTCAATTAAAATTTACCACCTAATTTACCTTGGCACTGTAAGGTGTATACTTTACTGCTACTTGATTCGCCTCCCTTTCAAAAGATTCCAAAAATGTGCTAGTGTTAATGATTTTATCCATACTACTCATCAGCATGTCATAATCTGATTCATCACAAATCAATTTGATTTGTGCATTGATGATTTCATCTACCTTATCCTGCCATTGCTGCAGTGATCTAATATTTCCTTGGGCATCTACAATATCTAGTAAAGATGTGTCACTACAGTCATCAAAACTCTTTACCAACTCTTTAATCCTCCTGCTACAATCATCAGGTAAGGCCTGGAAACCTTGCAGTGACTTCACAAAGTCTTGAGTAGGCCTTAATTGTTGAGGCCTATTAGCTGAATTTTGAGAATTTTATTTCCAGATTTTGTTGTGCAAGTTCAATATTCTGATTTTAGGAGTATAACAGTTGGAAATCATTCTAAAATCAGAATTTAATAATTTTTGGAATTAGCATTTAAAAGTGTTTTTTGGGGTCATTTATTTCAAACTATCTTCTCTTTTGCAGGGGTGGTTGCATGTCGATTTTTTTTATGTAAAATATCGTAATTATTATATTTTGTTACCTATGTATGATTAAATATTATTGGAGTATGTGTGAGTTTGATATTTTTTGAAGATCTAAATAATCAAACTTGGTAAAGAAAAATCATGTCAGATAATATTAGTCCAGAACAAAATGAAGAGACAATTGCTAGATTGTGGGCTATATTGAAAAGAAAGGGTGATGGGAAATGTTATTGTCCTTACAATAATTGCAAGGGCTTAAAGACAAGAAGACTTTTAATCAGAACAGCTGAGAAACATTGTAGGTAGCATGGTCACATTGAAGGGGAGCATGATTATTGTCCATTGGTAAGTTGTTCATTATATGTGTTTATATTGATTGAATTTGTAAATGTTTATATTGTTTTAACATTTGATATATATATATAAAATCAATTGATCATGATCATGGTTTATTTGTGTCTATCATTATTATAAAGGTGGGGTGCCCTAGGGCACACGATATGAATTATCACGGCCCAGAGAATGTGGTTTTGCAAGTGAAGGAACATGGAGCTGTGAATATTGATGATGAAGTTAATGATCCTATGGAAGAAGATAACCATGCACCAAAAAACACAATTGAAGATGATGGTACAAATACATTGATCCATGACACATGTAGTGGCACATCTGATCATATTGATCGAAATGACTTTGATGGTGCTCATGATTTACCTATACTTGAGAAGGCATATGAGCCCCTTTATGAAGGCTCCCAAACAACTCTTCTCTCTGTTGTATTGTTGTTGGTGAACTTGAAGGTTATGAATGGTTTATCCAACATAGAATTCTCACGGATGTTAAGGTATGTCATATATGTCATCTTTTTTCATCTATTTTAATTGTTGTTAGTTCATCGCTAGTAAATAAAGGATGAAGTATGTACCTTTAATATTCTTTATATTAAGAAATTATTTTTTGTTGTAGATTGATTGGTGAATTTTTGTTACCACCATCAAATATTTTACATCGCTCATACCGAGATTTATATGGCATTATGAAAGATATTGGAATGGAGTATCAAGCAATAGATGCATGTCCCAATGATCATATTATATATCATAAACAACATGAATTTGCAACAGAATGTACGGAATGTCATATCAGTAGATATTGAACAGATCAACTAACAAAAAAGGTGCCTTGCAAGGCTCTTCGTTATATTCCCATTATTCCACGTATGCAACAATTATTTAGGTGCGAAAGCTTAGCGCAATTTATGGATCACCATGCACGTAATAGAAGTGGACATGAGATTCTTAGAATGCCTGCAGATGGTTCTGCATGTAGGGACATGGAGGAAAAATGGCCACACTTTAAAGAAGAACCTCGTAATCTCAGGCTTTCATTGGTAGCGGATGGTGTCAATCCATTTGGAGAGCTGAGATCTATTTACTCGGTGTGGCCTATTTTTTTTATCAACAATAATATTCCTCCATGGATGTCAATAAAGAGGGAGCACATAATGTTGGCAATGATTGTTCCAGGTATTTGTTTACATTAATTTTCTTTAATGTAGTAACATCTCATTTGTCTTATTTGTTGCATAATGACTTATATATTTTTTTCATTTAATAGTCATGTACATGAATTTATATATATTGCAGTAAAATGGTTATAATAATTATGTAATGTTTATGTTCATTCAACTAGGTAAGTACCAAGTTAAAGATATGAATGTATATATTGAACCTCTTATTGACAAGTTACTAAAGTTATGGAATGGCATCACTATGTATGGCGTATCTAGACCAATAGGACAAAGACAATTTCAATTCCATGCAATGCTTGTATGGACAATTCATGATGCCCCAGGGCTAACACATTTTTCTGGTATGTTATAACATTCGACTGCATGACTTTAACAATATTTAATCTTATGAAGTAGATATCATGCATGTTTTTTAGATAATCTATTCATTATATATAATTATAAAAATTGACATATTTAATCCAATTATATATGATTTGCAGGTTTTCAAACAAAGAGAAAATTTGCATGTCCAATTTGTGGTCCAAAGATGAAATCTTATTGTTCAACAAGTTTAGGAAAGCAGGTGTTTGATGAGTATAGGCACTTCCTCCACAGAAATCATAAGTATCGAGCTACTGAAAAACATCTTTTCAATGGGAAAGAAGAGACTACATCAAAACCACGAAGAATGACACCTCGCCTATGGAAGTTGGAATATAATAGAATTAATCGTCAAGGTTATACATCAGATCAAATTTTTTATCTCATTTATGATATGTTTTGAATTTATATTTTTATATTGTGTTGTGTTTACTCATGCTGTAATTGACAATGATTGTTGATGTTAATTTGTTTAACTTATATGCTTCATGAAGGTCATCAAGGAATTAATGGTCAGCTTCCACAGGGACTGAAAAGTTATCCCAGATAATTTAGTAGGTTGCCCTACTATGAGCAGCTACAAATTGTGTATTTTTTTGATACAATGCATATTGAAAAGAATATGACAGAAATGTTATAGAAAATATTGGATGGAAGGCATGACAAAGAAAAAATTATCAAAATTTGTAGTGACATTCAAGAAGCCAGTCATACAATGAAAAATGTCATTCAATTAAATAGCGATGGAGACCAAATTAATATAAATGCCCTTCCTTGGTTATTAACGGAGCAGCAAAGCAATGCTATAAAACAAGTCATACGAAAAATTTGATTTCCCACAGGATTTGTTGAGAACATAAACAATATCATAACAAAGAAAGGTGAATTTGGGTTAGGGATGAAAATGCATGATTCGCATACCTTCATTAAGGTAATTATTCTGGTATATTATATATATATTTGTATACTGCATGTACTTTTCAGTGTATTATGTTTACTACTTTTGGAAAAATATTAATGAAAAGATCATTTTATAATTGCTGCAGTACGTTCTACCTCTATCTCTCTCAGACAACTTCGACAACAATTTCAAGCAAGTTATATATGATCTTAGAAAATACATGAGGTAAGTAGCGATATTTGTTCAATTCATTATATATTTTTGTTAAATCTCATTAATATATTTATGCCTTGAATCACTTGTAGATGGTTGTCATCTAAAGCAATCCATAAAGAAGATATAAATTATTGGAAGAGAAGAATTCCTTGTCTAATGTGTGAAATGCAAAAGTGTCTACCTTCGACATTTTTCAATGCACAAGAACACTACCTCATACACCAAGTTGAGGAGATTGAATTGTGTGGACCTATACACACAAGGTCAATGTGGATGGTTGAGAGGCAGTTGAAATTTTTGAAGGCTTTGGTTAGATAGAGAGCACATCCTGAGGGTTCTATGGTGGAGGGATACATTGTATACCAGACCATGGTGTACATTACTAAATATCTTCCTAAGTTTGAAGCAAAGATCCATGTAGATCGCATTTGGGATCCCAACTCCATTAACAAATTCGAAGGGGAGTACCTGATGGGGAAAGGTAGATTGAGGAAAGTGTCAGGTAATTATAAGATGGTCATGGAGATTAATTAGAATACATTTTACATTGAGTTTTTATGTATATTGTACTTATTTAATTATTTATTATCAATATTGATCAATTATAAATTAAGGTCGTATACTGTGGTAATTAACTAATTATGTCATTTGTGAATTTCATTTTTTTTGATACAGTTGGTCGAGAGTGGGATGCACTACATTTGTACGTCGCAAACAATCTTGATTGGATGATGGTATGGATTGAATGATGTCAACAATCTGGTCGCGCATTAACATGGGAAGGTGTGGCTTCATTGATTAAAGAAGCCCATCATAATGGAGATTCCAATGTTACACCAAGGGAAATTGATTTAGCATATGGTTTAAGAGATAACTAGGTATGTATAAATATATTAATCACCCATATTTTTTAATTATTTTGAATTATATTGATGTATATATATGTTGAGATTTTTTTCTTTTCATACATTCGACCAAGAATAAATATGTTTATCAACTGACGCTATTGCAATAATTTTTGCATGTTTGACATATTGTAGGTGAAACACCACAAGGCTATGTGGTGCAATGATCGTAAATTTTGAATCAAAAAGTTGGATGACATGAAGAAAACTTGTGATTCTAGGATAACTGCAGTCTTCCAGGTGACTAATGTTTCATCTAGAAGTGACATACATCCAAAAGTCTCAAAAAATCAATACTATGCGATTTTGGATGATATACTTGAGTGTGACTTTTAGTCCATCAAATTAGTTTTGTTCGTCGTCCTATGGTACAGGCTATGATTGAATGAAAATGATCTTGAAAGAACTGTTATTGAACATGATAATGGATTTACCATGGTTAATACAAGGTATTTTGAGCGAGCTAGAAATGAGCCCTATGTTCTTCCAAGCCAATGTGAACAGGTATTTTACTCAGAGGTTCTAGGTAAAGTGGGTTGGTCATATGTTGTTAGACATGATCCAAGAGGAAGGCCAGTAAAGTATAATGTGGTGGAAGAAGAAGATATTGAAGAAATAGAAGATGATGTAGATGATGATCAAGATCAACAGTTAGTTGATGATGTGCCTGATGAAGATGTTGAAGAGGAGGAACTAGATCATGATGATGTAGGAGTTAATGTTCATGAAGATGATATCCATGTGGATGATGATGATGATATGACCAATCCTTACAATGTTGAATCTAGATCGGATGATACAGACAAAGAGTTGGATGAAGAAGAAGATCAATGACATTGAAATGTATGAGTTATGTGATTGTATTATCTATTTGATATTAATTTCTTGATAGAATTATATTTGACTTATGTGGTTACATAATTAATTTATGATGTTTTAATTTTAATTATATTTGAATTATATTAGAATATGTTCAGTTAACAGATGTAAAAAATAAAATGGATAAACCAAAAGATGAAAGCGTGAGACCATTGCCTTGTTGGGTGTATGGAGTCTAATGAAGATCTATAAAATTGTAATTTATGATGGCAATAATTCAAAGTGTTTGGCACACAGATGTAGTTTATAACTTGTATAAATGTGCAAGTAAATGACTGACAAACTCTACTTGAGATAGAATGACAATCCTAGTTATATGATTCTTCTTATGGATCCAATTAATACTCTTTAGTTACTATGATTGACTAGAAGGGTTCAATCTTTACTTGGAAGAACCAGATAATCACATCACACAAATACAGCAAATGTGTATCGGTAAACTGAATATATATATATATAACTTGATATATCAATTTAAACAATAGAAAAGCATCAATAGTATCAACTACTTGGAGCATGAGATGATTACAACGACATTTCACCACTTAAGATAGTCATTTAATTTGCAATGTGGCAGCAAGCTCTAAGCTAAGACAAATAGACACAAAACCTTACAAACACATACGATTTAGGCCAGTGCCATATACTATTGGGGAGTCGAATTCACAAATATTTAGATTTCCATAACAGGTTCAAACACATAACATATAAGATCTCTGGCAATATTGCATTACAACAGTGTCAATTTCTATCCTAACTCAATACTTCTTATCAAATCCCTTTACAAACATATCCATCTATGACTCCATCCAAGCATTTTAATTTACTCTTTGAATTAAAGAAAAAATGGAAATCATACACACTATAACAGTGAGATGGACGCCATAACCCTTGATTATATTATTCAAAATTGTGATATGTTTATACAAAGGAGAGCCATGAGCTCTAAATATATTATTATAACTCAAATGCTAGTACTATCATGAAACATCAAAACTTCATGTTGTTGGAACTGTCAAATTTTGACAAATTCATTATTTCTTCATGATTATTAGTCTCCCAAAAAAGATTTATAATGCAGACAAAAAATTCCTCACATAGCATATTTTACCAAAATTCGATTTAAAATTGTGCCATAACGCCCCATAAATTTCATCTAACATTAAAATCTTTACATATGAAAATATCGGCATAAGTTGATGCAGGTCTCATCGATGATAATATACATATCCTAAATGTATCAGCAAGACATAAGAAGGGTCACACCAATCAAGTTATACACAAAGAGAATGCGGGTTTCTATATCTTATCGACAAGACAAAAAGTATCGGCATGATGATGTAAGGTCACATCGAGCTAAATTACCCTTTTGCCGATTGGAGTAACATAAAGTCTATTGGAGAGACTTTGGTCATTGGAGAGAGATTTTAAAACACTACCCATAGCATTATTATTCTTTCCGATAAAGCAAGGGGAGGACTCACTCGGTGAGACAAACGATGCAGGGGAGAATTTAGAAAGTCTTACTGACCCCTCAGGTTACACTGACAGAACTGAGCATACGAAGATAAAGGGTGTCGAGAAGACAATGTGCATGGTCTCACCGAAGAAAAAGCATATCGATGAGACATGTCACCGCGGGGAGATCTAAGAGACATCACGGTGAGTATCATTTTGTCGGCAAAACAAATACTTGGTCATGGCGACATAAGTCAATAAAGTGAGGATTTCAGTGAGACGAAAAGCTTTCGGAGTAAGGTGAAGAATTGTTGGCCTGATTCATTAAGTCTGGGTGATAGTTATTTTGGTGAAGGTCATGGCAATAAAAAAGCAGAAAAAAAGAAACTATCGGGGAGACTTTTGATGTCAGCAAAACTACAAGACATCTTAGCAGATGGGTGAACGTTGAACAGTTGGATCAGCCAGAGGTTTGAAATGTCTTACCGATGTTATCTTATCGGTGAGACATCTAATGGGTCATACCGATGAAGTTATACACTAGGAGAATACGGGTTTGTATTACTTATCGGCAAGACAAAAGGTATCTGCATGATGGTGTAAGGTCATATCAAGCTAAGTTACCTTTTTCCAATTGGAGAAAAGTAAATTCTATCAGAGAGAGATTTCAAAACATTGGCCGAAGCGCTATTGGTCTTGCTAATAAAGCAAAAGGAGGACTCAATCGATAAGACAAACGATGTCGGGAAGAGTTCATAAAATTCTTACTGACCCCTTGGGTTACACCGACAGAATTGAGCATGTAAAGATAAAGGGTATCGATAAGACGATGCTCGATGTCTTGCTGAAGAAGAGGCGTATCGGTGAGACATGTCACCACGGGGAGATCTAAGAGACATCATGGCGAGTATTATTCTATAGACAGAAAAAATTGCTTTGTCTCAGCGACATAAATCAATAAAGTAAAAATATCAATGAGACAAAGTACTTTCGGAGTAAGGCAAAGAACCATTGGTTTGATTCATTAAGTCTGAGCGATAGATGTTTCAGTGAAAGTCATGGCGATATAAAAAGAAAAAGGAAAGAAAATATCGGGGAGACTTGTGATGTTCGGGAAACTACAAGACATCTTGGTAGATGGGTGAATGTTGAATAGGCGGATCGGCCAGAGATTTGGAATGTCTTGGTGGTATGAGCTCTGATGTGACAGCGAGAATTTTGAAAAAAACACTTACAACATTCATGTCTTGATTGGTAAAGACATTAATGGCACCACGAAGCGTAGGAGATTTTGCATATCAAGGTATGATCAATTGAAATCATTGTCTCACAAAATTCAAAGTGAAGGAGAGCAAGCGAACCAACAGATAAATTAAGGCATTCACCTGGCTTAAGTTTGGAAGAAGTTACAGTAAGTTTCTCATCCTCTCAGAATTCATAAAAAATTGAATTATGGAAGGCACTGGTTCAGGAAAATAAAGGGAAGAAAACCCGAGGAGGGAATCCAATCAAAAGAAAAAAATCAAAAGACTGAGTTGCAACTAGAAGGTACTGAAAGGAAGCTAAATCAAGACCTCATAGACCAGTTACCTGGTTCTCGACCTAAAGCTAGGCGTTCTGCACAGCTCAAAGTGGAAGTTGACAAATTGGACGACAAATACAAATTTATAGGTGATGTTTGGACTTTGATTAGAGGCTATGAGTTATTCAATTTCCATTACCACAAGAGAAATTGCTTTGAGCCAGTATGCAATCCATGGAGGCTCAATTTAGGGATATTAGTGTGCCCTAATGTTTTTATTGACGTCGAACTGGTAAAATTTTTGGCCGGACACTATGATTTGAAAAACAAAGCTATATGTGATTTTTCAGGGAATCCATTGATACATGTATCTGAGAATGCAATTGCTGAGGTTTTCAGAATGGAGGGAATATGCAGTGAGAAAGTAGTGAGTGAAGAGCTCGATAGTGATTTTAGAAGGATAGACACCATTTATAAAGGGTGGAGATTACCTCTACATAGAATTATGTGTCATGGAAAACCTACTCCAATGGAAGACAATGAGGGGCCACCCTTTCATGTAGATCTCTTTGAACCTTACCTAAAATATACTTACTACTTAGTGGGACAAGTATTAGGGATGGAGGTACCTGAGCATATGGCGGTTGTGCCCATGGTGATTGCTGCAGACATTTAGTATCACAATTAAAGATCATTTGACTATGCTGCACATGTTTTTAAGGATCTAGATGCAGGTTTGATGGCGATAAAGAGTGGTGCTTCTGTTCTCCATCTTAGAAATTACTCACTATTGATGCACTTAGTGTTGTATTTTGGACAAGATTTAGGTTTATGGCCCCAGAAGCTAAGGATTTCACAATCCAACAAGGAAGGTAGGCCATTTCCTATTCAATTATGGACTGATGTTTAGGACAACAGGTTTGCCAATTCAAATTTCTTGCATTTTGAAGAATTCTTTGTGAAACCCTTGTATAGATTTTTTAGCCATCCTTGTGATTATTCTTTTTCTGAACAAGTAAAAAGGTTTCTTAGGCCTAGAGATTACAATGGACCAATTAACCACAACTGGGGGGATTGGTATTGCTTAGAGAATTCCACAATGATTAGGGTTTATGGCTTTGAGGATACACCTTTCATTCTGCCTAGAAATGTCCCGGATAGAATTGCATACCTAGAAATTGTTAGGAAAATGGATTACTCTAGTCTTATGAACTTAAGTTCATATGGGAAATAGGATTTTATGCCCAGTACATTGTGTTTTAGTGATTTCATTGTATTAGCCAAGGAAGGTTATGATCTGATTCTGGACAAATTATTGCACTACAACATGAGAAGAGCACCAGTGAGAAAGAACTTTGATCTAGAAGGGTATATCCACTCTGCCAAACAAAAAGTAAAT
>CM021109.1:201968110-202371706 GCA_007115665.2 Sequoiadendron giganteum | reverse complement strand
TTAAGGATGACGGTATATTGAACATAGTTTACATTATTTCCTTTGCCATTATTGTTAGAAGATTCTCCTTTGTCATAGTTTTGCAAAGGGATTTTTAATACTCCATGGTCATTGTTTTTATGAGGCTCTTTCATCCGTATGATCTTATTGTCAATCAAATCTTGTATCTTATGTTTCAGTTGCATGCAACTATTGGTGAGGTGATCTTTACATCGATGGAATTTACAAAAATGGGATTCATTCCACCAAGATTATTTTACTTGTCCTTCATCCACCTCATGTACTTCCCTTCCACCTTATTTCCACATCACTCCACCCTAAGACATCTCACATTCCACATGTCAAAATGTGAGGGCTTGTGAGTCCTCAACTCACCATAGCCCTTCATCTTGATCTTGCTGGATCAATCTCAACCGTTGAATTCTCTAGAGAATTCCAATTATCCTATAAATACCCCCTCATTTCTCCCATTTTGGGGGATCAAGTCTTTTACAACCAAACTCTTGCAAATTTACCATTTGAGCTCTCATCCATCATAACACTTAGCATTCTCATCCATCTTGTATCTTGCATCCATTTAACTCCATTGTCATCCAAGGAGCACACAAGACATCCAAGATCAAGGGCCAACCAAGCAAGCAACAACATGAAGATATAACAAACATTCAATTTGTTTTATCTTACTTCCATGTTATCCATTTTCTTAGGCTAATCATTGAGGTGCCCTTTTATCTTGTTATTTCATCTTGTTGCATTATTAGTTTTTATCTAGCATCTCACATTAGCAAATGACATTTTATTAGGATCACATTTCTAGCACGCCTGGTAGGACCCACAAAAGGTTTTCTTTAGTTTATGTTTTCTGTTGTTTAGCTTGTTTGCAGATTCAGGTCACAGAGGGGTGGATTTCCCTCCCAGGCACTGTAGAGGGGTGGATACGCCCCTGCTATTCAACGTTTTTCTTAACTGCTTTCTGTAAAAGTGCGGATATGCCCACGCTGTTTAACGTTTTTCATAATTGTTTTTTGCAGAAGTGCGGATACGCCCCCGTTGTTCACCATTTTTCTTAACTATTTTCTACAGAAGTGGGGATACGCCCCCGCTGTTCAACGTTTTTCTTAACTATTTTCTACAGAAGTGCCGATACACCCCCACTGTTCAACATTTTTCTTAATTATTTTCTGTAGAAGTGCGAATACGCCCCCACGGTTCAACATTTTTTTTTCTAACAGTTTTCTGTAGAGGGGCAGATTTACCCACCTGATTCAACATTTTTCATTGCAGAGATGTGGATTCGCCCTAAACAACACATTTTAGAAGGTAAAAAAGTGTATTTCAGCTTCGTTTTTGTCCCTTTCTTTTGTTTTTTTATGCTCTAATCCTCTAACCCTGTTTGTTGGTGGGTGACGTCAGATTTCTTGCTGATATCTTGAGTGTGTTGCTGAAAATCACAAAGAAAAAGGAGATAAAACAACTAACATTTGCTTGCAGGGCCTTTGTTTTATTCTGATTTTTGAATTCTTTCCTTATTGCGTTATCTATTTACTTAGTATAAGTAGGGGAAAGTAACATGTGTTGCTTGTTGTGTCTGTTTTATTTGTTTTACCCTGAGGGGGCATTAGTTTGTTTTCACCTTCCTCCTTTGCACTTTGTGCGAATCTGAAGGGGGTAGTGGGAAACGATTAGAGTCTTCTTCTTAGGGGGACCTACTTGGGGATTTCATCACCCCAAGGGATGATCCCAACCATGCGTACCGATAGGATATATAAAGGGGGGAGAGCCAAAGCTGTACCCCAATCCAATTGTGTCGTAATTGGCAAAGCGTTGAAGCTAGGGTGATACCTAGATAGACATGAAGAGTTGGTCTAAACCTTTCAGTATCTCACTGGAGTTCTCAACTCACGCTTCTGACAGATTGGTGTTCACGGTTTGTGCCTTATGTACTGAGCATATATCGAGGACTCCTTAGAAACTTTGTTCATCGTAGAGTAAGACCTTTGCTGGCCATACCCCTTAACACTAATCATAGGATTGTGCTTGTTCAAAGTTTATTTCTGTGAAGAACCAGTAAATTTTGATAAGTCAAGCCATCATTGAATCATTTTAAGTCCTTGCCAAAATCCCTCATCCAAACCAAGTTTCTATTTTTTTGCAGAGGGGCGAAATTGCCCCCCTGTTTCAACATTTTTCACTGCAGAGGGGCGAACTTTCCCCCCTGTCTTAGCATTTTCCACTGCAAAGGGGCAAGCTTGCTCCCCCTATTTCAGCATTTTCCACTAGAGAGGGGTGAACTTGGACCCCCTGTTTCAGCATTTTCCACTACAAGGGGGCGAACTTGCCCCCTTGTTTCAGCGTATTTTTTTCTGCAGAAGTGCGGATACGCCCCTAGCGATCCAATGTTTCTAATAGATTTTACTATAGAAGTGCAGATATGCCCTACTGAATGGACAATTTCATCCATTTGACCATTCCAAACCTCTGTTTAACCACCCCAAGTCTTTGTTTGACTATTTGATCATCCTAAACATTCATCTATCCAAATCTAACATCATCCACTAACTTATTTGACCCCAATTTCTGATGAAACCTTCCGACGAAAGCTATATAATCAGATGTATCACCGGGCACTTGTGCGAATTTTCATTTTTTTAAAATTTTTACCCCGACATTCGTCGGAATTTTGACAAACCGTTGTTTTGTGTACATTTCAATGAAGATCTTTCACTGAAATTGTGACGGTCCTGCAAAGTTAAATTGTGGCGGGCATAAATTGAAATGAGCTCGACTATTTATTGTGATAGTGTTTTGCTCGACGGTTTTCTTGGGGAAAATCAAAAGAAACTCAAGAAGATATCGCCAGGTTGAGGGTAGTCATTGTCTTTTTCCAAAATTCATTTGTGAATTCAGATTTGTACTTCCAAGTTTGAAAATCATAATTTAAAGCAACATTTCATCAGATTTCATTTTTAGAATTTCATTTCCAGATATTAGACCTGGCTTCACAAATTCTTTATAAGGGAATTGTTTATAACTGATGGAAAATTCTTGATGGATTTGGACAAAGATTATATTTGTAAGGTTTCAATTTTAACCCTAATGATCAATTTGCAATAGATTTGGGAGCCATAGCTAGATAATATCAAAGGTGCTGGTTGTTTTTTTACTATAACCAAGTTTATCTTCTAGACACAGCATATAAAATCTCAGATAATACTGCCTTACAATACCATCAATCTATATTCTAACCCAATAATACTTATCAAATCCTTATATAAACATAGTCACCTATAACCTCACTCAAGCATTTTAACTAATTCCTTGAATTAAATCCAAAATGAGAATTACACACACCATAACAGTGAGATGAATAGAATAACCCTTGATCATTTTATTCAAGATAATAATATATTCATACAATGGAGATACATGACCTTGAAATGATTAATTTTCATTCAGATGCTAGTACTATCTTGAAAATTAAGTACCCATGAAACTAAAACCTACAACAGAATGACACCAAACCTAAGAATAGTATCTTCACTATAATATCAGGCTCTTTACAATTTCACTCTGCAATTTCAGTTAGACTTGACCTAAAGATATCTAACTTGCTAACCCGTATTTCTGGTCCTGAAATCCTTCTTATAGGGAAAATGAAGGAGTAACAAGCATCGAACCAGAAATACACCTGTCACTGGTCACTTGGACCATCTTATGACATTTCAAATATTGGTTACAACAGCTGAGTCTCTAGAGAATCTTCTTGTTCGTCCCGTCCACTAGAGAATAGCTATTGCATTTGCCAAACTTTGAAAACTTGCACCAAAACTGCCACCAAGACATAGCCAAAATTTGTAATAACCATAACTGTTGAGTTGTCAACTGTTGGTTGTAGACTCTTTCCTATTCTTGTTTAGTTAAGTAATTTTCTACCCATCCTTGATATTCCTCATCCGTTGGTCAATTAAAATTTACCACCTAATTTACCTTGGCACTGTAAGGTGTATACTTTACTGCTACTTGATTCGCCTCCCTTTCAAAAGATTCCAAAAATGTGCTAGTGTTAATGATTTTATCCATACTACTCATCAGCATGTCATAATCTGATTCATCACAAATCAATTTGATTTGTGCATTGATGATTTCATCTACCTTATCCTGCCATTGCTGCAGTGATCTAATATTTCCTTGGGCATCTACAATATCTAGTAAAGATGTGTCACTACAGTCATCAAAACTCTTTACCAACTCTTTAATCCTCCTGCTACAATCATCAGGTAAGGCCTGGAAACCTTGCAGTGACTTCACAAAGTCTTGAGTAGGCCTTAATTGTTGAGGCCTATTAGCTGAATTTTGAGAATTTTATTTCCAGATTTTGTTGTGCAAGTTCAATATTCTGATTTTAGGAGTATAACAGTTGGAAATCATTCTAAAATCAGAATTTAATAATTTTTGGAATTAGCATTTAAAAGTGTTTTTTGGGGTCATTTATTTCAAACTATCTTCTCTTTTGCAGGGGTGGTTGCATGTCGATTTTTTTTATGTAAAATATCGTAATTATTATATTTTGTTACCTATGTATGATTAAATATTATTGGAGTATGTGTGAGTTTGATATTTTTTGAAGATCTAAATAATCAAACTTGGTAAAGAAAAATCATGTCAGATAATATTAGTCCAGAACAAAATGAAGAGACAATTGCTAGATTGTGGGCTATATTGAAAAGAAAGGGTGATGGGAAATGTTATTGTCCTTACAATAATTGCAAGGGCTTAAAGACAAGAAGACTTTTAATCAGAACAGCTGAGAAACATTGTAGGTAGCATGGTCACATTGAAGGGGAGCATGATTATTGTCCATTGGTAAGTTGTTCATTATATGTGTTTATATTGATTGAATTTGTAAATGTTTATATTGTTTTAACATTTGATATATATATATAAAATCAATTGATCATGATCATGGTTTATTTGTGTCTATCATTATTATAAAGGTGGGGTGCCCTAGGGCACACGATATGAATTATCACGGCCCAGAGAATGTGGTTTTGCAAGTGAAGGAACATGGAGCTGTGAATATTGATGATGAAGTTAATGATCCTATGGAAGAAGATAACCATGCACCAAAAAACACAATTGAAGATGATGGTACAAATACATTGATCCATGACACATGTAGTGGCACATCTGATCATATTGATCGAAATGACTTTGATGGTGCTCATGATTTACCTATACTTGAGAAGGCATATGAGCCCCTTTATGAAGGCTCCCAAACAACTCTTCTCTCTGTTGTATTGTTGTTGGTGAACTTGAAGGTTATGAATGGTTTATCCAACATAGAATTCTCACGGATGTTAAGGTATGTCATATATGTCATCTTTTTTCATCTATTTTAATTGTTGTTAGTTCATCGCTAGTAAATAAAGGATGAAGTATGTACCTTTAATATTCTTTATATTAAGAAATTATTTTTTGTTGTAGATTGATTGGTGAATTTTTGTTACCACCATCAAATATTTTACATCGCTCATACCGAGATTTATATGGCATTATGAAAGATATTGGAATGGAGTATCAAGCAATAGATGCATGTCCCAATGATCATATTATATATCATAAACAACATGAATTTGCAACAGAATGTACGGAATGTCATATCAGTAGATATTGAACAGATCAACTAACAAAAAAGGTGCCTTGCAAGGCTCTTCGTTATATTCCCATTATTCCACGTATGCAACAATTATTTAGGTGCGAAAGCTTAGCGCAATTTATGGATCACCATGCACGTAATAGAAGTGGACATGAGATTCTTAGAATGCCTGCAGATGGTTCTGCATGTAGGGACATGGAGGAAAAATGGCCACACTTTAAAGAAGAACCTCGTAATCTCAGGCTTTCATTGGTAGCGGATGGTGTCAATCCATTTGGAGAGCTGAGATCTATTTACTCGGTGTGGCCTATTTTTTTTATCAACAATAATATTCCTCCATGGATGTCAATAAAGAGGGAGCACATAATGTTGGCAATGATTGTTCCAGGTATTTGTTTACATTAATTTTCTTTAATGTAGTAACATCTCATTTGTCTTATTTGTTGCATAATGACTTATATATTTTTTTCATTTAATAGTCATGTACATGAATTTATATATATTGCAGTAAAATGGTTATAATAATTATGTAATGTTTATGTTCATTCAACTAGGTAAGTACCAAGTTAAAGATATGAATGTATATATTGAACCTCTTATTGACAAGTTACTAAAGTTATGGAATGGCATCACTATGTATGGCGTATCTAGACCAATAGGACAAAGACAATTTCAATTCCATGCAATGCTTGTATGGACAATTCATGATGCCCCAGGGCTAACACATTTTTCTGGTATGTTATAACATTCGACTGCATGACTTTAACAATATTTAATCTTATGAAGTAGATATCATGCATGTTTTTTAGATAATCTATTCATTATATATAATTATAAAAATTGACATATTTAATCCAATTATATATGATTTGCAGGTTTTCAAACAAAGAGAAAATTTGCATGTCCAATTTGTGGTCCAAAGATGAAATCTTATTGTTCAACAAGTTTAGGAAAGCAGGTGTTTGATGAGTATAGGCACTTCCTCCACAGAAATCATAAGTATCGAGCTACTGAAAAACATCTTTTCAATGGGAAAGAAGAGACTACATCAAAACCACGAAGAATGACACCTCGCCTATGGAAGTTGGAATATAATAGAATTAATCGTCAAGGTTATACATCAGATCAAATTTTTTATCTCATTTATGATATGTTTTGAATTTATATTTTTATATTGTGTTGTGTTTACTCATGCTGTAATTGACAATGATTGTTGATGTTAATTTGTTTAACTTATATGCTTCATGAAGGTCATCAAGGAATTAATGGTCAGCTTCCACAGGGACTGAAAAGTTATCCCAGATAATTTAGTAGGTTGCCCTACTATGAGCAGCTACAAATTGTGTATTTTTTTGATACAATGCATATTGAAAAGAATATGACAGAAATGTTATAGAAAATATTGGATGGAAGGCATGACAAAGAAAAAATTATCAAAATTTGTAGTGACATTCAAGAAGCCAGTCATACAATGAAAAATGTCATTCAATTAAATAGCGATGGAGACCAAATTAATATAAATGCCCTTCCTTGGTTATTAACGGAGCAGCAAAGCAATGCTATAAAACAAGTCATACGAAAAATTTGATTTCCCACAGGATTTGTTGAGAACATAAACAATATCATAACAAAGAAAGGTGAATTTGGGTTAGGGATGAAAATGCATGATTCGCATACCTTCATTAAGGTAATTATTCTGGTATATTATATATATATTTGTATACTGCATGTACTTTTCAGTGTATTATGTTTACTACTTTTGGAAAAATATTAATGAAAAGATCATTTTATAATTGCTGCAGTACGTTCTACCTCTATCTCTCTCAGACAACTTCGACAACAATTTCAAGCAAGTTATATATGATCTTAGAAAATACATGAGGTAAGTAGCGATATTTGTTCAATTCATTATATATTTTTGTTAAATCTCATTAATATATTTATGCCTTGAATCACTTGTAGATGGTTGTCATCTAAAGCAATCCATAAAGAAGATATAAATTATTGGAAGAGAAGAATTCCTTGTCTAATGTGTGAAATGCAAAAGTGTCTACCTTCGACATTTTTCAATGCACAAGAACACTACCTCATACACCAAGTTGAGGAGATTGAATTGTGTGGACCTATACACACAAGGTCAATGTGGATGGTTGAGAGGCAGTTGAAATTTTTGAAGGCTTTGGTTAGATAGAGAGCACATCCTGAGGGTTCTATGGTGGAGGGATACATTGTATACCAGACCATGGTGTACATTACTAAATATCTTCCTAAGTTTGAAGCAAAGATCCATGTAGATCGCATTTGGGATCCCAACTCCATTAACAAATTCGAAGGGGAGTACCTGATGGGGAAAGGTAGATTGAGGAAAGTGTCAGGTAATTATAAGATGGTCATGGAGATTAATTAGAATACATTTTACATTGAGTTTTTATGTATATTGTACTTATTTAATTATTTATTATCAATATTGATCAATTATAAATTAAGGTCGTATACTGTGGTAATTAACTAATTATGTCATTTGTGAATTTCATTTTTTTTGATACAGTTGGTCGAGAGTGGGATGCACTACATTTGTACGTCGCAAACAATCTTGATTGGATGATGGTATGGATTGAATGATGTCAACAATCTGGTCGCGCATTAACATGGGAAGGTGTGGCTTCATTGATTAAAGAAGCCCATCATAATGGAGATTCCAATGTTACACCAAGGGAAATTGATTTAGCATATGGTTTAAGAGATAACTAGGTATGTATAAATATATTAATCACCCATATTTTTTAATTATTTTGAATTATATTGATGTATATATATGTTGAGATTTTTTTCTTTTCATACATTCGACCAAGAATAAATATGTTTATCAACTGACGCTATTGCAATAATTTTTGCATGTTTGACATATTGTAGGTGAAACACCACAAGGCTATGTGGTGCAATGATCGTAAATTTTGAATCAAAAAGTTGGATGACATGAAGAAAACTTGTGATTCTAGGATAACTGCAGTCTTCCAGGTGACTAATGTTTCATCTAGAAGTGACATACATCCAAAAGTCTCAAAAAATCAATACTATGCGATTTTGGATGATATACTTGAGTGTGACTTTTAGTCCATCAAATTAGTTTTGTTCGTCGTCCTATGGTACAGGCTATGATTGAATGAAAATGATCTTGAAAGAACTGTTATTGAACATGATAATGGATTTACCATGGTTAATACAAGGTATTTTGAGCGAGCTAGAAATGAGCCCTATGTTCTTCCAAGCCAATGTGAACAGGTATTTTACTCAGAGGTTCTAGGTAAAGTGGGTTGGTCATATGTTGTTAGACATGATCCAAGAGGAAGGCCAGTAAAGTATAATGTGGTGGAAGAAGAAGATATTGAAGAAATAGAAGATGATGTAGATGATGATCAAGATCAACAGTTAGTTGATGATGTGCCTGATGAAGATGTTGAAGAGGAGGAACTAGATCATGATGATGTAGGAGTTAATGTTCATGAAGATGATATCCATGTGGATGATGATGATGATATGACCAATCCTTACAATGTTGAATCTAGATCGGATGATACAGACAAAGAGTTGGATGAAGAAGAAGATCAATGACATTGAAATGTATGAGTTATGTGATTGTATTATCTATTTGATATTAATTTCTTGATAGAATTATATTTGACTTATGTGGTTACATAATTAATTTATGATGTTTTTAATTTTAATTATATTTGAATTATATTAGAATATGTTCAGTTAACAGATGTAAAAAATAAAATGGATAAACCAAAAGATGAAAGCGTGAGACCATTGCCTTGTTGGGTGTATGGAGTCTAATGAAGATCTATAAAATTGTAATTTATGATGGCAATAATTCAAAGTGTTTGGCACACAGATGTAGTTTATAACTTGTATAAATGTGCAAGTAAATGACTGACAAACTCTACTTGAGATAGAATGACAATCCTAGTTATATGATTCTTCTTATGGATCCAATTAATACTCTTTAGTTACTATGATTGACTAGAAGGGTTCAATCTTTACTTGGAAGAACCAGATAATCACATCACACAAATACAGCAAATGTGTATCGGTAAACTGAATATATATATATATAACTTGATATATCAATTTAAACAATAGAAAAGCATCAATAGTATCAACTACTTGGAGCATGAGATGATTACAACGACATTTCACCACTTAAGATAGTCATTTAATTTGCAATGTGGCAGCAAGCTCTAAGCTAAGACAAATAGACACAAAACCTTACAAACACATACGATTTAGGCCAGTGCCATATACTATTGGGGAGTCGAATTCACAAATATTTAGATTTCCATAACAGGTTCAAACACATAACATATAAGATCTCTGGCAATATTGCATTACAACAGTGTCAATTTCTATCCTAACTCAATACTTCTTATCAAATCCCTTTACAAACATATCCATCTATGACTCCATCCAAGCATTTTAATTTACTCTTTGAATTAAAGAAAAAATGGAAATCATACACACTATAACAGTGAGATGGACGCCATAACCCTTGATTATATTATTCAAAATTGTGATATGTTTATACAAAGGAGAGCCATGAGCTCTAAATATATTATTATAACTCAAATGCTAGTACTATCATGAAACATCAAAACTTCATGTTGTTGGAACTGTCAAATTTTGACAAATTCATTATTTCTTCATGATTATTAGTCTCCCAAAAAAGATTTATAATGCAGACAAAAAATTCCTCACATAGCATATTTTACCAAAATTCGATTTAAAATTGTGCCATAACGCCCCATAAATTTCATCTAACATTAAAATCTTTACATATGAAAATATCGGCATAAGTTGATGCAGGTCTCATCGATGATAATATACATATCCTAAATGTATCAGCAAGACATAAGAAGGGTCACACCAATCAAGTTATACACAAAGAGAATGCGGGTTTCTATATCTTATCGACAAGACAAAAAGTATCGGCATGATGATGTAAGGTCACATCGAGCTAAATTACCCTTTTGCCGATTGGAGTAACATAAAGTCTATTGGAGAGACTTTGGTCATTGGAGAGAGATTTTAAAACACTACCCATAGCATTATTATTCTTTCCGATAAAGCAAGGGGAGGACTCACTCGGTGAGACAAACGATGCAGGGGAGAATTTAGAAAGTCTTACTGACCCCTCAGGTTACACTGACAGAACTGAGCATACGAAGATAAAGGGTGTCGAGAAGACAATGTGCATGGTCTCACCGAAGAAAAAGCATATCGATGAGACATGTCACCGCGGGGAGATCTAAGAGACATCACGGTGAGTATCATTTTGTCGGCAAAACAAATACTTGGTCATGGCGACATAAGTCAATAAAGTGAGGATTTCAGTGAGACGAAAAGCTTTCGGAGTAAGGTGAAGAATTGTTGGCCTGATTCATTAAGTCTGGGTGATAGTTATTTTGGTGAAGGTCATGGCAATAAAAAAGCAGAAAAAAAGAAACTATCGGGGAGACTTTTGATGTCAGCAAAACTACAAGACATCTTAGCAGATGGGTGAACGTTGAACAGTTGGATCAGCCAGAGGTTTGAAATGTCTTACCGATGTTATCTTATCGGTGAGACATCTAATGGGTCATACCGATGAAGTTATACACTAGGAGAATACGGGTTTGTATTACTTATCGGCAAGACAAAAGGTATCTGCATGATGGTGTAAGGTCATATCAAGCTAAGTTACCTTTTTCCAATTGGAGAAAAGTAAATTCTATCAGAGAGAGATTTCAAAACATTGGCCGAAGCGCTATTGGTCTTGCTAATAAAGCAAAAGGAGGACTCAATCGATAAGACAAACGATGTCGGGAAGAGTTCATAAAATTCTTACTGACCCCTTGGGTTACACCGACAGAATTGAGCATGTAAAGATAAAGGGTATCGATAAGACGATGCTCGATGTCTTGCTGAAGAAGAGGCGTATCGGTGAGACATGTCACCACGGGGAGATCTAAGAGACATCATGGCGAGTATTATTCTATAGACAGAAAAAATTGCTTTGTCTCAGCGACATAAATCAATAAAGTAAAAATATCAATGAGACAAAGTACTTTCGGAGTAAGGCAAAGAACCATTGGTTTGATTCATTAAGTCTGAGCGATAGATGTTTCAGTGAAAGTCATGGCGATATAAAAAGAAAAAGGAAAGAAAATATCGGGGAGACTTGTGATGTTCGGGAAACTACAAGACATCTTGGTAGATGGGTGAATGTTGAATAGGCGGATCGGCCAGAGATTTGGAATGTCTTGGTGGTATGAGCTCTGATGTGACAGCGAGAATTTTGAAAAAAACACTTACAACATTCATGTCTTGATTGGTAAAGACATTAATGGCACCACGAAGCGTAGGAGATTTTGCATATCAAGGTATGATCAATTGAAATCATTGTCTCACAAAATTCAAAGTGAAGGAGAGCAAGCGAACCAACAGATAAATTAAGGCATTCACCTGGCTTAAGTTTGGAAGAAGTTACAGTAAGTTTCTCATCCTCTCAGAATTCATAAAAAATTGAATTATGGAAGGCACTGGTTCAGGAAAATAAAGGGAAGAAAACCCGAGGAGGGAATCCAATCAAAAGAAAAAAATCAAAAGACTGAGTTGCAACTAGAAGGTACTGAAAGGAAGCTAAATCAAGACCTCATAGACCAGTTACCTGGTTCTCGACCTAAAGCTAGGCGTTCTGCACAGCTCAAAGTGGAAGTTGACAAATTGGACGACAAATACAAATTTATAGGTGATGTTTGGACTTTGATTAGAGGCTATGAGTTATTCAATTTCCATTACCACAAGAGAAATTGCTTTGAGCCAGTATGCAATCCATGGAGGCTCAATTTAGGGATATTAGTGTGCCCTAATGTTTTTATTGACGTCGAACTGGTAAAATTTTTGGCCGGACACTATGATTTGAAAAACAAAGCTATATGTGATTTTTCAGGGAATCCATTGATACATGTATCTGAGAATGCAATTGCTGAGGTTTTCAGAATGGAGGGAATATGCAGTGAGAAAGTAGTGAGTGAAGAGCTCGATAGTGATTTTAGAAGGATAGACACCATTTATAAAGGGTGGAGATTACCTCTACATAGAATTATGTGTCATGGAAAACCTACTCCAATGGAAGACAATGAGGGGCCACCCTTTCATGTAGATCTCTTTGAACCTTACCTAAAATATACTTACTACTTAGTGGGACAAGTATTAGGGATGGAGGTACCTGAGCATATGGCGGTTGTGCCCATGGTGATTGCTGCAGACATTTAGTATCACAATTAAAGATCATTTGACTATGCTGCACATGTTTTTAAGGATCTAGATGCAGGTTTGATGGCGATAAAGAGTGGTGCTTCTGTTCTCCATCTTAGAAATTACTCACTATTGATGCACTTAGTGTTGTATTTTGGACAAGATTTAGGTTTATGGCCCCAGAAGCTAAGGATTTCACAATCCAACAAGGAAGGTAGGCCATTTCCTATTCAATTATGGACTGATGTTTAGGACAACAGGTTTGCCAATTCAAATTTCTTGCATTTTGAAGAATTCTTTGTGAAACCCTTGTATAGATTTTTTAGCCATCCTTGTGATTATTCTTTTTCTGAACAAGTAAAAAGGTTTCTTAGGCCTAGAGATTACAATGGACCAATTAACCACAACTGGGGGGATTGGTATTGCTTAGAGAATTCCACAATGATTAGGGTTTATGGCTTTGAGGATACACCTTTCATTCTGCCTAGAAATGTCCCGGATAGAATTGCATACCTAGAAATTGTTAGGAAAATGGATTACTCTAGTCTTATGAACTTAAGTTCATATGGGAAATAGGATTTTATGCCCAGTACATTGTGTTTTAGTGATTTCATTGTATTAGCCAAGGAAGGTTATGATCTGATTCTGGACAAATTATTGCACTACAACATGAGAAGAGCACCAGTGAGAAAGAACTTTGATCTAGAAGGGTATATCCACTCTGCCAAACAAAAAGTAAATCTCAGAGGGTACCATCATGTGCCCTTTAAATCTGATGGCATAATTAGAAACCTGGAGGTAGAGGAAGCTGAAATTGTGATTGAAACACATAATCAAGAGTTGGTGGATGTTGAGTTGTTATCCTCCATTAAGGGGATTTCAGAAATAGACAGGCCACAAAGCTCATCTGGGAAAGTTTCAAGAATGAAGACTCAAGAGTATGCCTATGTTGCCAAAGAAATAGATGTTGAGGAAACCAAGGATGTAGATACAAGACATGAAGACTATAGGTCTTTCATATCAAATGATGAATTTATAAATACCTCAGAGTTTAAGACATTTTTATATAAGCAAAAAGGGAAAGAGATAATGGGACAAGTTGACAATGTCACTCCAGGGAATGAGAATCAACTGTTAAAAAGCTTAAAGGATGAAGTAGACAAAGAAATGATTGACATGACCCCTAAAAAGGGGAGGGAGTGCTTGGAAAGGCATGTGTTATGATTTTTCTAGGTTTGGATATGAATTTTGCCTTAGTTTTTTATAGTTTCTTAAAAGATAACAATACTACCCACAAACTCAGTATAGAGAAGGTGACAGAGGTATACACAAGATCAAGATACAATCCTGATGATGAAATATTGATGATTTGGGCCTTGTATCCTCCTCATAAGAAATCAATTTTTATTGATACTGAAAAGGCATTTGGACATGTCATGACCCTAAAGGTTGGGCAGGTTGATCCTCTAGCGACTGCTGATATTGGGATAAATATAGCCAAGTTGAATAAAGCCCAAATCCAAGCATTGATAAGGGAAAGGGAGATGTACAAAACCAATAATGAGAGGATGTTGAGAGAGAATGAACACTTGAAAGACTTGGTAGGTGGTGTAACAAAACTAACAAGGATGCTCAATCAAGGTGAGAGTTCACAAAAAAAAGACCATTGGGAAGGGTCAACTGCATACTCTCAAGGGAGAATGGATGAATTTGCTGCAATAATAAAAAAAAGGTAGGCTGTTTTAACCACTTGGTTAAATAAACTCTGGGGAAAACATTCACAGTACATAGATGCAATAAAGGAACATAGGAGAGTGGATAGCAGAATTCAGGAAAGAATTGAGGAATTGGAGCAGGACACTCCTAGTAATGAAGAGATTGAAAATACCAATTGTATTATGGATAGGCACAAGGATTTCTTTGAGGAGTTACAAGGGGATATGCAGGGATTGATAGAGGCTTCCAAAGATAGATTGACCAAGTTATGTGATGATGAAGGGAAAATGAAGGAAGTGACTACATGGAAAAGTGAGTGTGAAACAATACTCCAAGGGATGCTAGAGACAGCCACTGCAAAAGATGTGATATTGGATGCAGCATGTGAGCAAAATGAGCGAATGATAATGATGGAGATTGTGATCCACGATGCATTGGGAGATGCCGACACTCATGAGCGTGAGGATTATACGGAGCATATGTCTGCATTCCATTTATGGCTTAAGAGAAATTAGTTAATAGTGGATTTGTTAAACCTTTTATGCTTTAAACCTTTTTGAAAAGGCACATCCTTTTGCAAACTGATGTATAAGTATCCCTTGTTGGATAAATGTAAAGGGGTAGAAGATAGAATTAGAATAGGATAGGCTGTTGTAAGCATTAAATTTTCAGAAATGATGACATTCAAGGACACTATGTTCCATGTATGAACTTTGAAGGAGATAATGAAAGACTGTTGATTTAATGGCTTCATTCTGGTATCAATTATTTGTTGGATTCTTGCGATTATTTGATTGTCTCCAATCTGATGTTTCTTGGTTGTTTAAATTGAAGTATCAAGTATATATTCGATTTATCAGTACACATTTGTTGTTTCTGTGTGATTTGGTTTATTGGATTCTTTAAAGAAGAATTAAAATTCCTTTCAATAAATTATAGTAATCTGGGAATGCCATTTGGATCAATAAGAAGAATCGGATAATTAGATTTGATATTCTACCTCAAGTAGGGTTTATCAATGCTACCCGATTCCTACAGTCTAATAAATAAAAAAATTAAAAATAAAAATAAAAAAAATTAGGGTTTATCAATTACACTCTTGCATGTTTATACCAGTTGTAAACTCATAGTTATGTGCCAAACAATTAGAGGACCTGCTAGATAGAAACCATTCATTAAAGGCTTTCATTTGACTCTGATTTACCCAATAAGGCACTAGTCTCCCTTATTTACATTACATTAGTTTTATTCATTTCATTTAACATCTCTTAATTGAACATATTAATTCATACCTTGATATTGCATATACAATTTATACCAAAGTAGGATCATATCTTTCCACTATTAAATTGCCATTTGTGGATAGTTAGATCAAGTAGGAAACATAAATTGAACATATTAATTTAGTATAAGAGTCAACCAATCATAAGGAAAACATAATATGAAGATGAATTTTCTCAAATCTTGTGGTTGTAGATGCCCTTTTGAAATCTATGCAAAATGTGGGAGGATAGACAAAGCTCATGAACTATTTGACACAATGCCTCAAATAATTGTAATCTCATGGAATACACTCTAATTAGAAAAGTCTCATCACTGCCCTCATAACAATCTATCAATTTGTTTTAGTTTCTATTGTGTTATACCCAATTTGGGACATGGGGTATAACAAAATAGACACTAAAATAAATTGAGAGATTACAATTCTTTGAGACATTTTGTCAAATAGTTCACAAGCTTTTTCTATCCTTCCACATTCTGTATAAATTTTAAAAGGGCATCTACAACCACAACATTTGAAAAAAATCATCTTCATATTATGCTTTGATGGATGTCTATACCTTGTTCCAAATCTCCCATATTAAGGAAACCAATAAGGATTTTGGTGAAGGTTGTGGAATTTTTCTTTGCATCTACCAATTGCATTTGTTTGAAAGTTTCTAAAACCTTTTCAACAAATCCATTATATGTATATTCTAAAATCATTATAGTACACAATTTCACATTTATTTGGCTTTGCATCTACCAATTGTATTTTCTTGAATTTCCCTACAATATTTTCAATGTAGATCTCTTTTGTGGATATCTTATAGTCCTTGTAGTCCACATCACTTTGTTTTTTGAAGAAACTATTACCATATATTTCTTATTTATGTTCTAAATTGGATACATGTTTATAAGTTTGATATTACAATTAATAATATTAATTTTGGCAAGACATTAAAAGATTTTGTTGATTTTAAAAATATATGCATCCCAATGTAGAAAATGCCAACAATGGAAGCAATGATTGTAACACATAATTTTTGATGTAGTATCTAATTCAAAGGATGATGTTACAATTTAGGGTTATGATTGGGTATTTAATTAGGGTTATGATTTAGTGTTCGGGTTAGTGTTAGGTTTAGAGTTAGGGTTACGGTTAGGAAAAATAATGTTAGGATTAGGGTTAGATTAGGGTTTATGTTTTATGGTTAGGGTTAGATTTAGAGTTTTGGTTATGGTTGGGATTAGATATGAAATTAGGGTTAGGGTTTAGGAATACAATTAGGGATTATAGTATTAGGGTTATATCTAGAATGAAATTTTAGGGTTATTGTAATTATGATTAAGGGTTGTTTTTATATTTGGCTTAGAGTTGGGGTTAGGATTAGGGCCAGGGATAGGGCTAGGGTTAAGTTTAGGGATAGGTTTAGGGTTATTAGAGTGAATGCAACTAATTAATAAAATAAATAATATTTAGGGTTAGGGTTGGGGTTAGAGTTTTGGTTGTGGTTAGGGTTATAAATATAAGATAAAGGTGAGGGTTAGGGTCAAGGTTAAGGTTTTGAGAAAAAGGTTTAGGTTATGATTTGGATTACCCTAAACTCTAACCATAACCATAAACCTAATCCCAAACCTAACCCTAAAGAAAACACATAACCTAACCCTAATTGTATTGTTTGAGGCTAGGCTCAAAAACTATATAACCTAACCCTATATAACCTAACACATAACCTAGCACTAGAAAAAAATCTTCTCCCAAACAATCTCCTCTACTTCTATTCACGCCTACTATAGTTGCAACATTCAACATTGGTGCTTCAACCATTCATTCAAAGCTAAGAATTTGAAAGAAGTGTTCATTTGTAATATAATTAATCATTTAACAATATTATAATTATTATTAATCTAATACAATATTAATATTATTAATAATATACCAATAATATTAATAATCTAATTTAATTACTATTAATTTATAGATTATATATAATCTTAATATATCAAATATATCATTATAATTCATATAATGTAATATAATATTGTTATATAATATATTAATATTATAACATTACTATTAATCAAAGTGCTTTAATATTTATGTCAAGTTTTAGTACATTATATGACAAGTTACTAAAGCAGCTCTAAAATGCACATGCTCAAAATCAACGGTGATGTTATAATCTTGATGAAAAGTTGCCGATGGTTATGTTCAGTGCTGGTGACTACTATGAATGAACATGATTGTCGATGGTGGAGATCAATGGTTGCTCGCCCTCGCGTGATACAAAGATGCAAGGTGTTTATTGATTGCAATATCACGGGCAAGCGCCACGTTTCTTTCCTTGGCGATGCATAATGTGGTGGGCCCTTGGTGTTGAGATGGAGTTTACATCAACCTTTTGAAGGCAGTCATTCGATAACTTCTCAAACACAAGAAGATGTGATTTTGGCCCTATTAGGAGAAGATTTAAAAGTTAATTCTCAACATGAGAATGTATTATACTCATGAGGGAATAATAATTAAAAAATAAAAATGAATTTTATTATTGTAAGAAAAAGGATCACATAGTGTGGACTTGTATAACTCGAGCCAATGATGTTCTTGAGGGAGAACTTAAAGAAAAATAAAATGATGTTAGCTTAGACTATATATATTTGTTTGTTTCAATCAACATGTTTTATTGTGAGGAATGTAAAACTTAATGGAGGGTGTTGGAATATTAAGTTTAACATTAATAAATTCACCTTACTAACTTATTAAAGGTGCTACTTTTTTGTAACTCTATAGCCCAACTATTCAATGGTCATTTTTCTAATGAATCCTTTCTCACTCTCTTGGAGGAAAAATGTGACATTATTTAGGATATTCAATGCCTAGATATTTTTTGGAAAGCTTTAAGGTCAAACATATAGTGGCATAAAACTCAATGTTATAGGAAATCATTCTTAGCCAAGCCCAATTTGTTCAATTCCTATGGATAGAAGGGGGTTGATCATAAGGAAGTGTTGAGATTCCTAAGCATCTCTTTTACCTTTTAGGTTTCTCCTTCCTCTTTAAGGAAACATATCATTTCTAGAGCTGAGAAAAATTATCATATTAAATTATGAAGCCCCTTTCTTTGGCAAGGAGATTCCATGTGTGTTCAAAAATTCTTGTTGCACACATTTCCATTACTCATGTTGCTAAGAACCTTGCAAATCCTCATATTTAAAGATTGAAAAAATCCAAAGGTATGTTTCATGGCCTCCCTTTAACCAAGGAAAATGGTTTCACAAAGTATCCTAGGAGTTTTATTATTTCCCTCATGACTATAATAGGCTTGGCTTACTTTATATTCACTACTCTAAGTGGTGCCACAATAGGCTTTGCTTGCTTTATATTCACTACTCTAAATGGTGCCATAATTTTTTAAAATTTAATTAACATACTCTAAAACCTAACTAAAGCAGGTTGTAGCTCATCAAATTGGACAAGTGAAAGGTCAATACCAGCGCTGAGGAAGACTTTGGAGGAGTGAAAACAAGGTCAATACCAATGTCGAGGACCAAGTTGAGGGCACTCAGGGAAAATCGATGACTAAGGGACAATGAGTATTGTAAGTTTGGCACCCCCATTCTCTTTAACCTGCAATTTTCATGCCTATTTTCCAAAGATCTTCTCACACATTGGCCCCCCCATTCTCATAAAATGGTATAAGATAAGACAGAACAAATAAAATAGCTTAGTCTTTCACATTTTTATAGTGATTACTAGAGGCACATAGACCAATTCTTCATAATAGAAGAATTTGATCATACTTTTCCAATGATGGCATTATGAGAAAACCTTAGGTTAAATGAATAGTTCCTAGCTAAGTTCTTGAAATCATGTCCAGCCATATAAGAGAAGACCGCTGCTATGTGTACTTGGATAACATGGAGAAAGGCTCTTTGGGCTCTTTCATCAATCTACGTATTGTTAAATTTTAACACCTAAAAGTGAGAATGAAGAATCTTTCCTAGAATGGTGGCCAACTATGCTTCTCAACACCTAGATTACAAAATCCTTGTCAATATCATTGCCATCACAATTAAACCTATTGCTTGAGATATAGTCATAGAGGTAAACAAATTGGCTTTCTTGATAGTAGATACATTCTAGACTATTCAATCCTTGCATCGAAGATTGTTGAATGGGCCCAACAAACTACTCATGATGCCCTTACTATTAATTTAAAATTTTGACAAGGCATATGATTGCATCAAATGTCCTTTCATTTATAAAAGGCTCAAATGGATTTATTTTCAACCCTAAATTATTATCACACATTGACAATTACAAAATACCAGTTAATGAAGAACCTTCATTTGAAGGTGATGTTGTCATGACCTTTGAATGAAGAACCTTCATTCAAAAATGATGTCATGTCAAGACTTTCAAATGAAGTTATTTTTTATTTTAAATATTTCATGTCCAAAATGCTTTATAAAAGGAACCTTGGCATGAAGGACCTTCAAATGAAGACCTTAATTCAAAAAAATGAGACATAAGTCATTTTAATACCCACTCCAAAAAGGTAACGGCCGAATATATCTCACCCAAGGTTTTACATGGAACATTAGGATTTATATGAAAGCCAAGGTAAAACCCAACCTTAGGTTCCTCCCAAACAATGTAACAAGCCAAGACAAGGGCAAAACATAAATGGAATTTAAATTACAAGATTTAAAACTCCATCAAATCCACCATGATGCACACCAATCCACCGAGTTACAGATTCCAAGACAGTGGGTGGATTGGTGGATGTCATTTCTATTTAGCCCTCAAACCCTTACATAGGCACAATAGGGCAGTCACTGTATTTGATTGTTTAATCCCACAAAATACTGATTGAGAAATTCAAAACAAATGAAAATGAAAGGGAACACATATATTTATCTACACCAATGATCTCGGAGCATTTCAAGCTTGTATGGATCCATACAACATAAAAGAACTTCAGAAAAATTATAAAAACACAGAAAATTGCTTCAAGAACGTGGTATCTGATATGAAATTTTGGTATCAACTCCTCCAACAATTGAAATGGGATGGGAATACAATATGATAGAAGTGGGATAAAAAATGCATCGTTTGAAGGATCAAACCAATATGCGAAGATGAAAGAAAGTACTAACCCCTTAAACTAAAAAAGTTTCTTTTAACTTCAAGTTTGTTGGGTAGCCAATTCTTTTAAGTTATCGAATCCTACCATCATACATAATCAAAATATTGTTGTTTCAAATGACTATAAGCACTAACTTTCACTATTTGAAGATGTTGAAACCTTGTCATAGAGAATTAGAACATTGATGTGACCACTCATCCTACCTTGAAACATACCAAAATTCTCCTAGCAATTAGACAGAGGAAGATTTAAGATGACTTAAACAATTTTTATTGCCAAAGCATAAACTTATAATGACTTTACCAGGCCTAGTACACACTCCCTCCCTATTAACCACTTAGACATATGGAAATTAAATGTAATTTGCTGCTATTTTTAGTCATGTAGGTGTCCAATAAACCACTTGGTGGTGTTTCCATTCAAGTTTATTTACTTGAATGAAGAGCAAAAGTACTTTGATTACAATTAGAGAATACATTTGACACCTTGGTTGTGTAACTGGTGGACCATAGTCACATTTAACACTTGTTACAAAGTTTGGGAGTTAAAACGTTAAGTAGATTTGATTTGTGATGGACACATTTGGACAGTAGTAACAATAACTTGCAATCTATCAAGACTTGATTACCTTGTAACCTGTCAATTTCTAGTGATGAAATGATAGATTAATCATAATGTCACCTTCGGATCACATCACCATGAAAGAACTTCATCCAAAATCCTTATGAGTGTAGGCACCACAAAATAGGTATTTGTTAGATTTGTCTTCCTCAAGCGAGGGAAATTCAGGAAGAGAAGAGGAAAGAGAGACATGTAGTAGGTCTAAAAGATGGAGATCAACTAGAGGTCAAAAGATTAGAAGAAAATTCCATAAACACATGGAATTTTTTCTTGCTGAAGGGGGGTCATGTTCTTATGATGATGAGAGCATAGACGACATCGATGTGCCCTTGAGGTACAAACATCTATGGAAACAATGGGTACCCAAGGAACTTCCTCCAATAAACACTGATCTTTGTGTCAATGAGAGGATATATCGCATAGCACCATCATCATTACATGCTTTGGGCCTATTTTGTATGGACGGCATAAAAGTCTGTTATGACAAAGTTACTAAGTTGATGGAGTATGTTGGACCCTGTTACAGTTACAAAGATTGGATGCAGCTGGTTCGATATACACGAAGTATGTGTAGGTATGCACTATTAGAAAATTATATACAACTAAAAGATAAGGATCAAAATAAAGGAGTGGCTAGGTACATTGACAAGAGGCCAAAAGCATCAGGGAATATTGTAGGGTTTATAAATAGTACATGACCTGGGTCAAAAAATAGGCAACCCAATTGTATATTCGAGGCGCGAGAGGGAAACCGTGTATTCGTATGTGCAATAAAATCAATAACTGCAGGGGAAGAGTTGCTAATCGATTACAATTTGAATCGCTTAGATACAAACACAATTACTATGGGGGTGGTATGTACTATATATATACCATTTTACCCAACCTCCAATTAATGACTCCAATATACCATTTTATTATTATGTTTTTTTTCGTAGGTCTATTGGTTTCATTTCAGTAATGTTTTTAATATTAATTTTTGTCACAGCGGGACATTGATCATACGAGGAAGGCTCCATCCTAGAGCGCAGATCGTGATCCATCTTCAGGAGCTTCTATCTGATAGGTTTACCTCATTGTAATTGTAGAAATTAGATACGAGCAAAATGTTTTATTATTATGCTTTTTTATGAGTTTATTGGGTTAATTTTGATAATATTTTTAATATTCTTGTTGCAGTTGGTTGATCGAGGAAAGGCACCAGCAGTATAGGAGAGCATCCATATGGAGGTGCAGTCACTATTATGCGATGATGACATCGCATTTTCCACAAACCCTATGGATATGATGAGGAAGGCCCAAAAAAAATGCAATCAAGAAATCCTTCAGTTGGTATTCGTAGTGCCTCAAACATATGAGATAACAGAAAGGGTTAAAATATTGTCTGAGAGAGCACAGAACTTGGAAGTAAGTTGTCATGAGATCTTTAATTATAACATAAGTTCATTCATGGTTTTATATTTTGTACTCTTTTATGTCATGAACTAAAATATGTGTTGTTTTTACAAGATTATTTGCATTCTCATGATCATGTTGTTGGCCATGATCAAGGTACTGCAAGTGTTTCTCGGGAAGTAGGGGACAGTACAAGTGTCAATCCTGATCTTCCTACGCATACAACACATCATCCGACCCCATCATCTGTGCCTATATTGTCGTCTGAAATGTTGGAAACACATACCATGCAAGCATTTGGTAGTCCACCCTCTAGCAGCGAACACATGCCACTACATGTGTCAGTACCTATGGATGTAGAGGCCACTACTACTGGTGATGTTTTAGCAGCATTTCCTAGATCTTCTTGTATTACTAGTATGGGAACATTGCCGATCACATTTGTGGTGACCGAGGATTTCCTTCCCATAAAGATAGAGAAGGTCCTAGGTACTTTAAAATGTTTTAATTATTATTATTATTATTTTTAAGTGCTAACAGTGGGGATAGTGCCCTATTATATTGATTTACAAAATGGCAATATTTTCCTACATTATAATTGCTTGTTTATAGCCACTATATATCCGACTATATTCTTATCATGCTTTATGCTACTACATAGCTATATACTACTCCCAGTGCGTACCCCAGCTTTACTGTATGTTTCATTTTCCTTTTGTTGAACCAATCCTCATTTTGAACAAACCTTGCAAAGGCATTCATGTCATTGTTGATTATGCCCACCTGATATACATCCCGTGCATTGCCTAGGAAGCAGCTCATTGCCTTGGTCTGGTGCTGCGAGCTGCTAGTGCATTCCTCCCTAGCTTCAACCTCCACTTCTTTCCCATCTCCCCTTGCCTCATTTTCTCCAAAGATTTTTTTCAGGGAGCTCACCATACCTTCCGCAGGCAATTCAAAGATAGCATTTGCCACCACTTCAATGTTGATCAGCGTAACAAAACCCCCAAGCTTCTCGTCCAGTACTTCTCTTGCACCCAGAACATCTATTAATAGGCTTAGGACTACCTCATAGATTTTTCCATCGCACCAATGGTTCCCCTCCTATAGGATCTCTTGGGTTATTTGCTCTATTGCTTTGATCACTTGCAAGGAACCGACTGAGAAAATTATTTTGCACTGGGCTCTCAATGTCTTGTTTGAGTAGATACAGTGCACACTGAACTTATACACCATTTTCCTTCTGAAGTTTGAGTCTAGAGCAGTGCCTTAACACCTTTTATCCCTCGGCTTCCAATAAATGCTTGTGCTTGTCCCGTGAGTCTGGCACAACTTCCTAATGCTTTGGCTAAATGTTGCTCAAGTCTTATCTGTTATCCCATCCGATTGTCCCAGCTCACTACTTTTTAGAGATTGCAGAGATCCTTCATCCGCCCAAACTGTCGGTGTTTAGAAGTGTTGGCAGTTTTGACCACTGCTCCATGCAATTGTCAACTTTTATTACCTTTCCTTGATTTACTCCGCAATTTTCCAGGAGGCCCACAGCCTTGTTAGCTTCCCTATAGACATGTGATAGGGTATATTCATTTAACTTCTGAAGAAGGGATTTGATTGCTCCTATCCAATTGTCTAGTTTCCAGTTTGGTGTTTTCCCCGATGTGATTGCCTGAATGCAGATTTGAGAATCACCTTCTATTTCTACTGAAAGAATTCCTTTCTTTATATAGACTTCCAATCCCAATGCGAGCACCTCCATTTCTGCTATATTATTCGTGCATGTATCTAAGTTTCTAATTATACACCTTGCCCTTTTGAGTTTCTAATTATACATCCTACTCCTATAGGAAATGATGTTTTTAATAAACATCTAAGTGATATTTCATTGGAGCTCTTCGGGCCCACCATACGTACACGGTGGAATGCCCAAAATCAAGATTTAAAAGATGAGCTCATTAACCATTTAGTTGTGTTGTTCGGTGATAAAACATTCAACTAAACCAAGGTCCTTAAGAAAGTTGGCACCTATCTAGAGTATGTGAGGGACCAATATAGGTCACATTTAGAGAAGAGCAGAAAGTACGAGCGTCCCCCCATGATTCTGGAAAGGGAGTGGAAGGACTTGGTGTCAGACGGAAAGGAGAAGACTGAAAATAAGAAAGGAAAGATACTATCGAGCCAAGGAAGGTATGTGATACTATCAAAAATTTAATTATATACTGATTAATCTTTCTTTTTACATAATCTAATGTATTTCAAATTTTTCATAGGCTGCCCGACACATCGAAGGCAACAAAGGCAAGGCTAGAAAAACATGGGCAACACAAACTTGGCTCTGGTGGTTATATGAAAGTAGCCCACAATTTGTAAGTATCAATAAATGAAATATTGCATCCAAATAATAAATTGCAAACAATTTTGGTTTTATCACACCATAGAAGCAAAATTCATGATCACATGCAAAAATGCAGGGCTTTGATTTCAATAGAGTGCCCACATAAGAGGACCTAAAGATTGCCTTCGACCAAGGCTATGGAGCCCTGTCTAAACAGCTAAGAGTCTCGATTGGGCAAACACAATCTTCCACTGCATCCAACATGCAGGTAAATAAACTCAATAAAGTTTATTTCAAATTGAATACTTGTGCAATCTGTTCAATATTAATTTCCACCATAATAATGTGCCTATTTGTTTTACACAGATAAGCAATGATAATCCTGCACATGACATTGGAATGCAGCCTGGTGAGGGTGGAGCACAACCTGCTGATGAAGTCCATGGTGTGCATCCCGGTACTAGATGTATTCATGTGCTATACAAAATGCAGTATGGATTAATACAATTAAACATCTTTAATTGCATTTGGTGTATTAATCAATGTAACCTTTCGTGTTTCAACTTTAGAGCATGTAGAGCATGATCAACATGTTGAGCATGATCAGGCTAGACAAGATCAGGAACATGATGTGCTCCATCAGGTAAAGAGGACCACTCTAATGTTCTTTTAAACATATTTAATTGCAATTGGTGTATTAATTAATGTAATCTTTCATGTTTCAACTCCAGATCAAGGATTTAGAGGGTGTTCAACATGTTGAGCATGAGGCTATAAGACAATATCAGGAACATGATGTGGCCCAATCAGGTAAAGAGCCCACTCTGATGTTCTTTTAATTAATGAAATACGTGTAACAATAATAATAAAACATATCAATTTAACATTTACTTTGCTATTGCAGCCGTGCATCCACATTGTGAGTACACGACTAGGCATACATTAAGATCAGGAGCAGAGCTCAGAACAACTCAAGGGGGATAGATGATTTTGAAAATGATAGTCCACTTCATCTTTTTTTAGCTGCAAAAAAGAAACAAAAAAAAAAGTGATTGTAATCATATTATGACAGCCATATTTTTGATAATATGTAAAAAATGAAAAAATGAAATATGTTAATGAATGAATATGAATATGTTAATGAATAAATGTTATATGTTAATGAATGAATGTTATATGTTATTAATGGATGAATGAATGTGAATATGTTAATGAATGAATTTTATATGTTATTAATGCAGGATGAATGAATGATTAATGTTATATGATCGGGTATGGGGAATTGAGAGTGATGTGAGGGGGGGTGGGCAAATGAGCTTCCACCTTCACGTGGTTGGCCCTGTTAAGTAGAGAATATTAAACTATTCTCAAAACAAAGAGAAGCTCAATAAGGTAAGTAATGCACTTTTCAATATAAGAAATGCATCGTTTGAAGCATCAAACCAATCTGCAAAGATGAAAGAAAGTACTAACTTTTCACTATGAACATCGTTTTGTGTGTGGATTTGGTTTCAAAGATTTGTTGATGGAGATGGCTTGTATGACAGCCAAGAAAATAGTTATCATTATTGCTGCTACAAACAAGCCTGATATCATCAATCTTGCATTGTTAAGGCCTGGCCGACTTGAATACTTTTATATATCGCCCAAAGTCACCCTGATAAGTATTTCAATCCATTTGTATCATCATCGACAAGAGATCATGTATCGCTAGGATATTCTATAGTTTCCCCGATGTGGTGAGTCTCCCCAATAATTATTCTTTTGATCTCAAATATGTCGCCAAGACTCCTGCCGATGTAATCTTATCAGCATCACATAGTTGGTTGGGTAGACATTCAGAACTTACTTCGATGATATATGTCTTGCTGATATGCTTCCCTCGTGCTTCGTCGATGAGACAAGATGTGTATCTCACTGATGAAATGTCATCGCTGAGACCAAAATCAAGTCCTCTCGATATATCTTCTCAGGAAATTTTAATCGCTGTAATAGTCTTGATCTTTCACTGATATGCCTACATTTCAACAAATAGTTCTTTTTTCTTAAAAACTACAATGTTTCATCTAATTTACGATGAACCGCAAAAAGCGTCCAACAAATTTGCAATGTATCTAACAAATTTTTTCCGTAATGACTTGCCTATTTCGTTGCGCGTTCAATGAACTTCTGTTGCTATTTCAATCTAAATTATGTCGCCAAGACTCCTACCGATATAATCTTATTGGCATCACATAGCTAGTGGGGTAGACATTCAGAACTTACTCCAATGATACATGTCTTACCGATATGCTTTCCTCGTGCTTCGTCAATGAGACAAGACGTGTATCTCACTGATGAAACTTCATTGCTGAGACCAAAATCCAGTCCTCTCGATATATCTTCTCAGGCAATTTTGATCATTGTAATAGTCTTGATCTTTCACCAATATGCCTACATTTCAACGAATAGTTTTTTTTTTTAAAAGTGCAATGTTTCGTTGAATTTACGACAAACCGCAAAAAGCGTTCCACGAATTTGCAATGTATCTGATGAATTTTCGCCGTAATGACTTGCCTATTTCATCGTGTGTTCGATGAACTTTTGTCACTATTTCAATCTAAATTATGTCACCAAGACTCCTGCCGATGTATTCTTAATGGTGTCACATAGCTGGTCAGGTAGACATTCAGAACTTACTTCGATGACATATGTCTTGCTGATATACTTCCCTCGTGCTTCGTTGATGAGACAATATGTGTATCTCGTTGATGAAACTTCATCGCTGAGACCAAAATCCAGTCCTCCCGATATATCTTCTCAAGCAATTTTAATCACTATAACAGTCTTGATCTCTCAACGATATTGGCAATACGTCAAAATTTTGTCGTAATGGTGACGGACTTATGTTGTTAATCCGACAGTTTGGAAAAGGTATGCCTCCCGTCATCCGAGTATTGTTCATCGCGCAATCAATGAAGTGGGCATCATGGTTTCAACGAGCTTGCGTCGTGAGGTCAATTTTTTACAGCCCATCGGGATGTACACAAAAATTGAGCGACGGGGCTAATTTCTGTGATTCGTCGGTCGGCCAACAATGTATCATCGAGATTTTGACGAACGGCCATCAAAAATTGGGGTCAAATCTTGTAGTGATCCAAATCCAATCAAAATCCCATCATCCAATCAAATCCAATCCAATCCAAATCATCAAATTGATACATCATCAATTGATCCAAACAAATTCAATCAATTCAATTCTCATCTACATCATCAAATTGATCCATCCACCAATCCTCATCCAAATCATCAAATTGATACGTCATCAAATCATCCAGTCCAATTATCAATTTTGAAGGTTTTGACTTTATGCAAAAACTTCTGGAGGCCATAACTTTTGACTCGGATGTGGGTTTTGGCTGAAATTTTATGGGTGGTTGCGTTATGAGCTGGCATGTAGATTCCCAAGACCCCTTTTTACCACATTTTTGAACCCCCAAAGTTTCATCTTGACCCTCAAAATCACAATTTAGTTTTTTTTTCCAATTTTTGAAAAAACACTTTTGTGAATAACTCCAGTTTTAATCTGAGCATTAATCCCATCATCCTAATCTGAGCTTTTATTCAATCCCAATTTGAGCTTTCATCTAATCCCCATATTAGCTTTCAATCCATCCTAGTTCTCTATCCATCATCTATTATTTCTTGCTAATTTGTATCCATCATGAATCCTTATCCCCCTCTCACACGACCAATAATAGTAGTCAAGGGGAATCCTAATTATGTTGATGACGATAATGAAAATATTGTTGATCATGAAGATTTTTATATAGATCCCCTTGGACCTATCGTTGCTAGCAAGCTCTCTCCATTTGCCTTCCAAAATCCCACTACTTCTTCGAACTATCCCACCATACCTTCATTCGCATCTAATAACAGTCCTTATGCTACCATTGACAAGGGATATCCAACATCCTCACCATCGACATATTCATCATGTCCTCCCTTTCAACCTCTATCTTACCCAACATCCATATCCTTGTCTCCTTATCATCATCAACAATCCCAATACATCTACCTTAATCCCGAATCTCAATCTCCCCATCCTAATCCAACACTCACAAATTCCTATCACAATCCCCCATACCAATATTCCTCCTATCCTAATCCACCATCTCAATCCTCTCATCCTAATCTACCATCCATATCCTCCTACGCCAACCCACCATACATGTCCTCCTACAATGGTTCACCACCTCAATCTTCCTATTCTAATCCAACATCCACACCTTCCTATCACAATCCCCCATCCCAATACCCTTACATTACTTCCGCATCTCCCCATTCTAATCCTTCATCCACATCTTCCTACCATCACTCACCATCCCCATCTTCCCAATCTAATCCAACATCCACATCCTCATACGTCACTCTCCCTTTTCCCGCATTATGTCTTAATCCTTCATCTAATTATAATCCTCCATCTCCTCCAACCACTCCAAGTCCCCCATATAGTCCCATCCACTCACCTAATCATAATCCTCCATCTCCTCCTAGTTCTACATCTAATCCTCATCCACACATCCCCTCATATAATCCTCCAATTCTTAATCCTAATCCTCCATCTCCTCTTAGTCCTCCATCCAATCCCATCCACACATCTAATCCTAATCCTCCATCTCCTCCTAGTACTCCATCCAATCACATCCCCACGTCTAATCCTAATCCACAAATCCCTAATCCTAATCCTCCATCCATCCTTGATCCTCCATCCATTCCCATCACTCTACCTAATCCTACATCCCTTCCAAATTTTGCCCAAGGACTCATGACAAAAGAGACATCATGCCCTCCCACTCTATCATATACTGTCACTAGTGATGAGGCCCTCCTTCATCCTATACCTATCCCTCCCATCACCATTCCTAACATTGTCCAAATGGTTGAGCCGATCAAACCCATCGAATCATTAAATCCCCATCTTCTACTCCTAGATCCACCCAATCCATTGAAGACATCCAATCCCCTCCTCCCAGTCCTAATATTCACAAACTTCAATCCCTTAACCTTCATGAATCCTCCCTCCTCCTATCTCCCCCAATTGAGGCATCCCTCCAACACTCTTCCATCCTCATACATCCCACACAAGATGATTCATGCCAAGAGCTTGATCCAAAGCATACAAGCATATCCCCTTCTCCAAATCTAGATCCTCCCATCCCATCTACTGCATCCCAAGATCATAATCCCCCATCCATCCCATCTCATGATCCTATCCTCCCCTCCACCCCATATCAAGATCACACTAGCTCATCCACTCCATCCCATGATCCCCTTTACATTCAAGATCCAACCACTCCATCTCATGAGCCCTTATCATTCACTGCCATAAATCTAGATTCCATCATAATCCCCAATTCCTCTCATGTTCCCTTATCACTCATTCCTCCTGATGTAGTTATCCCCTCCTCTCCATCGCATGATCCTTCATCACCAATCCCAATGCCGCTTTTGTACCACCTTGGTCGCATTACACTTATTTGTGGTGGCCTTCTTACATAAGCAAAACGAAGTATAGGCACCACCTTTCCTCCTCCACCTGCTAACACACTCACATCATGCTTCCAAAAGAATAAAAATCCTACCATAGATCACATGCTCGAAAACATGAGCTATGAAGGAAGAGGTTTAGGCCTTCATGAGCAAGGAATGTTAGAGCCAATTCAAGTCAAAGAACATCCAGGCACACATGGTCTTGGATATATCTCCCAAAACTCGCACTCTAAAGATGTTGGTACAACCTCCATACATCCTAAATGATCATCTTCTAAAGGCGCAAGAGGTACTTTCCATTGTTCTACCAATTCATTTGCCGCCATCCCCCCTCCTCCATCATATTACCTCAAAACAACCATCCATCTTCCTCCCTCATCCTCTAAATCCATTTTGGGTCCTTATGTCCCTCTATCCATCATTTCTCATCCTCCATCTACTATGGGCTCTCATATCCCTCCATCAAACCCCACACATCCTCCATATACACAGTCTATTTTGGGTCCTTATATCCCAAAATCACCCCCTCCATCTTATCCTATTCATCCTTTCATTCATCCACCCCCTCTCCCTCATACACAGCATGAAAATCCTACCTTCATAACTCCTAATCAGGATCAACAAAGGCACATACCTACACATTCTCCATCTACACATAATCCCTATAACCCTACCTCCATCGCTCCACATCATCCATCTCCTCATACCCATCCCATTGCTACTAAAAGCACTTTGGATGCCAAAGCAACAATATATAAATCCAAACATCCACATGAACCTAAATTTCCTCATGTCCCCTTCAAAAGACATGTTGAAGAATAGAAAAATTGAATCCAAAAGGCCACAAAGGCCCACCAAAGCAACACTCAAAACCGTGTGGATCCCAAAGAAAAAAGGTACCATACCTTCAAATGACACATCCATAATGACATCCAAAGTTGCTATTCCCCCACAAAATCATTTGCATCCTCCATCTCCTAAATTTTTTTTGGGTCCTTATGTCCCAAAATTCCCTATCCCAATGCCTCCATTATCGACACATTATCCACCCATCAACCCTCCTATCATTTCACATCTACCACATGTGCCAATGTTGGTCCTGAACACCTTCCCCCATCACACATCCACTCCATTGTTCCATCCACACACTTTCCAACATCCCATCCACTATCCCCCATATCTCCCCCATAAAACTCCTTTAATCCATCCTCTTGCATAAACCATCCAATCTAATAAGGTTGTTGATAGGGTAGGGCTGGGTGGAACACTCACTGTTCCATGCCCTGGGTCTCACCTCGGCAAACCCCTATGGTGTCACTCTACACCACCTTAACCTATGGCCCTAATGTTGGTTAGGCATCCTGGTTATCCTGGCCAACCCTACTATCATCTCCAATTCTCTAACCAAGCCAATCTTGGTGCTCTCTTTACCATTCTCTCCCTATCCCTTAATCTTCCTAAAGACTAGCTAAACCTCCAATCTCCATTACTTCATTGTAGGGGTGTGTGATGTCTTCCATGGCTTCCAGACCATTCGCCTAGGGTCCTTGACTATCCACCAATCTCTAATTCTCCATCGCTCTCATCAAGCCCTCTCCTAGGGTTAAGAAGGCTACAAGCCCTAGAGCCCCAATTAGGTCTCCTAACCCAAGAAAAGTGGAAATTGGTCCAAAACTCTCCAAATGACCCTAGATCTTTTCTTGGGGTTTGTGCTTCCTATGCCCACACTTTGATGATTTTTGGGGTTTGGTGCCTGTACTATCCGTACTCTGGCCTATCCAAGCATTTTGCCACTTTAGGCTTGTTTTGAGCCATTTTGTGACCTTCTTCGAGGATAGTCAACTATTGCTTCCTCCTTATGGTCTGTCAAAGCTCCATCCTTCTTTTCAAGCCTTTGTAGGGTCTCCTGCAGCTACCACACACCTTGGTTTGCCAGGGAATTGACACTCCTGCAACCTTAGTGCTCTGCACTTTGGTTTTTTTCTTGACTGTCCTAGCCGGGCACTACCAAGCTCACCTAGGAATAGTCTTTGCCCATGGTTTCCTGACCTCCAATGACTCCTAAGCCTACCTTATGTACAAGCATGGAGTCTAGCCTCTGCTCCCAAGAATCCATACACCAGGTATAGGGGAAACACAGTCTAGAACTCCATCTTTGCCGGTCTACCAGTCAGGACATAATTTTTTAAGAAAACAAAACACTACACTAACACACCTGCAAATTGAACACACGACTATCAACTACCACACAAACATAGATAACACTCTATACTACCATCTACAACATGCTACAGGGCCATGCTTGCTCTTGATTAGTCAAAAACACAAAGCAAAACATACAAATTCAATTATATCTCTCTCTATCCACCATTAACATTAATAACATTTCCAATTACAAAACCTTCCAACCTACTCTTAGCTCGAGCCATGCATTTTATCTCCTTCCCAAGGTAGTTACCAATCCCTTGGGTCCCATTTTGCCACCTTTGCCAATTATTACTAATCCTAGACAACTAGGAAGCATGAGTCAACTCCTTCCCTGATCAAATCCTTACTAAACCCTCCTAGTTCAACCTCCTTGGTCAACATGACCTTATATAAATGCATAAAAACAAAAATGTAGTCTAGACTTCCTATTGCCTAGCATTTGCCTAGGTGCTCCTGCACCAATTATACCAACATCCAAATAGTCCCTTCAAACATGGGCTCTTATTACCTCATCTAGAAATTCATGCTTATGTCTTCCAAATCCATATCCTCTAACTATGCATATCCATATCCCTATCCTCATCCATATTCACTCGTATCCTAGTCCAAAAAAGTCAAAAAAAAAAAGACAAGAACAAGGAAGGAAAAACAAAAGAAAATAAAAATAAAAAAAAATAGTAAAGAGAACATCATTCGTCCAATGGTGAAAACTTGGACAATAAGTGCCTTGGATAACTACCATGATGAAAACTTGGCAAATAGGCATCATGCACAAATCCCTCATCTAGTCTCCTTCCATGATTGGGGGCAATACCCGCTTACGCATTCCTTTCCTCCATCTCCTAAATCTACCTATCTTCCACATCTTACCCACCATCTTTCGCATCCTATCCAGTCCCTCCATCTTCCTTGTGATCTTGATAAAGATAGGGGAAAACCTATATACATGCATTGGACATCTCTTGGCATATATTCCCCTCATCCATACACTATCATATTCCTTCCACACATCTTGCTATCCCTCTTGCCTCGTCATGCATGACACATCTAGAGTGGGGGCATCTTGTTATCTACAATGAAGTCCTTGGAGACATCATCCATCCATCCCTCCAAGTAACCCTTTCCATCTCTCCATCCTGCCCATCCTTACCTCCCCATCCATTTATCCATCTACCAAATCCTTATCTTCCTATACTCCCATCCTACTACAATCCATATCCATTCGCTCCTTTATTTCCCCATCCTTCTATCTTCCTTCCCTCTTGCCTCATCACACATGACACATCTAGAGTGGAGGCATCTCCTTCTTTGTGTCTTAGTCCTTGAGACATCGTACATCCATTCCTAAGGGAATCCTCTCCATCTCCCCATCCTACCCATCCTTTCCCCCCCATCCATTTATCCATACAATAATCCCTGCCATCTCCCAATCCTTATCTTCCTATACTCTCATCCCCTAGTCATCCCATCCATTTATCCATCCAATAATCCATTCCATCCCTCCAATTTTGTATCCCTCTATCCACCTATCCTCGCATCTTTCTCTCTCCCCATCTTTACCTATCCATCCATTTCCTTCTATCTCATCATCCCTTGTCATTGGTATCTAGCTATCGGCTACCCCCATGAAATCCAATGCCATTCTATCTCACTATCATCATTCCTATCTATTTCTCACATCTTTCAAATCTTCATCACTCTTCTATGCATCATCTATCCACCTATCCTAGCATCTTCTTATCCATCCATCCATTTCCCTCTATCATCCCTTGTCATTGGTATCTAGCTCTAGGCTACCCACATGCACTCCAATGCCATTCACATCCTAATTTGTCCCTCCTATCTATTTCCCATATCTTTATGATATATTATCACTCTTCATCATTCATCTATTCATCCTCTCATCCTCCTAATTCATCTTCTACTAATCTAGATCACTATCCCATCCCTGAGCTTCACATATCCACCATCCCATCCACATGACCTATCTTTTCTCATCATATCATCATCCTTCATGTGTCTTCTCATCATGATCATTCCATCTTTTGTATTTGGCCTTGTGTCGAACTACTTTGCCCCTGTGCTTTCACGTAGGCAAGGTTGATCATTTGATCCGCCCCCGGGGCTCTGTCTTTTGTTTGTCTTGTCATCCTCCATTTTTTTTCTTTGTCCTTGTGTCGAACTACGTTGCCCCTGCGCTTTCACGTAGGCAAGGTCGATCATTTGATCCACCCCTAGGGTTCTGCCTTTTGTTTGTCTTGTCCTCTTCCATATTTTGTCTTTGGCCTTGTGTCAAACTATGCTTTCACATAGGCAAGGTCCATCATTTGATCGGCCCCCTGGGCATTTTTTCCATTTTGCCTTTGTCATCCATCGAGGTCTTCATTGTCCTCTTTCCGTTTTTATCCATGGTCTTTTATCCTGAACTACAAGGGCTTTGCGCTTTCACGTAGGCAAGGTTGATCTTTGATCAACACTTGAACCCCTAGGTCTTTAGGGTGTGATTAGTCATGTTAACCTATCATCTTGTCATCTTGTCGTGTCATCAAGTATGTCCCTATCCTAGTTGGTGCTTACAAACAAAGGTCATCTATATCACAAGATCCAATCAGTTTTTGGTATCTTGCGTCATATCGATCTTTTATTTTACTATCCATCATCGGTCTCAATAGGATGTATCCTTCCTAATAGACCTCATCAACCTCATCCATCATCTTGATCCTATGGCAAAGGACATTTGAAATTGATTGTGATATTTTGATGCTTTTGGACTTTGTTTATCATTTGAGCTCCCTATCATCACTTTTCATGGTCGCCTTGATCCATCATATCATGGTTTTCTTTGACTAGTCAACATAGGGGCATATCTTGCTCATTTCTTTGTTTCTATCTTCTTGGTTATCCCACATAGTACCCACCAAGATCTCTGAGGTCTTGTGTTACGTTGGGGCATCCTTTTGTGCTTGTGGTTATTCCAATACCTGGCCCAACCAAAGTCATCGCGACTTTGGGGTGTTGGGATAGCCTTCTTGTTTGTTGTATTTGTTTTATGCATTAGACACTAATTCATCTTGGTTTACATACCCTGACGCCCGGTTTCTTATGCTATAGCAAAAATCAGTGCTCCAACGATGGCAAATTGCATTAGGATTGCATTTCATTTTCCATTCCATCATCTTGCATGTATCCCTCATCCTCTCATCCATCAAAATCCCTCACCAATCCATAATCCTTCATCAATATCCCTCCCCTATCCATCCAATCTCTTATCATCATCTCTTCAATCTTCTTAGAATACTATCAATTGGTTATTCTAAGCATCTTGTCCCCCATCATTTCATTTAACCATCTTGCCTCCCCATCCGATCCTCATCAATTCAATCTAGCACAAATCATCTAATCACACTCTTGGTCTTGTTCCCATCCTTGCATGTCCGAAAAATTATGTAAACTAGGGTGTATCTGCCCTTCTGTAGCAATTAGGAGGGTGTATCTACACTTCTGCAGCAATCCAGAGGGTGTATCCACACTTTCACAACAATCCAGAGGGCATATCTACACTTTTGCAGCAATTGGAGGGCATATCCACACTTCTACAGCACTCAAGAGGGCCTATCTGCACTTCTGTAGCAATTGGAGGGCATATCCGCACTTCTACAGCACTCAAGAGGGCGTATCCACACTTGTGCAGCAATTGGAGGGTGTATCCGCACTTCTATAGCACTCAAGAGGGTGTATCCACACTTCTGCAACAATCCAGAGGGCATATCCGCACTTCTACAGCAATCATAAGGGCGTATCCACACTTCTATAGCAATCCGGAGGGTGTATCCGCACTTCTGTAGCTTGACTGGGGGCAACATCATCTGTGTCCTCGACTCCACTTTTGCTCACCTTTACCTCCCATCATTTATCATCATTTCTTATCATTGTCATTTTTATATCCCCTTTCATCATCTCATCTCTCATCCTTTCCCCCATCTTTTCCTCCTTCATCACTCCCCCCCCCCTTTTTTTTTTCGGGTTGAGGCAGACTTGCCCCCGCGGTGGGGCGGAACCGCCCCTATGGCGAGGCGGACTTGCCCCTGCAGCAGGGCAAATCTGCCCTTGTAGCAGGGAGGACTTGCCCCCATGATGGGGCGGATCTACCCCTGCAGCAGGGCAGACACACCCCCAATCGGAGGCGGCTCCACCGGATGAAGGCGGCGTCGCCACCACTCGCCGCGGGGCGGACTCGCCCCCACAGCAGGGCAGATATGCCCCCACAACGGCACGGACTTGCCCCCATGGTAGGGCAGATCCAACCCTCGCAGCAGGGAAAACATGCCCCAAGCCAAAGGCGGTGACACCACCGCTCGCCGCGGGGCGGACTCACCCTCGCGGCGGGGAGGATCCGCCCCTCTGCAGCAATGTTTTTCTCTTTTCTTCCTGGGGCCGCCATTTGCAAACCGTGCATCGGATCAACTTCGTTCAAAAGGAAAACTTGCTTATTTTTTCAAGCTCTTTCCAACCATACCTTTCATTTCTTCCTATTGAGAAGTTTTTTGGGACCCCTCTCTTTTCCCTCCCTTTTTAAGGGATGTTTTTTTACTTCTTATTCATCAATTTTTCCTCAAACTAATCCCTTCCCTTCTCAAGGCCACCATTTGCACCCTGTTTGTCTGATTGAATTTGTTCAAAAGGAAAACTTGCCTAATTTTTTGCTCTCTTTCCAACCATACTATCTATTTCTTCCTATCAAGATGTTGCCCAGGGCCCTTATTTTTCCCTTGTTACCCTCTCGAGGGGGCATACCCTTCACATTTACCAATTTTCCCTACCATAGTCAATCCCTTCCAAGATTGGGGCATCTTCATCCATTCCCCACTAATTCACTTTTATTCCTCCAAGGAATCTTCTCATCCCCCAAGGTACTTTTCCTCCATCCACCTCATGTACTTCCCTTCCACCTCATTTCCACATCACTCCACCCTAAGACATCTCACATTCCACATGTCAAGATGTGAGGGCTTGTGAGTCCTCAACTCATCATAGCCCTTCATCTTGATCTTGTTGGATCAATCTCAGCCATTGAATTCTCTAGAGAATTCCAATTATCCTATAAATACCCCCTCATTTCTCCCATTTTGGGGGATCAAGTCTTTTCAACCAAACTCTTGCAAATTTACCATTTGAGCTCTCATCCATCGTAACACTTAGCATTCTCATCCATCTTGCATCTTGCATCTTGCATCCATTTAACTCCATTGTCATCCAAGGAGCACACAAGACATCCAAGATCAAGGGCCAACCAAGGAAGCAACAACATGAAGGTATAACAAACATTCATTTTGTTTTATCTTACTTCCATGTTATCCATTTTCTTAGGCTAATCATTGAGGTGCCCTTTTATCTTGTTATTTCCTCTTGTTGCATTATTAGTTTTTATCTAGCATCTCACATTATCAAATGACATTTTCTTAGAATCACAATTTGATTATTACTCGGGTTAGTATTTTGGTTGTTGTTTTGGTTGTTGTTTTGGGTGGTCTTTTGATTTATATCTGAGGAACTTCCTAAAAAATTGAAGACCAGTTTAGCATTATGCATTTCAGCCGTGGTATCATTGTCATTATTTTTATACTTTTTCCAAAACTTTGGTTTATCATTGTTGGAGGAAATTGATGAATTGTTTTCATTATATATTTTCAATATTCCTTGTTTGACCAAAGCCTCCTCAATCTTGATTCCATTCTTTTATCAATTTCTCAAAAGTTGGAGGGCATTGTAATTCAAGCCTATAGCTCATGTCATCATTCAAGTTATCAATGAACACCTCTATCTTCTCTATTTCTGGTATGTGTCAGGGATACCTTGCAAATAACCTTCTCCATCTTTGTAAGAATATGATGAATGATTCTCCTTTCTTTTTTTTCACATTACAAAGATCTTTCATCATGATCTCATGTTGGATGTTATATGAATTTTGGGTAATGAACTTGTTTACCAATTCCTCAAAAGATTTGATCCCCAGTGGTAATTGTGTGAACCACTGCATGCATTGCCCTCTCAAACTACGTGGGAATAATCTCATCAAATATGTATCCTCGTGGGAAAATTCAAGACTCATTGTTCAGAATCCCCTTACATGATCTATTGGGTCAGTTTTCCCATTGTACTTGTCATATTTGGGAAATTCACAATGTTTAGGGAATGGTATCGTGTTAATTATTTGATCGAATGGATAGGGACATATATCTTTTATGGAATATCTCTTAGTAGTCCCGATTTGCATGTTCTACATTTTTTGTTGAAGAGTTTGGATTTGTTGTTTCAAAACATCCATGGGATCATTGGTTTTTACTTTACTATTTGATTTAGTTTGTGTCTCAATTTTTGTTTTCTTTGAATTTATTTTTAATTTTGTAAAATCAAAATCATCAGGTAGCTTGACTCCTTTTTCTTTCCAACATCAAGAGATATCTTTCCCCATCCTTTTCGAAAAAAAATCTAAGAATTTATGGAAATTTGGGTCTTGTTGGGATTGTTGGACATCTTCTTCATTTACCACATCAGTTTCAGTTGAATAGATATTATGAAAGGGATTCTCTTCTTGTTCAGCCATGGTATCTAGGGTTTTAATTTCCTTTTCTTGAAGTTTTAGCTTTTGGGATCTTGTTTGGATGAGCATACAAGTGATGATGATTTTCTAAACCTTTGACAAAATTTTTGGAAGTTCCAAAGGGATTAATTAAAATTTGATTAAGCAAGCTTTATTTCAGGATAAAGGATGATAAATCCTAATGGAGGATGATAAATCTTGATGGTGAAATGCAACTGCTAAACCGGAAATTGGTGTGATGAGGAAGGCACTTTAAGATGTTTTATCAAAGATTAGATGAGGGATTTTTACTTGGGAATGCTAGTTTCAACAAGATTGAGCTCTATTTTATAAATTGATTGGGATGATTGGAATATTGAATTACTGGTTGAGGAATGAAGGAATGACGAATTGGCTAACTATGATTATGCCTTTATGAAAGAGCTCTTTGTTGATAATAAGCTTGTGAAGATATAGATTCTAAAGAAAAATCATCAATATATCCTCTGTCAAAGTCATGATACCTATGGATGAAGGTTCGATAATCAAGCAAGACTTTCCTACTTTGATACAAGAAGCATCTCCTTTTCAAAAAATTATTAAAGCCAAGGTGCTTCTTTGGTTTCTTGATTCTTTTGGTAAGGGATTTCTTGACAAATTTGGTTGATTTCCAATCCCTCAACATAAACTTTAAGAGACTGAAAATATGTTGTTTAAGAGGGAAAATCCGAACTAGATGTTGGTTGGCAGAAAGGAGTTAAAATTAAGGCTTTTGTTTGAAAAGTTACCAGATGCACTAAAATAGTGCCCAGATGCATTGAAACTTAGATGCACTATGAAATGGTTCAGATGCATTGCAGGAAGGTCTAGATGCACCAAAACAGGGTATGGATGCATTGGGGAAATGCATGAATGTGCTGCAGAATTAAATAGATGTGCTGAAAGAGCATATACTAGGAATATAAGAGGGATGCGCTAAAACACCAAATGAATGTGCTAGAGAATGGTCTGAATGCATTGAAACAGGTACTAGATGCACCGTACTAGAAAGTGATTTCTGGTTTCCAAGAGTTTGACAATTTTTTTTAATTTTTTTTACAATGAATTTGAACTGTTTGGTTGAATTGTCTTTTGAATCATTGGTTGGATATTTTAGGATTTTGTGTATTCTTGAGTTTTGATTTAAAACACATAGGTGAAGACACATCAAACAAGCACGTTTCCTAGGCTGTGTAAGACAATATTCTTTTGGATTCCACACAGATTTCACTCCAACCACACTTACTCTTAGCAGGTGATTTAGAAGCTTGGCTGCATGGGCTCCCCCTTATAGTGCACTCTCTTCTCAAGCCAACCAAGCTTCAAACTCAAATGAATCTCCCATGGAAAGTTTTTCACCTCTACTAAGAATTGCGAGAATGTGGATGCCTTGGCAACGATTGTTGCTGCACCAAAGAATAGATACGTAATTTGGCTTACTACAACAAAAGGGGTTTTTAGTAAGGGCATTTTGTTATGGGTGGGCTATACATATGACAATATTAGCTCAATTAAGGAGGACTCCCAGCCTATAGAGGTTATGCTCTATAGGTTTTCACATACCACATGGGTACTAAGGGAATCATTTGTCGACATAACCATTCATGGTCCTTGAACTTTCCTCAAGTCTGCATTCTATATACCAGCTGGAAGGGCTTGGCCTTAGCTTGTTACTGGTTTGGGTCATTCCCTTGGGGTGATTACCTCTTGTCCCACCAAGGCAGGCCCTCTAAGGGTGAAAATAAAAATAAATGAATGGGTCTAGTTTTTTGATCACCCAATTAAGGGGAGATCATACTCGCCTACCATTCCAAACACAACAAACATGGTGTAAAATTTAACCTCCCTAGTTATGCTAGATTCCTAACTTAACCAAAGGAAAGTAACAACTAGATTTAACCTTGCAGCCAACCGTTAGTAGTTTTATTCCATATTTCTTTTACAATGGTCTTTTATGTGTTTCAGCAAGGTCTTTGAGTGCATAAAAGGTACCTAAAAATAGAAAAACACAGAATTAGTTTCAGGAATCTAAAAAATTTATAGTAAAAACCAGATGCACCATTACAGTAACTAGATGCACTAAAAATCAAACTGAATGTGCTAAACTATCGAATGCATTAAAAGAGCGACTGAATGCGCTGAATGGTAGATTGAATGCGTTGAACTGGAAAAACATAAACTAAAATTTAAAACCCTAATGCAATGAAACATAATCTAGATGCATTGGAGAAACATCCATATGCATTGGAACAAGAGCCTGATGTGTCAAAAGAATAGTCAGATGCGCTGAACTAGAATCTCAATGCGTCAAACTAGAAACCAGATACACTGGAGAAAAATTTGTATGCACTGTTTCATAAATTTTTTATGGAACCTACAAAATAAAACTCGACAAAAAATAGATCAAATCTGGGGCTAGGCCCCACAGTGGGCACCAATTTATATGAGGGTGAAATATGTGAGTCAGAATAACAAAATTGAACACACCTTAATGAAATGTATTACATAAAAGGAAATCTAAATAGCACAATTAAAAGCTATAGCCATCCTTTTAATTCATTACATGGTTCTCTAATCTCAAGGACCCTTGCAAATCATGCTCTCAGATCTTATTACTGTTGCACATGAACCTACAAAGATTGACAACTTAAGATATGAGATGCTATGACGAAGTCTACATGCCTATATTTTTGTATTTTCAATTTTTGATGATTGAAGACTAAATGATCCTACGATGAGATGATACTAAAATCCAAATTCTGCTAAGATTTATGATGATGATCTAATGGAACTATTATATGAAAGATGAAATGAACTATGTTATCCAAAATAAAATTTCCATTATAACTCTATATGAACTAAAATGCAAAACTAAGCTACAAAGCTCTCCAAATTTATCTCAAAATGTACTATGAATTTTGTAGCCTAAGATTATCAAATTCTACTTGTTAAAAAATTGTATCAATGAGTCTTATTTATAGATTTTATAAGGCTCAAGGTGATGTGGCAACAATAGACGGTCAGGATTGCAATCCTACGGAATCAACGGTGGAGCATCAGGAGGTTAGAGGGAATCAGAGAGATGGTTCCCTTTAGCAAAACAATTTTCCAAGTGTTAAAGGGAATCAGAGAGAAGGAAGAGTCATGTGTCTCAGTTAGTTCCAAATTGTTTGCAAAGGTTTTTGAAGATAATTTATATTTTCCAATTTAGAAAATTCATTTTTGTGAGACACATAATCAAGTGGCAGGTTAGTTGGAGGTGGTTAGAGGAAATATGTAAAAATGTGCTTAAATTGATTTAAAAATTCAATTTAAATGGAGATGGTAAATTAGCAAGATGCCAAATTAATTTATTTGTACATTTTAACCGATTTAAGAAGAATATGATTTAGAGGTTAACTTGAATTAAAAATTCAAATTTAAGTGGAAGAGGGAAAACCAGTTAAATAACAAATTGATTTAATTTGTCCATTTAATTAATTTAGGAAGAAAGTGAATTTTGGAAAAGAAGAATTAGAATAATGAACCATATAAATAAATTATGTAATTTATTTATAATAGTAAAGGAATTAAGAATATTAATTAAAGAGTATCTATTTAATTAATATATGCTCAAGACCATTTTTGTGTGCATACAGGTACTACTGGCCATCAATGGAGAAAGAAACAATACATTATTCCAAGAAGTATCATCAATTCCAACAACATGGTGACCTTGTGCATGAACCTACACAAGAGTTACATCCCATCACCACCCCATTATCCTTCTCTTAGTGGGGACTTGAACTAATAGGAAAGATATCACAAAATTCATCCAACAAACATAAATTTATCATAATTGCCATAGAGTATTTTGCAAAGTGGATAGAAGTTATTCCTCCAACTTATATGACACAAAAAAATTAGAAAGTTTTATTCTCAATTATTTGATCTGTCGATATGGTATCCCTCAAAATATCATAACAGATAACAAAACTTTGTTTAAAAACCAAGATGTCCATGAACATTTCTCAAGATTCTCTATCCAACATCGCTTCTCAACCCCATATTACCCCCAGGGAAATGACCAAGGTGGAGAATCTAATAAGATGATCCTAAAAATCCTAAAGAATATTGTTAATGATAATGGTCATGATTGGTACCTATAGCTAAATCTAGCCCTATGGGTTTACAAAATAGGCATCCACACACATACAGGTGTAACTCCATTTTCCTTGGTATATGGATCCAAAGAAATATTGCCTATAGAGGTAGAGATTCCATCCCTGAGAGTATCATTGAAGGATCTTGTTAGAAATGAATAATATTGGGTATCCAGACTCAACAATATTGAACTAGTAGATGAAAGACGTTTGAGTGCTTTGAACCATCTCCAAACTTATCAAAATCATCTTAAGTGAAGCTATAATAAGAGAATCAAAAACATGAACTTTCAGGTTGGTGACTTGTTTGTGAGGGAAAATTAGAATATCTAGCTAAATCAAGATGGGAAAGGTAAATTTGATTTGAACTGGTTAGGTCCTTATGTCATCACAACAAGCTATAGTTTTAGTGCCTATCATTTGGCCACCCCAAATGGAGAACCCCTTCTAGAACCACTTAACAACAACCATCTCAAGAAGTTCTACACTTAGGGTATTAAATTATCCCAAGCATAAAAGAAAAAATGAGAAAAAATAAAAAATCAAGGAAAAAGAAAAGATAAATAAATTGTCCTTTAAGTGAAACCCACCTTGTGGTGCTTCTAGGATAGGTACCATAGTGAAAACATGGTAAATAGGTGTTGCACTTGAATAAGTCTGACATCTCCATCTATCTGGACCTTCTATCCTACTATCGCATCAAATTCATCACTACCATCTTACTATCACATTTATTTCACTCCATCCACCGCATAATAAAACATGCACCCAACTATGGCTCGATAATTGGTTAAGTGTTGAACCTTGTTGCACCATCCCTATCCACCTATCCATAATAAACGTAATCATGTTCCTAATTAGGGAACATCCCAAACTTGGTAGGTATATTAGATCCTTTTTCATCCCATCATTCATAGAAAACATCAAAATCCAAAAAAAATATTGTAAAACCATCAAAATCTACAAAATATATAAAACTTATAAAAATCCTAAAAAATAATGTACACTTTGATTCAACTAATTGAATGAAATTCTCTTTGAGCTTGAACATAGGAAATTTCATCAATCGATGAGCCCTCAAAGCACTAGGTCAATCCCTTTAAGTCTCTATGTCAGTCAAAAAATCCAAAAAACATCTAGATATCCTTATAAACTCCAAAACATTCAAAAAAAGAGAAAATCCAAAATAGTGTCAGTCATGGTCAGTCAAACTACGTTGTCTCTGAGCTTGAATGTAGGCAAGGCCATCAATCGATGAGCCCTTGAGTCACTAGGTCAATCCCCTTAGGTCCCCCTCTTGGTCTCTAAATCACTCAAAAATGCCAAAAAAATATAAATAGCTTGAAAACACCAAAAATAGCATCAAATAATCTCAAAAGCACAAAAAAAATTTAGAAAACCTCAAAAATCCTATCTCCATCATCACCTACCTGCAATAAAATCTCCATCCATAATAAATGAATCATCATCCTCACCCTTTGACAAAACAATCAATAAGCAAAGCAAACGTCATTCAAATTAAAAACCTCCAAGCAACAATCGTGAGGACTTGACATTATCAAACTAAGACAATGCCCAAGTGTTAAACTACCTACCTATTTGAATAATCATCAACATCCTGACATGTGTCTTAATGGATAAATCGTTCCTAAAATAGACATCTATGGGAAGTGATACAACATTGTTTTTATCTTTTGTGATCTTATCTTTTCATTTATCTTATTTGTCTCATTCCTAAGATCTCTCAAGGATATCCATAAGGATTTAGAGAGGAAGGAATGGGGGCATTGATCTTCAATTTTTTTCTCTTTTTGTTGGATGTTTTTGTAGTACTACCACAACAAATACTTGCTTTTTTGTTTGTGGAAGCCATTTTTGGGGCATTTTTGTGTAGTGGGGGAACGTTAGGTTCTTCATACCTCTCATGAAACTAGTCTGATTTTTTTTTAAACTTCTCACCCATACACTCTAATAGTTTTCCATATGTTTGGTATTAATGGATACAAATCCACCTTGGTCATTAATATCGTAGTGCATTGTGTTTATTTGCTACATTAATAATTATTGCTAAACACTGTTAGAAACCCTAGATCAAACATGCAAACCTAAACACCTTCCAAATAAGAGAAAACATAAAAAAGCAAAGATTTGCATGCGAATGTGCAAAATGATATATTCAGGAATTCAATATTACAACGAGATGATTTGCTTTATAAAAGCAAAGTATGCAACCCTAATGTTGACCTAAAATGAAACCCTAGTGTGCACAATTAATAATTAATCAATTATTAATGTGCCTAGGTTTAGCTTAAGCAACTAGAGGAATAAGTGACTTAATTAATTAACCAGTATGATATAATTAATTAAGCATATAACTTATTACTCTAACACCCCCCCTTAAGATGAACTTAGGAAGAAGCTAAAACACTAGAATAAGTTGCATGCAAGCAAAGATGGGTCCCGACAACTAGGCCTGATCAAGTACCCATTTACAAATGCAAGAAAGAGGTAGAGGAGGAAAACCCACCTACAATGATATGACATGCTACAAAGAAGCACTGGAAGAACACTGTAGAGTAACACTGGAACTGCAATCTGGCAAGCAAGGAAAGATACTTCTACCTACAAGAAACCATATCGGAATCATAATGATGCAACAACAGACCCGATGCCACAGAACACTCAAAAAATCCAAATGGGAACAACGCTAGAATCTATGAAGCAGCAGTTGATTATTAAATGATCAAGATCAAAGTGCATGCACACTCTAATCAGATTATTATGCAAGAAACCCCCCCGATGGAACTTTATATCAGTTCATTTATTACAATCCCCAATGACTGCAAAAGGAGAGAATTCCTAAACATGCATAAACATAAAAATAAAAAAGACCTCAGATCTGTGTATAGGATTGAACTAGCTTTCCAATGCCGCAAGAATGGCGAAAAAAGGATCACTAAGTCAAAAGATATGCCCTTCGGAGTGAAAATAACAAGTTTTGAGTTCAAGGACCTGAAAAATAAAATAGGAACATAACCAGAAAAAATAACCTACACCAATAGAATGGGCTCAGAACCAACTTTTCAATGATATCTTGTTTGTGAAAAACCGACTCCGTATGCAAAAGTTATGCCCGATTTGGTGAAAGTGCTCCAGAATGGCCAATAAAGCCTGCAGGCAGCCCAGGGGGCTAAAACAAAAACAAGCCCCTGGTCCTGTGCGCGACCAGGGGCTGGCGGACTAGGGGTTGGGGTGGAGCCCTTGGTCACCCATGTGACCGACAGAGTGCTTGGAGGCCGATCGAGGGTTGGGCGCATAGCGCCCGGTCCCCCATAGGACCGCGGCTTGGCTGCATGGAGCCCACGGGGACTGGGCAAAGCCGGCGGCGCTTCGGTGGAGGAGACCAGCGGCGGTGGCAGACCAGTGGCCACCCAGTGGCCGCCGGGCGGTGGAATCCATTATCACTGGGGGCACAGAAACCGATGCATGTTTTCCATTTTTTCCATTTTTTTTCAAAAATTGTGCCTTGGGAAGCGTGTTGGGGAGGTCGTACTGGTAAAAAAAAATTTGCCCTCTGAACCAACTTCGCCAAAATCGATGAAACGAGGGGCGATCTTAGGGTTTTGGGGTGCTGCAAATGCGATGGTGGTGTTCCTTTTGCTCCAGGATGCTCCGAAAAAATGACAACCTCTAGAGCTTGCAAAAAATCACCCAGCTTGAAACCCTCACAGATCTAGCGAATCATGGCCAAAATCTGCAAAATGAAAGCCAAACCTGACTTTTCCTAGCACTCTGAATCCAATGGTGAGGCCCGATCTGATCCAAGACGCTGCATAAATGAACTCAAGGCATAAAATCCTCGAGGAACCCCGAACGAACTCTGCAATGAATTTCTCCAGAATTTGAGAAGGGGCTACATGTCAAGGCTCTGATACCATGTTAGAAACCCTAGATCAGACATGCAAACCTAAACACCTTCCACAAAAGAGAAAACATAAAAAAGCAGAGCTTTGCATGCGAATGTGCAAAATGATATATTCAGGAATTCAATATTACAATGAGATGATTTGCTTTATAAAAGCAAAGTATGCAACCCTAATGTTGACCTAAAATGAAACCCTAGTGTGCACAATTAATAATTAATCAATTATTAATGTGCCTAAGTTTAGCTTAAGCAACTAGAGGAATAAGTGACTTAATTAATTAACCAGTATGATATAATTAATTAAGCATATAACTTATTACTCTAACAAACACAACTTAATTGTACATGAAAGAAAAAAAAAATACATCATTATCATACATCATCAATCACTCATCATGCATATCATCACATTATCAAATCATAATATATGGATTTTATAAATTAGTCAAATCATCTATTTCTTCTATATCTAGTCCTACTAACACTTCTTCTGGCTAACATCTCCATCGTGCATCACAAAATCATTAGTATCGCATACTGCATCCACAAACTCATTAGCATATCATATCTATCATATCATATAAAATCATACATCATAACATTATCCATGGCATACATGCATAAATCATCATCCATACATCCATATCATATAATTTAAGCATCGAGAAAAAAAAAAATGAGCATATCATCATAAATTCATCACATAAGAATTTCATAGCACATCATATGCCACACCAAAAATGGTATCTCACATATCATCAAAAGGAAAGTATCAAGTACATCAATGTCATCAAAATCATTTGTGAAAAAACATCGAATGAGGTCAAAATATATATATATATATATACGAGGCCTCAAATTGGCTAATGAATGTATATACAAAAATAAGTCTACATCAGAGTATGTGATGCAACAACATAAATATCAAATCATCTCATATCAATCACCCCTATTTTCCATCCTATGGTGGTGACCTTGGTTGATCCTCTCTCAAAAGGGGGTTTCCCCCCATCATAATGATCTCTTTGACTGTGTGCTGGAGATTGATGAGGCTATAAAAATGGACTTGTATCCTATCTAAGAGTCCTACTAATTGATTGATCTCCTGAAGACTTTTCTTCTATAGCACTACTCAAAACCCTAAAGTGAGGAAATATTCAATCCTGGGAACTTGTGACTCATATAGTGTACTGTATTAAATGGTCTATGTTATGAATTGATCATGCTCAACCTAATACACAGCCTAAGGAATGGAAGAATCCAAGGCAATCTCTTCCGCTATCCTCTATTATCTCTCGATAGAAAACTCTTACCTCAAAGAATCTCTCTCAGTCTTGATGGTGTCCCACTCTTCTATCACTATAATAACCTAGGTGTGAGAGGCATGTCTCTCAGAAATCTCAGCATCTCTCTCACTAGCTCTGACATCTCTATCTTGTACAACCTGATCCATCTTTTCCATAATCTATGCAATCCGTGCAACCATATCTCCCTATGGGGAAGGTGCCTTTTGTTCCTACTACTGTTATTGTTGATTCCCATGGTCCTAGGGCACCTAATCATCCTACCCATCCTGCTGCTATCTATCACCCTGCTCATCCTACACTCTTTGGTGTTACTCATAAGTGATGTGTAACCATTGACGATCTTCTCTACACCCTACTCTAGCCATCCTCCTAACCTAACCTATAACTATCCCAACACTAACAGGATGTGTAATCCTCAATGGTCATTTATGGACCCACCACCGATCATAATATTCAATTTTACCTACATTAAGGGGTTTGACTACCCAACCCCAGCCAAAAGGAGCAATTGCTTGAAACTCTACAACTACTCTACTCGAGTCTTCTTTGTGTCCCCACACATTGACCTCTTGAGTCATTCATGGATAACATGCATGGTAGTTGTGCCCAAGACAGGTCTACCTCTCTTTGAACTATCATAAAAATCTATCTAGAAGGTATCTCTCTAATATGATGTTGACTCTACCAATCAGCCAACAGGTCTATCTACAATATACTAGATTCTCTTGATCATCGATCCAAGCCTCACAAGCTAGATATGATAACTAGATGAACTCTATCATTTCATCAAATAACGCTCTCCTATATGATATTCATCCTAGATATGTATAATGGAGGTAATTTGTATACCTATAAGAGTAGGGATCGTTAGGATCCCGTCAATCTATGCCATCTGGTCAAGTGATTGCAATCCTCTCTCACACCCACACATGAAGGAGAGTCATGCCAACTGAAATATTAATACCACCTTGGTAGATAGCCTCATTCATATCTTTGTACAAGTGTGTAAGCACACAAGGTCCCTATACAAACAAGGTAGCATGCTCCATCATCCACTCAATACAGATCCCCCACCCAACTAGGAATCCTTTGGCTCTCTGATCAAGCATCAAAGGCTTGATAATTAGTCCTACTAATACAAGCACCATAGGATTTTCATCATCAAAAAATGGTGTCAAGTCAATTTTTGAATCAACTACCTGAAGTTTCACAACACCAAGCAATATCTATATTGACTGAGTCTCCTTCCCCACATCATAGGTCATGAATCAGGATCCTCAAGATCCTCCATACATCCTCTAGATTGATCATGTACTCTCTTGTAGGAAAATGGAAAGTCACATTCTCTGATCTCCATCTCTCAACCAAGGTAGTCATCATGGCTCAATGGGCCTTGATCTCAGGCATATAAGTGATGTACCTAAGACCAACAACACACTAGTAGAATTTTATAAATAAATGACTATTGAATTAAAAAAATTAGTCGCAACAGCTAAAAATGACTTAATTCTACTACTTGTTTGCAACTTAGCTATAAATGAGTAAATAAATGACTAATTTTGTCATTGACTAAAAGTTATTTAGTTACACAAATAAAAATGGCTAAATAGTTAGTCATTTATTTAGTCACAATACATTTGAATAAATCATTTAAGGAATCAAGAATATAGCCTGCCAAAATACTCTAAAACTTTAATAAAAATACTCTAAAACTTTCATTGAAATCTTATTTTCAGGCATAGACCTCCAAAATGGAGTTTTCATTTTAATAAACATGTACTCTAAATACTTTTTCAAAACCTTATTTTTAGGTGTAGCTAACCAAGTTTTAGTAAAGAATCACAGAGAATGGTAAGGAGATGTGTGTGACAGGAGCCATAGGATTCATTGCTACTTATCTCATTCTTGCTCTGCTCAACAAGGGTTACATTGTTCGTGCTACTATTTGTAATCCAAGTATTTAATTGACATATATTTGCATAATCTCAAATTCTTTTAGATTCTTTTGAAGTATCAATGTATCCTATATAGGGTTTATAATGATTTCTTTTAATTTAAAAAAATAAATCAAATGCTTTTGAAGTATTAATGTATCCTATATAGGGTTTAGATTGCTCAAATTCCTTTAGATGATTTTGAAGTATCAATGTATCCTATATAGGGTTTAGATTGTTCAAAATCCTTCAGATGTTTTTGAAGTATCAATGTATCCTATATAGGGTTTATAATTATTTCTTTTAATTTTAAAAAATAAATCAGATGCTTTTGAAGTATCAATGTAACCTATATAGGGTTTAGAATGATGTATTTTAATTGAAAAAATAAATAACTGATGTATTTGTCTATGATTAGATCATGTGGAAATCTCCTAAATTTTCCCCAACACATTGTCCTCTTTGGCACTGTATTCAGTACTCCAATAGCTAGGGTTTTGCATGAAACATCTTTAATATCTTCATGACAGTGGCTTTTGAATAAATCTCAGTATTTTCTTTAATCCTTTTCATGGTAACCCTTGAGTTCTGTAATCCACCTTCAATCTCTTCTAAGAATTTTTTCTTAAGCTAGACTATATAGTATGCATATAAATCAATTCCTTCATACCTGCCATTGTTCCAAACCACCACTCACATCCTTTCTTAAAATGTTGCCTCCATAAGCACAATGACATGTTTTAAAATCATGGTTTCCAGTGATTGACCATTAAGGTCACTACTTTCATCAAGATACAATGAGATTTTTTTCTTCAAACTCAAGGAATTGTGCAAGATAACAATGTGAATTGTTTAGTGTGTACAATTTTATTTTTTTGCACATTTATTGCTTTGCTAACTTCCTTTAAGACTGGATATTGCACCCTCACTTGCAATCTCAAATAGCTCACTCACTGCCACTTGAATGTTCCTTTCATGAACATCATTCTATAAAATCAAACTATACCCTATAAACTTCCTACTTACTTACTACAAGGGACTCATTGTTCCATGGTATTGTGGATCTTAAGATCCTTCAACCTTATTGTCACTACTTCACAGTACACAAGGTATTATTCATTATTCTCCCATCTTTGATGAGTCACAAAACACTACTCAAACATGCAATCCGCTACCTCCATTATAAAATGGCTAAGAAGAAACATTAAACCTATGATTACAACTGTTACTTCATTTGGATAATCATTCCCTGATTGCATTTTCCTTGTCTGACACTGCTAATAGAATTTTAAAAACCCTTAAGGTCAATAAGGGGGTAAGGAAAATCACTGATAAAATCTCCACTTTACTATGCAAGGTTTGAGCTTTATTATCTTTTCACTGCTCAACCTCTTTTTGACTATCACACCTCAAGTGACTTTCATTCTTCTTACCATAGATTTCATTTACAAATGTCACTGAGCTACATAGTGTGCTTGTTATTGGCTACAATATTTGTATTGCAATATTTTTTTACTGGATACAATGTCTCAATATTTATGGTATTAAAACCTCACTAATCCACTATAGTTATGGTTTATGTTTCTATGGAGGCCTAGAATTTTTACCCTAGTCATGTTCTTACTAATGCTTCTGTTGGTATTAAAAAACAACCTTAAATCTTGGGTCAGAAAATTAGTTGTCTTGACAGGGTTGTTGTATGATCTTGGATTGTATCCTAGAGTGTGTGGGAATCTTGTGTTTAATCATTAAGGTATGTAAACCTGATCAGGTAAATGTATCCTATATAGCACGGGTCTTGCTTTAATACTTTCCATAATGGTTATTAGCAGATCGCATTATTATAGTTTGTGGTAACCCAAGATTGCATTCAAGTATGTAACAAACTTGGTTTGTAGTTTAAGTTGTACACTTTTAAGTAACATTCATAAGGTTTAGAAAATCTTGATCACTCTCTAGAATAGCCCATTAAACATGGGTTTTTCTTGTATGAAATACATAATTGATATAGCACAACCACTTACCATATCAACCAGAGTTATAGGCTCTTTATTGCAGCAAGAGGTAATCACTTTTAGTTAACTCCTGCTAACATACTTTTGGAATAAATGTTTGACTGCATTAATTCGGGTGTGAAGAATTTTGTTTTCTTCTTATAATACAGTTTTTTTTTTTAAATGACTTCATAATCAAATAATGATAAAACTATTTAATTACAAATCAATACAATTATATTAATTAATTAAATTGATTTCTAAATGAATTCATAATTAAATAATTATTTAATTATGAATCAATATAAATTATATTGATTAATTAATTAAATCATTTTCTAAATTTAACTTCATAATTAAATCATTATACAATTATTTAATTACAAATCAATATTAATTATCTTAATTAATTAATTAAAATTATTTCTAAAAATATTTATAATTAATAATATTCAATTATGAATCAATATTAATTAATTAACTATTGTCCACACATAAGAACATACCTAACATCATTCCATGCCTATAAACTCCTCAAAACTAATAACATGTAAGCTAATATATGTGTGATGATTCACAATAGGTTTAAAATTTCACATACTATCAATAATCTATTTCCCTCTCCTATATGATGCTCTCCCTTTGATAATTGTGAAGGTTATAATAACCATCCTCCATCCACTTACTTAAGTATTAGTTAATCATATATAATACTACAAATATATGTTAACTTTTTCTCATTGATGTAAAATCATACTATTTTCAAAATGATTTTTACTTTAAATCATATTGTAGGTATATAATGCTCAATTTGATAATATTATCATTCATAGAATTTTTAGTCAAACATGATTACTATTTCTAGAGAGTAATACATAAATTTTAGGGCTTGATAATATTCTTTATGTATTTTTGATACTAAGCATTAATCTCTTGTTTAAAGCCTCTATATTATTACCTCTTCTTATTCTTCTTAAGAGCTCTAAAATTTTGTGCATAGTTTTTCTTAGAGAAAATGATGAGGATGCCAACCCGAGTCATAGAAATCCACACACAAAACCAGAGAATCTTATTATTTTATAAATATGAAATTCTTACATGTAGAGGATCTCAAATCCTCGAGTTCTGCAATACATGCAAACTACTGAAAAACTACAGAAATTCTCCCTTTCACAACATGTGATCTTCTTTCCCCAAAAACTACTCACAAAAATCAGAAACTACCCCATAAATAGCCCAATTCTCCGTTTGGAGCCAAAAACAACATTCTAATTATGCACCAACTTTCGGAGGCCCTAACTTAAGATTTGACCGTCGGATCTTCAATCATAATACTTTTTCAGAAAGCTCTTGCGAAAATGAAGTGCCGAAAAGTGGGGCCTAAAGGTTAACCCCTTTAATTTTTCGCCAATTTTCGGGCCCATCCGGAGCCTTTAAGTACCTCAAAATTAGCTCTGAAGATTTTATAAGGAAAAAAGCAGAAACTAAAACTTGAATAACTTTTGAACCGGGAATGATCTTAGCCCGATTCTTTCACCAAAGTGTTTATTTTTCTGTTTTGAAGCTTCCCTTAAATTTATGTCTCCTCATGCCTTCAAATTCACACCTGCTAAAAATAACAGTTGAGCAGAAAAAGAAAAAAAGTAGTTTTGAAAGTTGGAACTTCTTCGACGAAAAGGGTATCTAGAAATGCAACAACATCTACAAAAAGAAAAATGAAAGTAAATATATTTTTGGGTGATGTAGGATTTCCCTTACACCACTGGATGCTCCTGCATCAGAAAACCTCTTCTATATTTTTATTGTGTTTCATGTAGCCAACCCAAGAGCTTTTTTCCCTAGCCTTTTTCTTTGATCTTTGAAAACCCTAGGAATATTATCTCTCCACATGATAATATTTGTAAATTTTCTCTTTAATTGTACCCCTCTTCTTCTTAAGGGCAACAATCCTTCCTTTCTATTTATTTCAACATTATCAAATATATATAATTTATTGCAAGTTCAAAATGATTTTAAATTGTTATTGTCCTTTTCTTCATAACAAGCATACAAATTCAATCTACTATTTTTTATCAATTCACATAGTATTATAAAATATTTTATTGTTATAATTTAAATTGTTCATATATTTTTATTTAGCTCTTAGCAATAATTTTGTTAGGCTATGTGTGCACACATATATATAAATCTATTTGACTACACATGTAGGTCAAAATACTAAAACAAAGGTCTAACCATTTTAGTAGGTTCCTATGTAGTCACTCCTTTCCACTGTTTTAGATGAATGTACAATATATATTACTCCAATATGTTGAAAATCTCTTCTAGAAATAAATAGTTTTCTTCATTCAATATTATTCAATTCCCTCAAGTTACCTTATTGTAAGTGATTATTTTTTTATATAATTTGTGCTCTATCTATTCCTTGTTTTTTCTAATTTGCAATTCATTGTCCATTGTACTCTCATTTTTATTTTTATTTACATAGAGGATTGATCTATTCCCAAGAATACATCCATATAATTATGATAGCATCTTAATGTTTGAATCTATTCTTGTTCACCATATCAAGATTTTTGTCTATGTTCAATACATTTTCCAAAAGCCAAATTTTATATTTCTTATTTTTCTTTCAAACATCCCAAAGAAAAAAGAAAACTTAATATTTAATTCATCTATCGCATACCGTATATATATTTTTTTCTATCTTGGAAGCTACAAGCAATATTTTACAACTTAAGATAGATTATAGAACATAGTTTAAGTAAGATGTATTCGATAATTTTATTAAAACTTGGAAGGAAATTATCTAAATTAGCATCACCGTTTGGAAGTGACTATCTTGCTTGACTATTATTTAGTTCAAAAACATTGATATTCTATTTTCAATACACTATTATAAGAAAAGGTTAGTAAACTAAAAGGATTTACAATAATTTATTTTTTTGGCATTTAGTCTTTCAAAATTAAGTTAGAGAATTACAATTGCAAGAAATTTATTTTTGTTTCAAAGAAATAAATTGGAGTAATCTAAGAGTTTTCATGGTCTATAAAAATGTAGTAAATAATATATCTAATGAATTTATATAATCATTACTAAAACATGGTTTATGTTGTCAAGTTCAAAGACTAGGTGAGTATAGTTTCTATGTAGATTTGGATTTCTTTATTTAGAGTATTCAAATTCAAAATATTTGATTTTTAAGAGACCTTATAGGAGTATTATATAAGAGGCGTTGTGTTGTCTTACTACAAGGATAATTCCACCTTTTGTCAGGTCCCTATCCTCGATTTTTTCACAAAAAACTATTTCTAGGTTGATAATTGTATTATCTTTCATCCATGTCATTTTTATATTATGGATATCCATTGAGTCTATTTTCATGCCTATAAATTTGATCACTATTTTTGAATTCAATCTTTATCTATGTACATAATTTTCACACTTCTAAATGTCTAGGTTATGTTCACCTTGATGTCTAAAACCTATTCTTAAAATGGTGTGTTTATGAACACCTTTGAGAGCTTCCTATGCAATAATCTTCTACTTAAGAAAACCATGGATCTAAATTGATGGTTTAGACAATGATCAAAGACATACCTAGCAATCATGTAATATGCTTAACATCTATAAATGATGATGTCATGTTGTTGCAATACTCATATGATGTTCTTCTAATGAAAATGCAACACATAATAAATCTCTCTATCACTAATACTAGGTGATTCAAATGAATTAAGGTTTGTCATTTTATACAATATCCTAGCATGTATATCGCACACATGACATCAAGTCAATAAGTAATAGTTATTAAGATGAAATTAGCTTGGGCACACATTTAGATTTGATTTTGAAAATCATAAAATTATTTTCATGTTGTAGATTCGACTTATAATAATGAATACATAAAATCTAAATCAAGATTAATCCCTTGAAATGTGTAAATGTAAAATCATGTTGAATTTAAATCAATGACCAAAATTTTACATATAAATATATGTACCACTTGCACATGTTAATTATTACATTAAAACAACTCAATTAAAATACATTTAAAATAAAAATGTATATAATATTATTTTTTGACATTACTAGTAAAAAGAGGACACCATGCACATGGAACAAACCTAATACACTAGAGTGGGTTTCCAACATAGGTCTTAGTGGGTTAATTGATTTTCCCTTAGTCCTAGGTTTTTCCTACACTTAATTAAGCTTGCTTAAGATAATAAAGTGAGCTTCTAACTAGGAGATAAGTGTGACATGGCGTCCCCTTAAAAGGTGGAACCACTTTCCACTTTTGGTGGTATCCTCCACTTTTGGTGATCCATCTCCACTTTTTGTGGTTGATCTTCTTGCAATCTTTGTAGTGTATCTTTTGAGCTTGGAAGATCTTAATGCAATATTGTCATGTCGTCATTGCATAATCTCTCAAAGTCCTAGTTTTCATTCTTATGTTTTTCCAGTTTATGTAACTTTGGTTTTCTCTTAAAAAGTTCCTTGGGCTATTCAATCTAGTTCAGATTTCTAACAAAAAATGTAGACACCTAAAATTGACTACCAAATCCACAATATCTTCTCAATCACTTATCAAATTCCTTTATTTTTAATTATTCCATTAATTAAATAATATTTTATCATTTAATTAATATCCCCCCATGTAATGTTAATTAAATTATATCACATTATTTAAATAATATTCAGATCATCACATATATTAATTAAATCAAATTTAATTAATATTTTTCCTTACATCGCCATCACTTGAGGAAAATGAATAATATCCTGAATATTCTATTTCCTTCTAAATTAAATATTTTTTTGTATTTATTTAATTTACATTATGTGCACAAATATTATTATTTCTAATTTAAAATAAATTATTTGAAAATATTGAATTCTATGAAAGGTAGAATCTTGAGAGGTTTCCACTCCCTTCCAATTGTCCTCTCCTCTCAACCTCCCTCCAACCATATAGACATTTGTACATCTCCTCATGCTTGAGAGAAAAAAAAAATTTAATGCTTGATCTTTGCAAGTAATCTCAACTGTCCATTCATCAATCCAAAATACTATAAATATAACTCATCCGAGGCCATTTTCAAGAAATCACTCAATGAAAATACATGCTATCTAATTAATTACTTAGACAGTTTTACATCATACAAATGCAAATAATGAACACTTCAAAGGGTAATTCAATGGTATTGGGTAAAAATTTGATTTGATTTTGTATATCCTTTTTATCTTAACTTGATGTTTTATTTTGATTTTGAATTGAAATAGGTTTCGTGATTAACTAATTTGATAGTTAATTTTCAAAATCATGCTACAACCTTATTTCTAAAATCTCTATTTCTTCCTATTCTTTTTATTTTTCAATCCAATGAGTTTCTTTTTGTATTTTATTTTTAATGAATATATGTCAAAATTTTATTAAATAGGAAATCAAAATATGCATATTCACAAAAAAATATGGGTGGATACAAGATCACACCCTAAGAGTCACACAGGTTTGGCCATGAAATAAAACATCCAAAAAAAGCCACTAGGCAAGTAGAGCAGTAGCATTAGGAGAAGGCAAAGGGTCGCAATCACTTGCCCTACCCCATACATCAGTGGGGTCTAGAGTGACATCAAATACATCCCATCTTTCATTAGTATCTTTATCTTTATCTTGATCATTAGTGTATTTTCTTTCTTTTCCCTTTTTATTTCTAAAAAACTGCATATCTTTAAGTTGCTAAATCATCATAAACCAAAATCAAATAAAGATAAAAATATAGAAGATTAATGATAGATCTATTATTTAATATTTTTATGTTATCCAAATTACCAACTACTTTAGAAATAATTTAATTTTAATTATTTAATAAACTGAATTTTTAATAATATTCTTAGCTCAAAAATTATATTATAAAAATAATTAGTTCAATTAATTCTTAAATGACTTTACAATTATGAAGTCATATAATTAATAATTAAAATTAATTATTTTGATTAAAATATATTAAATTATTTTTCAAATGACTTCATGAAAAAACTATTTAATTACAAATCAATGTAATTATCTTAATTAATTAACTAAATTGATTTCTAAATGACTTCATTAATAAAAAAATTATGATACAATTTAATTATGAATCAATGCCAATTATATTAATTAATTAATTAAATTGTTTTTCAAATTTAACTTCATAATTAAATAATTATGCAAATATTTAATTACAAATCAATATTAATCATCTTAATTAATTAAAGTAATTTCCAAAAGAATTTATAATTGATAAGTATGAAATTATTTAATTATGAATCAATATTAATTATATTAATTGATTAACTAAATTAATTTTTAAATAACTATATGTAATTAAATAATTATAAAAATATTTAATTATAAATCAATATTAATTAATTAACTATTGTCCATACCTAGCATACCTAAAATCATTTCATGCCTATAAACTACTCAAAACTGATAACATGCAAGCTAATATATGTGTGATGATTCACAATAGGTTTAAAATTGACATACTATCAATGATCTATTTCCCTCTCATATATGATGCTCTCCCTTGATAATTGTGAAGGTTATAATAGCCATCCTACATCCAACTTAAGCCAATTGGTATTAGTTAATCATATATAATACTATAAATAAATATTAACTTTTTCTCACTGAAGTCAAATCATATTAACCAAAATGAAATCATACTTGATTTTTAGCTTAAATCATGTTGTAGATATAAAATGCTCAATTTGATAATATTATCATTTATAGAATTTTTAGTCAAACATGATTATTAATTCTAGATGTAGCACCCCTCCGATTTTCTTATGTTTTCAGACAATGCTTTTATTTTGATAGACTATGATACTATGAAGTTATTATTTGATCGCTGACGTTATAGCGATGAGGGTTTTTATATTGAGATGTGATGGTACACTATATTAATGATTATGACATGTTCTCTGGTTAGCATAGTTGATTATGTAAGTTGATATTGATATATGTTCATTTGTAGTTATATGATGTTTTAGTTTCATCAGTTTTGATGTGAGACTATATTGGTGAAGGGAATGAGATTGCATCACTCACTTGCGAGGCCCCGCGATTCCACAAATTTCTCTTCACAGTGTGGTTGTTCATGATCTATATACATGTGTGACATGTGTTTTGATTGTAGGATTGCAGGTATAGGACATCGACTCCACGTGGATTCACAGGTTTGAGCGTGTCCATTGCCCAACATAATAGTTGATTGGGAGGTAGTAATAAGATTTCCTTGTCAAACCACAACCCTAGTCACAATGTGTCATTAGTCCTTGTTTTGGTCATGTTTTGTTGTCATGTTGTCCCCATTTTCCTTGTCGTTTAATTATTTTGCAAGGTATGCTTTGCGAGAAATTAATGTTAATTAATGTTTTGAATGTTTTAAATTAATTATTTATTTAATCGTGATTAATGTTGTTAGAAGCTTTAAATTTGATTTAATTAATTACATTTAATTTATTGTGTAAAGTAAATTAATTACTTAGATTAAATTTATTTTACATGTGATTAAAATTAATTAGATTAAATTTGATATTAAAATTGTTAGATTATAAAAAAATTATTTAATTAATTATTTAAATTAATTAAATAGAGTTGTGAATTTAAATGAATGGATAATTAAAATTAATATTTGATTTTAAATTATTAAATTATTAAATAAAAAAATATCTTATAAAATTTCTAAGAGGAAATATCTTGGGATTTGATTTGGAAAGATATTTTGGGATTGTGACATGAGTTAGAAAATTGAAATCTGGTGTTGGGAAATAATTCGCGAAGATAATCATTGCATTAACTGAAAGAGGGGAAAGAGGCTATTTCACGAGAATGAAAATGGTATTTTGTGGTTGTTGAAAATTGGAAGAAGTTCTCGGGATATTGGCTCTGGTTTTATTTTCAACTTTCTGGAAGAGGGGATTATTTTGGAAGAGGCTTTGATAATTTTGGAATCTGAAGGCGAGGCTCTACTTCAAACTTCAATTCTTCAAGCATCTGAAATAGGTTCTTTATTATTTTTATTAAAATTCAAATTGGAAAAGATTGTATGTACAATGAAGCAATTTTTTGTTTTTAAAGCTTTAATACGTTTTGAAATTGGAAAGATTGATGTGAAAGATTTAGAGCTTCAGATTAAATTCTTATATTCTTTTGTAAAGATGATTTTTTTAAAACAATAGAATTTCTAGAATGATTATATAGAAAATTTGGAAAACTTCTATAGGAATTGATTTCAATCTTCCTCTCAAAATTTGTAGAAAACCTCTTATTGTATTGGAAAAGATCTTCATGTAGAAGATTATTGTTTTCTTTTTTCCAATTAGACTTATTCGGCTTGGGAAATTAAAAACCTCTGGTAAATTTGTAAATATCCTCCTAAAGAAATATTTTGTGAAAAAATTGCTCATCTAGAACAATCTTTTTGATATATACATATACATATAAAAATATATATGCAATTTATTATATTAGTTTATGTTAAAATATTTCTATTTTGAAAAAACCCAGACTGAACTTCGTACAGCGATTTTTAATAAAATCATAGGTTTGAAAATAAAATTTATAGTTAAAAATTTATGAGGGTTGGGGGCTACCCCCCCTACTGCCCCATAGGGGAGGCGTCGTTGTGGAGGCAACACCTAGCGCTGCCTTCACAGGTCATGCCCCCATATGGGGAGCCAACTATGTACAACCTAGTATAATATTGGCTTCAAAGAACTTCATCTGCCTTCTGTAATTCGATTTTGTTTTTAATTTGGTTTTTAAAATATATAAAATATAATAGATATTTATATATGTATAAATATATATATATATATATATGTAAATATATATATATATGTGTGTGTGTGTGTGTGTGTGTGTGTGTGTGTGTGTATATGTATGTATATATTTAATACATGGTTTGAAAATTGTTTGGAAACTTGAATTTAATTTTTAAATATTTAAATAATATATTTATATATAATTATATATATATTTGGGTGATCCCACAATAGTGGTTTACAATTTTTGGTCAAACTGGACACTGAAATTATTATTTTTAACTAAATCTTCACATTCAGACACCTATAGAGGCTAAACCGTGAGGAATTTGAAGATGATCCAAACTAGAGTCTCGTCAAATTTTGTCTATAGATTATAAATATATTTTTTTCAAAATTTTTGGAATCAGATTACACTTCTTTTCCCATCTCCCACGAAAACTGGTTATTTTCAAAAAACAAACATTTTTAAAAAGTGACGCTCACCGTATACAACATAACTTTTTTTCTATGAAGGATAAAATTTTAATTTTTTTGAATTTAGATTTTTAACTACGATATCTAGCACTTTCATTTGGTCTCATAGTTTTTTATTTAATATTTTTTCCTTACTCAAGTTTTGAAGTCAAACCAATTGCAATTCAGACATAGGCGGATTGTATACAACAAAACATTTTCTGTATGTATCAAAATTCAATTTATTTATTTTTAATGGATCAAAGACATCAATACCCAACACAAACATATTTTTAAATTTTTTATTTTGATAATTTTCTATTTTTCGACATGTGCAAACCAAAGAGCTTAATTTTTGGTGAAAAACCTATGTTTAATAAAACTAAAAAAACACATATATAATAAAACCAAAACATATTAAAATTATATTTGTTGGATAGCTAGTTTTGAGGACTACCATCTTCCAATTGGGTTTGTGAAGTCTCCTTCATTTTCATCCTCAACCCGTGCTTCGAAGGGCAAAAATTTGGAAGTTTTTTATGAGAGAGGGTGGGAAGGTGGAAAAAGGGGGGTTCGAGCGAACCTAAAGGGTTCGTTCGAACCCCAGTTTGATCGAACCAGAGTTTGAGTGAACCCCCTTCCACAATGGAAAACACATGTTTCCACATTCAAAGGGGTTCGATTGAACCCTGGTTTGAATGAACCCCTTTTGGGTTCGCTCGAACCTTGAGTTCATTTGAACCCCTCAAAATGAATTTTTTTTGAGTGGGGGCATTTTTTGGAAGTTTTCCTTCCTCATTCGAATTGTAAACCACTTTTGTGGGTTCACCCATTTAAATGAATTTTATATTAGGTGCATGTTAATGCACGAATTAGATGTTCTTAAAATTTAATATTTTAAAAGGGAAAATTGATTTTTATATAGATGTAAACTGGGAAATTGAATTAAATAATTAGATTTAATTTCTTTATTGACTTTAAGAGAATTTTTATTAAGCTAGATTATTTGAGCAATGTATTATTGATTTTCTTGGAATGTAAATTAGATTAAGGAAATTATAATGATAGTTGTATTACTTGCATGAATTTCTTATTTAATTATTATGCCTTTTGTTCATGTAAGTTGGGGAAATTTGTTAGTTGTGAATGTGTAAGCCTTCCAGATATTGTAATATTATGTTGGGGTTGTTGTGATATTTTTTTCAGCCCTTTGTTCTCCTTGGGTAGTGCACCTAGTTGTGATCCAATTTAAACACCTGGTTACTACGAATGGGATGTGTTGCTTCTTGCACTATGGTTGGGATTTAATATCCATTTTTCTGCACTTTGTTTACCCTTGGTTTATGGATTAGATCCTTGTGTTGTTAGTAGGGGAGTGGCTCTCAATGGGGGCCGATGCACAAAGTGGTGCCAGGATAACTCATGTGAGAGTTAGATAATTTATTGGAAATTAAATAAAAGTATTAGGGGGAAGGGTATCCTTAAAACACATAACTTGTTAATTGTGCCTCGCTCATTGGCTCAAGGGCTTGTTTAGATTTGAGATGAGATGAGAAGACCTAAAATGGCAAGGTCATTATCTTGTCGCTTTGAAATATATTTGATTCCACATCGGTTTGCATGTGGGGCTAGGGATTGTGAGAGGCTACCAGGATAATCCAAGATGGGGGTCGGGGCCTAGGAAGATCTTCTAAGATAACCCATGTAACTTTGTGATGACACTCCTCCTATGACAAAAGTTTGTATTGTTCAGTGGATGTACTTGATTCTTTTACTCTAGAAGCAATGTAATCTTTATGTTATGTATTATACTTATATAGTTTAGTATTGTGGTTGTTTGTGTCTTGAGGTTGTTGGTTATACCTAGGAAGCCGTTTTACTATCTCTTAGCACAAGGGGTGGGCCTTTGGGTACCACATGGTTGGGTGGAATGTGCACCTTACACCATTGGGTTTCCACTTCATGTTGGTGATGGTGGGATCTTCTAGATTGGAGAGATCACATGTTCTAGTTGGTTTGCACCATCTCTCATGTTCTATTAGATCAGTTGGATGTTGATGTATATGTACTACTCCTCATTTGTATTCAAGGAGAATACTTGTATCATTGTAATTGTAATATTGTTTGTATGATCTACCTCATTTTGGAAATAAGCCTTGTAACTGCTATATTGAATGAATACAATCTATGAAAGGTTTTATTATGTACTTTGTAATCTTATGAAATGATTTTAATTTTATTGGATCTATGTTCTTTATTTCATGAGTATAATTTATATGGTATGGATTAGTTTACTTTTGTATGTTATGGGTTTCAGATGTAAGTGTTGTCATGTGCCTTAGAGGATGTATGTGTTAATTGTAGTTCACTTTACTTATTGTTGATTGCACTTTAAAAAAAAATCTTACACTTTCGTTGTAATTGCGTCATCCTCTAGGGTTACGTGGTGGGGCATTACACATGGTATCAGAACACAAGTTTAAACAATAGGTCCTCTGGGATAATGTTGAGCCCATTAAGTTGTTAGTAGTGTAGGATTTAAGTTGTGTTACCTTGTCTTATACCTTGGTAGGTCTGTACAGGATCATGCCACCTAGGCAAGGTCATGGTAGAGGTCATTTTCGAGGCTGAAGAGGCGACCGCAGAGGTAGTCAGTAAGACTCACCTCCCCATGTTCCCCATGAATCAGATCATGAGGAATAATAAGATTTCTAGAATGCTCTGGGATGCGGTGACCAGAATTAGGATCCACCAAGGATTGAGAGCACTCAATTGTGTCATTTTTTAGAGGAGACTCTTCCTCGCCTTTGACCGAGGTAGGATATAGATCAAATAGATATTGGTGAGAGAGAGAGAGAGATCCCCTAGATGGAGAGAGGTTCCAACATAGTAGGAGGCAGTCACAGCCGCTCATATGAGAGATCTAATTAGAGCTTGTCCACCCACTTTCGATGGTTCTGGCAGTGAACTAGAGGCCGAGACATGGTTGCTAAACTTAAACTAGTGTTTTTCTATGCACCCTTACAGTAGCAATACCAAGGCCATATGTGCTATCATGCACTTGTGAGACTTTGCATCTACCTGGTGGAGATTGGTGGAGTAGAAGCTTCATATTGACATTGACTTAATTTCTTGGGATATGTTCATCAAGAGATTTAGAGCCAAATTCCTATCTGACCATTGGAAACAACGTCATGGAGATGAGTTTCATGCTCTGTGACAAATGGCCATGTCAGTAGAATTGTATGAGGGTAGATTCTATGAGCTCAAATAGTATGCTGGTATTGGTGATGATGAGGGCATGCTAGTTCAAAACTTCATTAGGGGATTAAATGCCCAGATCAGTGGTGGTGTTTGGGTTTTCTAACCCAAGACCATGGAGATAGTAGTAGAGAAGGCCAAACTGGTGGAGGATAATTTGGTGATGGTGTTGGGTGGACATATTAGAGTATAGATAGGCAGTGCTTTAGCTACAAGACCTAGTTCACGTAGTGGCCAGGCTCAGGGAGATGGACCACCTAAGACACAATAGGTGCCTGCACAGAGTAGTCGACATCAAAATTCACAAGGGAAACGAAAGAATTTCTAGCCTAGATAGGGTGACAAATATCAATTAAAGGGTGATAGAAACTGGAGGTGGGTCAAACACTCCAATTATGAGCAACCGACATACATACACAATCTACCTATAATAGTGGTAGTGTTTAATAGTCGAGTGTGCCTCCTGGAGGTAGAGGATTCGATAGGGGTACATGATGTTTTTCTTGTGGCCAACAGGGTCACATAGTGCAATAGTGTCCCAATAGGGGCATATCAGGTTATACTCAGAGGCTAGTAGTGTTAGATTTGACTGTTGGAGATGCAAGTAGAGGTCATCGGGTATTTGTTGTGGTTGACAACCATTAGGTTGATCATCAGAGCACTATGGTAGAGACTTCGAGTATGTTACAAGGTAACAAGGTTACCATTTTATTTGTTTCAAGAGCAATTATTAACCATCGACACAAGTCTATTCGATGCATTGATTTATCTGGTGGGGAGGTTGAGATAGTGGGAGTTTAGAGACCCATATCAGTGAGGATGATCTTTGTTATGCAATTGAGGAGATGTGTATGTCAGGGATGTCAATTTTTTGCAGTGATAGTAGATTAATTAGAGTTGGGAGATAGTGAGGAGAAGGTTTCACTTGATAGCCACCCCATACTTCAACAGTATGCAAATGTATTTCCCAATGAGATTCTAGGGATTCCACCTCAGTGTGACATCGATATCAAGATTGATCTTATACCTGGATTCAAACTTATTTCGTGATCTTCATATCATATGACTACATAGGAGCTTAAGGAGATTCGCTTGTAGCTGGAGGAGTTTCTAGCGAAGGGTTTCATTTGCCTTAGTGTTTCACCTTGGGGAGCACCAGTGATTTTTGTGAAGAAGAAGGATGGATCTCTTTGATTGTGCATAAACTAACATCAGCTGAATAAAGTGACAATTAGGAACTAATATCCCTTACCTAGGCTCAATGATTTGTTTGATCAGATCAAGGGTGTTATGGTCTTTTCAAAAATCAATCTTAACTCAGGGTACCATCAACCATGCATATTTTATTTTGACATTCATAAGATGAAATTTTGCACTCATTATGGTCACTATGAGTTTACAGTGGTATTGTTCGGGTTGACAAATGCACCATTTGTATTCATGAGCTTGATGAACAAAGTCTTTCACACATATCTTGATAGAGTTTTAAAGGTATTCCTTGATGACATATTGATCTATTCCATGACAGTAGAGGAGCATGAGGAGCATCTGAGACAGGTTTTACAGTGTTTGAGAGACAATCAATTGTACACTAACCTATCCAACTGCGAGTTCTTTCAGATCGAGGTTAAGTACCTTGGACATGTGATATCAGGAGAGTGTATTGCAGTGGGTCTTGCAAAGATCCAAGCGATCATTGATTGGCCTGCACCCACTAATGTGGTAGAGATACACATTTTTATAGGATTATCAGACTATTACAGATGCTTTGTTTAGGGTTTCTCGAGGATAGGACATCTTATCACTTCTCTTTAGAGGAAAGGGAAGAGATTTGTCTGGTCATAGCAGTGTGAGGCAACATTTTAGACTCTGAAGGAGAGGTTGAATACTGCACTGATACTTGTGATACCTAATCCTACTGGAGATTTTTTTGTCTATACAGATGCATCTTTGGAGAGATTAGGAACAATCTTGATGCAGGATGTTCGAGTTATAGCGTATGAGTCTCGCAAACTCAAGGATCATGAGTTGAATTACCCCACACATGATCTTGAGTTAGCAATGGTAGTACACACTTTGACAAGGTGGAGACACTTCCTATTGGGGCATAGATTTGAGTTGCATAGTGACCATCAGAGCCTACAATACATCTTCACGCAACCCAATCTTAATGCCAAGTAGAGGCAATGGATGGAGTTCCTTTGGAAGTATGACTTCGAGGTGAAGTTCATCTAGGGGAAGGAGAATGTAGTTGTCGACACTCTCAGCAGATGGAGACATGAGTTGTTAGTGGTGACTCTTGGTGTGGATTTGATGAGTCAGATCCTTTCTACACTTCTTGCAAACAACTTGTATCAGGAGGTGAGGTCAGAGATGGAGACAAGCAGGACTCTTGAGGGCATATTCTTAGGTTATTCTCTAGAGTCAAATAGTTTGTTGAGACACATGGGATGCATTTATGTTCCATCTTTTAGGGATATTCATACCTTGGTTATGATAGAGGCACATCAAGCACCCTATTCATCTCATCTTGGAGTGAAGAAGATGCATGTCAATTTGCGACAACTATACTTCTAGGCAGGTATGAAGCAAGACATTGTTGACTTTGTGTCGAGGTGTTTGGAGTGTCAGCGAGTGAATGTTGAACACCAGCATCCGATATGACTTCTATAGCCACATTTGATGCCAGAGTGGAAATGGGATATAATCTCATTGGATTTCATTGTTGGGCTACCCAACTCTTCGCGATGATACGATGCCATTATGGTGACGGTGGATAGGTTGACAAAGGTAGCACACTTCTCGCTTGTTCATTCATCCTATAATGCTTTGTCTATTACTAGAGTGTTCATGGGAGATATTGTTAGGTTTCATGGTATTCCTCGTCGGATCATTTTTGATAGGGATCCTGTGTTTACCTCACCTCTTTGGACATCATTGCAACATGCGATGGGGACGCAGTTGAACTTTATTTCAACGCATCACCCTGAGACAGATGGATAGACCAAGAGGGTCAACTAGATCCTCGAGGATATGTTACGCATGTATGTGATGGACCAATAGACACGATGGGAGGACTATCTCCATTTAGTAGATTTTGCATATAATAATAGGGTATGTGCAGGATCATCATGGGAAAAATAGGCCCTTAAGTGGTGATGAAAATTCAAAAAATTAGGGTTAGGCAACTTGACGTAAAAATTTGAATAAGTTATCTATATTATTTCAAAAATGTGTAAGATTAGAATTTGTAGCAAATTGAATGTAGTTTCTAAACTACTAGGTTTATTTAAAATAAAAAAATCTATTTGGTGAAAATTTGAAATTTCAATGTAGTAGTACTTAAATTTCAAGGAAAAAATAAGTAGTAGGTGTTTGTCTGACCACTCTAACCATAATAAAATGATAATATTTTAGATATAAGTAGAGGACTCATGTCCCAATGTGATGCATATTTTTTTGTAATTTTTTTCCAAGTAAATAATTAATTATGAATTTTTATTCATATATTTTAAAAAATATAAGAACTCATATGTCTGACCACCTTAACTTGGTCAAAACTTCATGAAATTAATTAATTTTTTTTAATCCTATAGTATGTGAAGAATAGAATGTGATGCATGTTTAAGATTCAAAAAATGTGATACCATTTGAAAGCTATAGATGTTTTTCAATCATCCTATCAATTAGGACTTTAGTCATAATTTAAATAGAAAATGAATAATAATTATTTATTAAATTCAAAATAAAGCATAATTTATATTGGTGGAAATCTGAGAATCTCTTTTAAAAACCCTTTTCATTTCATCAATTTTGGGTAAAAAAAAATTGTCAGCCACATGGGCCATCATATCACTTACATATCACCACTTTTTGGCCCATCATGATCCTGCACATACCCAACAACTATCAGAGTTCGATTGGTATACCTCATTTTCAGGCATTGTATGGATGACCATGTCAGACTCCTTTGAGTTGGGATTGGTAAGAGGACATATTTCTATTGGGTCTTGAGATGCTGCAAGACATGGAGCAACAGGTGATCCAAATAAGGGAACATTTGGTTGCTACACAAGATAGGCAAAAAAAGTATGTAGATGCACATCGGGTGGACCATCAGTTTGTAGTAGGTGATCGATTATTTTTGTGAGTGCATATATGAAAGATTCCAATCCGATATGGAAAGGGCTCTAAGCTTGCACCTCACTTTGTCAGGCCATTCAAGATTCTTGAGAATATTGGACTAGTAGCTTATCGTCTTTCTATTATGCCCAATCTCTTACGCATACACAACATATTGCATGTTTCAGTACTCAAGCCTTACCACCCTGATATATCTGACATACTTGATTGGAATACCTTACAGGTAGAGGAAGGGAAGTTGGCTTTGGATCCTGTGGTCGTCACACAACAAAAGGGACTTGCCCTCAGGGGTCAAGATATTGAGCAGGTTAGAGTCCAGTGGGATCCAAGAGATGATGCATCGGCTACCTGGAAGGATGTGACCAAGATGAGAGAGCTCTATCCCTATTTGTTCACAGGCTTCTAGGAGTAAGCCTGATCTTTGGGGGGATGATGTAGCACCCCTTCGATTTGCTTATGTTTTCAGACAATGCTTTTATTTTGATAGACTATGATACTATGATGTTGTTATTTGATCACTGACATTATAGTGATGAGGGTTTTTGTATTGAGATGTGATGGTACACTATATTGATGATTATGACATGCTCTTTGGTTAGCATAGTTTATTATGTAAGTTGATATTGATATATGTTAATTTGTAGTTATATGGTGTTTTAGTTTTGTCAATTTTGATGTGAGACTATATTGGTGAAGGGAACATGATTGCATCACTCGTTTGTGAGCACCCTGTGACTCCACGAATTTCTCTTCACGGTGTGATTGTTCATGATCTATATACATGTGTGACATGTGTTTTGATTATAGGATTACAGGTACAAGACATCGACTCCACTTGGATTCACAAGTTTGAGTGTGTCCATTGCCCAATAGAATAGTTGATTGGGAGGTAGTAATAGGATTTCCTTGTCAAACCACAACCCTAGTCACAGTGTATCGTTAGTCCTTTTTTTGGTCATGCTTTGTTGTCATGTTGTCCCCATTTGCCTTGTCATTTAATTATTTTGCAAGGTATACTCTGCAAGAAATTAATGTTAATTAATGTTCTGAATGTTTTTAATTGATTATTTATTTAATCGTGATTAATGTTGTTAGAAGCTTTAAATTTGATTTAATTAATTAGATTTAATTTATTGTGTAAAGTAATTTAATTATTTAGATTAAATTTATTTTACATAGTGATTAAAATTAATTAGATTAAATTTGGTATTAAAATTGTTAGATTATAAAAGAATTATTTAATTAATTATTTAAATTAATTAAATAGATTTATGAATTTAAATGAATGGATAATTAAAATTAATATTTGATTTTAAATTATTAAATAAACAAATATCTAAGAGGAAATATCTTGGGATTTGATTTGGAAAGATATTTTGGGATTGTGACATGAGTTAGAAAATTGAAATATGGTGTTAGAAAATAATTCATGGAGATAATCATTGTGTTAATTGAAAGAGGGGAAAGAGGATATTTCATGAGAATGAAAATACTATTTTCTGGTTGTTGAAAATTGGAAGAAGTTCTCCAGATATTGGCTTTGGTTTTATTTTCAACTTTTTGGGAAAGAGGATTATTTTGGAAGAGGCTTTGATAATTTTGGAATCTGAAGGTGAGGCTCTACTTCAAATTTCAATTCTTCAAGAATCTGAAATAGGTTCTTTATTGTTTTTATTTAAATTCAAATTAGAAAAGATTGCCTATACAATGAAGCAAAACTTTATTTGTTTTAAAGCTTTAATACGTTTTGAAATTGGAAAGATTTTTGTGAAAGCTTTAAGGCTTTAGATTAAATTCTTATATTCTTTTGAAAAGATGATTGTTTTTTAAACAATAGAAGTTCCAGAATGATTATATAGAAAATTTGGAAAACCTCTATAGGAGTTGATTTCAATCTTCCTGTCAAAATTTGTAGAAAACCTTTGATTGTATTGAAAAATATCTTCTTGTAGAAGATTATTGTTTTCTTTTTCCAATTAGATTTATTTGGCTTGGGAAATTAAAAACCTCTGGTAAATTTGTAAATATCCTCTAGAAAAAATTTGTGAAAAAATTGCTCATTTGGAGCAATATTTTTGATATATTTATATATATATATATATATATACATATACATGCAATTTATTATAAAAGTTCATGCTAAAAAAAAAATATTTTGAAAAAACCCAGACTGAATTTCGCACAGTGATTTTTAATAAAATTACGGGTTTGAAAAGAAAATTTATAGTTAAAAATTAATGAGGGTTGGGGGCTACCCCCACCACCGCCCCATAGGGGAGGTGGCGTTGTGGAGGTAGCGCCCAATGCTACCTTCACAATTTGCATCCCCATATGGGGAGTCGACTGTGTACAACCTGATATAATGTTGGCTTCAAAGAACTTTGTCCGTGCTTTGTAATTCGATTTTGTTTTTAATTTGGTTTTTAAAATATATAAAATATAATATATATTTATATATGCATAAATATATATTTATATATATGTATATATATATATATATATATTTAAAATGGTTTGGAAATTGTTTGGAAATTTGAATTTAATTTTTAAATATTTAAATAATATAATTGTATATAAATATATATATATATATATATAATTATATATAAATTCAAATATATATATATTTAAATGAATTTTATATTAGGTGTATGTTAATGCACGAATTAGATGTTCTAAAAAGGAAATATTTTAAAAAGGGAAATTGATATTTATATAGATGCAAATTGAGAAATTGAATTAAATAATTAGATTTAATTTCTTTATTGACTTTAAATGAAATTGTATTAAGCTAGATTATTTGAGCAATGTATTATTGTTTTTCTTGGAATGGAAATTAGATTAAGAAAATCATAATGATAGTTTTATTATTTGCCTGAATTTCTTATTTAATTATGATGTCTTTTGTTTACGTAAGTTAGGGAAATCTATTAGTTGTGAATGTCTAAGCCTTCTAGATGTTGTAATATTATGTGGGGGTTGTTGTGATATTTTGGTCAACCCTTTTTTCTCCTTAGGTAGTGCACCTGGTTGTGATCCAATTTAAACACCTGGTTACTATGAACGAGATGTGTTGAGCTTCTTGCATTATTGTTGGGATTTAATATCCATTTTTGTGCACTTTGTTTACCCTTGGTTTATGGATTAGATCCTTGTGTTTTTAGTAGGGGAGTGGCTCTCAATGGGGAACGATGCATAAAGTGGTGCCAGGATAACTCATGTGAGAGTTAGATAATTCAATGGAAATTAAATAAAAGTATTAGGGGGAAGGGTAGCCTTAGAACACATAACTTGTTAATTGTGCCTCGCTCATTGGCTCAAGGGATTGTTTAGACTTGAGATGAGACCAGAAGGCCTGAAATGGCAACGTCATTATCTTGTCTCTTTGAGAGATATTTGATTCCGCATTAGTTTGCATGTGGGGTCAGGGATCGTGAGAGGATACCAGGATAACCCAAGATGGGGGTCAGGGCCTAGGAATATCTGCAAGAATAACCCATGCAAATTTGTGATGAAAATCATCGTATGACAATAGTTTGTATTGTTCAGTGGATGTACTTGATTCTTTTACTCTAGAAGCAATGCAATTTGTATGTTATGTATTATACTTGTATAGTTTAGTCTTGTGGTTGTTTGTGTCTTGAGGTTTTTGGTTATACCTAGGAAGCCCCTTTTACTATCTCCTAGAACAAGGGGTGGGCCTTTGGGTATCACATGGCTGGGTGGAACATGCACCTTACACCACTGGGTTTTCACTTCATGTTTGTGATGGCGGGATCTTCCAGATTGGAGAGTTCGTATGTTCCAGTTGCTTTGCACCATATCTTATGTTCTATTGGATTAGTTGGATGTTGATGTATATGTACTACTCATTTTTATTTGAGGATAATCCTTGTATCATTATAATTCTAATATTGTTTGCATGATCTACCTCATTTTGGAAATGAGCCTTGTAACTACTATATTGAATGAATACAATCTATGAATGGTTTTATTATGTACTTTGTAATCTTATGAAATGAGTTTAATGTTATTGGATCTATGTTCTTTATTTCATGAGTATAATTTATATGCTATGGATTAGTTTACTTTTGTATGTTATGGGTTTCAAATGTAAGTGTTGTCGTGTACCTTAGAGGATGTATATGTAAAGTGTAGTTCACTTTACTTATTGTTAATTGCATTGTCAAAATAAATTTGTTACACTTCTGTTGTAATTGCACCATCCTCTAGGGTTATGTGGTGAGGCGTTACACTAGAGATTAATACGTAAATTTTAGGGCTTGACAATATTTCTCATTTGTTTTAAATACTAAGCATTAATCTCTTGCTTAAAGCCTCTATATTATTATCTCTCCTTATTCTTCTTAAGAGCTCTAAAATTTTGTGCCTAGTTTTTCTTAGAGAAAACCTCTTCTATATTTTTATTATGTTTCTTGTAGCCAATCCAAGAGCTATTTTCCCTAGCCCTTTTTTGTAATGTTTGAAAACCCTAAGAATATTATCTCTCCGCATGATAATATTACAAATTTTCTCTTTAATTGTATCCCTCTTCTTCTTAATGACAATGATCCTTCCTTTCTATTTATTTCAACATTATCAAATATACATCATTTATTACAAGTTCAAAATGATTTGAAATTGTTATTGTCCTTTTCTTCATAGCAAGCATACAAATTTAATCTAATAATTTTATCAATTCACATAGTATTATAACATATTTTATTGTTATTTTTTAAATTGTTCATATATTTTTATTTAGCTCTTAGCAATAAGTTTGTTAGGGGGTAAGTGCAAGAAGTTGGGTCCACGAAGAGGGGAAGTTTCGGCAAAAGAAAAACATCTCACAGAAATCACGTATGCGTTTTTAAAAAATGCGTATGCGTTATGCATCGGGTACCTGAGCCTAAAAAAATGCTTCTTAGAAACGGGTACTCGTTTTAAAATGCGTATGCATTTTGAAAAGAAAAATGGGTACCCATTTTAAAACATGTACACATTTTTCTTTTCAAAACACGTACGTGTTTCAAAATGGGTACTCGTTTCTAAAAAACTTTTTTTTTTTTAAATAATCAAATAAATAAAGAACGCATATGTGTTTTTAAAAACACATACGCGTTATTAGAATTTTGAATCTCCAACCCAAATGTAGCCTTGGTTTTAGGCTCGGGAAAGGCTTGGCAATCCGACCCTTAGCCTTTGACCTACAACTAAAAAACTAAGGCAAATTGAAGAAGAATGTTCTACTTTGGCAACATGTCTGATGGACTTTTTTTTTTGAACCAAGTTATAAAATTAAAACCCATTAGAGAACACGATGTCTAGTTTCCAAATATATATTTTTTATTAATATTGGATTATATTTATTATTTTTTAATTAATTTATAAGCAAACTAATCCTTAAACTTGAAATATCAGACTTTTTTTGTTTTATAATAACTTTTTTTTGGTTAAGTTTCTTGTAAAAAAAAATATATGGCATCAATCTTCAGAAAATTCTCTACACAATAAAAAAAGAAAAATTCAAAAAATGTTTAGTTCAGGTCCAATTATGTTGTCCGTACACGTTGATTTTTAAAAACAACAATTAAGGCCAGTAAAAATTCAATAAAAAAAAAATAGCTCAAAAAAAAATTATTAAAAAAATTCCTCACCAATCTTCATGTTGTTAGGTTTCTTTCCCCAAAAGGAATTATAAAAAAAAAAATTATTTGGGTCAAAAAGTGGTGTCCGTACACGTGCATGGTATGGTAAAAAAATAGGGACTTTTAAAAGTGGTTTTTATACATCTCTATCAAAATTTAATTTCTATCATCTGGGTATTCAAATAAATTACATATTTGGAAACTAGATTGAAAATTCTAAATTTCATATTACTGACTTTTTTTAAGATTCATTGTGTAAGTGCCTCAAATTTTCAGTCCAAGTGTGAATTTTTTTGAAAAACAGCAAAAACACTTCCACTTTTTGAGCTTTTTATGGACCCAACTTCTTGCATCAGCCCTAGGCTAAACTTGTGCACACATATATATAAATATATTTTATTACATATGTAGGTGAAAACACTAAAATAAGGGTCTAACCATTTTATTAGGTTCCTATGTAGTCACTCCTTTAATATATAGTACTCCATTATGTTGAAAATCTCTTCTAGAAATAAATAGTTTTCTTCATTCAATATTATTCAACTCCTTCAAGTTACCTTATTGTAAATGATTAGTTTTTATATAATTTTTCTCCATCTATCCCTTGTTTTATTCTAGTTTGCAATTCATTATTCGTGGTACTCTCATTTTTATGTTTTTTTTACATAGAGGATTAATCTATGCTCAAGAAGACATCCATATAATTGTGATAACATCTTGATGTTAGAATATATTCTTGTTCCTCCTATCAAAAAATTCTTCTATGTTCAATACATTTACCAATTTAAGCCAAGTTTTATATTTCTTATTTTTCTTTCAAACACCCCCCCAAAAAAACTCTTAATATTTAATTCATCTAACATATATCATACCTTTATATGTTCTTATCTTGGAAGCTACAAGAAATAGTTTATAGCTTAATATAGATTAGAAAATAGAGTTTAAGTTAGACATGTTTGATAATTTTATTAAAAAGGAAGGTAATAATCTAAATTAGCATCACCCTTTGTAAGTGACTATCTTGCTTGACTATTATTTAGTTCAAAAACTAATATTTTCTTTTCAATAAACTATTATAAGCAAAGGTTAGTAAACTAACTGGATTTACAATAGTTTATTTTTTTTTGGCATTTAGTCTTCCAAAATTAAGTTAGAGAGTTACAATTGTAAGAAACTTGTTTTTATTTTAAAGAAATAAATTGGAGTATTCTAAGAGTGTTCACGGTCTATAAAAATATAGTATATAATACATCTAACAATTTATATAATCATTACTAAACCATGGTTTATGTTGTCAAGTTCAAAGATTAGGTGAGTATAGTTTTATGTAGATTTGGATTTCTTTAGAGTATTCAAATTCAAAATCTTTGGTTGTTTAGAGATCTTATAGGAGTATTATATAAGAGGTGTTGTGTTATCTTACTACGAGGAGAATGTCACCTTTCATCAGGCCCCTATCCTTGATTGCTTCACTTGAACAATTATTTATAGGTTGATAATTGTATTATCTTTCATCCATGTCATTATTGTATTATAGATATCAACCGAGTCTATTTCCTTGCTTATAGATTTGATCACTATTTTTGAATTCAATCTTTATCTATGTACACAATTTGCACACTTCTAAATGTTTAAAATATGTTCATCTTGATGTCTAAAACCTATTCTTAAAACAATGATGTTGATGAACACCTTTGAGAGATTCCTATGCAAGAATCTTCTACTTAAGAAAACCATGGATCTAAATTAATGGTTTAAACAACGATCAAATACATACCTAACAAACATGTAATATGCTTAGCCTCTATACATGATGATGTCATGTTGTTGTAATGCTCATATGATGCTCTTTTAATGACAATGTAACACATAATGGATCTCTTTATTGCTAATACTAGGTGATTCAAATGAATTAAGGTTTGTCCTTTTATACAACACCCTAGCATGTATATCACACATGTGACATCGAGTCAACAATTAAAAATTAGTAGGATGAAATTAGCTTAGGCACACATTTAGATTTGAATTTCAAAATCATAAGATCATTTTCGTATTGTAGATTTGACTTATAATAATGAATACATAAAAACTAAATCAACATTAATGATAATGAATACATAAAATCTAAATCATAATTAATCTCTCGAAATATGTGAATGTAAAATCAAATTAAATTCAAATCAATGACCAAACTTTTACATATAAATATATACCACTTGTACATTAATTATTAAATAATTTTCAATAAAAAAATACAAATAAATAATTTTCAACATTACTAGTACAAAGAGAGGAACATGCACATGGCACCAACCTAATACACTAGGGTGGGTTTGCAACATAGGTCTTAGGGGTTTCGTGTTGAGTGGCCCATACAAATTTACATTATAAAAACCCCTCAACCGGACTTTTAATATAAAGGGATTTAATTAAGCTCCCTCCTGTAATCATTTAAACTGGAGAAATTATTTTTAAATGCAAAAGCAACAGAAAGAATTTTGCATGCGTTGCGGTTGCGCACTGAGAAGGGTGTGACGCTTCGTGGGAATCGTCCGTCTGCCAGCTGGACGTGTCCGACAACGATGAGCTGTCGGCGACGGTGTTAAAAGAGGCGGCGCGACATGTGACCGGCGTGCAAACCACTCACTGTCAGCATTCTTATAGCCTATTGGCGGCCCTTCAAATCACACGTATTGCCACAATGCAATTTTTAGGCTTCTCCTCGTCCATTTATACTGAGCATCGCTCTTTGTAAGAGGAAGGAAAAAACTCTTTTCATTCCCGTCATTTGTTGGGGATGGAGGAGCGTTCTGAGCCGGCTTGGAAGTCCGGCTTCCAACAGAAGTATTTGAGCAGGCTCATAGCCGAGCTGCGGCGGAGGAGAACCGAAAGGGGGTCGACCAGCGTTTGGGGTGGCTTCCGGGCCGTCAAATCGGCGGCTGATGTTTCTCTGGCTATGGTGGCGCGAGGCCGAACTGCATGGAGCCGCGCCATTATATTTGCACGAGCAGGTAACAGATCTCTGCTTAGGGCTAATAGGAGACGGAGAAATCATATGTCCAGGAGTGATTTTCATCTCCACTTGCATAGCTTAATGAGATCGGCTGCTAGGCCCTGGAGTGCTTTTTCTTCTAAGATGAACTCCGTCAGGCGGCTACGCAGAAGCAGCCCCCGGTCGCATGGAGACGAAGAACAAAGCGTCCAATCTCGTATAAAGACCCTGCGGACGCTTGTTCCTGGAAGCCGCCGTCTGGATACGCCGCTTCTTCTCGAGGAAGTCGCAGATTACATAATGGCGCTTAAGATGCAGGTTCAATCCATGCAAGCCCTCACCAGCCACCTCGCAAATTCAACTGATAGTACTTCTTCTTGTCCGTGATAGGTCGCAAGATCGAATCCTGGCAGGACAATTAAAATGACAAATTATGTAACCTGCGTATTAATAAATGCGCCATTGCCTGTTTGTTTAATGTCAGGGATTTCTAAAGATATGTTACAGGCAGTTCGGGAACTCATTTGCTGCTAAGTCGTGAAATGTATTACTATTATCTCTAGCGAAATTTGTCAGTTCTTGATCAAGACTGTTTTTCTTATCATGTGGCGTCGATTTCTCTTGTGCTTCTTTTTTATTACATGACAACTGATGATAATTAATTCTCTTTCAAATTTTCGTGGCGCATACGGACTTTCGGGCTTGTCTTCGAAGGTTGTTGTCAATTTAGGGTTTGTATGCTGATCTTCGAAGTTTGTTGTCAATTTAGGGTTTGTATGCTGGTCTTCGAAGGTCGTTCTCAAATTAGGGTTTGTATGGCTGTAGTTTTTACATCTGTCTACCAGTAGACGATACGATCGCTTACAGTGCCCCTGGAAAACTATTATGTACAGTGACCTGACATAAATAAGCTCCCTCTTCCTTCAATTTAGTTTTCTTTCCGAAAACAGGCCAGGCGTGCCACACAGGGGCATATTTCGTGGTCCCTGTCCGTAATCATGTAGCATGGTGGTACCATATATTTGAGATTCACATTTCAAGTTAAGGAAGTCACATGGCGGCAACTCATCTTTGTCGTGTCTCTTTTTCTTCAATTTTGTCTATATGCCCAAAAGTAGGCCATGGTATCAAATTTTCGCCTGCCAATACCAGTGCATGCGCCTTCTTTATCACCGCTATATTGTGCTATTTTTTGGTTTTTAATTCAAAATACGGACCACGATTCTTTTGCTGTCTTAACTTTTTAGTGAATTGACGTCTTTCAACTAAGCTCGTCCAAGCATTGTAATAAGCGCTACATCGCCGTAATTTTTTAATGCTGTTAACCTAACTAATTATATCTCCTCGAACTTCTGAATACCAAAATTTGGGAATGATTCCGAGGAATTGAATGGCAGGAAATGTGGCCAATGTGGATCAAACAGATCACTAATAATACTGTCAACATGCTCTTGTATGGTATGAAAGTATGGCCTTCTATTATTGGCTTTCAATTCATGTGTCGTGATTGAATGGCAAACGGTGCGGATTTTGTCTGGAGATTCTGAGCAATTTCTTTAAACAAAGTAAGCGAATTGCCATTTTTTAAACCAGTAGGGCTTAAATTTTTATTTAGATTTCAGTGATTCAGTGATTCGGTTGTATTTCTAGCGCTTGCATTCCATGGCTCGCCTGTGCCGGAATAAATTTTCAGGATGAATAGAAATACAGCATAATACTTTATAAATGGTGCTAAATAATTCTATTTGCGGATGAAAAACTTTTACGATTGAAAATTAAAGCAAGCAACTTGTTGCACCAAAACACAGTAGCAATGATTCATTATGCTTTCTGAAAAAGCATGTGAGGGAGCTCTGAAACTAATTCTGTTTGAACTGCAGTGTTGTTCAGCTGGATTCATCTCGCCATTATTTCCTCTTCGCAAATTTTTGTTTGATTTTGTCCTCTCTTTTGAATTTTTTTTAATTTTTTTCCACCCTTTGCTTCAGAAATATTTGTGCAGCACTCTCTGAGGTTTAGTTTTAGTCTTCATCCCACCTCCATATGATGTCTTCCTCTAAATCTCCTTCCTATAAGATCACTGTATTTCGTCAACCTAATTTCTCGCCAAAGATTTCAAAAGGGTTACATCTCTAAATTGGAGAATAAGATGATTTTCAATCTACCACCAAATGATAGATTCTTTGAGGAGTGAGTTTTAACCGGTTGGAATGTTAAGTAAGCTAGGCAAAATATATCTCAGCAATATCTAATCCAAAATCATTCTTTTTAGTCTGTACAAAATAATTCATGTCCGTATTTAATTTCTTAAGTTGTCCATGTTTTAATGGCTTAAAGATATACTTTATTTTAGAACTGTTGAGAATGCTTAGTTTGTTAAAGAAGCTAACAAATTAATTTAGAATTTTATATTAATTACTAACAAAGGTATAGGTGGTAGTAGCTTCACCCATTGGAGAACTATCAATTATATGAAAGAACTGTTTCAAATGCATTTTTTAAATATATATTTGTAGTCATTGTAAAAATAAAAATAAAAAATAAAAAATTGGCACTTTTGTAACAATAGAGTGTTGTAAAGCCTTTTCAGTATTAAATTAAAGTTTTGTATATGTTTTATTTTATGTTTGTATTAATATTGGTAATTGTTAGTTTGTTTTTTATATTGATAAAAATGAGTTTTGAAAAGGTCTAAATATTTGAGTTTTGAAAGGGTCTAGATAGTTGTTTCCACACGTCAACTTTCATATATTTATCTAAAATGGAAAAAAAATCATACCATCTTGAAATAGATTTTTTTATCCACTAGATCATATTTTTTTCAATTTTTTGAATAATTTTTTACTTGCAATCAACCTAATATTTTTTGTTGATAAACCTATTTTAGTATAAAAAAAATAAAATATAAATAATAATTAAACTATTAAAATAAATATATTTTTGAAAACTAAATTTATGGATCTACAAAAGTATTTTTATATATTTTTTTAAATGTTATTTACATTATTGAAATTTCAAGTTTTTCAAAGAATTCTTTTTTTTGGTAAATTGGACTCAAAATGGTGCTCCATATATATTTAGCCAACAATAAATTAGACTCAAATGTGCTTCATATATTTTTAGCTAGCAGTTTTAGTTGAAAATTTTGTGGAAGTTGACTTAGCTAGAATGAATCTTACTAGATCATATTTTTGCCAAAATTGTTTTTTAGTTAGAAATACTTAAATTATTGTGCTGATATGTTTGTTGAATGCGTGACACAACTTTTTGTTTTTACCCACTTCTATGAATGACTTCTTTACTTGCACAATCAGTGTTTCCAATCAAGTTAGAATGAATTGAGACAAAAATGAAAATCAAATAATACTAGAGAAGATATTAAAGAGTGTATCACTAACCTGTTCAACACTATTCTTATTATGATATTGCTATCAGGATTCAACCGTGTAGTATTCGAGTCAAACTCATTGACCCAAGATTTATGAGTAGTGGTTCACAAGAACCCATCTCTCATGATAATGAATGGTCCTCCTACTTATCACTATTCTTATTGCTATTAAAGAATTAGAGGATCTTTTATCATCTATAGATGAATTAATGATTTTTTTGTAAACTCATGGAAAAGGTTGAAGTAGATAGTAATTCCTTCCTAGAATAAACATTCAAATAATGATTATTATTCATGGACATAGGTAAGAAAAAAGAAATTGAAAAAAATAATCTCAAAATTTTGAAAGAGGTAGAGGAAGCAACATTAAATAAGGAGTAAGAGGGTTTATAAGATATGAGACCAAAAATTATGATAAAGGAGGAACAATCACAACTACAATGAAACAAGTAGAAGAAGAAGGCACACCAATTTTATACAAAGAAGTAATTATAGGTATGATAAGTCAAAGATCCAATGTCATTGTTGAAAACAATGTGATCATGACATGAATATAGAAAGAAGACGTATGATTTGAATAAAATAAAAAAAATTCTAAAGAAAATGAAACTAAAAATGTAAAAGTAGATTAATATTAATTATTTTTATTATTTTTAGAAAAAGTATAAAAATACTTGTGGTATTTGGATAGTAAATGTAATATTTATATAAATAAAATTAAATAAATATTTCCAAACATTGATGAATTGATTTAATAAAAAATGAAATTCAAAAATCACCAAATTCTCAATTATGGAGAAGAGAATCCTCTCCATATGGATGAATATAGATGATACAAAATATTCTCACAAATTTTATTATTTTATTGTTAAAAATATAATTTAATTAATGCTTGACAATTAGTACAAAAATATTATAGAGTTTATTTTGAAAATGGAACATGTATTATTCTCTTAAAAATCTATGTAATAGATTGAATACAAAAGTTTCAATAAAAAATAATAGAATGTTTTTATTAAAAGATTATTTTCATCAAAGATATAAAATTAATTATCTAATACTTTTGAATTTTCTATGATAGATCAATCATGATTGTTTCATTCAAGGTGTAGTAATTATTTATTATGTAAAAAGAATATGGTGAAATTATTATCTATGATAAATTAGTCAAATAATTTTTAGAAGGATATATTTTTGACAAACAATACAAGATGTACTTTTACATAGAAATTTGTAAAGAACAAGAGCACATATTGAGTATGGTCTGATATATTAATAGCAACCAATGGTAGGTTTAATTTATGATAGGAGTATCATTTTTCAAAAATAATTTATTTTAGGTTTGATTAGTTTTAGAGGCATAAAATACTTTGGGAGATAAAATTTTTGGGTGTAATTGATATAAACAAGATTGAGGGAGAGCTTTGGAATATTATTCTCATTAAAATATAAAATATTACCTTAAGAATATCTTAAGCCAAATACATTTTTGTTAATCCATATAAACTAAATAATATTCATACCCAATCCACTCCAACTACATATAATATTTAAAAACTATCCATAAAATTTTAACTTGTTGAAGCTAACAAATTCATTTAAATTTTTATGTGTTGTTTTTGAAAAGGTAAGAAACATTTATAGGGTGTTGTACCCATTAACACAGAAAGCCCAAAGGGCCAAAGGAAAACATAGTTCAAACAAGGTTGAACTAGAGAAAAAAAACCAGAAACAACTGACCGACAGCTGTAAAACAACCCCAAAATTATACAAGCCCTGAATCAGGGGATCTAAACTGACTCCCCAAACCCGAGGCCGTGGAGAGGCAACAGATTTGGGGAGAACCTTCTTCTTCCTCAGCACAACCGACCAGGTGGGCTCAGACGGTGAGGGGAGTGGAACCGCAACTGCCCCCCAAGAGAGGGGCCACCATGCTACAAGGGAGTTGCCAATGAAGTAATAGAGATGGGAACAACCAAGGGTCCAGTAGAGTCGATCAACATAGGATGTGCAGGTTTTGAAAGCACAATGTCATCAGAAGGTTTTGACAGAGCAGAGACAACAAAGGGTTTCGCGAAGGGAGGAGAAAATTGGGTAGTCACGAGAGGGTCAACCTCCAAAGAGGAACTAACCGAAGGAGCTTCCAAAGGAGGACTCACAGTAAGATGTTCTGAGAGAGAATCCTTCCACCAAGTCGCAACACCCTTGTGGCGGACAAGAGAGCAAGCCGAGGCCAAATGACCCACCGAAAAGTAGCTCCTACACCGAAAGGAAAATTTTTATGTGTTGTTGTATGAAGACTTATTTCAAAATATTTAAAAAATATAACATATTCATAATTATTGAAAAAATAATACTTTTATTTCTCATTCTAAAATCAAAATTTTATATATATTTATTTTCTATATTTATATTTGTGAATAAAACTTAGTTTTGAATAAACCTAGCATGATTTTAATTAGAGCGCACATGCCCTTCCATGATTTTAATTAGAGCACACATGCCCTTCACACTTCCACTCACTCTAAAATGAAACCATCTAATTTCATGTGATAATATTTTTATGAAGCCAACAAGTAATTAATGTGTCGTATAATAGTCCTCCAAGTTTCATCTTTGTAAATTATATTAATATTTGTAGGTTTATTAATATTATATAATGCATAATGGAATAGGATACCTACTTCAAGTAGGGTTATATATTTGAAAATGAATATATAAATAGATCTCAATAATTTAGATTCTTTATTGATACAAATTGATTTTTAAATTTTATTATTATATTTTTAGGTGAAGGTTTAAATTTGTACTATCTTTTAGGTTAGATTTTTTGAATAATAGATTTAAGTATGATGAAAATGTGTTTTAGTTCGATTTATTTTAGTTAAAACATGTGTCATAAATTTTCAATTTAGAAGTGTTTGTTAGATACATATGTTGAAAAGATAAAATTATTTAAAGTAATTTTTTTATTACTTCTATGAATGTAAATAACATTGTTTGATAAGATAAAAAATACTCTTATGTAATGTAGTTTCAAAAAATATAATTTTTTAAATTTATTATTATTATTATTATTATTTTCACTAATAGTGGTCATCAACATCCAAATTTAAGATTTGATTGAATAATGTAACAGCTTTGTATCCAAACTTTCTTAAATTTTAAAAATTTTAAAATTAGTTTTCCTCAATCTTATTAGCTAAAAAATTTAAGTGATAAGGGTAGATTTTCTGGGATTGTGAGCATAAACTTTTTTATGTAGTTTTTCGAGGTATAATTTTTGAAGGAGTTTTTTGAACTCTTTAATGGATGTTTTCCTCCTCTTGCACCATTAATTACTTTTTATTCTATCTCTCCTTTATGCAAATCCAAGAAAGATATTCTTCATTTTAGACATTTATTTACATGATATATCTTAAAATATAATTAAAAAATATTATGTAATATATTAAAAATAATCTAATAACAAATTAAAGTATATACTATATAATATATAACATCCAATATATAATTTAATATATTCTATTATTAAACTATTTTTAATATATTGTATTAATATATTAACTATAACATCATATTTTAATAATATATATACTATATAATATGTAACATATATACCACTTAATATATAAGAATATATTAGATAACAATATTATAATATTGTATTTTAATTATTAATAATGTAATTTTTTTTATTAATTTAATATATTTTAAATATTTTATATTATTAGATTGTTTTGAATATATTATATTAGATTATATGTTATATTAAGTTAATATATAATATTTTAAATTAATTTTTTGATGAGAGACAAGATTATCTTTATTTTTTACTTATATTTATAATAAATTTATTTACTTTACCATTAAAAAGGTTTAAAACCTATTTTTCAAATAATTCATATGTTTAAACATAAAAATATAATAATTAGAAAGTAGATGAATTTATTTTATTTTAATTTTTTTAATTATTTAATTATATTTTTCAATTTTAATATGTATAATATCATTAAATTTATTTTAATATATATTAGTAATTAAGAGTTTTAAAATTATTAAAAATAATCAATATAAAATTTTAAAATATATATATTATTTTTTATACTATTAATATATTTTGAATCAAATATCAAATTATAATACCAATCTAATTGAAACAAAATTAATCTTTCAATCAAATAAAAGATTTACTTTAATAATTTTAATTAGTTTATTTAGATGCAAATAATGTGGTTAGTTTTATATATGATGAATTTTAATTTATTTATCTAGATTAATTTATGTTTTGTTTATGTACAATTATTTAATTTAAATACATAAACTATAAAGGTGTAAGTAATTTCTCACCATAAGATTTTATAATAGTTCTTTTTCTAGTGGAATCACTTTGACATATTTAACGGACCTACTAGATAATATAAAGCATAAGAGAGAAATATGCATATAATAATAAATTGCAATGTTTTAACCAATTTAATATAAAATTTTGAAGATTTTTCAAGTAATTCTAAAATTTGAAAATAGTTTGAGCTAGATATTATTCTTCACATTGCACTCTAACGTGAAGTATGAAGTGGTCATAAGAGAGAAGGTGCAGTCATGGACTTTAATTGTATGCTTCACATTCAATTCCAATGAAGATCATAACATCTGCTATAGTAATTAATGTATTTATCATAACACGGTTTTTCTTTTGTTATAAGCAATATTTTTCACCACAATCAATAATTGGTTCTTGTTAAAGATCATATACATGAAATGAAAGTACTTTGTTCTTCTTGGTAAAGATCATATACATGAAATTAAATTACTTTGTTCTCCTTTTTAAATACCACACACATATGTGAAATGAAAGTAATTTTTGGAACTAATCAATTCACCAACCCTAGTAACAAATCAAGATGTTGGGTCATTTCCAACAATAGAGTAAACAAACACAGTAGTGGAGGAGGCAAGGTTAGAACCTCATTTGACATACCTTCTTATTTGATAGCTTATTTTAGTGCCCCCTCCAAGTGTATAGCCACTAGTATGGGCATTGGTAGCAAAGATAACAATTTAAGAAATTATCAATGGTTCCATGCCTAAACCCGATTTTATTGAATTAGTGTTATTCTCAATTTTTCTATAGATCAAAGAACAAACCCGTCCTCCAACATTTCATTGGAACTTCACAACATTGTGGCCTTGTTTGTGTATGCATTATGAGAAGGTTAATATCGACAACCCTAGAGCTTCATGCTATCAACTAATACTTTAAAGGCTAAGATGAATATATGATATAATTCCATAAATAAGTAAAAATGTGTACTTCATAGATTAATCTCTAATTAGAAAGAAATGATATTTGTAAATTAGAGATTTCATTCAATTAAAATTCAAGTTAATAAATGCATTGAATGGCATGGTTTATGTACTCATCATAGGTTCAATATTTCACACCCATTGTCCATATTTAAAGTGACCCATAAAATAAAGGTCCAAGACTAACTAAAAAATATTTTGGATTCAATTTGAGTTTGATGCATGTTCAGTTGACCAACAATTCATTCATTCCTAAGTCACTTTGTTAATATGAATACACTCTCATGATCAACCCTTAAGATACCATATTATAATAGATAAATTAACAAAAAATATAATTAATAAGATTATTAAAAAATATCACATTTTCAAAAAAAATATAAATATTTTTTTCAACAAATTTTAAAGTGATTTTCTAAATTTTGTGAGAATCCAAATTTTTTTGAAATATTTTTCTTGATATGAAAATTACAATCCTTATTTACTATATCATTATATGATTTATATTTTTAGTAATTAATATTTACATAAAAATAAATGTTATTTAAAAATAATAAAATCAACAAAATATTTTCTTATAACAAAAACAACTTCCTAAAGACCTTTCAACATTTACTAGTAATTCCTCTCTCCTCTCTCCTTTGTCTGTGTTTTGAACTTCTTGCACGCATGGTGGATTTTTCCCTAGGGGTATCCCACAGTCCCCCTCTGTCCCCTCCTGACCCAAGTCTCTCCTTGTCACACGCAAAATCGCGTCCCTTAGGAGCCACTCCTGGAGGGTCAATGCCTTTGATTTCGGGTCTGTCAGAGTCACATGTGATTTCGGTCCTATCTGGTGAGAATGTGTCTGCGGTGGAGATTCTTCCAGAAAACTTGGGGTGGAAGGATGTGCTGACCAATGGCAAATAGAGTTCAACCCCTTTACCTCCGCTTATTGAGGAAATCAAAGCTTATCCAGGATGGATTTTTCTATTCCCAACTCTATCAGTGAGAGAATTCTCGCCTCCACGGGGAACACGGTTGCGGGTCGGTTTATTTCCTTCCATATTTCTGTGGATATGGTTCAAAAGTGGGATGTTGCTAAATGGAGACTCAAAGGTAGCATGGAGATATGCGCAATGTCGGGTGGTCTCTTTTTGTTCAAGTTTACAGTGTCAGATGAGTTGGTGGTGGTCCTCTCTTTTGGGCCCTGGGTGTATGGGAAGCATAGTCTAGCATTATGTTGTTGGAAGCCAAGTTTTGACCCTATCGTGGATCTAAATAAATTGAGTATGATATGGGTTCGTCTACCTGGGTTGCCCTTAGAATATTGGGATGAATCCATCTTCAAGAGCATCGGGGACTCTATGGGGCAATTTATCACTTTTGATTCCATCACCAAATCAAAGTCTAGGTTAGTCTTTGCCCGCTTTTGTGTGAATATTAGTGTGAACAAGACTCTTCCTAACTCAGTGAAGTTGTGTTCTAAGTTTGGCAACTGGGTCTAGCCAGTGTGCTATGAAAATGCTATTGTTTATTGTCAAAAGTGTGCTAAAGTTGCCCACCTTGTCTCTGACTGTAAATCCTTGTTTAATCGGGAGTCTAACATGGGAGTCTCTATTGTTAGTTCTCGACCTCCTGTGGAAAATGAGTTACTGAAGGAAGGTGTTTCTTCGGACAAGTCTCCAAGATTGGTTACTTCACCTTCCCCTAGGGGTCCTCTTAGTGGGTTTGTGGGTCCTAGGGTTGATCCGACTTTGAGCCTTGCCACTCTAACTTTGAATGAGACTATTGTTAAATCCCTGTATGTCGATGCTCTATCCTCTGGCCTCACTTCGGGGGGGATGAGGTACTTGGTGGCCCCCTATTGGAGGTGGGTTCTATTGGGACAAGTGAGACAATGGGTGAAGAAGGTGAAATTTGGGAAGATGAGAGTAATGGAGTTATTGATGAAATTGTAGATAATATAAAGGGCTTGATGATGGAGAAAGTTGTGGAAGAAGAGAACTGGATAAATCCAAAGAAAAGAGGGAGGAAAAAGAAGGTGAATATGTGAGGTGACTCCAAACTTGGCAAACCTAGCTAGAGACATACTTGGTTGAGGGGGACTACAAATGAGATTGCCTTCAGTAAATAGAGGACATTGGACGTGTCCTCCAAGAAAGGTCAAAAATGAAGGTCATGTCATGGAATGTGTGTGGGCTTAACAACTCCCACAAGAAGCTTGCTCTGAAGAACTATGTTTTAGAACATAAGATCGATGTGTTACTTTTACAAGAAACCAAGATGAAGAAGGCAAATTTTGAAAATGTTGTAAAAATTTTATGGTCGGGAGTCTCTTAATCCTATAGTGATGCTGATGGAGCATCAGGTGGCCTTGTTGTGCTTTGGAACCCCTCTAGGTTTAATGGATTTGAACCTTTTTATTGCAAAAATAGTGTGGGAGTTTATTTTTCCTACTTGGGTGGATCTTGGTCTCTAATCAATGTCTATGCTCCTAACCAAAGGAATGCAAGGAATGCCTTATGGCAGGTTCTTTTTGGTTGGGTTAAAAAAAATGCTGGCTCTCGTTAGATGGTGGCTGGGGATTTCAACTCTCCTTTATATCCTTCAAAGAAAAGTGGTGGTCTGGTGGATTACTCTGACAACATGTCTAATATGGCTAACTTCCTAAGTTCTACTAGCCTGATCAACATTGACCTTTCTGGCCAATCTTTTACTTGGACCAACGAGAATATTGGAGAAGACTTAATTCAAGTTAGATTGGATAGATTCCTTTGTTATAGTAACTAGACGAGCCTGCTTAGTGCTAATCTTAGGGCTCTACCCAGATAGGTGTCAGACCATAATCCTTTGTTGCTAATCTCAAATGACCTATCTGCTATGGGACCTTTCCCTTTCTAATTCGAGATAACGCGAAATTCCCACCTTGACTTTAAGAACAAAATTGTTGAATGGTGGAACATCCCTATTCGTGGCTCTCCCATTTTTAGGATCTTCTTCAAACTTAAACATATTAAATGTATGGTGAAAGGATGGAACAAGCGTGTCTTTGGATATGTTTTCCAAAAGAAAAGAGTTATAGGGGAAAAGTTAAAAACTATACAAAATAAAATGGAGGAAGGGGATGTCAGTTTGCTGACTTACAACCAGAAAAAAGAGAGTTGAAATAAGTGGGAGAAAATTATAAGGAAAGAGGAAATTTTCTGGAAACAAAAATCTAGGGTCCAATGGTTGAAAGAGGGTGACATGAATTCCTCCTTTTTTCACATTTCATCTATTAAACACAAGAAAAGGAACCAAATATCTAAATTGATTAATGAGCTGGGGGAGATGATTTTAATGCCCACCCAGATCAGCCTTTTGACTGCTGATTACTTTCAGATGACCTACTTAGCTCCTGTTGAGGTGCCTAATCCAACTCTAGAAAATCTGCTATTAAATAATCTCCCGACCATCATCACCCAGAATGATAATCTTGGGATTCTCAGTGTTGTCACTCCAAAGGAGGTCTGGTTGGCTAATTTTAGTATGGGGTATTTCAAAGCTCCTGGACCTAATGATTTTCCTCCAGCCTTCTTTCAGGGTATGTGCAAGATCATGATGGGCCAAAAAGTGGTGATATGTAAGTGATATGATGGCCCATGTGGTTGATGACTTTTTCTAACCCAAAACTGATGAAACAAAAAGGGTTTTTAAAAGATATTCTCAAATTTCCACCAATATAAATTATGCTTTATTTTTAATTTAATAAATAATTATTATTTATTTTCTATTTGAATTACGAGTAAAGTCCTGATTGATAGGCTGATTGAAAAAATCTATAGCTTTCAAATGGTATCAAATTTTTTAAATCCAAAACATGTGTCACATTCTATGCTTTTCATACTATAGGATTAAAAAAAAAAACGAATTTCATGAAGTTTTGACCAAGTTAAGGTGGTTAGACATATGAATCTTTATATTTTTTAAAAGTTGTAATAAAAAAACCATACTTAATTATTTACTTGGAAAAAAATTACAAAAAAATATGCTTCACATCGGGACATGAGTCATTTACTTATATCTAAAATATTATAAAAAAATATTATCATATTATTGTGGTTAGGGTGGTCAGATAGACACCTACTTCTTATTTTTCCCCTAAAATTTAAGTACTACTAAATTGAAATTTTAAATTTTCACCAAATAATTTTTTTTTTTCTAAATAAACCTAGTAGTTTAGAAACTACATTCAATTTTCTACAAAGTATATTCTTACATATTTTTGAAATAATATAGATAACTTATTCAAATTTTTATGTCAAGTTGCCTAACTCTGATTTTTTTGAATTTTATTTCCACTTAAGGACCTTTTTTTTCCATGATGATCCTGCACATACCCTTCATATCTTTTGAGAGATTGTTGGTGAGGACCTTGTCTTGGCTGCCCATGATTTCTTCAAATCTGGTAAGATTATCAAACAAGTGAACCACATTTTCCTTGCCTTAATGCCCAAGATTGTTGATCCTCAATCAATGACTTATTTTCAGCCCATTAGCCTCTGCAATACCTTTTTCAAAATTCTCTCAAAAAAATTGGTGAACCGAATCAAACCCCTCGAAAAACTCATCAGTCCCACTCAAAAAGGGCTTGTGTCTAGTCATCATATCCTTGATGCAACCTTAACCACCCATGAACTACTCCACTTTATGGATATATGCCACTATGTGGGTATGGCCCTTAAATTAGATATATCAAAAGCCTATGATAAGGTTATTTGGAACTTCATCCCTAAAGTCTTAATCAAGTCTGGTTTTGATCAATCTATGGTCAAACTCATAATGGAATGTGTTACAACGGTCAAGTACTATGTTCTGGTTAATGGGGGGCCCTTTGGGTATTTCTCTTTTGGTAGAGGTATCAAACAAGGTTATCCCCTTTCACCCTATTTATTTATAATGATTGTGGATGTGTTGAGTAGGAACTTTGCTATTCTTTTATTGGATGGTTCTATAAAGGGAATCAAAGTTGCCTCTTCTTTAGACCTGATTGTGATACAAAATTTTGTGGATGATACTTTCCTATCTGGGAAAACCTTTGTGATTGAAGCTAGGAAATGGAAAAACTATCTTAACAACTATGTTGCTTTCTTTGTTCAATGCATTAAATACAATAAAATTATGATTTAATTCTTTAGAAACACTCCAAACCTAGAAGCTAGGTGATTGTTGTGTCGTGTTGTATGAGCAACACTCTTCCTTCAATTTACCTTGGTCTCCCCTTCACTATCAAAGAGGTCACTCCTGACTTTTGGAATTCAATTCTTGAAATAATCCAAAGGAAACTGGCTAGGTGGAAAGGCTCCATCCTTATCCATGCTAGTAAAATTCAACTCCTTTATGCGGCTCTTCAAGGTATACCAATTTTAATTTCTTTCTATATTCAAGATTCCCGGGTACATAGCTGAAAATTTTGAAATAATTCAAATAAACTTCCTCTGGTCTGGGATCGAGGACAAAAATAAATTTACTCTGGTAAAATGGGAAATTTTTTGTCAGCCTAAACATTTTGGTGGTCTTGGGATCTGGATTGTATCCTACACTAACAAGGCCTTGATGGAAAAGGTGGGTTGGGATCATCTAAGGAATGCAAAGGATTGGTGTAAAATAATGAATGCTAAATATCTTCAAAACAAACCTTTGGTTAGCTAGGCCTATCTAAGGTTCATCCTCTGGGTTCTTTGGCCTAGAGGAGCATTTGCAGCCTGCAGGATCTCCTCAAGAGTGGGATGAGATGGAAGATTGGTAGTGGTAATAAGATCAGATTTCGGGAAGATTCCTAGTTACTTAACATATCGCTTGAAAATTATTAATTTAGGAATCTCAAGAGGTCAGCTCAATGGTTCTTTGGTGTCCACATCAGTGACTATGTTCTTGGGCCTCTTGGGGCTAGGAAGTGGAATGATTTGGCTCTTTGCTGCCCTTTATCCCCTGAACTATGCCACCTATCTAAGTCTCTACATATTTTAATATCTCTTACTAGACTTCCCTCATCCTTCTTGAGGGATGAATTCTTTTGGACCTATGATAAGTAGGGTGATCTGTCCGTCAAATTGGCTTACAATCTACTAAAGGACCAGGGTGTTTCCATTGACCTTTGGAAGAGAATTTGGAATTGATATATGATCCTGAAAGTCAACTTATTTTGGTGGACCGCCTGTCACAACAGGATTCTTACCCAGAACAATTTGAGGAAAAGGGGATTCCAAATCCCCAAGAGATGTTTCTTATGCAAATGTTTTCATGAATCTGTTGACCACTTGATGTTACACTGCTTATTTTTTGTTGATGTGTGGGATATGGCTATTGAAATATTGGGAATACAATGGACCATGTGTAAGGATATTAAATCCTTTATATTGAGTTGGTTTGGTCTATACATTCACCCCTTTCCTGGAGAGATTTGGAACTAGGTTCCTCCCATTGTAGGTTGGTGATTATGGAAAGAGAGAAACAATAAGATCTTCAATAATGTTGAGAGGTGTCCTAAGGAGGTATTTGGTATAGGTTCTTGGCTTATAGAGGAAAACATCTCCCTCTTCAATGGGAAAAATCCAGATAAGGGACCGATTGAGAGTGAAATTAAAATGGCCAAGGCTTGGCATAAAAATTTGGATGCAAGCTCCTATGACAACTCCAGATCCCTGGCTAGGAGTAATACTATTTGGAAGCCTCCAATAGAGGTTGGTTTAAACTCAAATTTGATGGGGCTACTAGAGGTAACTTGGGTAGAGCTAGTATAGGAGGTGTTATCAGAGATTCCATAGGAAATTTTGTGGCTCGTTATGCTAGGGAAATTGGTTTCCAATCTTCTATGATTGCGGAAGCCCGTGCACTGCTCAAGGGCCTACAAATTTTTGTGTCTTTGGGGATAGAGAACCTTCACATTGAAGGTGAATCTAAGTCCATTATTGATGCTTTAACTTTGGCAGATTACTAGGGTGGAGTATGTAGGATATTCTATTGGACATAAGGATTTTTGTGTCTAAGTTAAGATTAATTAATATTATCTACATTTATCAAGAGGGAAATCAAGTGGTTGATGCCTTAGCCAACTTTGGCACTCTATGGAATTTCTCTAAGTGTTGGCACAATTTGGGGAACTTACCGCCAAGTATTCAAGGTCTTTTCCATAATGTCCTACTTACCTAGTCACAATCGCTTGAAGATTCCCATTTATGATATCACCAAGATTGCATTAAGAGATTTACTTCCTCACGCATGTGTCCTACACATTGCCTTGATTAACCAATGTCGCTCTATTCAGCTAAATATCCATTGTGTGTGGGAAACCCTTCTCCTAACCAGTTTATCTAACCTTTTTCTCTAACCTTTTTCTTTCACAGGTTCTCTTGTTTTTTCTTGTGCAAAGAGGCATTATGGGTGGTGATCGTGTGCTGATGGAGCCCAAAAACTATGGTGAATTCCGCAAAAATCTGTTGGTTTGGCATATATGTGTCGAAGGAGGCTTGGCTCCCCTAATGGAGAGTCTTGTGGGTCACGACCCTAATTTTTCTGCGCAATTTTCCAACTCTTGGAAGGACCAAATAGTGATTATGGGTGGGATTTATATTGAGGTGAATGAAGATGTGATTGTGCAGGCAAAAATGATGTAGAGTAATGGAAAGAAATATCTGAAGCATACCAAGACCCAAGATAATGAAAAAATGAATATTTTTTTTGTGGGGAATGAGAAGTCGGTCTATAATCAGTCGGGTTTCGAGCGGGAGGCCCTTTTGCAGCCATGGGACGAATTTTACCTGGCCCTTATGAAGTATGTGACTGTCGAAGGTAGATACAAAACCTTCTTTTTCTACCATTTCCCTCTTTTAAATCACCTTAGGCATAGAGTTTTGTTAAGCTTTCCTTTCTTCTTGCTTAAGGATCCAGAAAGCTCTGTGGAAAAATGCATAGAAGTCGTTGGCCTTAACCCTGATGATACCCCTCCTCTACCACTACACCAAGGTCTCATTATGAGACTCTATCATTTCTATATTTCTTTATGCCCACCCAAGCTCATATCTGTTGTTTGTGTGGAGGAAATCAAACCTCTTGTTGTTACAAACATTTCCTCGGCAGAGTCCAAAGGTCCCATTCAAAAATCCCATCTGAGTGTTGCTGATATTCCCAAGCCCAATCCTGTCACCAAAAAACTCAAGGGGAATGTTAGAATTACCCAGACTAGTGCTGCGACTAGTCTATGTGACCTCAAGTTGACCCCGACCAAAACTACTAACAAACCCACCCCGAAGAAGAAAGGAAAAGATGACATGAAGGGTTTTATGGAGCCTCCAACAAAAGACAACATACGTAAAAAAAATTATGGGGAAGGATTCTAAGGGGGACACGGTGGTTGAGGCTACAGTTGTGACTAGTGGTGAGACCATCATCTGGAGGTCTGGGAGATTGGCCAAGAACAACAAAAAAGTGCAGGTGGATTTGGAATCAGAGGAGGAGCAGTCTGACAACAAATATTATAAGGGTGATGAGATTTCTGGGGAGGAGGAGGAGTATGTAAGAGGGCCCCACACCATTCCTAATAATAGTAAAGAGAAAAAAGAGAACTCAGCTTCCTAGTCCTCGCACCTGCGGAATGTAGAGCATATTGAGAATGTGAAGGATATTGATGATGGGGAGGAGCGTCGTGTGCTGAAGGATAAAATGGATAAATTGTATAAGATATTTTGTGGCTTGACCCGCTTCGCTGTTAAGCTGGTCCACTTTGTCAACAACACTCTATCAACGGTTATAAAAGATGAGTTGGACGGGAAGAATGCTGACGATGATCAAGAATGGGTCGGGGATGATGTTGTTGATCTCCTGTCAAAGAACTGGGATAGTGCCAGTTAGGTTTTTTTTGGTCTATGTTTTGGCTATTTGATGTTGATCCACGGTGTGTGTTTTTTTTTTTTTGGCTAGTTTCTATGTTTATTGGACTTGAAATTTTTGGCCCTTGTGGCTTGATGTGTAAAGGGTACACCACCATGTAAATGTTGCTTACCTTATCAAAAAAATTTACTAGTAATAGTGTGATAATAACTATTGATATTATGACCCTAAAATTAACATAGTACATAGGACTTTAAAAACCCAATGTAACTTATTTAGTCATCACTTTGAGTGTTTGAAATAAAACTAATAATTTAGAATACATCATAGTGCAAAATTAAAGAGTTAAAATTATAGCCTACATTTATAAATTGAATATCTCTAAAAATGTAAATAGATAAATGATATATTATTGTTTGAGTGGTAAGTGATGTTACAATATCACATATAACATGATGTAATCATACAATTTATAAATAAGATTATATAAAAGGAAATATTAAATAAGTATAATGAATCATATTTATATGTTTTTTTAAGAATTAATAGAATATGTTATAAATAATTAAAAATATGAAGAAATTTTTTACATATTTAAAATCAATTTTGATTTATTTTTGGATAATATTGTAACTTAAGTAGATTACCTCATCCCAACATTTAAAATTTTAAAATTTCTTTTTTCTCACTTCTTTAAATTATAATTTTCTATTTTTTTCTATTTTATCTTTACACCTCACATGTATTATTTTAAATTTATTTCTTTTCTTTATTTTATAACAATGCACATTTATATATGCAGGGATTAATATAAAAGACTATCAAATAATTTATTTTTAATTTTTAATATTATCCACCTTATCTATTGTGAAATGATTTTTATTTTGTAAATGGGTAGAGTAAATTTAAATTTTATTATTTTTATTCTTGTTTTATTATTATTATAAGTTAACTAATAAATATATTTTTCACAATTATTTGGACATTAATTATAGAGTTCTAATTTTGAAAGGATAGGGGCTATGACAATAATCAAGACAATATCTGGAGACCCTTTAAAATATTCATATTTTTAGTATATGAGATTTTAAAGATATATTAATTATCTATTAAAATAAGGGGATAATAACTGTGATGTTCCCAAAGGAGATGTTGCATCCACAAATTCAAGACCTGGGAGGAGTATCACTAATTTGTAAGTTTTGGCAATTTACCCCTACTTTAAATCTTTTGAAAGATTGTGTTTCTGCAGAATGGGAGGGAACCAAACAAGCTTTTTACCTAAATCAAGGGAAAGGGGTTTTCATTGTTATTTTTTCTACGAAAGAATGTAGAAATGCAAAATATAGAATCAAATCATGGGTTTTTGAGGGATCAAGGATTTACATTCAACCATGGTCCCCAAACTTTAACCCAACAACCTCTGTAGTTAAATACATACATTTTTGGGTCCAGTTGCACTCTTTGCCAATGGAATATATGGAAACAAAGAATATTGAGATATTGGCTAACTAGATGGGTATTTTTCTTAAACATGATCATGTGTTTTTTAGAAATTTGTCTCACCTAATGAGAATATGTATACTTCTAGATGTAACTAAGGATTTCCCTACCTTTTTCTAGATATAAAATCAACAAATGGGGTTTGGGTCTAAGCAATATTTTTTGAAACCCTTGATTAATGTTTGTGCCCAATGCCATCTCATAGGGCATTCTAGTATTAAACATTGTCAATTAGTAATGGAGTACCTTCAAAGGCAACATGATCGGCTTCAAAAAATAATAACTCAAGAAGGTTCACCTTTGAAAGTAAGCCCACCTTGCAAACATGTAGTTGAAGTGGAAAACATAAGCAAGGATGTTCGGTTAGGTTCTAAGTTACGTACAAAAGATTTGGGTAGATATAAATTATTGTATTTTTAGATTATATCAAATAGGCATAGTAATGATATCCACAAGTTTGCTATTTATTTTCTAAAAGGAAGGAATAGGTTTAATTTTCCTTTGTTTGATAATGTTAGTCACTTCCCACTTCATATGGTTCCTGCATTTCCAACAATTAATGAATATCAATTGTCTAAAATAATTAGGTCTTTACTTTTGGTCACTAGTGGCAATATGGAAGATAAGATGAATGAGGTGTGTATCCCTTATTATAGTTTACTTATTTTGATAGAGGTACAAATGGAAAAGGCTAGGTTAAATGATCAGACACCAAAGCCTAATGAGTGTATTGTTGTTTCTCAAAATACACAAAATATTTTTGAGTGAAGGATTAGAACTTGGAAATTTAGAATTTTTTGAATTGCAAAGTCAGTTATTTCCTTCTCATCATCCTCAAAATTATTAACTTTCAAGGATTTATTAGAAGGAAATTTAGAAGGTTTGGCAGACAAGATAATCACTAAGGTGGGCTCTTAGTTAATGGAGGAAATTGCAGAAGAAGTGGCAAGGGAAGATGAGGAATTTGAATTTTCTAAAAATATTTCCATATCAAAAACTCCAAGTTCTCAACCTTCTCAGAAAAACTCTTGGTAGAAGAGGAAATTGCATGCAATGAAGGTCCAGGAAGCGATAGAAGCATGATTATAGTCAACTTTGGAAAAAAATATAATGGTTGCTTCAAGTAAGCGATTGAGGTTGAGGAGAGATTTTTTCTCTCCTCAAGTACAATGAAAATAATATCGCAAAATGTTAGGAACATTAATGCCCTTAACAAAAGGGCTCAGATCAAACATCAATTGGTTGTTTGTGGAGCTGATATAGTGTTACTCTAAGAGTTCAAATTTTCTTAAAACATGTATGATTCATCAATTAAAAGGTGGTCAAAATGGAAATTAGTCCATTCTCTAGCTCAAGGGGCATCCAGAGTTATTAAATTTTCCACGTGGAATGAAAAATCAATTAATGTGAAATTTGTTACAAATGAGAAAAATTGGCAACTAATGAAAGTCGATCATTTTGAATTAAATGTTTGGCTTTTAAATGTCTATGGTCCATTTACTACAGTAGGCAAAAAAAATTTGTGGGATAGTTTGAGGAAAGTCTTGGATTAGGGGTAAACCCACAAAAGTGGTTTACAATTCAAGTGAGGAAGAAAAAGATGCAAAAAATGACCCCATGCCAAAAGTTTTGGTTTTTGGGGTTCAAACGAACTTGTTTGTTTGAGCGAACCAAAAAAGGGTTCACTAGAACCCTAGTTTGAGTGAGCCCATTAAATTCCATAGGCTCACCATTCCTGCAAAAAAAAAAAAGAAAACCTTTGTTTGGAAGGGGGTTTGCTCGAAACCCACTTGGTTCGAGCAAACCCCCCTTTTTCCACCTTCTCACCCTCTGGCCCAAAAAAACTCTAGAATTTTTCTCTTCAAAGCTTGGGTTGAGGATGAAAATGGGGGAGACTTCACATACCTAATTGGATGATGGTAGTCCTCAGAATGAGCTATCCAATAAATATAATTTTAATATGTTTTGGTTTTATTATGTATTTGTCTTTTTAGTTTTATTAAACATAGGTTTTTCACTGAAAATCAAGCTCTTTATTCTGCAAATGTGGAAAAATAGCACATTATCAAAAAAAATTAAAAAATATGAGTGCACCAGATATTGAAGTCCTTGATCCAACAATTTTTTTAAAAAAATTTGATACATACAAAAAAAGTTACGTTTTATACGGTCCGCCTATGTCTAAATTGTAATTGGTTTGAATTTGAAACTTGGTTAAGGAAAAAATATTCAATAAAACACTATGAAACCAATTGGAATTGCACTAGATATTGTAGTTACAAATCTAAATTCAAAAAAAAAAAAAATTATCTTTCATGGAAAAAAATTTATGTTGTATATGGTGAGTGTCACTCCTTAAAAATGTTGTTTACTAAAAAAAACTAGTTTTCAAAGGAGATGGAAAAAGAAGTGCAATCTGATTCCAAAAATTTTGAAAAAAATATATTTAGAATCTATAGAAAAAATGTCACAAATCACTTGTTTTCATCATTTTCAAATTCCTCACAGTTTAGCCGCTATAGGTGCTCGAAAGTGAAGATTTAGTTAGAAAAAAAATTTCAATGTCCAGTTTGGCCAAAAATTGTAAACCAGTATTGTGGTATCACACTTAGCTAGGGGTGGAAAAATTAATTTTAGCACGAGACTTCAATGCAATCACATCCTTGTAAGAAAAGAAGGGAGGTGTTTCTCCTCCATAGAAAACAATGGAGGACTTTAGCCTATTTATTCAAGATAATGCACTTTTGGATATTCCTCCAGCTAATGGAAAATACACATGGACAAAAAAGAGAATAGATTTTATCTAGATTGCAAAATATTTGGATCAGATTTTAGTATATCCTAATTGGGCTATAGAATATTTTTCTCTAGAATTAGAAATTTTGCCACTATCGAGTTCATATCACTTTGCAATTTCATTAAGTATCTCACCAAAAAGTAGCAAGCCAAGAGGGAAATCTTCATTCAAATTTGATGCATTGTGGTTTTTTCATCTGGATTTTCTACCACTTCACAATAAATGGTGGTTGAATGCACCTTTTTTTACAATATCAAGAATGTTTCAGTTTTGTATGAAGCTCGTGTTCATTAAACAACAAATAAAGATATGGAATATTCAAGTGTTTAAAAACATTTCTGAGAAAAAAGAAAGGGTTTACAATTAGTTATCAAATATAAACAATAATATTATTTCCCATGGATTAGATGCACCATCCTTTGATTAGCAAAAAAAATTACAAGAGGAATGGGTAGAATTGTTGGAAAGATAAGAGGTGTACTAGAGGCAAAAATCAAGAGAGAATTGGCTTAAAGAGGGTGATAGAAATACAAAATTCTCACATATCAACACAAGTGAAAAAAGAAAAAGAAAAACTCAATCTTTTCAATTCAAGTTAGTTTATCAGGAGCCATTTTAAATAAAGAAGTTGGCATATAGAATGAAGGTATCAAGTTCTTTTCAAATCTCCTATTAGCTCCCATATCTCAACTAATAAATATATTAAAGGAACATGAAGATCTATTGGAACCCATTCCAAGCTTGGTTATCCATGAGGATAATGAGTGGTTAATGAGCCCATTCACTTTACAGGAAGTGAAATCTGTAGCTTTTTCCATGTCTACGAAAAAGGCTTCATTCCCAAATGGTTTCACAACCTTGTTCTTTCAAAAATGCTGAGATTTTATTGATTTTGATCTCCTTTGGGCTATGGATTGTAATCAAGAATATTAGGGTAAATATTAAAGTATTTTAATTTAACACATTTGGCTATAATTTTGAAGGTTAAGGAACCTAAATCATTTGTTGATTTTAGACCCATTTCTCTATGTAATACAATATAAAAGTAATTCACAAAGGAAATTTATTTGAGACTTCATTCACTCATTCCAAAAATTATATCAAAGGAACACGGTGGGTTTGTGCCAGGGAAGGAAACAATAAAAAGGTGCATTGGTTGCTCACGAGGTTTTACATTCCATAAGCTCTAATAATATGTCATCTTTAATTATTAAATTGGATAGGATGAAGGCCTATGATAGGGTAGACTGGGCCTTCCTGAGTCAAGTCTTAAAGAAGTTTAGGTTTGGCCATAAGTGGTGTAAACAGATTCTTTCCTTTTTGTCATCAACAAAATTTTCTATGATTATTAATGGAACTCCCGTTGAATTTTTTATTTCAACTTAGGGGGTTTGGTAAGGATATCCATTTTCCCCATTTCTATTTATAATTATGGTGGAATATTTGATCGGATTTATTCATAAAGTTTATTTGTACGGTTTATAGTAGGGAGTTCAAATTTTGTTCACTAATATAAAGGTAACACATTCACTCTTTTTTTATGACACGGTTTTGTTTGGTAAGGCATCTCTCACTAAAGCCAAACAAATCAAGCATGTTCTAGAAAAATATATATTAGCACCAAGTCATAAAGTAAATACAAAAAAATCAAAGATATATGTATTTAACACAAAAGCAACAATTAAAAGGAAAATAGTCAAACAGTTAGGCTTTTAGTTTTCTGAGTTACCATGTACATACTTAGGAATTCCTTTTTTTTTTTGCTCTAATAAGTCATCATATTGGGCAAAAGTCATGCATAACATCTAGTCCAAAATTTTAGTTTGGAAGGGAAGGTGGCCGTATCTCTTTTAGGGAGAATATTAATGATAAAAATAGTTTTATTAGCCATTCCAAACTACTACATAGTAGTTTTAAAGGTACCCGAGTCTATTGTATCTGAAATAGAAAAATTAATAAGAAATTTCTTAAAGAAGGGTAATATGGATAGTAAAAATAAAATCCCATTAATATCATTGAAGAAGATTTGTACTAAAAAACTCAAAGGGGGTGTAGGGGTGAATAATTTATCTACAAGAAATATGTCTCTAGGAGCTAAGTTAGTATGTCATTTTTATTCTAAGCCAAACTTCAAATGGTGTAAAATCATGTAGGATAAATACTTGGATAGGTCATCTCCAACAAGAATTTTTTCCCTCTCAAACCCACCAACAAGGTCATCTATGTGGAATTTTATTGTGGCATGTAGAGAAGTAATTATACCTTACATTACTTGGGAAGTACATAATGGGAATGAGTCACTATTTTAGATGGATTCATGGAATGGTCATCCACCATTAAATACAATTCAAGAGCTTCAAATAGAAAACAATTATCTATTACTCAATTGGGGCATAAGAGTTAAAGATTATTTCCATAGTATAGATGTTATCTTAGACATAATAATTTGGAAAGATTTATCTAATATCCCTATTCTTGATGATAAAAAAACAAGGCTAGAATCTATCTTAAAGGATAGGATTGTTTATAGGTCAAATGCTTTTGATAAGTTAATTTGGGTGTCATCAAAGTCAGGGAACTATACAGTTTACTAAGGCTATAAGTCAATCATTTGCAATGGTGAACATGTAGAAACCTAGAGAGCACTATCTTTCTACTAGAATGCTATGGTGTTGCAAAAAGCAGGTTGTTTTGCTTGGCTAGCATTAAAAAAGAAGATACTAACTAGTGATAGGCTCTCACATTTGCAAATTTTAGCTCCTTTCAAATGTGTCATGTGTGATTATTCCCTTGAAGACACAAATCACCTCCTAGTTCAATGTCCCTTTTCCCAATCTTGTTTGTTTTTTATTCAAATTAAATTGAATTGGTATTCTCCTTTGCAAAAAACCTTGTGGGAATTGTTCACAAGCTAACCTATTTTGTATAAAACACCTCTTTTTGCATGCATTTGGAGAGTGGTGCCTATAATTTTTATCCAGCGCATATGGTTGAAAATGAATAAAATAATATTTAGGAAGGAGATAGCAACCAAAGAGCAAATCTTTAAGAAGATTGAGAAATCAATTTTTGAGGTTACTAATGCACTTGTTCAAAAATCCAAACATGTAGGATTGGTCTTCACAAATTGGGATTCATAACTAATGAAGCAATGTGAACAATTGGTTTTACCCTTCAAAATTAGTCTTCATCAATTGAAACAAAAGATTGATAGGTCAAAGATCTCTTGGATGCCTCCACCTTGGGGTTCCACAAATTAAATCCAAGTCAATTAGAGGTAGGAATTGCTATCTGGGACAACATGGGGTTTCTTGTGTGTGCAAAGTGGGTGTCTTCTTTTTGGGTCAAATAATACAATAGAAGCGCAAGCCCTTCTTTGTGTCTTGAAAATGATTGTTGATCTCAAGATTTCAAAAATTCAAATCGAAGGGAACTCACTTTTGATAATAAACACATGCAAACAAAGGTAGTTACAAAATTGAAAATTGGCATATATTATGCAGTAGGTCTGACGAGTAATGGAAAATTTAGAAGAATTCATAATCACCCATAGTTACAGAGAAGGTAATTAATTGACTGATTATCTAACAAACATAGGCAGTGATCAAAAGGTGGAAGAAATTGTGTATGGAAAAAAGATATCATCTCGCACCAAAAGTTGAGACATTATAGCTAGGGAAAGCTTTCAAAAGGAATACCAAGTTGGGAAGGAGTTGTCCATAGTGGACTAAGTGGTCGAGATCAGTTAGCTAGAGAAAGTGTTTTTTTGCTCACATTGCTTTTTTTTGTAAGGTCTTGCAGGTTTCAAATTTTATGCCACCTCATCATGGTTCATTCACCAAAGCTCTAGCTTTAATGCATAATCATTATATTGATCATATGAAAGATATATTTGTCCCAAATCCCATGCCACAACAGGTTATACACACTTGATTTGACAAGGGTATTGACAAGGGTGTTAAGGTGATAGACAGGTTTTTGTGCGCCAATTTGATGTCAAGCTTGGAAAGATAATAGTAAAAAGGGCATTTCTCAACCCATTACGCATATGGCTCTTCTAGTCATGTTTTAAGAAGGCATTTGGCATTTTCTCCAATGACATTGTGGGTTTTTGAAGTTTCATCACGAGTGCCTTTCATAAGCTTTTTCAGGGTATGAATTGCAAATTCAGTGTTTTGTAGTGGCATTTCAGTCTATCTAGTTTCTTTCTCCATGATCTACACCTTCAAATGGAGTATTATCCAAGGCATAGTAGGGTGCTCTTTCCAGTTCAAAATTGGGAGCTACTGTTTTTAGGCTACATTAGTAGGGCAGAATTGAGTCAAGTGTTCAAGACAAACCGTTCAAGCATGGTACATTGTATAAAGTGCATAATTAGAGATGAAATCCTGCACCCCTAGGCCAAGAGGTTAATATTTCCCTCATAAATTCTCTCTATTTTTGTCTCAAAATCGGTAGACCTGCTGCAATATTTTAGTTCTATTCAACAAATTGTCAATGTGGTTGTGAATGCAATTTTTTTGGAGGATAATGTGCTTCTCACCAGTGTTCAAAATTATGATTTTTGGAGTGGTGAGGCATATGTCAAAGGTATTTTTCCAAAACACTTTTTGCTTCGTAAGAGGGCATATGTATTGGCCTATGATGCAATAAAAATGGGTTTTGAGATGGGTAGTAGCAGATTCCTGTATGGTGCTTTGCAGAGGAACTCCAATGAATTAGGGAGTGATATGGTGGCAAGTTTTAAGCGGAAATACCATGTTGTTGCTTTCCTCATGTCAGATGACTGTCACCCTGCGATTGTCATTGGCAACAACTCTCATTCTCCTAAGGAAAATGGTGTGGCATTTGACGAACATCAAGATGAAAACTCAGTTGGGGTATATCGCATGGAGAATAAGTCTCTATGTTTTCACTGTTATCTGCCAAATTTTATTGGTTGAATCTTATAGCTTGTGTAATCCTGTGGGAATGGATATGTATAATGCAAATATGCTTGATTTTGTTTAAGATGGCTAGAATATCCAGTTTATAGACTTTTGGTTTTTTGTGCACAGTGATAGAAATATATAGCAGAAAGTCTTCAGTCAGGTTGAGAAATCCCTCACATAAATATGTAAATCTTTTAATATTAATATCAATATATTATGGGCTCAAGCCTTTTATCAAAAAAACTATCTATTGAAATGGAAAATAATCAATGTAATATATTTTCAAGCTATTACTATGAGTAAAATTTATTGTAAAAAATGGAGGTTTTATTGATTTTAATTTTCAACATTTTATCAACAATTAAAATATAGTGTCAATTTTTCAAAAAAAAAAACATCTAGAAATAGTTTTTATTTTTTAATAAAAATACTTTAAAAAATCTACAATTCATTAGTTTATATCATTTCAAAATTAAAACATATAAGTCACTTTTAATTGATTCAAGTAAAACAAATTATATCAATATTTGATTATTTCTTAAAGTTATAAAAAGATGATACAACTTTGAAATTTCACCCTTTAAATCTGTGTAAAATAGAAAAAAGTATCATAAAAAATTTATATTCTAGTTTTATTCATTGTGGGTGGATCTCTTGGATACATGATTCTAATGCTAGTTTAGTTACTTTGGCGCACTCATTGACCCAATACCTAATTAATTACTTAGATATGAGACTTACATTATTCAAAATCCTTCTAATCTAGTTTCCAATAGTTTACTCATCTCAACAACAATCACTAGTTAAAAGTTAAAATCCATTCTCTAATTCCAAAATTTAAGTTCTTGCATTTCAGGGCCAATATTTTTCAGTATTTAATCCTTAATTGACATAGGCACCAAAATTTCAAAATTCATACACCTAGAATTATGTATTTATAGACATCATCATTAGATAAAATTAGAAAACCATACAATTTATTCTCCATTTTTTAGACCTGCATTAGGTGCACTAATCATTTATCATACATCTACACATATTTAAGATATATCTCTACAAAAAATCAAGTGCCCATCCATTGTCAAAGCCACATTCAAGGAACACTCTTTGCTACATGCATTCATTAGCTTTCACTAATTAAAGGGGAGAGAGTGATAATCTGATGCAGGAGCATCCAATGGTGTAAGGGCAATCCTACATCACCCAAAAATATCTTTACTTTCATTTTTTCTTTTTGTAGATGTTGTTGCATTTTTGGATACCTTTTTCGTCGAAGAATAAGTTCCAACTTTTAGAATTGCTTTTCTGTTTTTTCTGCTCAACTATTATTTTTAGCAGGTGTGAATTTGAAGGCATGAGGAGGTGGGAATTTGAGGGAAGTTTCAAGACCGAAAAATAAACACTTTGGTGAAAGAATCAGGTTAAGATCATTCTCAGTTCAAAAGTTATTCAAGTTTCAGTTTCTACTTTTTGCCCTATAAAATTTTCGAAGCTAATTTTGAGGTACTTAAAGGCTCCGAATGGGCCTGAAAATTGGCGAAAAATGAAAGTGGTTAGCCTTTCAAAAAGGTATTATGATTGAAGATCCGATGGTCAGATCTTAAGTTAGGGCTTTCGGAAGTTGGTGCATAATTAGAATGTTGTTTTTGGCTCCAAACGGAGAATTGGGCTATTTATGGGCTAGTTTTTGATTTTTGTGAGTAGTTTTTGGGGAAAGAAGATCACATATTGCGAAAAGGGGAATTTCTGTAGTTTTTTGTAATTTGCATGTATTGCAGAATTCGAGGATTTGAGATCCTTTGCATGTAAGAATTTCATATTTTGAAAATAATAAGATTCTCTGGTTTTGTGCGTGGATTTTTGTGACTCAGGTTGGCACCTTCACCATAATCTAAACAAGAGAAGCTATGATAATAAAAATTCTAAACCCATAATATTACATAATATATAAATCATTCATAGATAAACATAAGATATACCTTAGGTGACCTTTTCATGAAAAGTGTAAGAAATTCCCAATTGTCTAACTTATGCTATGGTTATGTTGATGCATAGATTTGTCTTGCAACAACTTGTGTCATGCAAGGTATCAAGCATGGAACATAAATTATAAATATGGGACCAATCTATTTGACTATTTTTAGGATTAAATGATTAGATCCTTTTCTATTCTAGGTTAATCCTTATTTTGATATAGGGGAAATAGGAGAAGTGCTAAAAGAGAATTACCAAAAATAATACATAGGTAACAATTTAATTAAAAATCAATTAAAGCATGATCATAACAATACAATAGATGATTTGTCCACTAAAAATTAGAAGTAACATGGAAATGATCTAACCTCTTAAATATTTAAAATACCACCAAATATATATGTACATTTACATATAATGAAAATCTAGCACTTTTGAAAATATATAGAAAGGTTCTTCTAGGAATTCAAAATAAGGAAATTAAGAAATAAATTTATATTCAAGGATTGGTGAATGCATGTCTACAAAGAAAAATATCCTTTACAAAAATAAATCCATTTATTTATATAACTTCTCAACACACTAACAAAATTTCCCCTAAAACATCTAAGACTCAAAATCCATTACCAATAACAACACAAATCCTCATTTGAATGCTACACAACAATAGGATTAGGAATGTAAAGAAATAACTTGCACTATAAAAGATATAATAGTCAATATTCTGCAAATATTTATAATATGCCACTTCAAGGGGCCAACATGTCCTAATCCACTTTTAGGGGGATACCTTCAATACTCTTCAATAAGAACTCAATACTCAGCACGATGATAATAATAATCTATACCTCCTATATATTTACCATACTTATGCCTTGGATACCACCTGTGTCAACTTAGATACTTAAGTATAACTCATAGGATAACCTAAATGCATATATATGATTATAATAATGATAAGGTGAATTATTTGAGATTTAAGGTAGCCACAAGCTGACTAATCATAGCATAATACATGCTATAGGGATAGGAGAATCACATTGCTCCCCTCTTTACAAAAGAATCATTCGCAATGCCAATTTTTTTTCTTCCACTTCTTCTTATACAGTTACTAATTCTTGTTCTTTTTCTTGTTATTTCTCTTGCTCTTGTTCTTGTTCTTTCACTTTCTCTTTCTCTTTCTCTTGCTCTTGCTCTTTCTTTTGTTCTTTCTCTTGTTCTTTTTGTTAATCTTGTTCTTTTTGTTGCTCTTTCTCTTCTAATTCTTGTTAAAATAAATCACACAAAAAAAGTTATAATATTCTAAAAATTTATTGTAACTTACCAATACCTAGATCAAAATTGCCCAAAAAAAATCCAATAAATTAGCTCCTTTTATGAAATATATTGCATAATAGAAGAATATGACAAGAAATATGTTGAAAAAAACTTGAAAATAATATGTCACTTTGATGGGACAGCCTCCTAATCTACTTCAAGGGGGATACCTCCAATATTGTTCAATAGGAAAATACTCAACCTAAAGATAATAAGTACCTATACCTCCTCTATATATCATACTTATGTCTTGGATACCACCTAGGTCAACTTAAATACTTAAGTATAACTCATAGAATGACCTAAATACATATATATGATTATAATAATGGTTATGTACAACTAATTTATGAGTTAAAGTAGCCACAAGTTGAATACTCGTAACACAATACAAAATATAGGATTAGGGGCATAACATTGTAGTAAATCCCCTTGATGATTTCTTTTTCTACTCATAGCATTACATTGACAATTGGCCCCCAGTAAAGTAGCCACAAGCTAAATACTTGTAACTCAACAGACTTGTAACATTACAACAAATCTAATATATCGAAAATGAAAATTGACAAGAGATAGAAGGAAACAATAAACTCATAGCTTGTGGGTGAATAATTTCCTCTCCAAACACCTGTATAATGCACTTCCTAAGTGTAGGACATTGAATCTTGAAGAATTGTTGCAACTGTGCATAGTCAAGGCACCCAATGAAAGGAATTTCCCATTCATAGACAATGAAAGAAGCCCTATAATTTCATGGATAAAACTTGTAACTACTAATTCATGTTTGTATCTTACAGCCACCAATCAAAGGATATTTTATCTCATTACCTGTAACTGCTAATTCCTTTCTTATTTCTCTTGTTATTAGTCTTGTTCTTTTTCTTTCTTTCATTCTTTTTTTTTTTTTTTTTCTTCTACTTCTTGTCCTTGTTATTTTTCTTTTTCTATTTATTTTTTTGCTACATTTTGTTTTGAAGAATTTCTAGAATGATAAATTTTCAATAAATCACACAAATAAAGTCCAAATACTCTAATTTTTTAATTGAAACTTACCAAGGCTTATATAAAAATTACCTAGTAAAATATCCAAGAAAATAGATTATTTTCATTCTTGAGAGTGAATTTATTAGAAACACTAATTCTATAATAAATTACTTATTTAAGATCCAATTTTTATTAAATTTAAATTTCATATGACACTAAGATTTAAAAAAACCCTTAAAAAGTAAGAGAATTTTCTCATATATGAGAGATATCATCTTCCTAAAAATATTTTGTTAAAACCCTACTTTTGAAATAAATCCTTAGCAGATTTCTATTACCCAGGTGTTTGATGAGAAATTGAAATATTTGGACCAATATTTAGAGGGATTTCAATACTAATTAAGCACTAAATCCTTAACAAGACAAACAATACCTATAGTGGATAACCTTAGGAATTTGATCAATGATGCTCAAGGAATATAGGTTTTGTGTAGTCTAGCTCATATAGTAGATGCTAATATCCCTATGATAGCTATTTACACCCAAGCCTTATCAAATTATCAAAACCAAGGAGGAAAACAAGTTTCCTTCCCCACAACTATACCTTATATTCCTACATTTACATTGCCAACTGTAGCTTCAATGGTACAACACACCAAAGGCCTAAATCCAAGCTTAGGGATTAGTTTTGTGGAATCACACATAAAACCTCAATATTTTTCACCTCTCATAAATGTGAAACATAGTAGTTCACAAAACATTTACACAATCCCACCATATTCACCAAACTCTCAAAACATGTCAAGCAATGATTCAATCATAAACCAAATTTTGTAAAATGTGACATCACTTCAACAACAAATCTCCACATTGAATCAAAATCAAAATGGAAAACCACCGCAATATCTTAAGAGGAGTCCATTGTCAATTGAAATCTTGAAAACACCCATACCTAAAATCATAGAAATACCCCAATTTGAGAAGTATAATGGTAAAGGAGATCCCAACAATCATGTATTGACTTTTGCTACATTGTGTAGTGACTTCATTTTTTAAGATAATCTCCTAGCTAAACTCTTTCCTAGATCATTGAAAGAAATGGTCTTAGAATGGTTTTTCTCATTGTCGAATAACTCTATAAAGTCATTCAATGAATTTTTTGATGCATTACTCCAATATTTTCAAGAAAATATTGGTCCTCAAGAAACATTAACTGATTTAGTGTATTGCAAGCAAGGACCCAAAGAAAATGTAATAGACTTTATAGCACAATATCAATTGATTTACTCACAAATCTCCTATAGTCTTCCCAATACTAATTTTCAAAGGGTGTTCATAGGGAATTTGAAACCTAGCATTAGGGATAAGATATTGTTGATCAATTATCCATCCTTTACACACTCATGTATGGATCTTTGTGATTATTAGATATCGGCTAGTCAATATGAAGGAACACCTTCATCGACTCATATTGATCAATATGAATTTGTACCTCAAAACAATTATCAACCATTCAAGAAGAAAAAAGAGAACTTTATCAAGATAAACACACCTCAAATAGCTAACAACATTGAGCCATAGGTTGCAGCCATACATTCAATTCCTTACCAATTTAGGTCAAGAGATAAATAATTTACCCAATTGTCTGATTCTCTCCATGCAATCATGTTACAATTTCTAAGAACCTAATCCAATTATACCCGTGGACACGAACTAAACCTTTACCTTTGAACTTTAACTCAAAAATATTTTGTCAATACCATCATACACCTAGACATGATACAAACCGATATATGTCTTAAACATCAAGTGCAAGACCTCATCAATTCTAATCACACCTATTTGGACAATGTTAATGATAAAGGAAACAAGTATGTAGCTCCACCTAATCAAAATTTACAAATTTTCATAAATCCCATGTCAAATCATACATCCAAATTTGTGCAAGCTTGTGATGATAATAATGATCTAACCAATGCCATTAACATAATATATGTCCAACCTCATAAGGGATGAGCCACTTTGTTACCTAGAATTTCTTTCACACATATTGATGCATCTATACATGCACCAAATAGTCCTCTCTATATTGCCAGATGTACTAATGACAAACCTACACTAGGGATACTCATTGATCCTCTATGTCTAGAGAATGTGATTAGTGAGTAGTTCTTGTTTGTGTATGAAATTTATCAAGATTCCTATGAACAACTGAAAGAATGGTTAAAAATTCATGATGGTTTTGATCGCCCTACAATAGTTTTGATAAATCTTCCACTTAAATTTGGACCTTAATAACTAGATGTATCATTCACCATCATCCCAATGCTAAACCAATTTTGTGTGAAGCTAGGATATCCATGGCTATGCTCCATGAATATTGTCCTATCGATAATCCACAAGTGCATAAAGTTCATATTTGAGAACCAAATATATAAAATTCATCATAGTGGGTTTAAACATTTGGCTTCTCATGGAAACTTTTCATTGGAATATTTTTGGCCTCAACCTATGGAGCCTATTAAGCCTCGTGAAGATTTATTTTTTAGGTCATATCAAAAATTTAAGGCAAATCACATAAAAAAATTATCCCTTATAAATATCCCACCTAAGGATGATCGCTCTATGGTTGTTCCTCCCACCCCATAGGTCATGGATGAACCCATTTCTGACACAAATATCCTTCCAAGTATATAAGGAATTTATGTTGCAGTTCCTCCACCAACATCATATAAGAGAATGAGAGATAACCACATGATTACCTTTGTGCCTTCAAAAGAGAAAAAAATTATAGACCTAAGGATACAACAGTTTCCCAACTCCTGATGGTCCCTTCAGTTCCTCCTCTAAGGGAAGAAAAGAGACCAATGGTAGAGAAACCCACTCTTACCCCTTCACAAATTTAAAACCATGAAAGAATAAATAGGAATACTAAGGAGCGTAGACATAGATTTCATGCTATTTCTCATCAACTGGCTGAAAAGACATTACCTGGTGATCAAACACCTTCCTAATCAAACCATGATGAATTACAACCTTCACAAAAACATGGCATTGAACCTTACATGTCCTAACCAAAACAAAGAATAAAAAAAGAACATATAACTGACATTGTCATTAAACCACTCATTGTGATAAATTTGGATGATGAGGATGAAAATGCTAAGATTGATGAACAAGTGCATAATGAAATATCTTTGTTGTTTTCAAATTCTATTGATTTAGATGGGGGCAACAATGATGATCCTCCTTATGAGAGTGATTCACCATGTGTTGAACCTGGTGATGCTCCTAGTACAACACTTTCTATAGTCCCTTTGGCTAGTTTTCCACCTTCTATATATGATGAATAATATTGGGATGAAAATGATTTGCTTTAGATTGGCTCACATGTGTGGTATCCCTTTGTGTTTTCTTTATGTGTTATTTGTGTTTTCTTGGACATGATTTTTGATCACCGATGTTGTGTTGCTTGATGTTTGTGAATTATCTTTGTATGACCCTTCTTTCTCTGTTGGCACAAGGATACAAAGGAAATAGTTATGTCATGAAATTCATCTATTTGTATCTCCATTCATCTCTATTTTGTAAACATTTTTGTTGTCTTGTGTTTTCCTTTTGAGTATGATGCAAGGAATTGAGACATTTAGATCTCTTCCATGTTGACCCAAAAACAAAATTGCTCTCTCTATGTTTCATTGTTTAGTTGTGTTCGTAGTTCCATGAGTATCTAGGGGAATGATGTCAATTTCAATCTCACTTATACTACTTTAGCAAAGATGTATATTGACCCCAGATCTGTGGATCCCTTATGTGATCATCTTTGTGTTGTTTGTGGCATTACATTGGGTGAAACCCTCATTATGAGATAGCTTTATTTGGAAACATATCATTAAAATAGGGATTTACAAATAAGATCTCATGACCTTATCATATTGCATTTATCAATTTTCTAGCTTAAAGAAATCACTCACAACGTGGTGTTTAGCAATTACTTTGAGGTGGAGGCATACATCTCATTATATGGTTCACTTTGTTCACACATGTTGGACTTAGTGATATTTTGAATTGGAATTTTTATCATTTGTGTAGCACATTATTAGAGTTATTGGGACTATAACTCTCAGTATGGTTGACATGGGTACACACCTAGTGAAAACTAGTCCTCACTAGCCCTTGTGTGTTTCTCATTTTGCTACTCTTTTGAAAGTCTCACCTAGTGAATATTGGACTTCACTAGCTCGTGGTGCCTTTGGTACATGGTTCACCTAGTAAATATCATACTTTGTTAGCCCATGAGTCATGAACACCTTTGGGTATGGATCCTAGTAAGAATTTTGTGGAGCTTGCTAGTCCATGATTGTCATACCCTCCTTTTGCATTTTGGTTTGCATTGCGTTTGGATGTTGTTGTTTATGTATTGTGTTTTTTTCATGTATGTTTTGTGTTGTCATGTTGCATTATATACATGTGTGTTCCTTTTTCCTTATGTTGGTTTACCATGGGATCTTGAATCTTGGGTTCTTGTGTGCTTCCCTCTAATTCATTTAAATCCTATATCTTCAACACTTGGATAATTAGACCCCTTTTGACATGTTTCTATTTTAGTGTGACTTTGAGCGTAAGTTCATACTCTCACTAAAGTGGGGGCTAAATGTAGCATCGTAAATTGTCAGCTATGACAATTTCACACTAAATTTTTGCTCCCTCCTATGTGCTTGGACCTAATTGTACGTCTAATGTCCTAAATTATGAATTTCATGGCCTATTTAATCATTTATCAAGGAATCAAATGTATAAAACCAAAGTAGGCATTTGATATTTTACCCTCAATACTTAACATCTTGAAAAATAGGGTCTGGAAAAGGGCATCATGAGCAGCCTTTTCCCGCTATTTTGGATCCAAATTTTAAAATGCCGGGATTGGAAATTTATTATTTGAATTTCAAATGTTAAATATCGACTATTAGGATTTAATTTTCAGGGCCATTTCATCATTTGAAAACTATGTGCAAAGAAGCAATATGGAGCACAATTATTATACTTCAAGATCAAGTAAAGAGCATTCAAGAGCAAGATTATTGCAGCATTTCAACATCTAAGAATCATGTCAAGTTCTATGTGAGTTTTTTCAAGTGTATGCATACATTTTGTTTGTAAGGACTAACACTTGTAGGTCTTCAAAGAAATCTAAACCAAATTAAAATCAAACCTTGAGGAGATGTGCATGACTTCAGTCCTTCAAGGAAATCAGATTTGAGTGGTGAGTGTTGTGCATGTATTGCACACATGCCCCTTCATAGGCGGGGACCCCCTCTTTTCGCTCTTGACGAGCTACTTTGCTCCCATCTCATTTTACGTGCCCCTTTCTTGGAGCCTAGATCGGTCATGTGTCATCAAATGATCAAATTCCCCTACCTAAGTTTTGCTAAGTCTTTGGCTTTCGCGGAAGTGCCCCTACGGGTTTCCCTTTGCCCGTTGCCCCGACATCCTCCGGGCCTCATCCCTGCTCGCTTGGTTTTATTTTTCCTTCATTTTTGACTTTGGGGATAGGTTTCCTATGGATTTGGGATGTTTTGTGGTGCCCAAGAGAACTACCAAGGTTTCATTAAGTTTTAGGAAGTTGCCAAAATTTTAAAACAACATTCTTCCAACAACATTCCGACCTCTGAGGCCTTGACTGTCTGGCGCCCTTTTAAAACAACATTTCGGCCTCTCATTCCCAAAATGTCCAAACACTCTCCCAATTTGAAAATGAACTTTGACCCACATGCTCAAATTGAATCCTCTCCTGCATGAAATTTTCAAATTCCAAATTTGAAGCCGAGAAATACAATCTGGGTCACCCTATCGTGTTCGCGCTTTCAAAACAACATTCCTGCAACAACATTCCTAAAACAACATTCATTCAATAGCATTCCGGTCTCCATGGCCTGGACTGTCCATCGCCCTTTCAAAATAACATTTTGGCCTCTCATTGTCAGAATTTCCAAATGCTCTCCCAATTTGCAAATGAACTTTGACCCACATGCTCAAATTGCATCCTCTCCTGCATGAACTTTTCAAATTCCAAATTTGAAGCCGAGAGATACCATTTGGGTAGCCCTGCCCTATTCGCCCTTTCAAAACAACATTCCTGCAACAACATTCCTAAAACAACATTCCTGCAACAACATTCTGGCCTTCAAGGCCTAGACTATCCATTGCCCTTTCAAAACAACATTTCAGTCTCTCATTCCCGGAACGTCCAAACGCTCTCACAATTTGGAAACGGACTTTGACCCACATGCTCAAATTGCATCCTCTCCTGCATGAACTTTTCAAATTCCAAATTTTAAGCCGGGAGATACCATCTGGGTTGCCCTACCCTATTCACCCTTTCAAAATAACATTCATGCAATAGCATTCCGACCTCCGGTGCCCAGACTATCCATTGCCCTTTCAAAATAGCATTTCGGCCTCTCATTCCCAGAACGTCCAAACACTCTCCCAATTTGGAAATAGACTTTGACCCACATGCTCAAATTGCATCCTCTCCTGCATGAACTTTTCAAATTCCAAATTTGAAGTTGGGAGATACCATCTGGGTCGCCCTACCCTGTTCACCCTTTCAAACCAACATTCCTGCAACAACATTCCTATAACAACATTTCTGCAACAACATTCTGACCTCTGGGGCCCAGACTGTCCATCACCCTTTCAAAATAGCATTTTGGCCTCTCGTTCCCGAAATGCCCAAATGCTCTCCCAATTTGGGAACGGACTTTAACCCACATGGTCAAATTGCATACTCTCCTCTGTGAACTTTTGAAATTCTAAATTTGAAGCTAGGAGATACCATCTGGGTCGCCCTGCCCTGTTTGCCTTTTCAAAACAACATTCCTAAAAAAACATTCCTGCAACAACATTTCGGCCTCTGGGGCCCAAACTGTCCGTTGCCCTTTCAAAACAACATTTCAACCTCTCGGTCCTGGAACATTGAAATGCTTTCCCAATTTGGAAAAAGACTTTGACCCACATACTAAAATTGGATCCTCTCCCACATGGAACTTTCAAATTCCAAATTTGTAGCCGAGAGAAGCCATTTGGGTCGCCCTGCCCTTTTTGCCCTTTTCAAAATAACATTCCTAAAATAGAATTCCGACCTCTCGATCTTGGAACGTCCAAACACTCTCCTAATTTGGAAACGGACTTTGACCCACATGCTCAAATTGGACCCTCTCCTATATGAAATTTTCAAATTCCAAATTTGAACCTGGGAGAAGCCATCCAGGTTGCCCTGACCTATTCACCCTTTTCAAAACAACATTCCTAAAACAACATTTCGGCCTCTTAGGCCCAGAATGTCCAAACATCCTCCTGTAAACTGCTAATAGACATTTGAATTAAATATTATGATCTTTTAATGATGCATGGATGGATATAACAAGGATTTTGTAAGATTTGATTAACATTTTCCTTGATTTGTGTATGAAATCACTTATGACACTTCATGCATGCAGGTTTTGAGAAGCCTACCATGGGTCCATCGGGAGACCCATTGAGAAAGTTGAACAAGGAAAAACACATGGCTCCTATCACCATTCATTTTATGCCCACCTCTCCTTGTGGTGCCCGTCAATAGAGCTAGCAATAGAGCTAGCATTAGAAGAGGGCCTATGCCAAGGAAGTCAATGAAAAAATACAAGGGGGGCTATCCTACTTTTCACTAGATGATGATGATCTTTGGGGGTTGTCCACCTAAATTAGGGGCAACCAATCCATTGATGCCAATCTTCAACAGACCCATTTGATCCAATGAAGAATTTTGCAAGTCCATCGGAAAGAAGGCAACTTTCAGTCAGTTTCAACTATAATAAAAGGGAAATGAGCTAGAAGACAAAAATACTACAGTGACTGGCCACTATAAGACAAAATAGGAAAAAGAAAAAGATGTATTTTAAATTGCTGAATATTATGGGGTAGGTGAAGCTCTAATGTAATTGAATCCGAGCCACACAATGTAAATCAATCCTAGCCATTCATTTGGGCTTTGGAAAACTATAAATAGGGGGCTCCCCCTCATTTGTAAAGGGTTGGAGAGCTATTGTAAAAACATTCTGCAGCAATAGAAAGCAACATTGCATGATCTATGGGTGTTAATTTTTGAGTTTTCTCATTATGTGTGCATGGTTCTACCTTCCAAGTTAGTTTTAATTGTTAGTTTTTTGAATGGAAGTGATGATGGTGTTTTCTGTTACAGTATTTGATGAGCTTTCAACCCATACTTTTGGCACTTGTTGATGACAAGCTACTGTGCAAATTTAGCTTGGGCTTCTTTATTTGATTGCTGCAAATTAGTTCACTTGTATGTTCATGATGTGTGTATGCAAACTGAAAATCTATAGTCCTTAGAATATTGCACTAGTTTTGTGTAACTGTAGGATCCTCTTGGCCAAGGAAAACCTAGTTTGGGGAGTTTGTCTACTGTAGCAGCCTCCATGATCACTGTTCATTCATAGTTTTAGATCCAGGAACCTTCTCTCTTCCCTACCATTTTTCCTTTCTTTTAATAAGTAACCTTATGCAAGGTTCATTGCACATTATAAAGCTAAATCTGATGTTGAAATGGAGTTCTAGATTGTTGTTTGAACCTACAACAAACACACAACAACTCTCTCATCTTAATAACTCCATTTGCAGATCCAACTTCCTTGCTTTGTGACTCATACATAAGACCACCTTGTGATTCCAACAAATCACATGAAACAACTGAGATATTCCAAGCACTGTCAAGACCTGACATTAGAGACCTTGGGATAGTGTTCAGAAATTTGATTGTGGAAGATTGTCTTTCAAGAGAGCTGATGCACCTATGCATCACCTATATTGTGAAGTGCATAAAAAACACATTAACAGAACTGGCGCTAGAAGGAGGGCATGACATGTTGAGGCTACAAAGATGAATGTTGGATGTTTAAAAGATAACTTTCAAGAAGAAATATGAGATAAGGAGATCTTTTTTAATGCTGAAACTGTAAATCTGAAAATTTTAAGGGCAAACAACAGTTGAGTTGAAATAGAGCAGCATGTGCAAATCAGCATCACTCAACTACATGCAGATTTAAGTAGGAGATTGAAGAGACCATTGCAGAAATTTGCATTGGTAGATAAGTGTAGGATCCATTGCACTTGTAGGTACAATGAATTGGAGTGTCTAACCTTCTTGAGAATAATTGAAAGATTCTTGCAAGGAGAGATTCCCTTTTGGGAAATATATCGGCCTTTAGCCCTTGCAGACCCGGAGGAAGAATTGACAACCATGGTAGCCAAGGCATTTGAAGAGTTGATCCAAGAATGTTTGGGCAAAAAAGATAGACCAATATTGGAGGAATCACTAATGTCAAGTTGGTGCATTGTGAATAAAAAGAATTTACTTGTTCATCGTGTGCAAGCATCATCACCCAAGTCAAAGGAAATTTGAGCAAGTTGGAGCAGCCAACTATTAAGGAGGATGAGTCATCCCATGAGGCAGTATTTTTTTTAGCATTTGGAGGAAAAAACATTGTAGATAAACCAAGAAATCCGACACAAACTAGTGCTGGGACAACAAACATTGAATCTGAAAATGAAAAGGAAGGAGTTGATTTCTATAGGACCACAAAAATCTTTGATGAAAGTTCAGTCGGAAAGAGGTTAGAAAGCCTTTCCTCTATTAGCAAAGAGCAACCCTAAGATCTAGAAGAGGAGCCATTAGAAGTTGAATTTGGGTCAAAAAAGTTTGTAGCAGCTCATGAGGATACTGAAAATCAGAAAGAGGAAAATCAACAAGGGGAAATGGATTACAACCTTGCAAAAACATAAAATGATGACACAAGCATAAGTAAAATTAGACTGGAAGACCTCTCCTTCATAAATGACAGTGATCAAGAATATGAAAATCAAAGTTTGGAGGAGTGGGAACAACCACTCGCCATGACTATCTACCATCAAGCTTATTTTTCAAGTGATGATGAAGACCCAGTAGCGGAAAGATATGACCAACTCATCTCCAGATTAGCAAAGGATTGGTCAGAGCTCAAATACCAAATGGATTTGGAGGTGCTAATGCTTTCGAATTGGTGCAGACTTCATAATTCATCACACTCAGAGGTCACATGCGGACTGTGCCAAGAAGCCATGAAGCAAGTCAAGGAACAATTGAGGCAACCGAGCACACCACTTCTTGTAGTTTCTTTAAGGATGAAATGTGAGGACCAAGAGGTTGAGCCAAGTGACAACTCAGCTGGGGGCAGTCCTCAAGAGGATGTTGGGACAACAATACAAGAAGGACAACAATAAAATCTTGATCTTTCGAGCAATGAAGTAGATCAAACAAGAACGTTCTCCACCAATCATCAAGAATTTCTCCCTCTTGAAGAGAATTTGTGCACCATGGACGATAGGCTTTATGGTGAGTCTTTGGAGGAAAATCACATAGTAAATTTTGGCCCCCTTGATGAGGTACCATCAATTGATGAATTATTTCCATTGGGAGTTATACTACGAAGGTATGCTCATGTCGAGGAAGAGCATATCCTAGAAGATGGTAGCGATGAAGACATACTCCTTGAGCCTCTGAATGGTGATGCACTAGAGTTTCCAGATTGGGAGATGGGTTCCTTCTCTATCTATAGCGATAGTGAACAAGGGGAACCAAGTGAACATCATGATGAGATGCATGAACAACAAAGAGAAGAAGATAAAGGCGGGGGTGCTGAGATAGCTGCCAACAGAGATGAAGCACCCAATCGACTGCAAGATGCAACTTGGAGTCCTTCTGCCATGATCGTTGTTGATCCTCCTTCATATTCAGATGGTTGCAATAGGACAGATTCATGCATGCCATTGTCCCGTGATATTGAACACCATATAAATAAGGACAACACTTGGGAAAGGAGATGGGACAATGTGCTGCCTTTTGAGGACAACAATCAAGTGGACACTTGGTTTGTAGAAGATCAATGAGATGAAGTCTATCTTCTTGAAGAACAGCGGATAGGGATTGTTGATCCCATCCAAGACATGGAAGAAGTGTTTGCTGCCTCATTCTCCCTACGTTATGCAGGCTTGATTCCTGAAACACAACACCCTCCACCATGCCCGCCCGAGGTTGCTAATGCAAAGATTGATGATGCAATGCTTTCGCTTAATTGTCAAATGTTGCCACCTCCATGTGACAACATCTAGGTTCTATCCTTCTTTGCTCCTATTAATTGTCATAGATGCACTTATCATTTTGATTATGGGAACGAGGGGAGGAAAACATGTTTATGGATTAATCATGAGTTTAGTGAGTCTCCTCAATTGTTGATTCTCCCTGACCAAGTGATTGAACTTGAGTGCTACAATATTGAATTTATTCTCTCTAAATATAAGGATAAATATTCATGGTTGAGAACTATAATGATTTCCCATTTTCTTGTACATCCATTGCGAAATCCAATGAGCATGAGTGTCATCTGGCCTTACCCAAACATAATTCTTTGTAAATATCTTTGTACATAACTCACTTTGAGTAGTGTAGGTCTCTTGTAAATACTATGTTTTCTTGCTTTCATTAGGTTAGTTTTTTTGTTGTAGGTTGCTTTATTTAGAGTGTTTTCTTCGTTGTTTTCCTTCATTGTCCTGCTTTGGTTAGTTTTTGTGTTTTCTTTTCGCTTGATTTTGTTTTCTCTCAATTTTTTCTGCTTTCCTTAGGGTCCCTCTACTTTTGGATGGGCACATCTATGTGCACAACAACCATACTTATCACCTGAGATTGTTCTATGTATTTTTTTTTCAAACTCTAATCAAGTTTTCAGAGTGAATGGTGAAGGTCTTCTATTAGTATCAAGCGATCTGGATGTTTGATTCAAAGTGGATAAGTCATTGGTTGGTTTGATTCTGAAGCATCCTTGAATCATATATCTCTCACATATTTTAAGGATCTGACGATCACTGTAGGTCCTTTGTGAAGTCTAGTTAAGTGAAAAATCTAAAATTTTGCTCTAGCGCCACTGTGATTCTTAGCCTTGAACGTGAGCTTCATTGCTTGCGGGTTGAAATAAAAGAAAGAAAGAAAAACATTGAAAATCAAAAGAAGATAAATTCATTTTTTTAGGGGTATACAAATAACTCTACTGGGGCTATGGACACTCGGCCAATAGTAGAGCAAAGTTCGAGAGAATCACAATGACAACCTCGTCAGAGCTATGGACGCCTAACTGGCAGCGAGGCAATGTCCCATATGCTTTTGGAGTTAGAATAAAATATGTAGCTTAACTTAATGGAGCTTAGGTTCTTGCAACAATTGAAGGATGGGAATTAATGCAATTGCACACATGTGGATTTTCAGCATACTTAAGGTTGGGTTAGTTAGTTGTTTTGATCCTTTGGTTGAGCGTGAAGATTGGAACCAAATATTTTGGGTTCGTGATTCCAGTTTATCATCAAAATTCTCTAGAGAATTTCCCAAGCGAGTCACCATTTGTATTGCATGTTTTGCACACATGCCCCACCATAGGCAAGGAACCCCTCTTTTCGCTCTCGATGAGCTGCTTTACTCCCATCTTGTTTTGCGTGCCCCTTTCTTAGAGCCTAGATCGGTCGTGTTGTCAAACGATCAAATTACCCTGACTATATTCACCTACCTAAGTTTTGCTAAGACTTTTACTTTCATGGAAGTGCCCCTATGGGTTTCCCTTCACCCGTTTCCTCAACGTCCTCCAAGCCTCATCTGTTCTCGCCCAGTTCAGTTTTTCCTTCATTTTTGACTTTGGGGATAGGTTTTCTTTGGATTTGGGATGTTTTTTGGTGCCCAAGTGAACTACCAAGGTTTTATTAAGTTTCAAGAAGTTGCAAAAATTTTAAAATAGCATTCTTGCAACAACATTCTAGCCTCTGGGGCCCGGACTATCTGTCACCCTTTCAAAACAACATTTTGGCCTCTTATTCCCGGAACATCCAAACACTCTCCCGATTTGGAAACGGACTTTGACCCACATGCTCAAATTACATCCTCTCCTGCATGAAATTTTCAAATTCCAAATTTGAAGCCGGGAGATACCATCTAGGTTGCCCTACTCTATTCGCCCTTTCAAAGCAACATTCCTGCAACAACATTCCTAAAACAACATTCCTGCAACAACATTCCAGCGTCCGGGGCCTAGATTGTCTGCCGCCCTTTCAAAAACACATTTCGGCCTCTCATTCCTGAAACGTCCAAATGCTCTCCCAATTTGGAATGGACTTTGACCCACATGCTCAAATTGTATCCTCTCCTGCATGAACTTTTCAAATTCCAAATTTGAAGCCAGGAGATACCATCTAGGTTGCCTTGCCTTGTTCACACTTTCAAAACAACATTCCTGCAACAACATTCCTAAAAAATTTTCCTGCAACAGCATTCCAGCCTCCGGGGCTCGGATTGTTCGTCGCCCTTTTAAAATAGCATTTCGGCCTCTCGTTCCTGGAATGTCCAAATGCTCTCCCAATTTGGAAATGGACTTTGACCCACATGCTCAAAATGCATCCTCTCCTACATTAACTTTTTAAATTCCAAATTTGAAGCCGGGAGATACCATTTGGGTCACCCTGCCCTGTTCGCCCTTTCAAAACAATATTTTAGCCTCTCATTCTTGGAATGTCCAAACGATCTTCCAATTTGGAAATGGACTTTGACCCACATGCTCAAATTGCATCCTGTCCTGTATGAACTTTTCAAATTCCAAATTTGAAGCCGAGAGATACCATCTGGGTCACCCTACCTTGTTCGCCCTTTCAAAACAACATTCCTAAAATTGTATTCCTACAACAGCATTTCGGCCTTCGAGGCCCGGAGTGCCTGTTGCCCTTTCAAAAAAACATTTTGACCTCTTGTTCCTGGAACATCCAAGCACTCCCAATTTGGAAACGAACTTTGACCCACATGCTCAAATTGTATCCTCTCCTGCATGAAATTTTCAAATTCTAAATTTGAAGCCAAGAAATACCATCTGGGTTTCCCTTCCTTGTTCGCCCTTTCAAAACAACATTCCTACAATAGCATTCCTAAAAGAGCATTCTTGCAACAACATTCCGACCTCCGGGGCCCAAACTATCCATTGCCCTTTCAAAATAGCATTTCGACCTCTTGGTCCCGGAACATTCAAACACTCTCCCAATTTGGAAACGGACTTTGAACCACATGCTAAAACTAGATCCTTTCCTACATGGACCTTTCAAATTACAAATTTTCAGTCGGGATAAGCCATCTAGGCTGCCTTGCCCTGTTCCCCCTTTTCAAAACAACATTTCAGCCTTTTGGTCCCGGAATGTCCAAACGCTCTCCTAATTTGGAAATGGACTTTGACCCACATGCTCAAATTGGACCCTCTCCTGCATGAAAATTTCAAATTCCAAATTTGAAGCTGGGAGTAGCCATCTGGGTCGCCTTGCCTTGTTCACCTTTTTCAAAACAACATTTCGGCCTCTCGGTCCCAAAAAGTCCAAACTTCCTCCAGTAAACTGTTAATGGAAATTCACACTAAATATTATGATCTTGTGATGATGCATGGATGGATATAACAAGAATTTTGCAAGATTTAATTAATATTTTCCTTTATTTGTGTATGAAATCACTTACGAAACTTCATGCATGCAGGTTTCGAGAAGCCTATTGCAGGTCCGTTAGGAGACCCATTGAGAAAGTTGAACAAGGAAAATCATGTGGCTCCTATCACCATTCATTTTATGCCCACCTCTCCTCGTGGTGCCCATCAATAGAGGTGGCATCAGAAGAGGGCCTATGGCAAGGAAGTCAATGACAAAATGCAAGGGGGGCTATCCTAATTTTCACCAGATGATGATGATCTTTGGGGGTTGTCCACCCAAATTAGGGCCAACCAATCCATTGATGCCAATCATCGACATATCCATTTGATCTAATGAGGAATGTTGCAAGTCCATCAGAAAGAAGGCGAATTTCAGTCAGTTTTAGCTACAGTAAAAGGGAAATCAACTAGAAGACAAAACTGCTACAGTGACTGGCCACTACAAGACAAAATAGGAAAAAGAAAAAGATGTATTTTAAATTGATGAATATTGTGGGGTAGGTGAAGCTTTAATGTAATTGAATTTGAGCCACACAATGTAAATCAATCCTAGCCATTCATTTGGGCTTTGGAAAACTATAAATAGGGGTCTCCCCCTCATTTGTAAAGGGTTGGAGAGCTGTTGTAAAAACATTCTGCAACAATAGAAAGCAACATTGCATGATCTATGAGTGTTAATTTTTTATTTTTCTCATTATGTGTGCATGGTTCTATCTTCCAAGTTAGTTTTAGTTGTTATTTTCTTGAATGAAAATGATGATGGTGTTTGCTGTTACAATATTTGATGAGCTTTCAGCCCATACTTTTGACACTTGTTGATGACAAGCTACTATGCAAAGTTAGCCTAGACTTCTTTATTTGATTGTTGCAACTTAAGTCACTTGCATGTTCATTATGTGTGTATGCAAACTGAAAATCGACAGTCCTTAGAAGATTGCACTAGTTTTGTGTAACTATAGGATCCTCTTGGCCAAGCAAAACCCAGTTTGGGGAGTGTGTCTATTGTAGCAGCCTCCATGATCATTGTTCATTCATAGTTTTAGATCCAGGAACCTTCTCTCTTCCCTTCCCTTTTTCCTTTTTTTTAATAAGTAAACTTAGGCAAGGTTCATTGCACATTATAAAGCTAAATTTGATGTTGAAATGAAGTTCTAGACTGCTATTTGAACCTACAACAAACACACAACTCTTCCATCTTAATAACTCCATTTGCAGATCCAACTTCCCCGCTTTGTGACTCATCCGTAAGACTGCCTTGTGATTCCAGAAAATCACATGAAACAACTAAGATATTCCAAGGTTGTCAAGACCTGAAATTAGAGACCTTAGGATAGTGTTCTACAATTTGATTGTGGAAGATTGTCTTTCAAGAGAGGTGATGCACCTATGCATTTCCTGTGTTGTGAAGAGCATAAAAAACACATGAATAGTGAGCTACATCGAATTGTTGATTCATCATTAGTTATCATTTAGTCTCTATCCCTCAAAAGAATAATCTCTTTTTCATCAATTTTTCCATTATGGAGGTGGAAACACCAACATAGGGTCTGATTGAGGAAAGAACCTATATGGAACAACCCTTCCCCTCTCTTTGAAAGTGCAAGTTACAACTATGAAGGAAATTGAAGGACGATTGAAGACCATTTGATCATTGTTGCATTCAAACCCTACAAATTTACAAGATACAAAAAATCAATTATCTTAAAAACCAACAAATATCTAACAACAAGATCTAGAAGGAATAATCCTTTGACTGAGTACTTGAGGACTGTGAAGATAGATTTCAATTTTAGTCATCTAGAAAAGGGCACCCTGGGCAGCCTCATCTAGTCAACTCAAGTCAAAATTCAAATCATGAGTGCACACAAGTCTACTCAGTTTATTTATGATAATTGAATTTGTATTCCACTTTCTATATTGTCTTTTTTCATATTAGAATAGTGAATTTTCATTAGTATCTAGTTTCATCAATACATTTCAAACCCTCAAAAGAATTCAAATCTAGGGTTGATTGACTCACCTTCCAAGTTGCAAGTCAATATCATACCCTTTCCATCTTGAATTCTAATGATATGTTAGTGAAAGGTGACTAATCCTAATGAAGTCCTAGAGTTTCACTTTTCCAACATATCATAATGTATATATTGTATCTTATTTTATGTTGCCTCACATCCTATATATAACATTTAGTTTTGTGTAGGCATTATCTCTGCTAATTATGATGAGGTTTGTTGTTGTCTCAATCCTCCTTTTATGTTCCTTATTTTGGTCTACTATTAGAGATGTGAATCTTCAATATTCTTTCAAGAGATGAACATCTCCAACTAGATCCAATGTTGACACCCCATTATGATATCTCATTTTCTTTTTTTTGTCACCTCTTATGCATTTTGAACTTGTTTGTCCCATCATAGATAACTGATTTGAGATAGTTCCAAATCGGTCTCCCTTGTTCAAGATTCACATATGTGTTGATCTTGTTAGAGAAAAATAGAAAAATCACATAATTATTTAATTATTTATCAATCAATTAATTAGGAACCCTTTTACTGTATTACACTTAAGCTAAACTTAGGAGATATTTTTCTATTTTTAGGTGATTTTATTTTGTCTCATAGCATAGAATAAGAACACTTGTCATGATCTAGTTTAATCCTCACCTAGGGTTTCATATAAGGTTTATTTTTTTCCTTTTATAAGCATTTCATTATTGTACATTGTAATCATCCAAAATCCAATCCATTCAATACAAAGTTCAATCATGGTCATTTTTTGGATCAATTCATTTATCAAGGTTGCCAAGAAATTAGTTTTTTTATCCATGTGATAGGATTTTTGGTTGCAAGTGATTTTTGGGGTTCAGTAATCAACTCCAACATGGTATCAAAGCACCAAATCTATGAATTTCTATCCTTATTTCAAGAAATTAAACCTTGAGAAAAAAATTGACATATCCTTAAATAAAAATGGCATCAACCTTGAGTCTAGAACACCTAAAATACCTAAGATAGCCTATTTAAATGATAAAATATAGGTACTTGAAAAAATGATTTTTTAAGGAGTCTTGAAATCCATGCACATTAATATGTACAACCAAGGATCACCTACAATCAAATACTAATCACAAAAAGAGAGAATAGAAAAGCTATGGAGGCCAAGAGCTATTGATCCAAAAAATCATGAATCAATATGAATGTGAATCTTAATGATTATACAATAAAGAATCCTTACAAAAGGATAATTAACCTAGAAACCCTAGGTGAGGAAAAAATAAGATCATGGATGTGCATCCTCATCCTATGAAATTAGACATAAAAAGAACATGACCTTTAAAGTAAGCTTAATTAATTAAAGGAAAATAAACCTCATAATTAAATAATTAATTAATTAGGAAATACCTTTTACTCGAACACCCCCCTTAAGTGAAAATTAGGGAGAAGCTCAAACCTATAAAGATGAATTCATGATGGGTCCCAAAAAACAAGGCCTTGTTAGGTACCCATGTACAAACAAAAGATCTCTTAAAACCAGAGAAAAGGAGAGAAACCGAGTGGGAGAAAACTCCTCTGCAAAAGAGAGAAATACAAGTGAAGGACTAAATAAGCCTCCAAAATAGAGTGAATGACTAAGAAACCTCCAAAAAAAACATTTCCAAAAGAGTAGGAAGAAAATATGAACATAAATAACACCACTAAAGCATGAATAAGTTACAAACATTGTCGAAGAATGACTGCTATAGTACTGAAAGAAGAACCTCCTCTAAAATCAAGATGATGATCAGGATCAAGAAGATAAGAATCTACATGAGTGCTCCCAACAACACTACTCGAATCAGATGGAAAACAAAGGCAAACATCTGAAACTCGAAGGTATAGATGGCATAGGTACCAAAATTTTGAAGAATTGATCAAGTGAAAATGGAAGGTGGCCTCCAAAAATAGGAATGCAAGAGTGTCCATATGGTAAATGCTCCATCTCACTGAAATGCATGGGTAACCAACTGTTGCATCTTCCTAGTACATAGGAACAAATACTAGATACATAGCTCACTCCAACACAAAACCAAGGAAGCATTAGCACCAATAGTAGAAACCACCCCCATAATGCTAACAAGGGAGACCTAAGATAGATCCACTAAAATTGTGTGCTAGAAAGAAGTGCATGAAGAAGAATTAAGAACATCTGAATGTGCAACAAAAATTATGAACAATTGAAAAAAGGGTGTGCAAACAAAAGGAACAAATGGATGAGGCAAGAATTATTGTGATTCGTTGTTTTCATGGAAGGAACACTCACCCGAAAAAGCTGTGATGGAAAAAAGGCTTAATCAACCCCCCATGCAACTTTATATCATAGTTCAAGTAGAGTAAAGCATAATATGATGTGCAAGATCCTAGTTATCATGTACAATATTGAGGAACTTTATTTCAGTGCATTTACATATGAGAAGTGCTTATAATGGAAGCACACAATGTCCAAAAAGAGAACATGATAAAATACAATTATTTGAGATAAAATGAGGAAATTGATAGCACCATCACAAAGTACATAATAAATATTCACTTTCAAAAAAATGGCACCCAAAAAGGAGTTCAGATGCAAAATATATGGCCTATTAAAGTATCTAAATGAGAACCACACAACAACACTGAGAAAACTGATTTCTAGAAAAAACCAAAAGCCAAAACTAAAATCCTCCTGCACCATTGTGAAGAGCACAAAATTCTACCCTATTTCAAAAATATTGCATTGAAAAAGACCATTGTATGGTTGAGATATCACCTCTGGAAGATAGGAAGCAAAAATGAAAATCCCAACAAAGAGGGGCAGACTGGGGAAAAAATCACCTCCACCAAATTTGGCAAGGAAACCTCCAAATATAGAGGTCCACAAATTTTAGAGCTATGCTAAAAATAAATCTCCAAGTATTGATGAATTTGTTGCAAGAAAAACAATAATCAAATTATTTTGATTTTAGAGTTAAAGAATAGTTTAAAAAAAACTATTATATATATATATATATATATATATAAAAATATTTATTAAAAAATATATTTGAAAAAATAAAGGCTAGCAGCGACGAGCTGCACTCATCCATGCCACCTTGGGTAGGGCTCAATGGGGCAGTACCCCCATGTACCCATAGTGGGGTGAAGCTTTAGGGGCCTACCGCCCCTACCACAAAAAGGACATGCAAGAGGGGGGGGGAGGGAGGGGGGGCAAGTACCCTTGCGGTATCCACCTACCAATTTTTTTTATATACAAAATTTAAAAATAAAAAAACCCATGATACCCTTTAAAAGGGTTTTAAATATTTTTAATATAAGATTTTCTTTTTGACAAATACCTCGACCTATGTGTTGGGGAGGTTATACAACCTCTTTGGCAAAAAAAATTGATTCATGATTTGGTAGGCGATCTTAAGGTTTTGGGGCCTTTTGAGCATAATGGAAATATCCATTTTGGCTCAAAATGCATCGAAATTACAACTATCCTCTAGATCTATAAAATAACAACTACTTCAAACCCTTGCAGATCTAACCTATGAAGTCCAAATCAAGCCCCAAAAAATGGAGGTTTGACTTTCTTGACAACTCTAATCTAATGGAAAACACTACTTTGGTTCAAGATGCATTGGATGATAAATCAAGGCATGAAATATCTCAAAAAGAGGAGAGGGGATTATAGGTCTAGAGCCCTAATACCATGTTGAATTTGGGAAAATCAACTCCACAACTCCCAAGGACACCTATCACAAAAAGAGATAATAGCAAAGCTATGAAGGCTGAGAGCTATTGATCTAAAAAAGAATGAATCTTTATGAATTCACATCTTAATGATCATACAATAGAGAATCCTTATAAAATGATTATTAAACTAGAAACCTTGGGTGAGGATAAAACAAGATCATGACATGTTTCCTCATCCTATGATATGAGACACAAAAAGAACATGACCTAAGTAATCTGAAGTAGTTAGAGGAAAATGGACCTAATAAATAAATAATTAATTAGGAAATACCTTTTACTCTAACATACGAATCTATTTGGCCATATGATTTCGTACATAGGATCTTTGTTATCACCAACTATATTAGTGAAAATAAAAGAATCGCTTCTATGCATTTCTTTGGCAAATCATAAACTTTTCGACAAGTTTTATCAGGATTTCAACTATTTTAAAAGTTTTTGACTACCTTTTAAAATATATCAATGTCATACTCTTTTAGCAAAAGATTTTTTAAGATAAAGGATACTCCTCTAGCCACACTTGACACCCGCATATATCAATAGTGGTGTTCAAACAACCATCACCAAATTCCTACATTAGATGTCAAATCACCTAGTGATAACTTTACTTTTGGTGAACTAGATATTGACCATCAAAGGAATATACTGGCCCCAAAAGCATATACTAGTACTCATGAATATTATAGAAAAATTGGTGTTCATATTCTATCATAATATAAATATAATAGTGTAAGAGAATATTCTAGTGTTGATGACACTGACGTTAGCCCTATACTACTCTACAAGCCCCCCAAGCCCTAGTTTGCGTCCTAAAGGAGCTATTTTTTTCTTTTTGGAATAACTTGGGTGTAAATTGTCAAAAATTGACAAACGAGATATCATTGGAATGTTGGTTCCAAGTAATTTGTAGTTGTGTAGGTCTCATCATCAAATTTTTCTATTGTAACATTATAAATGATCACCCTTGACAATTTCAAACTAGGTTTAGCTCCCCATCCTATGCTTGGACCCAACTGTGCATTTAATCTGCCTATTTTATAATAATATTCCAAAAATCAAAAGTGGAATTGGAGATAAAGATTTAATAATAATTTATTGACACTTAAGGCCTCAAAATGGTAGGTCTATTCTAGGATTCCCAACACCCTTTTCCAACCTTTTTTTGGCTTGATTTAAAATATGTTAGTGTCAACATTTAAAAATTTGAAAATAAAAAATAATTTGTTGGCTATTGATAATTAATTTGTGGGAAATTAAAGAATTACATATAAATACAAGTATTTTTTTATCATTTGAAATCCTAGAAACTTTGAGAAGCAATCCTAACACTTTGAATTGAGCAATTGAGCAATCAAGAGCAGAATTAGTAGAATTATAGAAACATCATTTCAAGTCAAGCATCATGTTAGCAATGCATCATATTTTCATGTGATCTTGTTTATGTTTCATGTTTATTTGTTTTGTGAGTACTAACACTTGCATGGCTTCAAATCAAGCATCAATTTGTCCTTGAAGGTGACGAGTAGAATGACTTCAGTCCATCAAGGAATATAGATCTAAGTGGTGAGTTGTAGCAATTGTCAATTTGTCACTTGTTTATCAAAAGTGGTTTTCACCTTTAGATGGATTAATTCTCTTTACTATTTTGTAATTTTGTAATTTTTTTAGCATTTTGAAATTTTGAGATATTTTGAGGATTAAGCATATATTTTTTTGAGGTTGATAATGTTAATGGGCTCCTTCAATGTGTGATATTATAATGTAGTAATCTGGTATGCATCTAATCCATATTTGGCAATGATAATAAAAAGACCTAGCCAATTGTGTTCAAACTTGCCTTTATTATCCCTATCTTGGAGATTCCTTTATTTTTTATAGAGTACTAGACCACCAATCTCAAATCGATTTGTTTTGATCTTCTTATCATAATTGGAATAAATTCAATTATGATATGCATGTAAATGATTCAAAGTGTTGAGGTACCTTTTTTCCAATAGCTCTAGCTCATGTAGGCATGCAACTTGATACTCCTCTTTGTCAATGAGATTTTGTAATGATATTCTAAGTGAGGGGAGATCAACCTTGATATGAAAATAGACATAGAGACAAAGAAAATTGAGTATTATGTTGCACCAATGAGTGTATGGATACTAGTGAAATAGGCCCATAAGGAAGGATTAATTTGGAGATGCCAATAACAACCAACTTTATTTACTATAATTTTAAGGATGGTTTTATTGGAAGCCTCATCTTGGACATTTCTTTGGGGTAATATAAATTGGAAAAGTAATGTTTCATATGGATTTTTTGGCAAAGGGTGTGGAAATCTTGACTTTTTAATGGTATTTGCTATCTATGACAAGAGCAAGGGGAGTGCCATAATGACATATGATGTAGTGGAGGATGAATTCATTTTTTTAATTTTTGGTGTTGTAGGTTAGTGGAATGGATTTGAGATACCTTGTAAAATACTTAGTGGTGGTGATTATCCATTTATGAACATCAGAGAAAGATGGGTGAATTTTTCCAATGAGATCAAAGTCCCACTATGAAAAAGGCCATGAAGCAGTAATGGGTTACAATTGCTATGAGGGTGCATGTATTAGACCTCCATGCCACTAGCATTGTAATAATTCATTGAAAAATATATTAGAATATTGCTCCATACTAGGCTAATAGTAACTCATTCTTAGCAATTGTTTATGTTGAAGTTGATGATTGAACTCCACAACACCCAAAAATCACCTACAATAAATTATCCTATCACGAAAGAAAGATCAAATCAACTAATTTTCTATGCAACAAAGAGAGAAAAGATTGAATCCAGAAGAGCACTAATATGTGCAATGTATTAACCTAAATGGTTCTGAATTTGAGCTATTACAATGAATGTACAATCTTTATAAAAGAATTTAAAGGTAAACCCTAAATGAGGATTTGACTATATAGTGACAAGTGCTCTAATCTCATGCAATGAGACAACTTGTCCTATATTTGATTAAAAATAATAATAAAAAAGAACTCATGAGTTTAGCTTAAGTGAGCTAAAATAACAAGGGACTTAATAAGGGTAAACCCACAAAATTGGTTTACAATTTCATTAAGAAAGGAAAAATGCATTTTTGGATGGAAAAACTTTACGGGATTCACTAGAAGTAGGGGTTTTTCTAGAACCCCTAAAGGGTTTGCTAGAACTAGGGGGTTTTCTAGAACCCCCTTCTAGTGAACCCCCTTTAATGGGTTTTATTTTCTAATTGTATTTAAACGGGGTTCGCTAGAAGGGGGTTCTAGCAAACCCTAGTTCGCTAGAACCCCCTTTTTTCCTCCTTCTCCCCCTCTTCTACCAAATCTCTGCAAAAAATTTCCCTTTGAAGCTTGGGTTGAGGATGAAAATGGAGGAGAATTCACAAACCCAACTGGAATGATGGTAGTCCTCAAAATGAGCTATCCATCAAATATAATTTTAATATGTTTTGGTTTTATTATATATTTTTTTAGTTTAATTAAACATAGCTTTTTCACTAAAAATCAAGCTCTTTGTTCTGCACATGTGGAAAAATAGTATATTATCAATATAAAATTATGAAAAATATGTTCGGGCTAGGTATTGATGTCCTTGATCTAGCAAAAAAATTTGAATTTTGATACATACAATATTTTTTATGTTGTATACAACCTGCCTATGTCTGAATTATAATTGGTTTGAATTCGAAACTTGATTAAGGTTCAAAAAATAATAATAAAATATTATGAAACCAAATGAACTTGCTAGATATTTTAGTTACAAATCTAAATTCATAAAAATTAGAATTTTATCCTTCATTGAAAAAAATATATGTTGTTTAAGGTGAGGATCATGTTGCAAGGTGTAGCCCTTGGTCTCCTCGGTGTGGTCCAATGCGATGCTTGAGCTTCGTGACATGGTTTAACTGCCTCTTGTGGATCTTGGATCTTGTATAAATCCAACAATTGTATTGGGCATTAATAGGTCGATATTTTGGTGCAACGACAACCATCTTTGCAACAATTGGTATGAGAGTCGAGGTCATAGGTTTTAACCCCTCGTTGGCACTAGGGGGGGGGGGGGATTGTTGCAAGGTGTCGCCCTTGGTCTCCTTGGCATGGGATAGCACAACGCTCAGTCTTTGTGACATGGTTTAACCACCTCCTATGGATCTTGAATCTTGTATAAATCTGACAGTTGTATTGGGAATTAATAGGTCGATCTTTTGGTGCAACAACAATCGTCTTTGCAACACATCACTCCTTAAAAATGGTGTTTACTGATAAAAATTAGGTTTCGAAGGAGATGGAAAAAGAAATAAATATGATTAAAAAAGTAAAAATATATATATATTTAGAATCTACAAACAAAATGTCACAAATCACTAGTTCACATCATCTTCAAATTCCTCATGATTTAGTAGTTATAGGTGCCCAAAAGTGAAGATTTAGTTTTAAAAAATCAATTCAATGTCTAGTTTGGCCAAAAATTGTAAACTAGTATTGTGGGATCACCCATAATTAATTAATTATTAGTTAATTATCAAGTGATGTCCTAATTACTCCAACACCCCCCTTAAGATCAACTTAGTGAGAAGATAAAAAAACCCGATGTAGAATGCAATGATAGATGCATATATGGGTCCCAAATACAAGTCCTGATGAGGTACCCATGAACAAAATTACATGCATCATTGATACATGCATTTACAGTTAGAATGTTCTCTATGTTGGGTTGTTTTTAGTTAGGTGTCAAAATTAGAAGATTCTAGGGAATATTTTTGAGATCCCCATGGGATTCTCGCCATTGTTTGGATTTTTGAAACCTCTACTAGGTTTTTTATAGGCCTTCAGAGAAAGGAGCTAATCAGCTTGAGCTTGCCACCAATTTTTTTTTGGAGTGGTGGTACACCATGTGGGGCTGAGCCATATGAAAATTACCTTGCATGCCTATACAAGGTACTATTCCTTGTAGGCTCTTTTACAAAAAAATCAAAAATCTTTTAATTATTATTTTTTAATTTATTAAAAAAATAATGAAAAAACCAAATGAAATTTTTTATTTGCGTGTGCGCATAGAACAATGGTGCTAGAGAAGGTATGGCCTATATGGGTCCACACATGTGTACAAATTTCCATGCATAGATATCTGGTGTCTAAATTGTTTTTTCTTTTTTTTCAATTGTTCAAATTTGAGTGATTTAATAGGAAATCTTTATGTTTTTAGTCATCTTGGATGCAACGGTGATGCCCATTTTCCCCTAGGATGAGCCGATTTTTCCCTCAAGGTTGGATCTCTCAAATTCAGACAGGAAGCTACAAATCTAGAGCTTTGATACCATGTTGAAGTTAATGATTGAAATCCACAACACTCAAAAATCACTTGCAAGCAATTATCCTATCACAAAAGAAAGATCAAAGCAACTAATTTTCTATGCAACCAAGAGAGAAAAGATGAAATGAAAAAGAGCACTGATATCTAAAATGTATTAACCTAAATGGTTCTAAATTTTAATTATTACAATGAATGTGAAAGTTTATAAAATAATGCAAAGGCAAACCCTAGATGAGGATTTGACTAGATAGTGACAAGTGTTCTAATCTTATGCAATGAGACAACTTTTCCTATATTTAATTCAAACTAATAATAATAAAAACTCCTAATTTTAGTTTAAGTGAACTAAAGTAATAAGGGGCTTAATAATTAATTAATGAATTACTAATTATCAAGTGGTGTCCTAATTACTCCAACAGTTTAGTGAGGGTAATGTTGTGCCTTGCACACATTTTCCTTTGAAAACAAGGAACCCCTTTTTTATTTTTGTTCATACTTAAATTGGTCTCAGATTTCATTCTATACTAGGGGTTGATATTCATGAATTTTCCTATTTCTCGATCTTTAGTTAGAACTATGGAGCTCTTTTAAACTTATAGAGATATACTATATTTGTTCAAAATTTTGGAAATGTGAGCTTGGATATATCTATCGTATCCTCATACTTCCACATCCACATGACCCCTTAAGATTTAAAATTCCATCCTCAAAAACTATCATCCCATAGTGGTTTTGTGTTGTTCCATGCAAATGTCTAACAAGGTAAAAAATGTTCACATAAATTTGGATTAGTTTAGTCTGCCATGTGCACGTAATATTGTCAGCTTTTCACATGTCATTTTTGTTGACCTAACAACATGGATGAAATTCAAAATCAAGAAGGTCAATATCAACCTTTTATAAGGCATGATTCCCTAGTCTTGGTGAGGGGAGGGGGGTGAGAGGGAAAGAGCTATAAAGTCTCAAAGTCTACACTAAGGTGATCATGCATGGATTGTTGTTTGTGATTCAAGATCTTGTTAATGAATACTTAGAGTTCTCACAAAGAATAAAATATTGGACACTCAAGGGATCACTTGTGAAATTTTGTGAAATTGACCAACTTAAAATCCATGGTGATAAGGTTTTGAATAATATGAGGGTGAGGATCTCACAGATTTAACATGAATCTTTTCCTAAAGTTCGTGAAATCAATCTCTCCTTCGCAGGATTTAGATTTAGATATAGACATGTTTCCTTTGTCCATAAATTAACAATTATCTCATTTTCATTCACATGAAATTTAAAGTTCATGAAGAAATATCTAACTGTAGTGTAGGAAAAAGTATCCCTTTTTCACACTTAATTTGGGAATAAATATTAAAATGAACTTAATGATGCCTTAATTTAGTGTTGTAATATGTATTTTACATGTTCGCATTGAGTTTAGGGCCCTATTAATTAAAATGGACTTAATTGTGCCTTATTTTTAGTTTTGTAGAGTGTACCTCTTTACACTTTCACACTCATTTAGGGCTCCCTTTATTAATTGATGTTAATTTTCCTTAGCCCCTTTAATTGAAATCCAAGACTAATTAATCATATATTCTGAAGAGGAAACCTAACATTCATTAATGCCATAACATAATGTTGCAAGTATGAAGCAAGCATGAAGGTGTTGTCGTTGATGTCAACTGGTTAAGTGGTTATCAACTGGTTGTTTTGTCATTGATTTCATGAATAATGGTTATTCGTTGTATATGCCAAGGATATTGAAAAAACTGTAATGAAGAAAAGTTACAAGTTTTCAGTGGTTACTCTAGGTTTTTCTCTGAGATTTTCTCCTATGATTGTGTGGTTCAGATATGTTGATCATGGTTGTTAGAAGCTATTATATCCAAATTTTTGGGATCTGGATCGTTGTCCAATGTGAGTTATGTTCACCAGTTGTGAACTATATTTTTTTGTGTATGGGTATGTGCAGGATCATGATGGGCCAAAATGTGGCAATGGGAAAAAAATTATGTTTCGCATCCACTCAAAAATGCAGAAATCCCGAGTTGACATTTTTTAGGCTTGGGTGTCAGTACATTGCTCCAAAGCAATGCCCAAACCTAAATTTACAAATTGGATATCCGATCCACATCGGATATCCAATTTGAGATGCGTATATAAATAAAAAAGTAGTAGCCTTTCAAAGTCATTTTAAACATTTTGAAGTTGCAGACGCAGGCGCATAGGGAGAACTCAATATTAGATATCCATTTTGACCAGATATCCAATTTGAAAGGTAATTTTTTGGTTTGTTTTATGTTTTAATTGAGTTTTCAATTAGATTTTTATAATTTTAAGTATTTTTTATGATGTTTTTTTAAATGTAGGGTTTGTTATTGATTTTTATTAAAAACTAGAGTTTACAATGAATTTTTGTTCAAAATTAATGTTTTTTTATGGATTTTGATTAAAAACTAGTGTTGTTGATGTATTTTTATCAAAAACTAGAGTTTGTTATGGATTTTTGTGAAAAAGTAGGGTTTTTTTTGGATTTTTATTAAAAACTAGGGTTTTTTTACAATAATTTCATTTCATTTATATTGTGTAATTTCAATTAGATTAATTAGTTTTTAACTTTAATCAGGTATTATGGCTGAGAATGAAAATGCACAAATGCCAAATGCTCCACCACCTCCACAACCACCAATTGAAGACTTAATTGGTGAAAAATTGGGGCAATTGAGGGGCATTTGTGAAGTTTATAAGACAATCCCTCGATTGAGAGATATGACAAACACATTGAAGGAAATAATTAAAAATATAGAAACCCTCTCCACCCAACATAATGCCTTTCATTCGTGGTGAGAAGACATGAGGGAATATTATGCATGTGGATTGTCTTACGATGATGTGAAAGATCTCCAAATAACCAAAGCCCAAATAGCCTCTTTATTCGTTAACCCCCGCACCGGTTTGCCAGTAATGTTAATAAACCAAAAATTTCTATAAAATGGTGCACGAATAGGGACATTGTAGATAACTTTTGGGATCGTTGGTGTATGGTTTTTGATAAACCACCAAACAACAATTCTGATATACCATTTTACTTTATTAAAAATTATATGTTGAGTTTGTGTTAGGGCATCATGTCAATTACTTTGACATTAAACCCTTCCAGGGCGTCGGTGGAGGTATGCCCCAGGATAGACCAGGGGCAGTTAGAGTAGTCTCGCCCATATGTTCCCCTTCCTCCCGCCACCTCCAGTATATCATCCAAAGATTATCCAGGATGCAGCCACACAGACTATTCAGGCTATTCACTCTTTGAGTGGTCATTTGGTTTTGCATGCTTCTACAGTAGCTCAACCACATTCTAGTGATGTTGGCGAAGGCTGAGTGCTGCTGCATCATCCTCCTTAGGTCCACATATTTGTGTGCCACATACTTGCACTATGTGCCACTAGATATGCTTGGGTCCTCTTGTACACCCGTTGAGCATCCCTTGGACACTTCTAATTATGACCTCCATGATGTGGACATTATAGATCAGTCGTAGGGGAGTGGAGCGCACCCTACAAAGTCCTCTCCTGCTAGAGAGGGGGATGTTGGAATAGTGACACAGGTAAGATTTAAGTTGTAAATTCATAACTTGCATTTGTTTTTAAATGAATATTAATAAGAGATAGTATCAAGTACTAATATTTATTTACATGGTCTATTTAACAGTTGATGTCTGAGGAGGAGCTCACACGGGTGACTGATAGCACCCTTAGGGCCATTTCATTTGGCATCGACACACATAGTATATATTTTTGCACTCACTCATTTACTTTTTTAATTATATACAGACTTATCATTAATGAAATTATATAATAACTTATATGTTTATCTTATTTTCCTCTTGTAGGAAATACCTAGTGTGAGTGAGGTGCAGCCTTGTCCACACTATGGAGGCAAAAATTTAGATAAGGGGAAGGTAATTGAACTCAAATTGGATTGAATTAAGATTTTTAAGATCTTATATTGATTATACATACATCGACATAGATTGGTAGTTTCATATGTACTTGTCATTTTTATGTATAGGTGATTATGAGCTATACATCATTGTTGAGAAGTGACACAACGCCTAAAAGGAGTAGGTATTGGAACATCTCAAGGAGTAGGTTTGAAATACCTCAAGGAGGAGGTGTCAAAACACCTATAGGAGAAAGAAAAAAATCAGCCTAAAGAGGTATGTGTTTATTTTATTTTGTGTTTGGTAAATATGTTCCTATTACCAATAATCGTATGCTAACTTGGATCAATTTAATATTTTTGTTCACATATATAGATTGACATTTCAAAATTTGGCTTGGTATATTCTAGGACTCCTGACCCTTTGAAGAGACGTATATTTCAAGTAATCAATATTTGAATTTTAGAGTTCAATTAAAATTCAATGTATATTGATTTTGATGTTAATTATTCAATTTTAAATTATATAGTATAACTAATCTCAATTGTGGTTTGAATTTTTCTTGTGCAGCTACCTTCAGAGCCAATGAGTCCTTCAAAGAGGCTCCATTTTGATGATCCACTAGTAGTTTAGGATGAGATACAAATTTTGGCATGTAAATTTTGAATAGATATTGAGATGGCATATGCCACATTTTGTAAAACTTTGTTTGAGTTGGCGTCGATGCCATTTTTGTATATGGACATACACTTGATTATTGGATAATTTGATATATAGAAGTTGACAATCGAAATTTAATTTGTTCCTCATGCACATGATTAAACTCTTTGAAAATTTTATCTTGAGCAATGGTTAAATACCAATGTACAATAGCATAAAAAAGAATGGTCATATTATGTAGTTTATATTTATATCACTAATTACATTGCATTGCACATATTTCAAACTCAAAGAATTACTTCACATTGCATAACTAACAACTAGATGTTGATAGATGAAAAAATTTCAATTACAATATAGTTTTTACAAATTCAACCTAAGCAGTTATGCACTTCACATTGCATAACTAATAACTAGGAGTAGTTGTTAATTGCATTTTTTTTCATGGAATTCTATGAGACCGCATTTCTTTGAGGAATTTTTCCAAATAGTCTACTACCTTGTTTATGCTACCATATTTTTCATACATGTCTACCAAAGATTTATATCAAACAGTTCATTGGCTTGTTGGTAGGGCTTATTGGAACTTGTATGACCTGGCCTCACTCAATCCTAAAACCACTTCATTCCCTCTTAATTTTTTCTACTTAAACTTAAAACATCATTGTATTATGTTGCCCCATAATTTGGCTTACACTTTCTTTGTAAAATCACTAATTTTCCCTTGTTTTTGCCCCTTCCAACTAGGGTTTCACATTTTTACTCTTCTTGGGTTACTCTTAATCACTTAGACCTATTAAAAACCATTAAATACACCTAATCCAATAGTTTCCAACAAGTTCCAACCTATTTTCATTCAAATTCTCAAAAAATCACTCTCTAGCCTTACTCAACAGGTACAAAAAATTGTGTTTCTTAACAGGACAACCTTCTTAGATCACTCTAATCCCTTTATCACCCCTAAAAAATTGTTCCTACACCTACCCCTATCTAATTAATGCCCATTCCTCTGAGGCACAACCTATATAGAAGGAGGAATGGCCTGGTCAATTCATGAAAACTTACATGTTTTAGGTGCTCTTGCACCATACTCCACAGGTACAAAATATTTATGCCCCATAAATCACTCCATAGGTCTACTCCTATCTTCTTCACAATCCCTTCAAACTTACTCCAAGTCACTTGAATGGAAATCTTCATTTGAGGGATTTTGTACCCTTCATGCTTTGTGTTGTCTTGGTCTTGCCATGCTTGATCCTTCTCAAATGGATCTTCTTACTGCTATTTGTCTTCATTGACACCTGAAATGGTGTTTCCCAAGCTTTGACACCTGCACACAAAAATTCAGTACACAAAGCTAAACATCCATACATTAGTATCTCTATTTCATGCTCTTCCATAAGCTTTTGCCAACTAGACATGTATCTCTGCCCTTCAACTCTTCTCTTCACAATATTTCTCAAGTTCTTTATGGTTAGAACCATCCCCATAGTAGCATATATCTTCCACACAATAAAATATGAAAACTAAGGACAATCCCCTGTCTTAACACCATATTCCTCAAACTCTTCTTGTCTAGCCTTCACTAGGCCACTCACCATCAACTCTTCCTCTCTAGTTTCCCACCTAATCTACTATTTGCAAGATTACACATTTGAAGGTTTATAGGTTAAGAGGTTAGGTGTGATTTATTTATGCTAAATAAGGTCAATCAAGACCATTTAAGGTGTATTAAGTTGAATTTTTGAGTCTAGGGGACCAATATGCCAAAAATGCATTCTTGCTTCAAAATTGTCAAAATTGCCATGTAGTATTTTGAAGGAAAATTATTAAAATTGTAAAGGGAAGTGCAAGATAGGAATCTAGAAGTTGTGGTGGGATTGAAATAAAGGTGTTTGACTAGTTTTCGCACCAAGCTATGGTCTCATGGATTTTTTTCACTCAAAAATCAGCGTTGGAGTTCAGTTGGAGGCTAAAAACTACTTGTAAGGGCATCAATAAATCTTGTTCTACTGCTCATATGACAAAACTGACTGTTCCATCACATTCAGATGCGTACCTTTAGGTTAGGTATGGTTTTATTTTGCAGCCAAACAAGCTGAAGCAGCCTGAGCTACGTTCAATCGACAAAATCCCTTAAGAGTCCAAAGTGTAGAAGGTCATAAATCTTTGACGGGTTGTTGCTCAAAAACCATGATTCTTACAGACTCTTCATCTAGGGCTATGGGATTGTGTTGAGACCATCTAAAATAACTTGTCAGTTTTTTCTATGTCAAAGGTGTTTTTCTATGGTGATGAATTTTCAGTTGAGGGAAAAGTTATTAGATGCAAGTAGTGTAAAGTTGCAAAGTGGCGCAACTTTCATTCTCCAACTCGTACTACCAAACAAACTATTCCAACACGTCCAGATGGGTACATGATATTTTGTGTTTTCTGCATAGCAACAACTCAGACATAATAAATGTTATCCTATCTCTTGAAAGGTTGATCTCTATGAGGAAAGAGATAACCCTAAGGTCTCTAGGGTTTCAGGTCTTGACAATGTAGTGGAACAAACTCAATGATAAATGTGAAAATTTTGGTAATCACAAAGGGAACTTACAAACAAACACTAGAAGCTTTAAACTCATCAAATTTTAAAATATGGTGATGCTTAAATTTCTAGTACTAAAATAATAATTAAAGAAACAACAAAATATGAGGATTTTAGAAGTCCTAATATTAAGACTACTCCTAAGATTAACCATGCAAATGATGAAATACTTGGAATGGACCAATCCCTTTAAACTAATTCTTGTTCAACCCAAGCTATACCTGTAATCTTACAGAGAACAATGCAATCTTCTAAGGTGTTAAATATTTTCAGACTATGGGCATTCATTCAATGGAACTGAATAAATTCCTATAGTTGAACTAAGCACATAAGTATAAGGTACATGTTGACCTTGCACAACATTCCTGTAATCAAGAAGTTGTCCAAAGTATGAACCAAAGATTGCCACAACACTCCAACCATTAAATCACAAGCATTATTAACTAAACCTAAGATACATTCAAACGTTTCCAAGAAATTTAAGAGAGAGAACAAGAACCATGCAATATTATTGAATCCAAAGAAGGCACCAATCATAGAACAATGTCTTCACTTTCTATTAAATCACCACATTAGCAACAATTTTGGTATGTTACAACACTTGCTTGAAATGTAAAACTAATTTCTAATCCTGTAAAATTCCTGACATTCTATTAATAAATCTACTACTAAATCTACTACTTATTCGACTACTAAATCCACTCTTTACAAGTCTTCTAACTTAATCACCCAATGGAATTAACCTTTACAAATGAGGCATAATTCCTTTCTTATAGAATTTTTGTTCAGTGCAAACCCCAGGTTAGGGTTATGAAGAAAGTTGGTCACTAATTAGATCAACCTAGACAACCAACAATAACTCACCACCCTGCATTGAATGCATGAAGTGCCTCTTCAGATCGATCTAGGATCACACAAAGTCAAGGTACAGTCCCTCAAGCCATGCCCGCCATTAATGCTCCATCTGCTCGAAGCAGAAGAATGGAATTGTACACGCGAGCCCAACTTGCCTTCAGCTACAAAGTGTACCCAGGTGAATCCCACAAATCTTTCTATATCTTTGAAGAACACACACTTCTTCCTTTCAAGCCATGACAACACCAACTTTCCCAATTCAACCTGTGGACAAAGAGCCATAATTAGCAACTAGTATAGCACAACAAATCAGGTCATTAGGTCATGAAAATCACATCAAATCATAAAGGAAATCCAAATAATCAGTTGGAATACCTTAAACCATTATTAAAATATCATCTCATTCAAAGTTCAGGATTTTCACCCCTTCACGGATTTCCACTCAAGAAGGAATTTTGGGAAATTTTGGGCCAAGCGGACAACAGCAATGCAAGAATGGATATGGGCTCAAAAGCCAAACATTCGTAGATCAATCAGTCATGAAATGTCTGCATTCACCATTAAATCATCGATATTCAACATAAAATATAGAGTTAATATCACTCAGGTCATGAATTCCCTCAGATGTGGACAAACAACAGATCTTAAAAAAAATCCGACTGGGCAGGAAATCCTCAAGCTTGGCAAAACACAACAGGAACGAACATCGGGCATTTCCCAGGGTGGCAGACTCTTGCGGAGTCAACATCGATCTAAGGCATCTAAGCTAAGGCAACCCCCAATGAGCTCCTTGACACGACCCCCGCACTAACACGAGCTCACCGAGTTGGCCCTGCGGTAACACGGTTAACTGCGCCACCGCATGCTACCTATCTGACTACCACGGTACCACGGTAAACCGTAGGACCATGGATCGAGACCATCACCATGACACCATGGGATACCTAGTAGAGTGACATGGTACCACGATAAACCATGGAACCACGAAGCCAAACCATCACCGTGGTTAAGGAAAAGAGTCTTCATGGCATGGCAGTGAATTAGGAAAACAACGAAGGCAAGGAAAATTCGGAAGAATCCAGGAAGAAAGAATAGTCCACGGGGAAGGGAAATTACGGAAGGTGACAAAATTTTTGAAGGCAATGAAGAACGAGCTCAGTTGGGTTTTCCAGGAGGCTGAGGAAATCAGGAAATAGGGGACAATTTGGAAAAGTCCAGGGATGCGAAAATTTCATGAGACTCAGAAATCTTCAACGACAAAGAAACAAACCAACACAATTAGGAAATTGAGGAAGGAAAGGATAAATCGAAAAAATTTGGGGAGGGAAGAATTCTGTGAGACCACAAAATCTCTAAATGTAGTATAAAAGCAACCCGATTGGGAAAATCAAGTAGTTAGGGAAATCCGATAGGGACGGAAAATCCTGAAATCAGTTAAAAACCCAAAATTGACCCCCTAAACTTAGAATTTTCAAAGTGTTAGCACAATGGGGGAATTTTTCCAATCAGATAGGCTTCAAAGAACATGGAAAAGGCAGCAAAAATGCAAGGTCAAGGATCAAAAAACACCAAGGATGAGAAACTCAAGATTTTTAAAGACAAGCACAAGAAGGCCACAAAAAAGAGCCAGAAGACTAGGCAAAAAGAGAGGGTCCCTACTTTTAGTGGGGAAGGTGTGCAAAACTGCACAACAAATGGCAACTCCACTAGGGAAATGCTCCATAGTATTTCAACAAACTCGAATCATGAACCCAAAATCTTTGGTTTCAGTCCAAGCATTAGGTTACATCTTAGACAAGGTTTCAAAAATCACAAGCAAGCAAACCTTTCCTATACCAGGGTCAAAGTGTGTGAGTATGCATTCATTTCACTTTCCTAAATTGCAATAGGGACCAAACTCAGTCTGACAGGACTACATAAGAATTCTAAGTCCAAAAGCAACCTAGATAGAGCCTCACTACCGATCAGATGTCCATAGCCCCGGTGAGGTTATCACTGTGACCCTCCCTAACATAGCTCTACTGCCAGCCAGGCATCCATAGCCCTAGTAGAGATGCTAGGATACCCCTGATAAGGTGAACATTTCTTTTGATTTTTAATATTTTCTTTTCTTTTCTTTTTTTTGATATTCTCTTTGAGATTTTCTTTTAAAGCTTTACTTTTCACCTTGCAGGAAATGAAGCCCACACTCAAGGATGAGAACCACAATGGCACTAGAAAAGAATTTAAGATTTTTCACCTAGTCAAACTTCCTAAGACCACATGCAACTTTGGAATTCTTAAGATTTGTGTGAAGATATGAGACACAAATACATTCCAAAATTTGACTTAGTCAAGTGACTCTAATCCTCAGCCCATTAAACATCAGATGAAGGAATTCCACCAGGTTGGATGAATCTGAAAAGATGATTGGAGTTTGTAAAATAAAGCCAAGAATAGTCCCAGACAAGCAGACAGTTATATAGATGCAATAAGCCTAGAGGAAAGTAAGAAAACCCCAAAGAAAAAGCAAAGTAGCAAGAGAAACCAACCAAAGCAGACCAACCCAAACCAAAAGCAACAAACAAGAAAATAAAAACCAAAAGAAACCCTACTCTAACCAGGGAAAAAATAAAATAGTAGAAAGGAAACCTAATCTACTTATGTACAAGGATAGAGCTGAAAACAACTCAAGACTAGAAATAATGCTTCAAATATTGTCCATTGACAGGAAGTGGGATATCCTCTCCAGTGAGAGTTTTCAAATGAAAGGCATTATCCCCCAAAATCTTTGCAATCTAATAAGGACCAAGCCAAAGTTTTCCAAATTTTCCATGCTCCCCTTTTCTATCATGGGTTTTATCCCAGTAGAGAACCAAGTTAGAATTTATAAAGGCTTTCACCTTGTCTCTCCTATCAGACCATCTCTTCACTACACCTTGATGCCTAGAATTTTTTTCTAAGGCTTCATCTCTTCTCTCTTGAAGGTGTGACAATTTAGTCAAGTGGGCTTCATGCTTATCTTCTCCATCATAGTACTCATTGATAAATTGCAAGGTAGGCATCTTCACCTAGATGGGAAAGACAATTTCCAAACCATACACTAGGTCATAAGGAGAGGTTCCTAAGGATGTCTTCTATCTAGTGTGATCTGCCCAAAGAGAAAATCTAAGCTAGGTGTGCCAATCTTTGGGGTTCTTTTCTAGTAGTTTCTAGATGATTGTCAATAGGTTCTTATTGGAAGACTCAGCCAAACCATTCCCCTATGGATAGTAATTGGATGCAAATTTTATGGAAATTCCATGATCATAAGCCTAGTTAGAAAAATTTAATGATGTGCATGTAGAACCATTATCACAAACCAAAGCCAATGGACAACCAAAGCGGTTAATGATACTTGTCTCCATGAAATTAATTCAAAGTGCATTGCTTGCATGCAAGAGCCTCAATCCACATAGTAAAGTAATTAGTTACAGTAAGAATATACCTGTGTCCTATAGATGAAGGTGGGTTGATTGGACCTATGAAGTCCATTCCCCACTATGTGAATGGTTTTACCTCTATAACAAGCCGAAGTGGAAGAGCTGCACACCTCTCCCTATTTGCTGCAGTTTGACATGCATGACAAGTTCTCACATGGTTATGTGTGTCCTTGAATAAGGTAGGCCAGTAATAGTGCGCCCTCAAGATCTGATTTGTAGTGGAAGGTGTTGAACCATGGCTTAAGCCATATTTGTCATGAAATTTAGTCATCACTCTCCCTGCCTCTTCCTTGCTTAGGCATCTCAAGTAGACACCTACATAATTTCTCTTGTATAAAACAACTCCTTTCATCATAAAACTACCAATCTTCATGAGTAGAGCTCTCCTTTGCACTGCATTGACATGTCCAGGACACTGCTAGTTCAGAAGATAGTGGAGAATATCATCATACTAGTCCCCTAGAGAAACATCTTCAAGATTATAATGTTGGGCTACAAGGTCAGGACCCATTTCTGCCATTGTCTTGGTTTGTCCTTTCCCTCTTACCAACTTCATGGGTTGAATTTCAATATTATACTCTTGTAACATAATTACCCACTTGGCTTTACATTCACCCAATTCATTCTGCATCAACAACAGATTGACTGCAAGATCAAGGACTATAGCAGAGACCTTATTTCTCACTATATAGTGTATGAAATTCTTCACAGTTCGGATCAAGGCATAAGCCTGATTTTCAAAACTAGGATATCTCAATTCTGCATCTTTCAAAGGTGCAATCATTAATGCTATGGGATGGTCATTCCCTTGATCAAAATTTTGTGTCAACAAGCCAACACAGGAGCGATAAGAGGAAAATGAATAGATATAGAATGTCTTAGCATAATCAGAACTCACCAAAAAAAGGGCCTCAATAATAACTCTCTTGATTTGTGCAAATTCTTCCTTAGCCTCTATATTTGATTCAACCTTTGCTTCTTTATTCAACATGGAATTCAATGGCTTGATTATCTCTCCAAATCCAGTGATAAACTTTCTGACAAAGTTAATCTTGCCAAAAAATGACTTCATTTATTTCTTGCTTGCAAGGGTTGAGTTTTTAGTATAGCCTCTACTCATTTAGGATCAATGGCAATGCCTTGTTCTAAAATAACATGTTCCAATAGCTTCCCCTTAGTGACTCCAAAGATGCACTTCTTTGGATTAAGTGAAATGCCAAATTCCCTGCATTTCTGAAATACTTTGCATAAATCTACAACATGATCACTTCTCTTCTTAAAAAAGACTATCAAATCATCCATGTAGATGAGTATGCACTTGAAAATGATGTCTTTGAAGGAAATATCCATAGCTCTTTAAAATGTAGCTCCAGCATTGATTAATTCAAAGGGAATTCTTTTGTAGGAAAAAGTTCCCCATTTTGTAGTAAAGGGAGTCTTGTGCCTATCCTCATACTGCACCATAAATTGATTGTATCCAGAGTAACCATCTAGAAAAAAAACATCATCTGAGATCCATTAACAATCTAAAGTACCTCATCCAGTGAAGGGACTGGATAATTATCCTTTTCAGATGCTCTATTCAAGTTCCTGAAATCAACACACAGTCTAATTTCTCCGTTTTTCTTCCTTACTGGAACAAAGTTTTCAACCCATGTTGAATGTCTTATTGGAAATATGATTCATGCTGAAAGTAGCTTCTGCACTTCCTTCTGAATGATGGGCTCTAGTAGAGTATTAATTGGTCTCTGTCTTTTCCTAAACGGCTTAACATTTGACTTGAGGGGAATAGTATGTGTAATGATCAAAGTTCATATGTCCTCAAGTCATCATAACTCCAAAATATCACATCTTGATATGTGTGCAAGGCATTAATGATTCCTTGTCTCTCCTCTAGGGTGTACACCTTACCAATAAAGACATTTTTGACATCACTTTGGGTCCCCATATTGTATGTTTCACATTGACAGTTGACAAACTCCCTTTTCATTTTCTGCTCCCAGTCTTTTATCTTATCCAGATCAAAGATCCTTTCCAATTGCACCATGCCTCTTGGGATGGTATTATTCTTTAGATTGAGGACTCCGTCTAGGTCCATTTTAGCCTCTTGAGGCTCAACCTTATCAATCACTTGAGAAGCAAACACATCACAGCTAGTGATCAAATCAAGAATATGGTTATCATCTTCAAATACCTAAAAATTGGTGATATTGTCAGGCACTGAGGGTACTGGAACAAGTTCCACATTGAACTTCTTTAAGCCTAAAAGTGATAAGGGCTGCAATGTACTTGCTTCTTGTGCCAGAGAATTAGTATTTTGATTTTTACTTTGAGGTATTAGCTGAATGTTGAAGGCATCAAATCCTTCAATAAGATCCCATTTTATGTGCCTATAATTGGCCATCCTTTTGTCATGACATGACTATTGTTTCCTTACTTGCCTGGCCACTAGCTCAGCATCTCCAAACAATTGAATTTTTTTGACTTTCTTTCTCAATGCCATTAATAGACCATGAACTAGAGCTTCATACTCAGCTACATTGCTAGTGCATTGGAATTGGAGTCTATGAGTAGAAAAGTAGGTTTTACCTTTAGGACTGATCAGATCAAGCCCTACTCCAGCACCCTACTTGGATTTGGATCCATCAAACCTTAATGTCCAGCATTCATTAGCTCCTACTTTTCTTGAGACACCTTTGTCTTGCTGATACCCAAAGGTTCTTCAGGAGGCCTTGGGTTCGTTCCCTTTAGATCATTTTGAATGCCTGTATGTTTACCTTAATAGCTGGGGCTGTGTTAATGTATCCTTATATCTTCCCCACTGTAGTTTGACATAAGCAACATTCTAGTTTAGAATGAGGAGCATTGTGAACTCTGCACCAACTAGGAAGAAGCAAATATTCAAATTTCATACTTTTACCTAGCTGAATCTGATCTTCTACATATTTTTGGATAAAATCTATCAAGTTATCCAAAAAATTGAGTTTTCTATTTGCTTGATCATCCAATTCCTCTGTTTATTTAAATAGTGCTTCAGAATTGATGGATTATGATGTGGATTCACCAGAAGATATTTTCAACACCAAGATTTTCTCTGTGTCTGAGGTAGGGGAGGCTAGGACATAGTTCCCCATACTGAATTTCAATACCAATATCTCATTTGAAGTATTATGGTATTCCATAATGGCATACTTCATTCTAGGCTCTCTCTCAATTATGATTTGATTTGGGACTCCTTTCCAAGGGAGCCACATGTGAGAATGGTTTGTGGATGTATATCCATTCATTCCTCTAGTAAAATCTCTACCCAAGATCAGACCATAATTGTCAGGAATGTCTACTATCTAAATATTAAGTACTTGTTACACTCTGGGGTTTGGAGCAAATTGCATGGGAATCATGTTCAATTCTCATACTATATTCACCTTTGTTTTGTCCAATTGGGTGACCTTCTTCTAAGAATCTACAGGAGTAATACCAAGAGCCCTACAAACAACAAATGGCATAAAATTAGTGGATGCCCCTGAATCCAACAAGCAATTGTGCAAATTTTTACCAAATATACGAATAGAAATAAAAAAAGGAGGGGTTTCCATTTTGCCTTGGAATAAACTCAATTGTGAGTCAGCTTGTGCAACATAAACCCGATCTTTTATTTTCCCCTATCTCCAGATTGTTATTGACTAGGGCATTTAGGTGCTTGTGAAGTAGGAGGTCTTCCAATTGCCTCATTGATTGCTACTCCTGGTGTTACTATACTTGAATTAAAGGACCTTAGGACTATATTTCTGATTTCAGGAACTCTTAACAACTCAAAAGTAGAAAAAATCACCTTCACTTTCCTGAGTTCCTCAGTGACATATTCTCCTAACTGTTCTACATTCATGTCAGTGTGGACCTCCCTAGAATGACCAGTCTTGCTATCTCTTGTTGCATCAACATTGCTTCCTTTTGAAACATTTGGTTGTCCTTCTTTTGTAAGGTATTGTGTTGGCACCTGAGGGTAGGATGGATTGTTATTGGCATGTGGATCCGGTGGAGTAGTAAAATTGTGTGGAGGAGTAGATGTAGTGAATGGACCTTTAGCTTGTGGATTCCTGTGGGGATTTCTCCTCAGATCATACTTTTTGATAGGTTGTTGAAACATCTATACTTCTTCAACATCAACCTCTTCTTCATCCAATGGGCCATTTTCGTTCTTAGTTTCTTCATTAAATAGCTGAGAGATTTCATCTTCATTGAGCACTTATTCTGTCTCCTCATTCTGGCTACTTGACTCCTCTTCTGGTTCATTCTCCTCATCCCTTGGGAAAGGGGTGTGATTCAACACAAATACTAGGGAATCATAAGGATTTGAGGGTACCAATTCTTTTCTAGTGGAGTTGTTTTCAAATTCATATTGAAAGATGGAAGTAGAAATTTGAAATTCAAGACAATCAAGCTCAAAGTGTTCACTTGTCTTGTGAATTCTACACCATCCTGACAAAGTTGCTTCTGCTAGGTACACACCACCTGGAGATTTCTCTTGATTTGAAGGTTGATCTAGTGGATGTCTTCTTTCAAATCCTTGTCCACCTTGTTGACTTCTATCAAAGTTTTGACCAGAACCTTGTCCCTTTTCAAAGTTTTGATTTATGTCATAGTGTTGCCCTCTGTTATAACTTGATTGCATGCTCTTCTGATTAGCTTGGAGTTGACTATTCTGGTTCCTCAAGTAGGTTACCTTTGTGTTTAGCTTCTTCACTTTCTTAGTTAACTCATCTAACCTTTCTTTATCAGGATTGTTGTAAGGGATTGGATTCACAGTGTTTGGAGGGTATCCTAGCACTCCTCCAAAACCATTAGATTGATTCAAAAATTGTGAGTTCTGTAAATATGTAGGGAAGCCAACCTACTATTGTGAATAGAGGGGATGGTTAGCGATTTTCTGAGGATAATTGGGTATTGGTTGGACTTGGTTTATTGGATGACTTGGGTGAGGGACCAGAGGCAACAGTGGAATAAGATTCATAAGGGGAGTATGATTAATCAGAGCCTGGTTGACACATTGGACTTGGCTTGGGTGAGCAGCAGGTCCCAGAGATGGCAGGGGTCTTGACAAGTGTTGTCTCAGGTCTGTGTTGACCTTAACAACCTTTGTATAGGAAGTGAGTAAGGTAGTTGGAAGGTTATTTCTCCACTAAAGGAAGGTGGATGTGAGACTATCTAAGGCTTCAAAGTACATTTCTAAGGCAAAGGCATCATCCCCAACATAAGGTTCTTGAAATCTAGTGTATGCATGGTGTAACCTATTGCTGAATGATCCTATAGGTTCAATGACCTCTCTCTTTAGCATAGTAAACTGTATATAAAGCTCATTAGCACTAATAGGAATCTTAAACTTTAGCAAAAATGCAGCCTCAATTTCAACCCAATTATGAATGGATGTAGTAGGTAAATGATTGTACCAGTAAAAATCCTCCTCTCCCAGAGAATAAGGGAAAAGTTTGCATGGAACATCCTCATGATTAATCCCTCTATCTCTTAAACAAGTTTGAAAAATACTAATATGCTCCTCTGTCATTCTATTAGGGTCATTTGTGTGAAACCTAGATCAAAAATGCTCAGGGTTCTTGGGCATAACACTGTAGATGTTGTAGGTTAGTGGGGATGGATTATTTTCTAGGAAAGCCATTAGTGGAGGTGGAGGTGGTAAAGGCTGATTGATGACTGGTTGCGATTGTTGAACGAAATCAACCTCAGAATCAAATGAAGATGAAGTGGATGAGGGTGAGGATGGTGGAAATGATGGATTGGATGATGATTCCTCCCTTACTATGGTCCTTCTTGACCTGGTTTGAGGTGGCATTTCTTGAAACTCTTCTTCTTCTCCTAGTGTAGATCTAGTTCTCCTTCTGAGCCTCTCAGGAGAAACGACATTTAGAAAATTCTCCAGCATGCCTCTTCAGGCCCTCCTTCTAGTGTCAATCCTATTGTTTGGTGTTTTCTGCATAGCAACAACTCAGACAGAATAAATCTTATCCTATCTCTCTTGAAAGGTTGACCTCTATGAACAAAGAGATAACCCCAAGGTCTCTCAGGTGTCAGGTCTTGACAATGCTATGGAAAAAACTTATTGATAAATGTGAAAATAATGGTGATCACAAAGGGACCATATGAACAAACACTGGAATCTTTAAACTCGTTAAATTTTAAGATATGGTGATGCTTAAATTTCTAGTTCTAACCAAATAATAAAAGAAATAGAAAAAGATGAGGGTTTCAGAAGTCCTAAGATTAAAACTACTCCTAAGATTAACCATGCAAATGATGAAATACTTGGAATGGACCAATCCCTTTAAACTAATTCCTGTTCAACCTAAGCTATACCTGCAATCTTACAGAGAACAGTGCAATCATCTAAGGTGTTAAGATTTTTAGACTGTGGGCATTCATTCAATGGAACTAAATAAATTCCTATAGTTGAAATAAGCACATAAGTATCAGGTATAGGTTGAACTTGCACAACATTCCCGTAATCAAGAAGCTTCCCAAAGTATGAACTAGAGATTGTTACAACACTCCAAGCATTAAATCACAAGCATTATTAACTAAACCTAAGATACATTCAAACGTTTCCAAGCAATTTAAGAGATAGAACAAGAACCATGGAAGATTATTCAATCCAAAGAAGGCACCAATCATAGCACATTATCTTCACTTTGTATTAAATCACCACATTAGCAACAATTTTGGTATGTTACAACAATTGCTTGAAATGTAAAACTAATTTCTAATCCTCTAACATGCCTGCCATTCTACTACTAAATCTACTACTTATTAGACTGCTAAATTCACTCTTTACAAATATTTTGACTTAATCAACCAATAGAATTAACCTTTACAAATGAGGAAAAATTCCTTTCTTATAGAATTTTCATTCAGTGCAAACCCCAAGTTAGGGTTACAAAGAAAGTTGGTCATTAATTAGATCAACCCAGATAGCCAGACTCATCACCTTGCATTGAATGCATGAAGTGCCTCTTCAGATTGGTCTGGGATCGCACAAAGTCAGGGTATAGTCCCTCGAGCCATGCTCGCCATTAATGCTCCATTTTCTCAAAGCAGAAGAATGGAACTATACACGCGAGGCCAACTTGCCTTTAGTTGCAAAGTGTACCTAGGTGAATCCCACAAATTTTGCTATATCTTCGAAGAATGAACATTTCTTCCTTTTTAGCCATGACAACACCAACTTGCCCAATTCAACCTGGAGAAAAAGAGACATAATTAGAAACCAATATAGCACAAAAAATCATGTCATTACATCATGGAAATCACATCAAATCATCAAGGAAATCCAAATAATCAATCAGACTCCCTTAAACCATCATTAAAACATCATCTCATTGAAAGTTCGAGTTTTTCACCCCTTTGCATATTTCAGCTCAGGAAGGAATTTTAGGAAATTCTAGGCTAGGCGGACAACAGCGAGGCAAGAACAACAATGGGCTCAAAATTCAAACATTCGTAGATCAATTAGTCATGAAATTTTTGCATTCATTGTTAAATCATCTATATTCATCATAAAATCTAGAGTTAATATCACTCAAGTCATGAATTCCCTCAGATCTCGACAAACAACAGATCTTTGGAAAAATCTAACTGGGCAGGAAATCCCTGAGCTCGGCATAACACAATAGGAACATACATCATGCATTTCCTAGAGTGGCGGACTCCTATGGATTCAACATCGATCTAAGGCATCCAAGCTAAGGTGACCCCCACTGAGCTCCCTGACACGATCCTTGCACTACCGCGAGCTCACCGAATTGGCCCCATGGTAACATGGTTAACTGCGCCACCATAGGCTACCTATTCGACCGCCACGATACCACGGTAAACCACGGGACTATGGAGCCAGACCACCACCGTGCCACTGTGGGTTACCCAGTAGACCGACATGGTAACGTGATAAACCATGGGACCACAGAGCCAGACTGCCACCATGCCACCACGGTGAAGGCAAAGACTCCCCACGACATGGCGGTGAACTGGGAAAACAACGAAGGCAAGGAAAATTCAGAAGAATCCAAGAAGGAAGAACAATCTGTGGAGAATGGAAATTCCCGAAGGCGACAAAATTTTTGAAGGTAATGAAGAACGATCTCGCTTGGGTTTTCTAAGAGGCAGGGGAAATTAGGAAACATGGAACAATTCAAAAAATTTCGAGGAGGCGGAAATTCCGCGAGACTCAGAAATCTTCGACGACAGAGCAAAAAACCAACCTGATCGGGAAATTGAGGAAGATAAGGATAAATTAGAAGAATTCGGGGAGGGTGAAATTCCATGAGACCCCAAAATCTCTGAATGCATTGTAAAAGCATCTCGACCGGGAAAATCAAGTAGCTGGGGAAATCCTGAAATCAGTTAAAAATCCGAAATTGACCCCCTGAACTTATAATTTTTAAAGTGTTAGCACAATGAGGAAATTTTCCCAATCAGATAAGCTTCAAAGAACATGGCAAAGTTAACAAAAATGAAAGGTCAAGGATCAAAAACACTGAGGATGATAAACTCAATATTTTCAAAGACAAGCACAAGGAACGCCATGGAAAGGAGCCAAAAGACCAGGAAAAAAGAGAGGGTCCCTACTTTCAGTGGGGCAAGTGAGAAAAACTACACAACAATACATTTACACTAGGGATGGTCCTCTTTTGCACCCAAATACGTCGAATCACTTCGAGCTACATTGGACTGACGATTTCCCTTAAGAGTCCAAAGTGCTAAAAGATAACAATCTTTGATGGGATATTTCTCAGAAACCATGTTGGGACCATCTACAATAACCTCTCTCAGTTTTTTTTTATCTTAGAGGCATTTTCTCGTGGTGATGAGTTTTCGGTTGAGGGAAAAGTTGTCAAATGCAAGCAGTGTAAAGTTATAAAGTGGTGCAACTTTCATTCTCCAAATCGTATGACCAAATGAACTATTCCAACATGTCTAGATGGGTACGTTTACGCTAGGTATGGTCCTCTTTTGAACCCAAATATGCTGAATCACTCTGAACTACATTGGACCTACGATTTCCCTTAAGAGTCCAAAGTGCTAAAAGGAAGCAATCTTTGAAGGGTTGTTTCTTGGAAATAGTGATGCTTACAGACTCTTCATTTGAGGCTATGGGATTTTTTTGGGACCATCTATAATAACCTCTGTCAATTTTTGCTATCTCGGAGGTGTTTTCTTGTGGTGATGAGTTTTCAGTTGAGGGAAAAGTTGTCAGATGCAAGCAGTGTAAAGTTACAAAGTGGTGCAACTTTCATTCTCTAACTCGTACGACCAAACAAACTGTTCCAACACATTCAAATGGGTACTTTTACACTAGGGATGGTCCTCTTTTGCACCAAAATACATTGAATCATTCCAAGCTACATTGGACCAATGATTTACCTTGAGAGTCCAAAGTGCTAAAAGGCGATACCATCTATTGTACGGTCTATAGCTTGATGGTATGGCCATGGTAGATGTTATTAGAACTGCATAAGGTGAATATGTGGGTTTAAAGAGCTAGAAATATCTGTAGTTGAGTTGGTGAGTTGCCATGCATGGAAAAAATGAGTGAAATTAGGTGAAAAATGGTGCTTACAACATGCTAATGTCAATGAAATGTGGCAGCATCAATATTTAAGGTTGGATCAAGCTTCTACAAGTCCTAATAGACGTGTTTGATGAGTTTATAGGGTGTGGCAAGGTTTGGGGAGTGACGATACACCCAAGTTTGGTTTTGATGATCAAATTGGAGTTTAAATCATCTTTAATTGTAATTGTGTTGTTTAAAGCCACCTAGATCTTGCATCAGAAAACTCTTACCCAATCAACTTGAACATCATGCACACCCAAATACCTTGTTACCACTTTTCTAGATAAAATAATCAAATACATGGGAAATGACCTTCACATGAACTTTTTACATTTTTGTTTTAAGAAAAAGTGGCAAGCCATTGTAATTTATTATATATAAATATGAGATATTACAAAACCTAGTTCAAATGAGCATACTGATAGGAAAGAACCATGAAGAAAACCTCTGGTTGTAGCTTGATTAAGTACAAAAATCTCTTTGCATTTTAAACATACCCTTTGTTTAATGCCAGACATTTGACCCATATTTTAAAAAACATCACTGGATATAGATTATGCCTATACATAGTTATGACTTTTTTACATTGTTTCACATTTCAAAATTTTGCTTTTGGAGGCATTCATGGCACAATTTTCCACAAGAGTAGTATGTTGACATTCTGGAGTGACAAGCACCTATACAAACCATCAAGGTAGCAGTTAAATTACATACAATAGAAAATATGCTTAGAATAACCAATCTATATTATTGTAATATCTCGCATACCTCTCCTTAAGGATGAGAGTTGGCTATTGTTGCAGCAGGTCCATGATCAATCATGCTAGGAATATCACAAAAGTTGTCAAATGATAAATCTATATTGTCACAACAGAAAAGATGCTTAGACTAACAAATCTATATTAATCTAAACAACCTAAGTGATGATGAATTAGTAATGCAAACTATAAAAGATGCTTAGAGTAACCAATCTATATTATTCTAAATGACCTAATTGATGATGAGATGGTAATGCAAACTATAAAAGATTCTTTGAATAACCAATCTATATTATTGTAATCTATCACATACCTCTCTGAAAGGATCATAGATGGCTATTTTTGTAGTAGGTCCATGATCAATCGTGCCAAAAATATCCCAAAAGTACATACAAATTATCAATATTAAAGACACCTGCATTGCAATAGTATATTAAATATCAGTATTAAATAAAGAACACTAATGAACTTAAGCATAATGAACCTAAGCATTGTACCTTCAATTCTTGAATATGCTATTCAAGTGTGCCTGAAGGGTCATCTCCTTGCTTAAGAGTATCCAATATTTCTGCATGATCAACATTACTAAGTGTCCATATTTGTTTTTTCTTTGGTTTGGCATGATTCTTCAACAACTTAACATTTGTTGCTATAACAAGGTGTGAATACATGAGAATGGTTTTGTGTTTCTCATAGTCTTCAAATTCAGGTATTCCATTCTTTCTAATCATGTATGTTCGCAACCAAGTTCCTGTAACCACAACTAAACTTGTAGGATACATGAACCCATCATCATCTTCCATCGGTTGTGTTAGATTTTGCTTTACCCATACACATCGAGCTAACCAATATTCTAATCTCTCTTCATTCCCCTGCGATGCAACAATATCCTAGCTATAGTAGATCTAAAAGTCGGTAATAATCAAGTGAACTTTCCATTGTGTCATTTTTCATGGATATAGTTTGAAATAAAGGAGTTAGATACTATGGAACCCATGTATCCACCCACTCACTTGACTCACATTGATCCCACTTGCACTGAATACAACTCTGACAAAAACAAGCCAATTTTTGTGTCCAAATGGTCCATGTGCTTGCATCTGAGCTTTGAAACGAATGCATCTTTGAAGAATCTTTGATTGTATGACAATCCAATCTTCCTCCCACTGTACCCTCCTCAACCAACCAAAATAATCTGTGCATCACTTAATTTTTCTCCTGAAATCTTTAATTGATCCTTAACTAGAGATCTCTTTACACATGCACTTGCTCCATCATGATCCCCTTTCCCATGCTCAGCTTCATAAAAACTCCAAATATTAAGTAGACCCCTCTCTACATGCATTCTAATCAACCAATAAAAAATATGAGCATTCTTGAATTGACCTGTGCAATTATCTGACCAAATGAGATGTCGGTCCAGTGCTATATAATGCTCCTGCAAGAACTCAAAAAATTTATTGAAACAATGTTGGACATACCTGGATGAGTGAGATCTATCATCACTCATATAAAAATTGTTAGAGTAAAGGTCTTAACTTAATTATGTTGATTAAGTTACCTTTATTCCCTTCTTAAGATTTCATGTTAGTTTGCATAAAGTGACATTTAATAATTATATTAATTATTAAATGTTATCCTATTAGGGTTTTATTAGGGTTTGCATGATCTCCTTTTTATAAGGATTGATCCCATTGTATTTCATATCAATTCATTCTCTCATTCTCTCTGATATATACATTTTCAGTTTTCAAAGAACCCTTGCTTGTTTGTCTCCATCTCTTCTTTTGTGATACGTTATTTGCATGCAGGTGATCTTCGGGGTTTGTGGTGTTGTATTTTCTCAACTCCTACATGGTATCAGAGCTTCACACCTGCTGCTTCCTATTCTTGTTTTGAAGATTCTTGGAGCTTCAAAGGTTTTGGGTTTATTTTCTTGATCTAGGGAATACCTGCAATTTTGAAGCATTTTCAGTTCAAACGGACATTGCCATTGCGTTCGCAGCGGTCCAAAATCCCTAAATCGACTGTTCATTTGTCCATTTTGGACAAAGTCGAATTTTAGGGCAAATTTTTTTTGCAACTACAGCCGTACGGACGTCGTCTATGCACAAATCGAAAAAAAAAAAAATACGCCAAGTAATTTTTTTTTTTTTTAAGAAAAATTTTGTATTTAAAAATTTGTAAATTTTGATTTTTTTATTAAAAAAAAATTTAAAAAGAAAAGAAAAAAATCCAAAATTTTTTAAAGCCTTTTAACGGCTTGCTTAGGCCGGTGGGCCCGGGACCCTACACAGGTAGAGTACCTTGTGCAGACCCTGCATAGTGTACCCTACGCTACAAGGGGTACAGTGGGGGTGGGCCCATGTGCCTCCCCCACCCCATAAATTGTTTTTTGTAATAGATTTTTTTATTATTTAAAAAAACAAATTTTTCATGTATATGCCCAATCGCACTTTTATGGTGACGGCCATTTGGCCGTCAAATTTAATCCAGTCATTTTGCTGCGACGGCTGTATGACTGTCAAATTTAACCCAGCACTGGTTTTTTCCTTCTTTGGAGCTGATTTATCTCGGAGGTCGTAACTTGGGCATACGATATCATTTTTTGGCAAACAAGATATCGTCGGAAAGCTGGTTTTCTCATCTTTCTAGTGGTGTGGGTCTCATCACTTCTTTTTTCTATTGGTGCATTTTATAGCTAGTTGAAGACAAAGGGGCTATTTTCAGTCTCAAGCTCATAACTTTTGATCAATTTCTCCGTTTTTCGCAATCTTAGCGACATTGGAACCGTATTTTAGAACTCTTCAATTTCATCCATGCAATTTTTCCAGATTTCCTTCCAGGTATCTTTTGTTCATTTATTTGTGTTTTCACACTCTGGTGGATTACCTGGACATATTTTCTCTTGGAAAATTTTTGTTCACATGGGATGCTTAGTTTTTGGCTGTTCTTCATGTATTTCTAGCATTTTGTCCTTTGAGGACATTTTGAGCATCATTTGTAAGCTATCTTTTATGTAAACGCACTGAGATAAAGTGCCAAACTATTGTACATGCATCTTTTGGGGATTTTGCACATAAGGTTGTGCCATATTTTGTACTTGCACTGTTATTATAAAGTGCCATGAGGGGTTGTGTAGTTTTCCTTTGTTTTGTCATCACATCTTTGTCTGGTGAGTATCCCTCCACGATGACATTGAATCCATACCATAGGGGGTTGTGTAGTTTGCCTTTGTTTGCCATCACACCTTTTTCCAGTGAGTGTTCCTCCACGATGACCATGGATCCATATGATTCCAACCTCATGCATGTGTGCTTTGTTTTGCACACCACTTTTTCAGTTGCAGGTGCTATCTTTCGCACTTTCAGATGTTTCTTCTCCTTCATGCACTACAGGGTGTTTCACATCATTTCAATGGATCTGTCAGGCTCTCCCAATTCAACATTATGGGGGGGTTATTATATTGTTTGTGCTAATTCTTCTTTGGTTTCACCTTGGAAGTGATCTTCCATCTTCAACGGAGGTTCTTCAACACCATAGCAGTCATCTTTCGACAGTTGTTTGTAGCTTCTTCTACTTTAGTGATGTTCTTCTTCTTGGCTTTCTGCATCTCATTTTGGAGTAGAGATTTTTCCCATGAGGTTTTCTCTATTTCTCCATTTTACAGAGATTTGGTTGTATTTGGGTACCTGATCTGGCCTAGTTGCCGGGACCCATGTTTTCCTTCTTGCATTGTAGTTACCTTTGCTTTTCTGCATTTGTTTGTAGTTGCACTATTGCTCATTTTAAGGGGGGGTGTTAGAGTAAAGGTCTTAACTTAATTATGTTGATTAAGCTACCTTTATTCCCTTCTTAAGATTTCATGTTAGTTTGCATAAAGTGACATTTAATAATTATATTAATTATTAAATTTTATCCTATTAGGGCTTCTATTAGGGTTTGCATGATCTCCTTTTTATAAGGATTGATCCCATTGTATTTCATATCAATTCATTCTCTCATTCTCTCTGATATATGCATTTTCAATTTTCAGAGAACCCTTGCTTGTTTGTCTCCATCTCTTCTTTTGTGACAGGTTATTTGCATGCAGGTGATCTTCAGGGTTTGTGGTGTTGTATTTTCTCAACTCCTACAAAAATGATACTCTTTGATTATCTTTCGATCCTCCTTTGTACTATCAGGTGCATGTCTAAACGTTATGTGGACAAAAATAACAATCTAAATGGAATTGTAATACTGAGATTGTACCTCATTTTGTGGTTGCAATGTGTAGTTTTTTGCAAAATCAACCAATGATATAATAGTTCCAATCGAAAAAGAGTCCTTACACCTCCTGAATATTTGATCCAACTACTGAGACCTATGACTATGCCTTGAATACTTTTAGAAAATAATGTCCTTAAAATATGAAATTGTAGACATGGAAAATGTAGAAATTCGTTTTGGTACACCTGATCCCGATTATTAACAACATTTCTTCTCAGATCGATTTCTCAGCATTTCATCAATTTCTATCCTTTAATTCAATAAATCACTCTTTATTGGATTAAGTCTATCACCCCCTTTTGATTAAATTAATCAGTTTAATTTAATTAACCCTACATTGCTGTTTAATTAAATAAATCATTTTATTTGATTAAAATCTCTAAAGTCTTCTCATTAAATTAAGTAAATTAAACTTTATTTAATTTAATCTAACATCTTCCTCCTTAGTTAAATAAATCAAATCATTTATTTAATGAATCATTTCCTCTCAATTTTGGACTTAAGTTAATTCATAAATCTAAGTCTAAATGGTCACATCACCTAATTCTTCATTAAGTTAATCAAAACATTGATTAAGTTAATCTCTTTCATTAAAATCTTCTAGAGAATGCAAGTTGCACAATAAATCAATTTATTTGATTTACTAAATTCTCTATTTTCCCTCACAAAGCATCAAAAAAGGAATATTCCTCTTTTGAATTCAAAAAGTCCAAGTGGACTTGGTCCTTCCAACAAGGCATTTAAAGCCTCTTACATGTCCTTGACCTTGAGCCAAGTGATAATAAATTCATTTCTTTTCCCTCTTCAACATGTCATTTCTCAAGTTTGAAATGCCACCTAATTGCATTTATTGGCACATTGGCCAAAACTTGCTTATTCCTCATCCTATCACATTTGGACAAGTGGCACAATGTCATTGGACTATCTTTTATCCCACATTGCTTATTTTCATTCATTCTTCCAAGATTGAAATCTATAAATTGGAGACTCTTCTCCTCAATCTTCATCCACAACTCATATGCAAAGTTACTCTCTCCACATTGAGAGCTAATTTTGCCAATTTCATCCAATCATCCACCACATTTGAGATTTTACAACAAGGTTATGCTCAAATCTCTTTGGAAATTTGACCATTTCTCCAATCAATCAACATTTGCAATTAGGAATTGGGAAAGGGCCAATTGCAACATACCATTGGCACCAATTCCCCCATGGAATCATCATGTTATTAGCTTAATTAGGATTGAGTGTCTTTCATTTAAAATTTACTTGTTTTCTTCATTTCCTAGTTAAGTTTGAATAAATGGATTTTTTATGGGGAATCTCTCATTGTTTGCATGCATTCTTGAACTAACACTAACAATGTTTGGTTTCTTTGTGCATATGTAGGTTTAGGGGTTCACATTTTGGTGCTAGAAGGAGGGCTTGAAGCTTTTGACACATTTTTCTTCATACACAGGAAACTACACTGCGTACCAGACACACGGCGTTGTATTGCACCGCACCTTCCGAAGCCCGTGGCACCATATAGCACCGCGGTTGCTTCCCGCTCATCAAATTTGAAATTTTGCCAAACATCACTATTGCCAAATTCCACTGCACCCGCGGTCTTTGTTTTTGCAGAGCACCACTTACAGTCGACCGCGTGGCGCTACATAGCACCGCCTGTGTTTTTTAAGTAGCACTGCACCCATTAAGGAGCACCGCACTTGAGTCTATTTTTTAAAAATTTGAATATTTTTTTTAATATTAACCTGATTTGCTGTTTTTTCCTTTTTTCACTCTCTATTTTACTGTCATTTTGCAGGTTGGAGCAAAGGAGGGAGTCATTATGACATCATGTTTACAAACCCAAAGTGTTTTTAAACACTAAAAGTGTTCTTTAACACTTTTTGAGAAATTTTTTTAAATCTTTGGCCTTAGGAAAAATAACTTTACTTTGGGCTTTAAAAAATGTTTAATTTTTTCATGTTCATCTTGTGCAAAGTGTTTCTAAACACTTAAGTTGTTTTCAACACTTCTTGAAAATTTGTTAAAATCTTTGACCTTAGGCTACTAATTTTTCATTTGGATCTAAAAAGAACAAACAAATTTTGTTTTTTAAAGTTGCCAAGGGGCTAAAAAGAATTTTAGACACTTACTAATTTTCAATCTGGATTTAAAATTGGACAAGGCAAACTTCATATTTCATTTTGGTGCTTCTAAAATGAACTCATCATTGCTTTGAAGGATAAAATTGAACATGTGTCTTTTATGTTTTGCAAACTTTTTAACAAATTAACATCACTAAAATGCGTATGCGCTTCTCTCGCGCTTTATAGCGATCTTGAGAATCAAAAGCATTTTAGTGATATTAACTTGTCAAAAAGATTGCCTCCACATTTGATTTGGGCACTTAAAATTGAACAAAACATGCGAGTGTGAGCATGATATATTGCGGAGGTTCTCCCCTTTATTTTTCAACAAAGGTTGTGTGAACGACGAGATATGTTAGCTCGCTTTTGTTAACTTAGAGGACCTGCCTTGTGGGAAAAATTAATCACCCAAGGGAACGACCCTACCGGGAACACGCTAAAGCCAAGCGACTTCCAACCGGTATATAAGTGTGGATATTGGAACAAAGGCCAATATCACAAGGATTATTCCAATGAGATGGATAGCAATGGACTCTAGCTGATGTTGGATAATCCCCCATGAACGGAATGCCCGAATAAGAACCCCTTGTTTAGAAAAAGGCCAAAACCTTGTCTATCTTGTTGGTGCAAAAGGTCATGTCCTTTGAAGCCGCCCCACGTAACATGCAGTCTGGAAATGGAAAGTATGCCATGGGAGATTCATAGGTACTAATGCTTGGCTGACCCAAATAAGTGAGTGTTGTGGAGGGGAGCCAGTGTGGTCAAGCATTTAGCCATTCGCACAAGATATGCGCAACTGGATTTAGCCAAGTGGGAACCCAACAAGGTATTGTCTCATCAACCTAGGAGTGTAAAAGTGCTTGGAAGAAATACATTGCTTGATCTTGAAAACATTTGAAAACAAACATTCACAAAAACCTTGAAATTTCAAACATCTTGTGGGAAACAAATACCTATTGACGAACTTGCCCACTCTTGCTTTCCCTAGGAATCACATTCCTAGAGGTTTCTAAGTATACAAGTTCTACCATCATTTGTTTCCAATAAGGATAAACATAAGGAACTTTTTCCCTATTTTCCTCGATTTCCACATAAAGGACATTGTGGGATGAGAAAGAGAATGGGACACTAGACATATAGTTGAAAACTTAAGCAAGCAAGTGTCTTGGATAAAAAGAACCTCATTTAACCAAGATAAAGAGACAAACTGGATTACACATGTGTTTTCTAACATGATTTCCTGCAAGATCAAAATCCCAAAGCCAAAGTTCAAAAAGCTTAGTTTAAAAACTCGTGAGGAGCATCTTGAGAGACTTTTCGAATTTAGGGAAAGATTGGTTTATAACTTTTACAAAAAAGCCTCAAGGAACAATCCCACATTGTATGCATTTTATTGTCAACAAAATCTTGAACTTTTTCAAAAGGTTTGCATTTCTCCCATAGGAAGTCTAGCATGTTCTTCAATACCGAGGTTTTATAGAGAGAGTTGCATCTAGGTTAGGGTTCAAGATCAAAGTTTTCATTCTCATCCATTCCTCCATCAACCAAATCTCATTTCATCATCAAACCTTTTGAGAACTCTAGAGTCAATCATCACGCTAAACTTAGAGGGCTAAATCAACACCATCATACCTTGGCTTAACACACTTAGCCAACATAATCTCAAATCATTGGAAAAATTTTCTTTGAGATAACACAACTTCTTAAAGTCTATTAGTTCTCCAAAACATTGGCATAACACACTTTGTCAATTCATCCGTTTTGTGCAAGTTCCCTTAGGATAACATAACTTCACAACCAATCTTGTTTGACTTAACACATCTAGTCAAATTATCACAATCAAATCAAATCAAAAGCCCTTACAAGTTTAGCACATACCTTCAAAATTTTTTCCAAAGGTTTCACTCGCTCATCCCATCCATTTTAACCCATCACCATCATCACCATCTTTGATCTTTTAGCTTCCCTAGTTCTTCTCTCTTTGGACTTAAAGGATTAGGATCGAACAAATCCCTATTTTTTATGGTCCAAACAAGATCTCAACACAAGAAGGACATGGAGAATATCAGAGAAATATCAGCTTCTATGGACATGAGTCATCTAAATACCGAAGTAAACCTAGCAGGATCAAGCAATCCCCCAAGCAACTCTCCCTTATCATCACAAAATCCTCAAGAGGAGAGTGATCAAGAGGATGACACAAATGAAGACATGGGGATGACACCAAATGAAATCATGGAAATGGTTCAGAATCCAGAGAACCACAAAGTTGTTAGTGCTATGTTCAAATACCTAAATATAATAGCAAGAGGAGGGGTCATGCCCCCTCCCAACCTTAACATAAGCACTAGTACAAATACATCCCCTTTGTCAAACATCAATCAAGAAGTTCCTTGCACCACATCAATCATCACACCAACCTCCCTGAATGTGAACAAGGGGAGTGCCATGTTCTAGGAATTGCAAAAACACCGCCTTGTGGCTAATAAAGAAGCAATCATCACCTCCACACCAGCTACATTTATTCCAAAAAACCCATCTCACCCATATGTCCCACTCACATTTCATAATCCCACTAGTTCATCCTCATGTCACGCCACACCAGACTACCAATTGAACATACCAACTGCCCCACCGCATGAGGAAGATGGCTTGTTTGGAATGACGAAAGCTATAAATCCTTTCTCTTTCCAAATAGGTGCATCATCCCTTCCCCCACTTCCATTCGCATCTGCATCACCTCCTGGAATAGGTCTTCCACCATTGCCCATCGAAGTTTTTGCCAATCCAAGCAATCCGACCGCCACTTTGAACCCGCTTCTTTTGCCCATATCCTCACAACAAATCACAACTATTCCTATTAATATGGTAAATCAATCCATTGGCCCTCAAGTCTCCCAAAGCATGCCTCATCAAGGGCCAATCATCTCAAACACCCCTCTGACAACCCAAATCACAATCACCACCACAATTCCTCCACCCGCCACAACAGTTGGCATGATTCCTGTTCCACCACCAATCCCACCAAAAGCCAACACAACAAATTCATTCACCACTCTAATCCAAACCTTCCAAAAGGAAAACCAACAAAGAGTACTCCAGTAGCAAGAACAAGCTCAAGCACAAGCTCAAGCTCAAGCACAAGCTCAAGCTCAAGCACAAGCTCAAGCACAAGCACAAGCTCAAGCTCAAGCTCAAGCACAAGCACAAGCTCAAGCTCAATACCAAGCGCAATTGCAAGAAATCCACCTGCAGGCCTACCAACAAGCCCTACGATACTTTCAAGCACATCACCAAGCTAAACAAAAAGCTTTATTGGCACAACAGCAGCTTGACCAACAACAAGCATTGTTGGTGCAACAGTGGCTAGACCAACAACAAGCATTACTAGCTCAACAATAGATTGACCAACAGTAGGCTTCATGGGAACAACAACAGATGGACCAACAACAAGCACTATTGGAACAACAACAACAAGATCAACAACAAGCGTTGTTGGCACAAATGCAGGCTTACCAACAATCCTTAAACGCACAACCAAGCTTGTAGCAAACACCCACCAGCATTCCTCCCACCACGCGCACTGTCCAAATGCCCCAAAACTCATTTATCCCACCCCCCGATCCAGGAAAAGACGTCGCAACACAAATCAAACTGCTCTCGCAACAGGTGTTGGACTTGCAAGCAGGAAAAACCACAAGGACACCAGGCAACTTGTGCCCTTATCCGTTCGATAGAAGTCTCACAATGGTACCATTTCCAAAGGGATTTGAGATCCCCAAATTTGATAAATACAATGGAACGGGCAACCCTGAAAACCACGTCAGGGAATTTCAGGTGCACTGCATGGAAGTCACATATGATGACACATATCTAATGTGGCTCCTCCCCCAAAGCCTGACTGGTCTAGCTATGGATGGTTTTCTCGCCTACCCACGGGCATTAAAACATTCAAGGAAATTGTGGAGGCTTTCCTTAAAAATTACACTTTTAATATGGGTGTGAATGTCAGTTTAGAAGAACTATCTGCACTCAAACAAAGAAGAGGAGAGTTATTTGCATCCTTCTTGCAAAGATGGCGATCCAAGGCCAATCAGAGCAAGTGGACCATGCCAGAGGAACAACAAGTTTGCACAATCATAGCCAACCTGGATGAAAACTTGGCATTCTACCTAAAAATGCAGTGCATCACATCTTATGATCAACTAATTCCAAAGGCGCTCAACATCGAAAGAGCCCTTAATGCATGAGGAGGCGCACCTACATTCACTCCACCGTAGGATAACCGCCCGTCCAACAACTACAATGATAAACCTTGAACATGGTCGAGGAACAAAAATATCATGAACGACGGCATGGTTGACACTAAGGTAGTCATTAGTGCTCCTAAGCAAAATACCCAAAACAATCATCAACCGCAAAATCATAATCACAACAATGTGCAAACTAATGCGGTAGTAGCATAGTCACAACCACCTTCCACCAACCAAGTCAATAATGTGGTTAATCAAGGAGGACCACCTCCCCACAACAAGTTTCCCCCCAAGAGGAAGTTCATAGCCCTTGGCGAATCAATTGAGTCTGTCATGAAAAAAATGTTCAAGGAGAACTTAATCAAGATCTCTAACTCTGAACAATACACAAAGCCCATGACCAAACCACTGTGGTACAATGAGAATCTCTTATGTGACTTCCACAAAGTCAAAGGACACACCACCGCCAACTGCATGAGACTCAAAAATATTATCCAAGACCTCATCGAGGATAAGGTCATCAACATCAAGCAGCCGACCGGAAACCAAGATCTGAAAATCTACACGAATTCGATGCCGAATCATAACCAAGGGAACAATCAGGGAAACAACCAAGGGAATAATAAGGGTAAGAAAAAGTATGCTAGTGCTAATCTAGTATATGAGGAGATAGTTGGATGTGTCGACGAGATGGTTACTGTCATAAATATCAAGGGAGCCAACAATGACTGTGGAGTCACCACACAAGGCAGAAAAGTTACCATTGCTGGGGCACCTGCTAAGACCCCCATTACCAACACAAAGGCTGTCCCTTATGACTACAATGTAATTGACCAGCTGAAAAGAACACCCGCACAAATCTCCATTATGGAATTACTATAAATCTCCGTCGCCCATAGACAGATCCTGGATGAAGCACTAGCTGCGTCGACCGTTGCTACCACCCTTGACACAGAGCAATTTTAGGCTATGGTGGGTAACATCATTACCCCAAACCTCATCACATTTTCTGACCATGATTTCCCTCTACAACCATCTCATAATTGTGCACTCCACCTCCAAGTCCTAATCCACAAAAAGAAATTCAAAAGGGTCCTGGTAGATGGAGGTGCAGGCCTTAATATTTGTTCTCTGAAACTTATAAAGAAATTGGGATTTGCTGAGGATTCCATCAATAAGAATAAAAGTATCACGATAAGAGCATATGATGATCAGGAAAGAGTGTCTCAGGGCACTATCAAGATCCCCATCCAAGTGGGGCCAACAACCATGGAAACAACTTGCCAAGTGCTTGACCTTGATCTACCATACAACATCCTCCTGGGACACCCATGGATACATGGAATGAAGGCAGTGGCCTCAACTTATCATCAATGCATTAAGTTCTCATATCAAAACGAAGAGGTTACTATACATGGGGATCCTGAAACTTTCGCCTACTGCAAAAACTTGGAAGCCAAGTTTTACAAAATCCCTCAAGTACCTAAAAATGATGAAGGACCTTCCACTTCATACATAGACCCAGCTAATCTCACCTCCACTTCTACAACAGAGACACCCACCATCCCTGACATATCTAAAATCAAGAACATGATACAGGACAATGGATGCAGTGATTATAGAATGAAGGGAAATGCTTTTGTTGTAGGAGAGTTACCACAATCTCCTAGGTCACATGGGCAACCACAATTGATTCAAACACCTGGTCACACTAGAACAGAACCTGCTGGATTCCATAGTTGGGGGGATCTCAGTCTGGAGAATGTGGATGAGGAGGATATCACAAACACTCTGTACCAATATGAAAGACCCACTCCCACCCTACCCATGGAGGAAACAAACAAAGGGTTACAAATGATGTTCGACATAGGCTATAATAGGAATGAAAGCCTAGGAAGAAACAGTGATGGACGGTTGGAGCCCATCATTGTAGAAAGAAGAATGCGGAACCTTGGCCTTAGTTGTACCCCTTCGAGTATAACCGTGTGTGGCAGAAATGTTCCTAATAGGGTAGTCAGGTCCTCTCCTCAGATCTTGGCAGCTAACCTTAGATTACCCGTATCCACAGGCCTACCTCTCGATAACTTCACATTTGACATAACTGATATTTGTAGTAGCAGTGACGACGATGACACCATAGGTGGCTTACCTAGGCTCTTTGAAGATTCCACCCTACTAATGATTAGTGCCTCACCTGCTGAGCCAATCCAATGAAACCACCAAATCCACTTAGTGTACCCCCAACTCATCGATCATGACCAACGGGGACCGCCGATTCTAGACTCGTTCGAAAACGATGAGGCTCTCTCGGAATTCATAGGACTAAGGGATACAATACCATGCAGAGATCACAAGGTGGGATTCAACATCACAATGGACACATAAGCATACTATGGGGAGATGATTGAGTCCTTCAGTTGCAAAAGAAAAAGATCGAGAATAAGTTCAGAGTTATTGAGTGAAAACCACACTATGGCACTCTCTAACCATAAAATAGTAAAAATAAAGGATGCATCTAATGGTGAAAACCTCCCTGAGGCACTAGAGGATGAAGGATTCAATCTCCCCCCTATCGCTCTACACCAGGAGAAGTCAGCAGTATTGGCAGAACAGTGCAACCCAGTCAACTTAGGAACAGAAGCAGAGCCACAAATCACCTTCTATGTAGAATCCCTCCTAGTAGAAGAACAAGAACTATTGGCAGCATTCCTAATGGAAAGAAAGGTGAATTTTGTGTGGACCTATGTAGACATGCCAGGCTTGGACCCTAAAGTGGTAGTACATCATTTGGCTGTTTACCCCAGAGCAAAACCAGTCAGACAAAAGCTAAGGAAGATACACCCACAAATAGCCTTACTTGTAAAGATTGAGTTGTAGAAACTTCTAGATGTTGGATTCATACGCCTGATCAACTATCTAGAATGGGTATCAAATCTCATACCAGTCTCAAAACCAAAACGGGGCATCCACATCTGCACTGATTTCAGAGACCTAAACAAAGCATGTCCCAAGGATGACTTTCCACTACCCAACATTGACATGATAGTGGATATGATGGCCAGACATGAGATGCTCTCCCTAATGGATGGCTTCTCGGGGTACAATCAGATAATGATCACAAAAGAAGACCAACATAAGACAACATTCACATGTCCTTGGGGCACCTACTCTAGAACGTAATACCATTTGGGTTGAAAAATGTATGAGCTACATACCAAAGAGCCATGACATTAATCTTCTATGACATGATCCATAAAATAGTCGAAGATTATGTGGAAAACATATTGGCTAAATCAAAGAAAAGGCATGATCGCATAGCAACTTTAAGTGCTATCTTTGATAGGCTCGAGCAATATAAGGTTAAACTCAACCCAAAGAAGTGTGTCTTTGGGGTACAATCAGGAAAGCTACCAGGATACATAGTTTCAATGAGAGGAATAGAGTTGGATCCTGCAAAGGTAAAAGCAATCCTGGAAATGGAAGCACCAAGAACGTTAAAACAACTAAGAGGATTGCAAGGAAGACCCCAGTCCATCCGGAGATTCATAGCACAATTGGCAGATAAACAGATTGCCTATTCACACCTACTTCACAAGGGAGTAGCTTTCAGATGGGATGACAAATACGAGCAAGCATTTAGCAAAATAAAAGAATATCTACTTACACCAGCTGTATTGATGCCACCAATTGTGGGGAAACCATTGATCCTATACATCTCTGCAACAATAGCCACCTTGGGGGCCCTTTTAGCCCAACATGATGAAAAGGGAATCGAGCGGGCTATCTACTACATCAACAAAACAATGGTGGGACATGAGCTCAATTACACATCAATAGAAAAAGCTTGCCTAGCACTGGTATTTGCAACTCAAAAATTTAGACACTACATGCTAGCACACCAAATCAAGTTGATTGCCAAAATAGACCCTCTAAAATACCTATTGTCAAAAGCAGCGCTTACAGGAAGAATGGCTAAGTGGGTAATGATATTATCTGAACATGATATCGAGTACATAGAATGAAAAGCCATAAAAGGGCAAGTCATTGCGGATTAGCTGGCAGAAGCTCCCCTCTACACAGATAACCCACTCATATCAGAATTCCCAGATGAGTCCCTTTTTAACCTTGGTGCAGTAGACCACTGGAAGTTATACTTTGATGGCTCTCACACACAACATGGATCAGGAGCTGGTGTGTTCTTCATCACATCACAAGGAGACTGCATACCTAGATCATACAAGCTAGCATTCCCTTGTACTAACAATATTGCAGAATATGAGGCTTTGACCATAGGTCTAAAGATTGCAGCACAATGGCGAATCATGGCACTAAAAGTCTATGGGGACTTGCAACTTATCATCAACCAAGTCAACGGTGAATACCAAACCAAGGATGATAAGCTCGCACCATACAAGAAGGTGGTAGAAGGCCTCAAGAAATCTTTCATCGACATTGCGTTTGAGCAGATACCAAGGACAAACAACAGAGCGGTTGATGCAATGGCGACAATTGGATCCTTACTCGACATCCCTTGTAACGTCTCGAAACATGAATTCCTCATAGAGCAGCTTCTCATACCCACATTCAAGGTACCAGAGTCAGAATACGCGTGTGAACTCGTTGGTCCTGATGATCTTTGGTATCATGATATATACACCTACCTAAAGTTAGGAATCCTCCCCACTGACATCACCCCGAACCTAAAATGCACTTTCATCAAAAGGACTTCACGATTCGTCATCCTAGGAGAAACCCTCCTCCGTAGGAGTACTGACGAAACCCTACTACGTTGTTTAAAACCTGAGGAAGCCCTGACTGCTCTAACTGAGATACAGAATGGCACGTGTGGGTCACACTCAAGTGGTATGACCTTGGTTAAAAAGTTGCTGAGAACAGGGTACTACTGGCCGACGATGGAAAAAGAGGTGCACAATTTTGTTAGAAAATGCTTGTAATGCCAACAACATGGAGACCTTATTCATGCACCAACTCAAGAACTGCATCCTATTGTTACACCTTGGCCCTTTTCACAATGGGGGCTTGATCTCATTGGTAAAATATCACCCACCTCATTCAATGGCCATAAGTTCATCATCACTGCCACTGAATATTTCACAAAGTGGGTCGAAGCGATTGCCATGACCTACATCACGGGAAAAAAAATATCCAAGTTCATCCTGAATTACCTCATTTTCCGATATGGTGTTCCTCAATCCATTATCTCTGATAATGGGACGCCCTTCAAAAATTAGGATGTCTGTGATTTGTGTGAAAAATTCAAAATCCAACACCGTTTTTCCACTCCATACTATCCACAAGGCAATGGCTAGGCAGAAGCTACAAATAAAACCATTTTGAAAATCCTTAAGTAAACAGTCAATCACTTTGGTCATGATTGGCATCTACAGCTAAATCCTGCCTTATGGGCCTATCGTACTAGCATCCACACGTCGATAGGTGCCACCCCATTCTCTCTGGTCTATGGATCAGAGGCCATCCTCCCCATTGAGATTGAGCTCCCATCACTGAGGATATCACTACAAAAACTCATCACAGATGAGGAATACAGGGTCACAAGACTCAATGAGCTAGAATTACTAGATGAAAGGTGCATGGATGCCCTTAATCATCTACAAGTGTACCAGAATCGCCTAAAAAGGAGCTACAACAAGAAGATCAGACAACACACTTTCCAAGTTGGTGACCTCGTGCCCAAAGAAAACCAAAAGAACATGCCAAATCCAAATACGAAGGGAAAGTTTGAACCCAACTAGCTGGGACCTTTTTTCATCACTACAAGTTACACATCAGGGGTATATCAACTAGCAACACTAGAAGGCGAGCTTCTACAGGAGCCCATGAATAGTTCACACCTCAAAAAGTTTTATGCCTAAATCTTGAAAGGTATAGAACCAAAAATACAAAAACAATCAAAAAAAGTCCTGAAAAAATGGTTACCTTGATGAAAACCTGGCAAACAGGCATCTTGGTGATAACAAAAAAATCAAAAGATCAAAAATCCAAAAAAATAAAAATAAAAATTCGTCCTCTAGTGAAAACCACTTCAGTGGTGCTTTGGGCAAGTACCTTGGTGAAAACCTGGCAAATAGGTGCCAAGTGTAAATAAATCACCCTCCCCATCTACCAGGATCTGCACGATTCTTTCCATCACTCATTCATCCACCCATCCGCTCACATCCATACCATAGCCTGCACCATGGATCTACTTGGCATTTCTAAGGTCAGTTTGTCCTGCCTTTATCGAGGTAGTCTATCACACCACAGTGGGGGCACGTTCTCGTGGCATCGGATCAGATTCGTGTACATTCTTGTGATCTTTTCCAAAACATCCAAATCATGCAAAAAATCCAAAAACATGTCAAATATCAAAAAATCTTCAAAATTCATCATTTAGTCTTGTCAGTCTTCCACCTTGTCGGACTACGTCATCTCTAAGCTTGAACATAGGCAAGGTTGATCTTTGATCATCCCCCAAGATGGTTAGGGTCAGTCCTTTAGGCGTTCGTCGTATTGGCAATCCGTTTGCCCATCCATCTTTTCATTAAGTCAAATTTGTCGTCAGTCGAACTATGTGGTCTCTGTGTGTATAACGTAGGCAAGGCTAATCTATGGATCAGCTCCCAAGACCCATAGGATAGGTCTTTAGGTTAATTCTATTCGTCGTAAATCTTGAAAATCCAAAAACATTGAAAAATGTGAAAATACCAAAAATAGCCTCAAAATATCTGAAAATCCAAAATGGTGCATCCATTTCATCTCACTTTCACTCGTGATCGTCTCAATCATAATAAAATCAATCATCGCCTTCACCCTTTGGTGAGTTAGTTAGAAGCAAGTCTAGCAGGTTCCAAAGTGAACACCCAATCATCAAAACTCTTGGAAGCCTAAGTCAGTAAGCAAACAATTTGGTCAACTCAAAGTATCAATAGCTTATCACCCAATCAGTCCCATCAAACCCTGATCACTACATGTCCTCGGATGAAGCTTTCCTACGATGGACATAAGCATCAGGTACCCCTCACAGTAGTTAGTCTTGGCTAGTGGTACGAAGAACATTAGCTTGTTTGTTTACTTTATCTTGGTCTTTTTAGACTTATCTTATTTTGCGCTCATTCCAAGGACCTCTCAATGATGCCTAAACAAAATAGGTTTAGAGAGAAAGGAATGGGGCAAAAGATCATTATCTTTCTATCTGTTGTGCTTGTGGGATACTCTTGTAAAAAAAAACTTAGTTGTACATGTTTTGTTCAGTTTATAGGGAGGATATTTTAGGTATCTTGTTGACCACATAGGAAAACTTGCTTTCTTTTGTTTTGGCCCAAGATATTTAGAATGTATGAACTATATCTTGAACAAGGTATACATGCTAAGTGTGAACAAGAACACTCCTATTTGATTTTCAAGTCAAAGTCCATCACACTAGGTACCACGCCATCCTGGTTCTTAATACCTCGATGCATCGTACCTATGTGTGTTATCAAACATAATGTAATTGACCTTTTGAAAATCTCAAATCCTATATGCAAATGAAAAAATCACCACCATCATCCTCACTAACTCATTTTCTTCTACCTTCTTTCCACACTAACATGGTATTATAACAATAATCAAAACATCGCCCATGCATACATCCTACATCCACTAAATAGTTAAAAAACATTGCATCATATCAAGATCTTAAGTTATGAGGAATAATATAAATTTGTTATTCTAAGCATCTTAAGACATCATTACACCATTACCATTATCATTTGCATCCATTACCATCATTAATATGCATTACATCATTTAAAGCACGGAAAATACAAAAAGAAATGCATTCATTACATACACTGCATCACATGAACCATAAAAATAGGAAACATCTCATAAAATCACATATTTGCATGTACATCATAAAAGGGCGAATCATGTCATATATATCATCAAAATCACTGTTATAATACATAATCAGATTAGGTGTCCATTGGATACATAATACAATAAGGCCAAAATACTATAGCCCGTATATCAAAAATGAAGCAAAACTGTAAATGATCAAAGGGCGGGCGAGCCTTGCTGGCTACTGCCCTCCCCATCCTATCTCTCACCATGTGCCTCTACTGGACGCCTCCCTATTTGCTGTGAGAAGTTTGGCACCCTACGGTCTAATGGCACCACCTATCGATAATGATGCTGATAATACTTGGCCTCTCTGATGGCCTCTCGGTAATCCTGAATATCAATCGATCTGGCCCAAGATGAGGACGCTGCACTCTCTAACTGCCGCCGCCGGCCTATCTCCTGATCCCTCTCAGATCGTGCCTAGTCTCTCTCCATAGTCAGCACCTGTATCTGCCCCTGTAGCTACTGAATTAGCACATCTTGATGATCAGGCTGCCCTGCTGGCTATCCTACTAGCTACCCTGTTGACTATCCTGCTGGCTGCCCTGCTGGCTGATGCTGAGGGTCTACCCTTGGCAGACCAGCTTGATCTCCTGCTCGGGCAGGTGACTGCTGAGCCCTATCCTTGGGAGGTGTCTGATGAGGAGGTGCCCCACCTTGTGCTTTGCCTTGCCCCCTGCCACCTGCCCGATCCTTGCGTCTGCACCGTGGGACAATGGCACCTGGAATTGTCAACTTGAGAGGAGGTCTGAACCATGCTCTGTAAGTTGTGGTAACTCCTGCATCTATCGGCCCCTGATCATATGGCCATGGTCAAGCCACAAGCTGCCTAAATGAGGACACTGCCTCATCTATTGGGATGGGTTGGCCCCATGCTGTCTCCCTAGTAGTGTAGGCAAAGATGGCCACATACTGATCATCTAGCCTGTCCTGTACCTCCCCGAACTGACAGGTAACCCTATCTGGAAGATACCTCTCAATCATGGTATGCTCTCACCCCTGCATCCATCTGTCCTATCAGGCAAAGAAGAGCTGTTGATCATCATCTATCCACGGACCAATACCCATCCACGGCCTCCATACAAACTCTCTCATCTCATCAAGAAATCGCCACCAGTATGGAATACCACCTACTCCAGTAAATGAAAAGTGCATCAGTGCCCCGTCGTACCACCAAAGGAGGGGATCATCTGTCTCTAGGGGAACTGGGGTAATGTCTAGATGAAGCACTGGGATCCTCTCCCATTCCCACACATGCATCAAGGTGCCTCCTACCCCTATGGACCTGCTGTCCATATAAGTAAACTCATGAAGATCTCTGTAAAGGGATGCCAGTAGTATTGGTCCCCAGGCAAAGCACTCCCTTCGATGGACCATCTGATCCCATGCAAGTCCCCATCCTGGACTGAAATATCAGCCCCGCCAATCAAGTACCACAAGGCCTGAGATAATCGCAGCAATGACCAATCGATACGTATGCACTCAGTCACGATATAGCTCCAGGTCAATCTGACCATCACAAAACTCAATAACATCTGTCTGCATCACTCCGTAGCAGGCCTCTCTGCCAACATCCGGATCATAGATGACTCGGGTCCCGTGAATGGGTAATCGAAGAATGTGCCATACATCCTCAAGTGTGATGGTGGCCTCGTCAGTAGGAAGATGAAATGAAGAGGTCTCATTGTGCCATCACTCTGCCAAAGTTGTAAGCATGCTTAGGTGAGCTTGAACATGAGGGGCGTATGCAATATACCAGAGCCCAATAGCACCAAGGTGCTCCTGGACTAAATCAGGCATGGCTGCTAATCTACCAAGTACTGGCCATCGGTGCTCCCGTGAGTAGAGCACGCCAGGCTCCTCCTGCACAAGGAGAGCGGTCGCATCAGAAAAAATTAAGTTTAAAAGTTAAAATCTGCCTTAAACTAGCAAGTGCGGTGCTGTTTGCAGATGCGACATAGTTTGGAAAGTTCCAAACTGCACCGCTGTGGTGGAGTTTTCCATTTTCCTGGTTGCAAAGTGACCCACGCGGTGCACTTTTCATATTTATTGCAAATCCTAAATTTCTAACTGAGCTGCGCGGTGAGGAATGGAACGCGGTGGACTTTTGGCCAGCTAAATGACAAATTGCAAACTGCTCCGCATGATGGAGTTCGCATATGTGGTGCAATACAACACTGCGTGGTTGCGATAAAGGACTTTTAGCGGTGCCATATGGCACCGCGCATTTTGAACCGACCCTTAACCCTATTTAATGCATGCAAAATGATAAAATCAAAAGACGGATAGGGGTACATACCACGAGTCCTGCGCTGACAGGCCGCTGATGTGTCCGAACCCTCTCTGTCACGTGCTTGGGAAGCTGTCATTGTGCCATTTCCACTCAAACTCAGAGCTAAAATTTAAAGTTTTCTAAAAGCTAAGATTGCAAAATGAATTGAAAATGACCCCTCGCGGTCTATTTAAGCCTCAAAATTAGGGTTTTTTGACCTAATTTGACCTTGTAGCTTGGGTTTTCACCCCCTGAGCTCATTTTCATCCATCTGAGAGTCGTTTTGCATCCCTTCTAGCACTTTAGAGCAATTTTCGGGCATTCTGGGGCATTTTTGGCCTGGCAGGCACCTTGCCATCTTTTTCGCGAGATCATCTAAAAATTCAAAATTTTCGTCCGTTCTCTCGAGGGGGCAATATCTAGCACAGCAGTGGGGCATCTGAAAATTGATAAAATTTTGAACTTCGATCACAACAGTTATTCTTTGAACCAATGCAACAAGTACATTGCTTCAAAGAGGGGCAAAATGTAAACATGGAAAATGTACAAGTTCGTTTTGGCACACATGATCCCGATTACTAACAACATTTCTTCTCAGATCAATTTCTTAGCATTTCATCAATTTCTATCCTTTAATTCAATAAATCATTGTTTATTGGATTAAGTCTATCACCCCCTTTTGATTAAATTAATTAGTTTAATTTAATTAACCCTACATTGCTGTTTAATTAATAAACCATTTTATTTGATTAAAATCTCTAAAATCTTCTCATTAAATTAAGTAAATTAAATTTTATTTAATTTAATCTAACATCTTCCTCCTTAGTTAAATAAATCAAATCATTTATTTAATGAATCATTTTCTCTCAATTTTGGACTTAAGTTAATTCATAAATCTAAGTCTAAATGGTCACATCACTTAATTATTCATTAATTTAATCAAAACATTGATTAAGTTAATCTCTTTCATTAAAATCTTCTAGAGAATGCAAGTTGCACAATAAATCAATTTATTTGATTTACTAAATTCTCTATTTTCCCTCACAAAGCATCAAAAAGGGAATATTCATCTTTTGAATTCAAAACATCCAAGTGGACTTGGTCCTTCCAACAAGGCATTTAAAGCCTCTTACATGTCCTTGACCTTGAGCCAAGTGACAATAAATTCATTTCTTTTCCCTCTTCAACATGTCATTTCTCAAGTTTGAAATGCCACCTAATTGCATTTATTGGCACATTGGCCAAAACTTGCTCATTCCTCATCCAATCACATTTGGACAAGTGGCACATTGCCATTGGACTATCTTTTATCCCACATTGCTTATTTTCATTCATTCTTCCAAGATTGAAATCTATAAATTGGAGACTCTTCTCCTCAATCTTCATCCACAACTCATATGCAAAGTTACTCTCTCCACATTGAGAGCTAATTTTTCCAATTTCATCCAATCATCCACCACATTTGAGATTTTACAACAAGTTTATGCTCAAATCTCTTTGGAGATTTGACCATTTCTCCAATCAATCAACATTTGCAATTAGGAATTGGGAAAGGGCCAATTGCAACATACCATTGGCACCAATTCCCCCATGGAATCATCATGTTATTAGCTTAATTAGGATTGAGTGTCTTTCATTTAAAATTTACTTGTTTTCTTCATTTCCTAGTTAAGTTTGAATAAATGGATTTTTTATGGGGAATCTCTCATTGTTTGCATGCATTCTTGAACTAACACTAACAATGTTTGGCTTCTTTGTGCATATGCAGGTTTAGGGGTTCATAGAAATAAAATCAGCAACACTGCATTTTTTTGTAACCAACTCGCATCTAGAACCTTCACCTCCACTCTGCAAAGAACATTTGACTATCTCATATCTCTTTTTCTCAACAAACTTCTTTCCAAATTCATGTTTGGAACCCTCATGAAAAAATTGAACAAACTTTGACAAGCCACCACATTGTGAGCACTTTGCATTTAAACAATCATTTCTATAGAAAAATGAACCATCATCTGTAGAACATAAAAATAGATCTAGCAAGTCCCTTGATGATTTTGGAAGATGAATTGCACCACACTTCTACAAAATTTCATTAGTATGCAAAGTAGAATGGATATAACATAATAGTTCATGGTACATTGAAAACTCCACATGGTATTCGCAACAACAAGTATTACGAATATTAAGAGGCACACAATAAAATGGCTTCAGACCTTCAAAATTCCTTTGCGAGATTTCCATATTTGGATGTGTTTCAATAAATTTGTTGAACAAATTGTTTGGCTTGATTCCAAGAAGTTTTTAGGATGTAGTGTACGATCTCAATTGTCAATTCTTATCTTTAGAATATCCTTTGCATTGGCTGATACTCTAGAGTTATCATGCAAAAATTTCAGAATTACCTTATTTACATTATCAGTTAGCTTCTTATCAACACTTAGAAGCCTCCCTGAAAAATCCCATGTATCATTTTGAAGAGGATCATCTATTATTTCTCTTCTTGCAAGTGCTCTATCCAAATTTTTATGATTTATGTCAAAATCAATACAATTTTATCTCATAAAGTGAGCCTTTTTCAATTGATGGCTTACTACGGCAGTTGTAATGACTCTCCGAGCAGCTCTCTTATCTTTTTCCTTGTTATTTTTTCCAATAGACTTGAGAGCATTAAAAATATTTTTGACAATAATAGAATTTTTTTTGGTCTTCTTGTTCACATGAATCTTCAATTTGACTAGCAAAGGTCTCATATTTTTCATCTTTAGCAATTGTACAAAAAATTGGTATTGCTCGATCAATGTCTTATCACCAAAATATTGGTTGAATAGTCTTCTAGCCCACAACCGAACAGTTTGTGTTGACCTCTTTCCTTCAAAACTGTTTATAATGTTATCATCAATTTCAAGTAACCATTTACGGGTTCTTGAAGGTCTTGAATTTGGAGTATGTCTTTCTTCCACACAAGGTTCTTCATTTCTTATGTAATTTGGTGAAACATAATTTACATTGCTTCAATATTATGTTCAACATCTTCATTTCCAACATTTTCAATATCAATTTGAATAATTTCATTCCCAATTTTAATATCATGTTCAACATCTTCAATTTCAACATTTTATTTATCAACTTCAATATTTTTATTCCCAATTTTAATATCATGTTCGACATCTTCAATTCCAACCTTTTCACCTTGAACATTTTCAATATTTTTATTCCCAATTTGGATATTCGATTCAAATTGAATATCCAATTTGTGCCCACATAGACCTAAGGGTTAATGGTAGAGAGTGGGAGAGTGGGAGATTAAGAGAGGGAGAGGGAGAGAGGGAGAGTGGGAGGGAGAGAGGGTGACTAGGAGAGTGAGAGAAGGAGAGAAGGAGAGGGAGAGTGGGAGGGAGAGAGGGAGAGGGAGAGGGAGAGATGGAGAGGGGAGAGAGGAGAGAGGAGAGAGGAGAGAGAGGAGGGAGAGAGGGAGAGGGGAGGGAGAGAGAGAGAGGGAGAGGTGGAGAGAGAGAGAGAGAGGGTTTAGAGAGGGAGAGAGGGGGAGGAGAGGAGAGAGGAGAGAGGAGAGAGAGGGAGAGAGAGGTTTAGGTTGAGGGAAAGAGGAGAGTGGGATATTGAGAGAGGGAGAATGGGAGGGAGAGGAAGGGAGGAGAGAGGAGAGAGAGGTTTATGAGAGAGAGAGAGAGAGAGAGAGAGAGAGAGAGAGAGGAGAGAGAGGAGAGGCAGAGGGAGAGAGAGGTGGAGGGAGAGGGAGAGAGAGGGTTGAGGGTTGAGGAGAGAGAGAGGGGAGGGGAGGGAGAAGAGGGAGAGGGAGAGAGGAGAGGAGTGGGAGAGTGAGAGGGAGAGTGGGAGAGTGGGAGAGAGGAGAGGGAGAGAGGGAGGGAGAGAGAGGGAGTTTAGGGGGTTGAGAGAGAGAGAGAGGAGTGATTGAGTGAGATACTTGGGAGAGATAGAGATGGAGAGAGAGAGAGAGATGGAGAGAGACAATATTTAAATATTTTATATATTAGTAATATATATATATATATATTTAAATATATATAAATTAACTAAAATATTGAAATAATAATTAAATATTATAGATAATAATATAATATATTATATATTAAATACATAATTTGATACCGATTATCATAAATTATATATTACATTATAAACTATATTGTATATTACATATTAAAATATAAACTTTATTGCATTTTTTAAATCATATATTATAAATTGTATACCATTTTTTAAACTCATATCTAAAACATATCAAATATTAGATTCAAATTAGATATCTGATATGTTGACATAAAATTTAATGCCTATGGATTAGGGTCGAGCTTTCTTTGGAATTTGGTTCGGACCTGACAATCCTAAGAAGTCAACACGAAAAAACATGTTTGACAACTTACCTTACTTTTCTAGACTTTGCCCATGTGGCTGATGACTTTTTTTTATACCCAAAATTGATGAAATGAAAAGGGTTTGTAAAAGAGCTTCTCAACTTTCCACCAATATAAATTATACTTTAATTTTAATCTAAGAAATAATTATTATTCATTTTCTATTAGAATTACGACTAAAGTCCTGATTGATAGCCTGATTGAAAAACATCTATAGCTTTCAAATAGTATCACATTTTTTGAATCCAAAACATGTGTCACATTCTATGCTTTGCATACTATAGGATAAAAAAAAAAATGAATTTCATGAAGTTTTGACCAAGTTAAGGTGGTCAGACATACAATTTTTATATTTTTTAAGAAATTTAATAAAAATTTAATAATTAATTATTTACTTGGAAAAAAATTACAAAAAAATATGCATCACATCCGTATATGTGTCCTCTACTTATATCTAAAATCTTATAAGAAAATATTATCATTTTATTATGGTTAGGGTGGTTAGACAAACACCTACTTCTTATTTTTTCCCTGAAATTTAACTACTACTGCATTGAAATTTCAAATTTTCACCAAATAGCTTCTTTTTTTTAGAAAAATAAACCTAGTAGTCTAGAAAATACATTCAATTTTCCACAAATTCTATTCTTACATATTTTTAAAATAATATAGATAACTTATTCAAATTTTTACATCAAGTTGCCTAACTCTAATTTTTCTGAATTTTCATTGCCACTTAAGGGCCTACTTTTTCCATGATGATTCTGCACATACCCGTATTTGGCTAAGTTTTGAGAGAAATTTAGTTGCTTTGAATTTATTCTTGTTTGAGTCTTATGACTTTCAATTTTTAGGAAAAGTTGTTGGGAATGTTTTCAAGTTAATTTTGTTTTTTGGAAAGATTGATTCGTGGTAAGGCTACGTGTGCCTAATTGATTTATATGTTTTACACTATTTGGTTGACCTTGTGTTCAATATTACTTTCAAAGCTTATGGAAGCATGTTGAAGCATGTGTTTGGGTTTCCATCATTCTAATTCCACTCTAGAATGTTTTGGCACCGACCTAATTTGAATTTAAAAATGTAAATGGTGTGTGGTTGACTTTAGATATGTTTCAAAGTTGAAGATGGTATAAATACAGGATGAGATATTGGTGAAAGAAAGAGAATGTAAGTGAGACATATGTGAATCAATGTGTATGTGCTACGAGTTTGAGCTGATCAGTGAGAGATCAAATTGTTATGTTTTTAGAAGCAGTGAGTTGAACATGTACTCTATCATTCATGCATGTTTGCAAGTGTTTGAGTGAATTCTGGTGGAAATATCTATTGCATTGAGATTTTTATTCTCTCTATAAAAACTATCTTCTATATTATGTATAATTATGTGGTAGTGATCCCTTTGGGTGGTTAAACCTTGTTGGACAACGAGTCTTGTTTTGGCAGTGAGTCCTGTTTTGGTAGTGAACCTTCTCTAGCAATGATCCTTTGTAATCAGTTTTGATATTCTCTATAGTGTGAGATGCTCCTCACCATGGTTTTTCCCTTATTGGTTTTTCCATGTAAATCTAGTGTTATTGTGTATGTGTGGTGGTTTTTTATATTTCTTCCTTTGCACTTAATGATTAATCATATTAGCAAGGTAAAGGACTTGTGAGTGATCTAATTTTCATTGGAAGTTTTTAAAGGTTATATTTTGTCACAACTAATTCACCCCCCTCTTAGCAGTCTTGTTCAAAAATTGGTGTCAGATATATCTTCCTTGGAGAGGACCTTAACCACTTAAGGAAGATTTGGGATGGTAGGAAAGATCACTTTTGAGTACCCGAAGTTTTATGGAACTAATTATGCTATCTAGAAAATAAAGATGGAAGGATATCTAGAGTATTGTGGATATGATGTTGAGAAATCTTATAAGACTGCTTGTACATTCCTCCTGCTAATGGTATAAGTACAACTGATGAAATCAAGGTGCATGAAGCAAACAATAAGGTGAAGTTCATTCTGAAGAATAGTCTTCACACTCCGAGTTTATTAAAGTTCAAAATATGAAGACTAGTAAAGAAGTGTGGGATGCTTTATAAAATATGCACGAAGGAGATGAAAATTTCAAAGAATCAAAGTTATAGAATTTGGAGGCATAGTTTGAGTTCCTTCATATGTCTAAAGATGGGAACATTAAATCCTATGTATAGAGAGTGGATGAGCTAGTAGGTGGAATGCGAGGACTTGGTGCTACAGTAGATGAATCCAAGATTGTGAAGAAAATTATTAGATCTCTCCCTAATTCATATAGTGAAAAGGTATCTATTATTGAAGAATATGTGGATTACAATAATTATACTAAAGATTAGTTATTGGGAAATCTAACATCTTATGAGATGAGAAAACCAAATTTGAGAAACAGATCCAAATTAGAAACTGCTTCCAAGGCTACAAGAGTTGATAATCTGGATAAGGAGAATCTTGATGAAGTGGAAGCTAACTTTGTGAGAAGGATGAGGAAAGGATCCAATAAGTATGAAGGTAAGCTACCCTTTAAATTATTTAATTGTGGAGGAATAGGTCATTATGCTTCAAGATGTCCGAAAAGAGCTAAGAAGAACAAACAAAGATTTAGCAAAGAAAACAAAGGTAAGAAAATCTACAGATCATATTATGTGAATGAGGATGCTAGTATTTCTAATGAAGAATCTTATTATGGAAATTTTTATGACAATGAATGCTTGTTCTTGGCTATAAAATATGAACCTACTTCTATTAACTCTGAAAAACAATTGAAGGAATGTCCTTCAGGGAAAGTTGAAGATACTATAATTTATGCCCTACATGCCAAACAAGAAAAGAACTATTGGGTTGTTAATAGTGGCTATTCACATCACATGACTGGTGATAAGAGTAATTTTTTCAAACTTAAAAAATATGATGGAGGTTTAGTTATGTTTGGAGATGATACTAGTGCTAAGGTTTGTGGGATAGGTTTAGTAAGTTTTCATGGCAACCATAATATTGATGATGTCTACTATGTTAAAGGTTCAAATAATAATCTCTCGAGTGTTAGAAAAATGTGTAATAAAGGATATAATATTTTTTTGAGGATGAGAGATGTGAAACTAGGAAAGGATGTGGAATAATGATTGTTGAAGGAAAGAAGTTTGAAGGAAATATATATCAACTTAAGGGTGTTGATGGGCGTTGCTTTATGACTCAGATTAATGATATTTGGTTATGGCACCAGAGAATGTGTCATATGAATTTTGATAACTTGGCGAGGATCAGTGCAGTGCAAGTCATGAGAGATTTACCAAGGATTACGTAAAATTTTAATGCTATGCACGAGAATTGTTAGTTTTGAAAGCAAACGAGAAAAAACTTCAGATCAAAGGAACAATCTACCATTGGACTACTAGATTTGATTCACACAAATCGTTGTGGTCCTACAAGAGTGAGAAGTCTAAAAGGTGAAAGGTACTTTATGATTTTGATAAATGATTTCTCTAGGTATACATAGGTTATTTTTCTTAGAGAGAAGTCTGATGCATTAGATAGATTCAAGAAATTAAAAGCTATGGTTGAGAATGAAGTGAATTTGAGAATAAAATGATTGAGCTATGACAGAGATGGTGAATTCACCTCCCATGAGTTAAATATTTTTGTGAATTTCATGTAATCAAGATAGTTTTTTTCTCCAAGAACTCCTCAGTATAATGGATTTGTTGAAAGAAAGAACAAAACTATTCAAGAAGCTACTAGATCAATGATTACTAAAGTTGGTCTATCGGAAGTGTACTGGAGAGAAGTTATTCACACTACTATTTATGTGTTCAATCAAGTTCAAGAAAGAGCTAATAGTACTAAAACCCCCTATGAGCTATGGTGTGGAAGAATTCCTACTATTAAGTATTTCAAGGTATTTGGAAGAAAATGTTATATTAGACGAGATGAAGAAAATTTGGGAAATTTTGATGCTAGAAGTGATGAAGGTATTTTTCATGGATATTCTACTAAGAGAAAAGCTTACAAATGTTACAATAAAAGGCTAAGAAATATTGTAGAAATCACAAATGACAAGGTTGTTGAAGAAATGAAGAATTCAATTGAAGTTGATGGATATGTATCTGATGAACCTAATTATGTAAGAGTTGAAGAAATTTTGGAAGAACGGGAAAAACAAAATGAAGAAGAAGAATCCCTGGTGGTGTTCCATAAGACACCTAAATATGTGCAGAAAAATCATTCAGAAGGTCAAATAATTGGAGACAAGAGGAAAGGAGTATTGACAAGAAGCAGAGCTGCTACTATTGGTGAGATAAATCTATGTTTACTTTTTGAGATTGAACCAAAGACTGTAAGTTAAGCATGCAAAGATGAGCATTGGATAGAAGCTATGAAAGAAGAACTTATGCATTTTGAGAAGAATAAACATGGGAATTGGTCCTAGACCGACAGATAAAAAAATAATTGGATCAAAGTGGGTATTCAGAAATAAAGCAATGCTTGTGTGTAAGGGTTACTCACAAGTTGAAGGTATAGATTTTCAAGAGAATTTTTCTCTAGTGTAAAGAATGGAAGCTATTAGGATTTTCTTAGCAACTTTTGTCGCTCATAAATATTTCAAGGTCTATCAGATGGATGTTAAGTTTGTATTCTTGAATGGTGAATTAAAGGAAGAGGTCTACATGGAACAACCAGAAGTATTTTAGTTGTCAGATCAACCGGATATGGTTTGAATATTGAAGAAGGATTTATATGGATTGAAATAAGCTCTTAGAGCCTAATATGCAAGGTAGATAGATATTTGATTCAACAAGGTTTCAACAAAGGTATGACATATAGTAATCTATATTTTAAAATTTAAAATGACAAGATCTTGATAGTGGTTGTATATGTTTATGACATTATATTTGGAGGAAATGAAATTATGTGAAAGATGTTTGTTGAAGAGATGCAAAAATAATTTGAGATGTCTATGTTTGGTGAAGTGAATTTCTTCCTTGGGCTACAAATTAATCAAAAAGAGCAAGGGATCTTTATTTCATAGTTAAATTATGTAAGAGAAATGTTGAAGAAGCTTGGGATGGATGATTCCAAACTGGTATGCACTCTTATGGAAATTGGTTGAAAATTAAGTAAAGATGATGATTCACCTAAGGCTGATCATAACAAGTACAAATCTATGATTGTTGGATTGTTGTATTTAACTGCTACTAGACCAGATGTTACACATACATTTTTTCTCATGGCTAGGTTTCAAGAAGATCATAAAGAAACACATGTTGCTTTTGTTAAGAGGATATCTAGATATTTGAATGACACTCCAGATTATGGCTTGTGGTATCCTAGGGATACCGACTTTACATTAAGTGCTTATATAGATGTAGATTGGGTTGGTTGTGTAGATGACAAGAAAAGTACAAGTGGTGGTGCATTCTTTCTTGGTTGCGGATTGGTATCATGGCTAAGTAAGAAGAAAGATTTAGTTTTGTTATCTATTGTTGAAGCTAAATATATTTCTACTGCATCTTTCTATACACAAGTGTTATGTATGAAACAAACATTAAAAGATATCATAGCAATGCATGGTGGTCCTATTTCTATCTTCTATGATAATACAAGTACAATTAACATTTCAAAGAATCCAGTGATGCACTCAAGGACAAAGCATATATCTATCAAGTATCACTTTTTGAAAGAGAATATTGTGGAGAATGAAGTAAAGCTTGAGTATGTACCTATGAAGGATCAAGTTTCTGACATATTTATGAAGACTCTTCCTAAAGATACTTTTGAGTATCTTTGGGAGAAGTTAGGGGTCATTACCCCTCGTTCCTTGAACTAGATGCATATGAAGGTGCATGAGTCTAGTGGTTCTATGGATCTATCTTTCTTCTCGACTGAAGTTTTGGTGGCTACCTCTCAGGGGGAGTAGGTAGTGTCATGTGTTGTCTTTGAAAGGGTATTTTATTCTTAATGACAGGGAAAATCAATGTAATATATTATTTTTCCTTTTTCATTGACATCAAAGGGGGAGAGAAAGATGTGAAGAGAGAGAGAGAGAGAATACCATGTGAAAAATATTATCTACTAAGGGGAGAAACGAAAAGTAAAATCATGAGGAAGTCTGTTCAGAGTTGTGTTGTCTTTGATGGTTTTTCACATCATGTGTTTCCATCAATGACAAAGGGGGAGATTGTTGCAAGTATGAAGCAAGCACGAAGGTTTTGTCATTGATGTAAACTAGTTAACTAGTTATCAACTAGTTGTTGTTGTCATTGATGTCATGGATAATAGTTATTATTTGTATATGTCGAGGATATTGAGAAAATTGTAATGAAGAAAGGTTGTAGGTGTTCAATGGTTACTTTGGGTTTTTCTTCAGGGTTTTATCCTATGTTCGTGTGGTTTATATATGTTGATCATGGTTGTTGGAAGCTTCTATATCCATATTTTTGGGTTTTGGATTGTTGTACAGTGTAAGTTATGTTCACCAATTGTGAAGTGTGTTTTTTTGTGTATCTGGCTAAGGTTTGAGAGAAATTTAGTTGCTCCAAATTTCTTCTTGCTCAAGTCTTATGACTTGCAATTTTTAGGAAAATCTATTGGGAATGTTTTCAAGTTAATTTTGTTATCTGGAAATATTGGTTCGTGGTAAGGTTGCATGTGCCTGATTGATTTATGTGTTTTACACTGGTTTGCTTGACCTTGTGTTTAAAATTAATTTCAAAGCTCATAGAAGTGTGTTGAAGTTTGTGTTTGGTTCACCCTCATTCTAATTACACCCTATAATTTTTTGGCACTAACCTAATTTGAATTTGAGAATGTAAATGGTGTGTAGCTGACTGGATATGTTTCAAAGTTGAATAGGTGTAAATATAGGATGAGATGTTGGTGAAAGAAAGATAGATAATGCAAGTAAGATAGATTTGAATTAGTGTGTATGTTTTGTGAGTTTGGGAAGATTAGTGCAAGATCAAATTGTTGAGTTTTTTAGAAGAATGAGCTGAAGCTATACTCTTTTATTCATGCATGTCTGCAAGAGTTTGAGTGAATTGTGGTGGAAATATTTTTTGCATTGAGATTGTTCTTCTCTCTATAACAAATCTCTTATATCTTCTTTGTAATTATGTGGTAGTTTTCCATCTGAATGGTTAGCCCTTGTTGGATAGTGAGTCTTATTTTGGCAATGATCCTTCTCTACCAGTGAGCCTTTGTAATAAATTTTGATATTCTTTATATTGTGGGCTAATCTTCACTGTGTTTTTTCCCTTATTGGGTTTTCCACGTAAATCTGGTGTTATTGTGTATGTGTGGTGTTTTTCTATTTATGCCTTTGCACTTAATAATTAATCATATTAGCAAGTTAAAAGATCTATGAGTGATCTAATTTTAAGTGGAAGTTTTTAAAGGTTTTTTTTTCACAATTGATTCATGCCCTCTCTCGATTGTCTTGTTCAACACATAACACTTATCATTGATCAATGTGTGTCCTAGGTGAGTGACCTAGGACCTAAATAAAAATTATGATTTTGGTGGTATTTTAATGATTTCAAATTTATATTCACATTTCGGGTTGTGTTATTTATATTTTGGGAAATTAATGTTACATATGTATAAATATAAGGTCATTTCACTAAGTTTCATCTAAGATATTTTCAAGCAAGCTATCAAAATCAAGTTATCTTAAGAGTACTTTCACAAGAGAATTTCAAGGCATTCAAAAGTAGATTTATTGAATAATTATTGCAAAAATCAATATCCAATTGTCTTATCAAAGTCTTCTTGCATCATTCATGTTATTGGAGCTAATATGTTGATGTAAAGTTCATGATTCATTCAAACATTCAAGGCATTGTTTCAATTCAAGTTTCAGTATCAAGATCCACATCTATTGAAGTCATTTGATGGTAGTTTCATATCTACATTCTAAGGTTCATTCAAGGGTTTCATGAGTTGTGACATTGCTTTGTCCATTAATCATTCTTTTATGTTTCATTGTTTCATTACAAGGTTTGATTACCAAAATAGGGTTTGACCAAGGCAAACCCCCATTCACCATAAACATAACATTTTTCCCTCTTGATTTTTGTTTTAAAATTTAGGTGGAAGATATCTTGAAGATCTCTTGAAGAGAAAAATTGAAGACTTTGTCAAAGTTGTAAAAGTTGTCAAGAGAGTTGTCATCTCACAGAAACTCAATTATAGAATTTATTTCGAGCACTCCAAACCTAGAACCTAGGAAAATCGAGAGATTTAGATCTGTTGCAAAGGCTCTCAAAAGCTAAAAAAAAAACCTAAACCATGACCCATTTACCCTTGGAATAATGAGTCCCATGTCAACTTCAGCAAAGCACTTTTAGTGACTGGTACACATCATCTTTCCTCTCTCGGATCTGTAATTTGATTTATGGTTCCATCACTTTTGATTTTAATCTTCAAGATCCAAGTTGTAGATTATATTTTGGAGTTAGTTTTCTATTTTTAATCTTTCTCCTCAAAGTGTTATTTAATCAAGACCTTCATCCTTGCAAAAAGGAAATCAACAGATTCACATTTTTATTTGACTCACCTCAAGGTTGATAGTCCTTTCATTATGTGGATCTAATTTCCTAATAAAATTGAAGGTAGGTCCATCATAACTCCATTTCCCCCTTTCATATTGATGCACCTATTTTTCTTTGTTTCACTAACTATGGGATGTTTATCCTATTATAAACATATCATATTGTTCTAAGAGCTTCCACTTATTCACCATTCAACACTCATAAGCTATTATTCTTAATCCATCTTCTTGTATTAAAATTTATTGTAGCATTCACGAGGGAATAGCTTGTGGGTAGATGGATCACATTATCATTCTTCATTTATTTTGTTAATATTTCAATGAGGGGTTATAACCATTCTTAGCATATATCTATATATGCTCCATAATCCTTAAATATAATTACTTGTGCAAAGTTCTACGATTTACCTTATGCCTCAAAGTTCCACTATGTCCCAAACCCTTTGATATTTCACAATACCCATTATCACCTCCAAACAAAGCATACAAGAATTATTTTGCAAAAATTTCATAGATCAAGGATATATCTATGTATCCCGTGAGCTCACCAAGTTCCACAAATATAGGTGGCCTTTGGATCTTCACAAGTAGAAAATTTTGAGAAATATAATCCCTACATGCTATTAACCTTTTGAACATACTAAGGACTTAAAAAAATTATTGAATTATTCATTTAAAATGAGTTTCGTATATTAACTATTCATTAGGACTAATTTGTGGTGATGACATCTTGCTCAGTATAAAATATTTGTGAGGTTGGATTTGGTTTTACATGACGCTTAACATGTCAATTATTCATTTGTTACATTCAAATGGCTTGAAATGTTAAATGTTCTTTCATTTTTTTTAAGAAATCCTAATAAAATGAAATACATCACTAAGGATTATTTGCATAATTCAAAATGAATAAAATGATTCACATGAGTTTTGTTTATGCCTGGTAATTTGTTAAAAATTTGTATATTAATATTTTCATGCAAATGAATGTATATGGAGTAAAATAACTTGAGAATTATTGTATTTAGAATATTGCATTAGAAAACATTCCATTCTCATTTTAAGTAGTTGAATATTGCATCGGAAAACATGACATTGGAATATTGCATAAAAAAGAGAGGTTGATTTTGTCTATGCATTCATATCGGAAATTATGCCCAAATCTAATATAATTTTGTGTTCTGGCTATTTGCATGCTATTTTATTTTTCTCAAGGAGCTGTAATAGGTGTAACATAAAATGGATAAGGATCATTTAATAATTTTCCTAGAATTAATGCCAAAAACATGTTTTATTGCTCTAGTTATCTAAAGATGTTTCATATTTGAAAACATCAACATAGAAGTGTTATTTTTGTCTTTATTCATAAAGATAAATTTTAGGATAATGTATAATAGAATTTAGTGTGAGATAGATGACAAAAATATAATACTATTCCAATAATTTAATCTATATGTAATCTCAATCTTTGGTGTAGGATTAATCCTCACCCTCCATTGGGTGATCCCACAAAGCTGGTTTACAATTTCTGAGAGGAACTGATTTTTGGTGAAATCACATATTTTTAGAAAATATAATGATTTAAACCTTAAAAATTTCCATTTTAAGGATTCCAATTGAAGAGGGTTTGATCAAATCACCTTAGATCAAACCCCCTTGGATATAACCTCACTATTTTTTAACCATACCTATAAATGAATCTCCTTTACACCTATCAAAATGCTGATAAAAAATCACTTTTGATTTAACTTTTGGGGGACCAAATGAATTCATTTAAAATTTATTTTAAATGATTATGGTAGTGCTCAAAATGAGCTATCTAATGAATATAATTTAAATATTTTTTGGTTTTATTATGTATATTTTTTTTAGTTTTATTTAACATAGGTTTTCCACCGAAAATGAAACTCTTTGTTCTGCACATGTGGAAAAATATCAGATTATCAAAATTAAATTTTGAAAAATATGTTCGGGCTAGGTATTGATGTCCTTGATCCATTAAAAAAAAAATATTGAATTTTGATACATACATAAAAAGTTATGTTGTATACAGTCCGCCTATGTCTAAATTGTAATTGGTTTGACTTCAAAACTTGATTGAGGAAAAAATATTGAATATAACACTATAAAACTAAACGAAAGTGCTATATATCATATTTACAAATCTAAATTCGAAAAAATCATAATTTTATCCTTCATACCAAAAAATTTATGTTGTATACGATGAGCGTCACTCCTTAAAAATGTTGTTTTTTTAAAAAACTAGTTTTCAAAGGAGATGGAAAAATAAGTGCAATCTGATTCCCAAAAAAATGAAAAAAATATATTTAGAATCTATGGACAAAACGTCACAAATCACTTTTTTTCATCATCTACAAATTTCTCACAGTTTAGCCGGTATAAGAGTCCGAAAGTGAAGATTTAGTTTTAAAAAGGATAGTTTGGTGTCTACTTTGCCCAAAAATTGTAAACCAGTATTGTGGGATCACCCCATTGTATTCTAGGTTTCCTTGCCTTCCCTATATAAGGCATTTATTTTCTCTTTTATAGTTTAGTAGATTTGGAATAGACTTATTAGTTTCAAGTAACAATTAAAGAGTTAGGAGTGTAGAAGTTGATTTAGAGATATTAAAGAGATCATGAATTATTGTACTCACTACTATTTTGAATTCACTAGAAGAACAAACGTTTATTTTTGTGTTCTATGGAATGTTTCAATAGTTCTTCATGGCTCCTTTTTGAATGTTAGATAAAGTTAAATTGCGATGATGATGATGAATTTACATATTTGATGGATCTTTGGTTAATACCATTTGTGGCTTGTTGATTGTAAGTTTCTTTGTATGGTTAGTCTGAGCCTATCTTTGAATTTATTTCAATTGTGAAGGTTTTCTTGAGTTGCACCATATTTAGGTATTTAAGTGAATTTCTATGATTTGAAAACTTTATATCCATTGAAGATTGCACGTTTTTTGTAGCATTGTGGTTTTCCTTGATAAAGAAAAAATTGGTTTATTTGAGGGATGTTTCTATCTGCAACACTAAATCATTATTGTAGTTGTCCATAAGAATTTATATCCCATCCTTTCTCACTTTATTTGAAATTAGAAAATTAGTTAGGAACAACATCATTTCATTTCCATAGTAGATGATAAAAATCATTCTTAGATCTCATATCTATAAATACATTTAGGGTTTTATATTTCACACAAATCTACCAAAATCCTCATGAGGTTTCTAGTTCATAAATATAAGCCCATCATGAAAACATTACACATTATACTACTGGGTTATTTTGTACATTCAAGACTTGACATTCAAATCCTTGGGGTAGTCATTTTCTAATATTTCAAGATTTGATTTCCTTCCAAGAGAGATAAAGTGCTTAGTATTTTATGTGTGTTGTGCATGCAAAACTATTCATCAACATAGTGGTGCTAAAAGGAGGGCATGTGCCATATTAATGAGTTTGAATCAAATGAGCTTTCTAAGTTTCTAATAAGAGATATGCTAGATCTCTTTATATGTTGGAAATCCAAAAAAACTAAAAATAAATAAAACTAAAAAGTTTTGAACTCAAATAGATAATTAGTGGTGTGATGAAGAATTTTTTTAGGTTGATATCCCTCTATTTCAAGATATTTTAAATAGGTAGCTACATCCTAAGAATTTGTCTCATTTTTCTTTATTAGGAAAGTGTAAGGTACATGGTACCAGTAAGAATGATGAATTGAACTGTCTAACATTTTGACAAGAATGGATTTGGCCTTGGAAAGAAATATCTTATTTTGGGAAGTGTATAGTACTAAAAAGTGTGTAGGATTGGGTGAAGCCACTTCCTCAAATGATGAAAGTACAACATTGAAGGAATATATTGATTTTATTACAAAATTCATTAAGGATCAACCTAGTCCTGGGAATAGGCTATGTTTGGAAAAATACCCAATTCATGAAAAGTACAAAATGTTGCACACTTATAATTTACATGTTCATTATTTAAAATTACAATTCAATAAGTTAAAGTTCATATGGGAATCTTGGGAAAATTAGTTACAAATATTGAGGGGTCTTCTAGCTTTCATAAAAATAATTTATGGGTGTCAAAAATTCAAGTGTGAAAAAGCTACACTAATGAAAAAACTCAATAGACATTGGCACAAATTTTGGAACACCAACATAAATCATAAAAAATGAAGTAATGTTTAGAAAAGGTTGTTGCAATTCAACACAACTAAACAATCAATATATCATACTGCTAACTCTCTTTAGCACATTATTGGGATTAAGGATGAGTTTTTTGGGGCTTACATTGATGATGGAGACCCTTATTATACTAAGAACCCACAAACATCAAAATATCAATTCAAATATGTAGATATGGAAGGAGTTTATGAAATAACAACAAGAAAATATATCATAGATAGAGAAAATAAGGTGTCCTAATCTTTATTAATCAAATGACCTATTGCAAGGTTATATAATCTTAGGGCAACTAGTCATTTAATTAGTCAATTGGAGCTAGGACAAACTATTTGAGCCTCAAATGATAAAAATTGCAGAAGCTCTTGATGAATATCTAGAGACACAAGACTCAAAAAAGTAATTTGTTGTTGTACCTAGGAGTCAAACATCAATACAATGCCCACTACTGTAAGTTGAAATAGGGAAATTTTCTCTTTCATTAGATAATATTAATTTATTACATTTAAATGAATTTAGTAGGATAGATTCATGCATGTCATGTTGTGATGAAGGTTCTCACCTAACCAATGTTGATATACAAGAAATTAATGAAAATGCTAGTATACTTCTTGAGCATAAAGGTCAAGCAACTATACAAAATGATAATTACTAATGTGCTATGACAAAATTGGAACATGAATGAAACCGGTGGAATTTGTTACTAATCATGAAGGCTTGTTTGAAGAAATAAATATGGATTCATTCTCTATGACATACAAACTCAAGAAAAGATTAAATTTTGCATGCTTTAAAAACTTTGAGAATGTTAATTCATATCATCCTAGTGGATTATTAGTTGATGGATATAATTGTGATTTACAAGTATGTAATGTGATAGGAATCACACATCATGAATTATGTCCTCTTGAGGATGTCAAGTTTCCCAAAGAAGGAAAATTCAACAAAATATATATATTTCTAGTTGACAAAATGATAAACTAGGTAGTGCCTCTCCTTTTCTCAATAAACCATGATGATTACAATTTTGATTATGAAAATTTAGGGGAAAATCATATAGTTGGCTTAATCATGGGCCTAATGAGTTGCCTCACTTATTCATTTTTAGCGATTATTCCATTGAGTATGAAAGTGGTGTAGTTGGAAAGTATTTTTTTAGATAAAGATGAATTTGTGAAACTCAAAACTATAACCACCACCTTGTTACTTCTACACATACTAAGAAATCATATGAAAGAAAGCGCTCTTTTGTGTTACCCAAGATTTGTTTATCCAAAAAGATTCTTCTATAAATATTATAATTTTTTCTATCATTTTTAGGTTTATTTTATGTTTTGTTTTCTTCTATTGTCTGGTCTAGGGTCTCCCTCTATTTTTGGGTATATTTATGACACAAAATTGGATTTTCATGAAATAACTAAATATTTCTTTGAGAAACACCAATCATACTCTTATAAATGGATGGAAGTAGTCTCTTGTTAGTGTTAGAATGATTTGGTAACTTGTTCTTGGGGAATGAACTAATGGTCTAATCTGGCTTGAAGTATTCTAAAATCTTATATCTTTCACACTTTTTAAGGTTCTTGAGGTCACTAGGGATATCCTTGTGATATTGTGTTAAGTGAAAAATATTAATTTGTCATCTCAGTACCACTATGATTTCCGAACCTAATAGTGGGATTCAATTTTTGCAAGTTGAAAAGGAAAAGAAAAACATTAAAAATGATGTCAAAAGAAAGAATATCAAGATAAAATGTATCAAAATTCAGCAAAGTTCAAATTTTTAGGAAGATTTAAATATATCTACTCCAAGGCTATAGATGTTTGGCTTGAAATAGAACTATGTTTGAGGGAATCACATCGATAACCTTGTTAGAACTATAGATGTTTGATTGGGAGCAAGGTAATGTCCAAGTTGAAGTTGCTTTTGAGGTCGGGACCATTCATGTAGCTTAATACAATGGAACATAGATTCTCTAGTTGCTTAATAATGAGAAATGAATATATTTACCACTCATCCAACATGTGGATGGTTAGATCAACTAAGGGTTTTGATTCCTTGATCATGTGTTCCATTTCATTTAGTTAAATCAATGTAGGAGTTGATTTTAGCCCAAGGATTAATATTCATGAGTTTGCCTCTTTCTTGATCTTTAGTTAGATTTGTGGAGCCCTTAAGCTTGTAAGGATGTAGTACATTCGATCAAAAGTTTTGAAATGTGGAAGTTCACCTTTTATCGAGATATCTCCATAGATTTCCCGAGGTCTTGCCAACACTCCTTCCAAGTTCATTCATGTAGTGATTTACCATTATTTCTTGTTATAGAATTTGATGTATTCTCGGATATATCCATGGTGATAGGATTTGAATCATATGAGGGAGAGCATATGGCAGATTTACCATGAAGCTTTTCCCAAAGTTCGTGGCATCAATCTCTCGTTCGCATGATTTAGATTGAGACATTACATGTTCCCTTGTCCGTAATTTATCGATTATCTCCTTCACCTTCACATGACTTTTAAAGTTCATGAATAACTCTCTGACTATAGGATGTTTAGCTTGGTATAAACATATCATATCATCCTAAGACCCACCATATATTCACCATTCAACACTCATAAGGTAGATGGACCACACAGACATTCTTGATGGCCTTGAATTCCAACACAATTCTTCTTTTGGTGGAGCTTTTACCACATGGTCCTCCAAATTTCCACAGAATTCTCTTTTGTGGGTATTTGACCGTATTTTGGGTCTATCCCATTCATTGTCTATTTACCACAACTTTCTATTTCCAAACTTGAGTTGCAAAAATTTCACGTATATCTCCGCACATTCCCTCAAATTTCCACCATCCATTATCCCCAACCCCTCGCAATCTTCACCTTCATTTCCTCTGGTAATCCTTCAATGCGGTGATATAACCATACTTAGCATATACCTTTATGCACTCCATAATCCCATAACCACAAAAATGATTGAATTATTCATTTAAAATGGGTTTCTTTGTATTAATTGTTCTTCTGGGCTAATTTATGGTGATTACAAAATCTTTGCTGGTTGGATTTGGTTTTACATGAAGATTAACATGTCAATAATTCATTTGTTGCCTTCAAATGGTCTATATTTCATTATTTGTTTATAAAGTCCAATTAATGATAAATCAAAATACATTCTTGTGTATTATTTGTATAATTTAAAGTTGATAAATCAAAATACATTCTTGTGCATTATTTGTATAATTTAAAGTGAATAAAATCTTCCCCATGAGTATTTCTTATGCATGGTAATTGGTTACAAAGTTGTTTATTATTAATTTTTATGTAGGCAAACATATATGAAGAATTTTTTTTTGAAAAGTCTTCTATTGGAAATTTAATTTTAGAAAATGTTTCATTCTCATTTGGAGTAGCTGATTAGAACTAGACTTGCATAGGAGTTTGATGTTGACTATGTGTTTATATTGAAAATTATGTCTAGATTTGTATGGATTTGTTGCTCTGGTTATTTGCAAGTTGTTTTATATTTCTTGAGTGATAACATAAGGTGTAACTGAAAATGGATAAATCTTATTTAATAATGCTCCTATAATTTAATGTCAAAAATATGAGTTACTACTCCAATTATTTAGAAGATGTTTTATCTTTGAAAAAGTCATCCAAGAGGTGTTATTTTTTCCTTTTCATATAGACAACAATTAAAATGAAGTATAACAAAATTCAGTTAGGGATATATGAAAAACATTTAATATTGTTCCAATCATTTAATCTAGATGTATTCTCAACCTTTTGTGTAGGATTAATCCTCACCCTCTATTGTATTTTAGGTTTCCTTTCATTCCCTATAAAAGGAATTCATTTTTCCTTATACACTTTAATAATTTGGAATATATTCAATAGTTTTCAGTAGCAGTTAGAGAGTTAGGAGTTTATAATTTTTTAGAGATATTAGAGATATTAGAGAGATCAGGAATTATTGTACTCAAGACTATTTTGAAATAAATACAAGTAGAAACATTATTTTTTGTGTTTTGTGGATTGTTTCAATAGTTCTTCATGGCTCTTTTTTGAATGTTAGATAAAGTTCAATTGCAATGTTGAGGAGATATTTAGATATTTGATGGATCTTTGGCTTATACTCTGTGTAATATTTTTGTGCCAAGTGAATGATTTATGCTATTGAAACCAACCAACACTAAAATCTAACAAACACTCAGATTACACTATGAAAGATTTAACAACATGAAATTTAGCAAATTTAGACTATCTAAAACCTCTTGTTTTAACATTGTTCCTATAATAGTTGATTTGATGTGTTCAATGTGTTCTCATGTAGAAAATTCAAAATCATAATGAAAATACAATTGCAAATGTGTGAGATGAGTGAAAGTGGCTAAGTGTTGATTTTTATGGGTTGAGGGTGAAATGAAATGGATGGACAAGATGTGATCTTGAGATGAATAATTAGGCGTAATGTCACAGAATTGCACCTAGGAGAAATTCCACATTTTCGCATCTTGCCTAGCATTTATGACACCTTAGAAAAATTAATGGTAAAATCCCATGAGTCAGAATTTCACGATTTCGACTCCATGTGGACACATGGCGAAATGATAGAAGCTTGACAAGGCATTTCCCAGATATCTAGGCTTTGGATGCCTACATGGCGTGCGGACATCTGCGCAACGCACTAGCGTCTTGGCATTTTTTCGAGTTTGAAACGGTGAATCTAGAATCCTGACCCTTGCGAAATGTGTCTTGGTAGTTAGGTTTAAGAGGTAATGGCTTCGTGCTACCCTTGCATGCATGAAAATCCCCTTTTTGGCTCTCATTTTGGGGTTGGAAGCTATCAGTTGAAGTACTACTACTACTTGCTCTAGTCTTGGGTAAGCTCCATCCTTGAATAGCAACACTTCTACAGGCGAACGCATGCCAGACTAAGGTCCCTCTAGCTATTGGATATTGCTGATGTGTGGTTGTCATTGATGTCAACACTATTGGCATTAATGTCTTTAAGGTTGTATATGTCAAGGATATTGAGAAAATTGTAATAAAATAAGTTACAGGTTGTCGGTGATGCAGTGAAGTTTAGTATGATGGCTAGCTCAGTATATTGATAATAAGAAGTTGTGAATTAAAAGGTTTTTTGACAAGTATATCTAGTTTATCCACATGAAGTTTCAAAGGTTCGCATGAAGATTTGGTTAAGTTATGAGTATCTATGTTCCGACAGTTGTTTTGTTGCTTTAGTTGGTGTTCCTGAAAGAAGATAATATGATTCTAGTAATTTGAGTTGTTGTGGATGCTTCTGTGGTGATTCATGATGCTTCTAGATGTTTCTAGATCATTCTCTATCCGTGTTTTTGGTTCGCATTGATTGTTGTGCTTGCGATTGGTGATTTTCTTCTATGAGTTCATGTTTTTCATGATCATAGCCGACATGGTGATTATAGCGTGTCGTGGATCTTCGAGGCATAATTGTTTAAGGTGTTTTGTGTTCTAGACATGTTGTTTTGGGTCCTTAGTATGGTTTGGCCGACATTGTTTGTTTCACATTGATAAATTGTTTATTAATTTGGGCCGATAGTTTGTACACATTTCATATTTTGTTGGGCTGACATGTAGTTGATGTTATCCTTAGTTGTGGATATATATGATTGATTATTTATACCATTTGAAAGAAACAATGAGCGAGATGTGTGTGTGTGTTGCATGTGAATAATGTTCTAATATTTTGAAGGAAGAAGTAAAGTGTGAAGAAGAGTGAGCAGAAGAAAGTGTTTATGTGCTTAACTGAAACTGTAATTAGGCATTAGAAGATGCTATTTTCTTAGTTCAAAATCTTAGGATGAAATCTAAATGTGATTGTAAGACAACGAGTCTTCCCTTGGGTAGTAAGCCCTTTTGTATTTGAGTAGTGAGCTCTAGGTAGTGTTCCTGAATGCATGTGCATTCCCCATTTATAATAATTTTAACAAAGTATAAACTTGTGGATTAACCTCCACCGTGGTTTTTCCCCTAACAGGGTTTCCATGTAAAAATCTTGGTGTTATGTGTGTTTTTGATGTGGTTATGGTTTATTCTTTCATGTTTATTTATCAGATCTGAGAATAAGTTTAATAAGTATAATTTTTGTGACAACTAATTCACCCCCCCTCTTAGTCGTCTTCCCTTGTGTTTCCAACAATTAGTATTAGAGCAAATTCTTCTGGAGAAGCTTGACCACTTGAGGTGATCCAAGATGGAGAAATATAAGAAGGATAGTTTGAGATTTGATGGAACAAATAATTTTCTGTGGAAGACTTGAATGGAGTGTCATCTGAGATGCATTGGTGAGCCTTAGTGGAAAATTATAAAGAATAGATATATCATCCCACAAAATGGTCCTTCTACTATAGGTGAGATTAAGGAAGTTGAGTACAATATTAGGGCTAAAGAAGCATTGTTCAGTGCTCTGACTGATTCTAAGATGAAAATGTAATGGAGCTGAAGATTGCCTATGAGATCTGGAAAAAGTTGGAAACTTTGTATGAAGGTGATACCCATGTGAAGATTGCTAAGCTGCAAAGCCTGAAAGGGAAATATGAAACATTGAGAATGGGCAAAGATGAGAACACCACTTCTTTTATGTAGAGAGTGAATGAACTTGTATGTAGTATTAGATGTATTGGTGGAACATTGGAAGAATAAGAGATTTTTGCTAAAGTGCTCAGATCCTTTCATGTTGCATACAAAGATAAAGATGTTGCTATTGAGGAGATCCGAATTGTGACAAATGTAACCAGAGACATGTTGATTGTTAGCTTGCTACTTTTGAGTTAAGTGATTTTTGTGAATCTCTTCCTAAGATAGAATCTGCATTCAAATCCACTATCACTAGAAAAGATAAGCAAAGATATGATCCAAGAGAAATTTCTTCTAAAAAATTTCCAAGTATGAGCAAGAAATGAGAGATATTGAAGAAGAAGAGAGAAAACTAGATGAGCTTGAAGCACTTATTGTCAAGAGGGTAGCCAAAGGAGAAGGTAAGTATAAAGAGAAATTACCTCTTAAATTTTTTTCTTTTAATAAGATAGGTCATTTTGCCTCAAGGTGTCCTAAAGGAGTTCCTAATCCAAGATCTAACAAGCCTAGATTCCAAATAAAGTGTTATTATTCTACTGATGAAGGTGTGACAAATGATGAATTCGATAAAGGGAATATAAGTGAGTATGAATGGTTATTCATTTATATCAAGGAAAATAATCTAGCACCTACTAAATCTACTAGTTGCATGAATGTGGAGAAAGCTCTAGCTGCCATAAATGAATAAAAAAGATAAATGGGTGATTGATAGTGGATGCTCTCATCACATGATAGGTGATAAAAGTAAATTTGTGAGCCTGGAAAAGTATGATGGTGGTGTCGTAAGATTTGGTAATGAAAAATTTGGTGTAATCAATGGTAGAGGATCTATTTCTTTTGATTGTAAGAATAATACTGATGATGTTCTATATGTGGAATGTTTTAAGCATAATCTCTTAAGTTTTGGATAGATGGTTGAGAAGGGATATAATCTTCAATTCAAGGATGGAAAGTGTAGAATATTGGGGAGTTCTGAAAAATGTGATTGCATCTAGTACAAAAACAAAAGGTAATATCTTCAATTAAATACTACTAGTAAAAGTTGTATGATTGATCAAGTTGAAGAAAGTTGGATGTGGCATAGGAGATTGTGTCATGTAAACTTTGACAATATTATCAAGATAAGTTCTACTCAGGCAGTGAGGGATCTTCCTAAGTTGATAAAACCTACTAATACTATATGCAAGGAATGTCAGTTAGGGAATCAAACTAGAATTTCATTCTGAAACCAATATCATTGTTCAAATGAAGTGTTGGAGCTTGTGCATATTGACTTGTGTGGTCCTTCTAGACTCAAAATTTTAAAAGGAGATAGGTATTTCATGTTACTTATTGATGATTATTCTAGATTGATGTGTGTTACAATCTTAAGGGAAAAATCTAAAGCTCTAGAGAAATTCAAGTTTTTTAAGGCTATGGTTGAGATAGAGACAGGTCTGAAGATTAAATGTCTGAGATTAGATAGAGGTGGTGAATTCACTTCTAGTGAGTTTAATTTTTTCTATGAATAGCATGGGATAAAGATAATTATCTGCCCCACAGACCCCTCAGCGAAATGGAGTTGTGGAAAGGAAGAACATGACAATTCAAGAAGCAGCTAGGACTATGATGCTAGAAGGAAATGTTCCTCATATCTACTGGAGAGAAGTTGTGAGTACTACCGTGTACACTCTCAACTGGGTACATGTCAAAGGTGATATCAGTAAGACTCCTTATGAGCTATGGTTTGGTCATAAGCCTACTATTAGATACTTCAAAATCTTTGGGAGTAAATGCTATATCAAAAGAGATGAAGATATAGGAAAGTTTGATGCTAGGAGTGATGAAGGAATCTTTCTTGGTTATTCTACTAAAAGTAAAGCCTATCGGTGCTACAATAAGAGATTGAGGAAAGTAATTGAAAGTGCTAATGTAAGGGTTGATGAAGACAAAGTTAGACCATCCAAAACCTAAGAATATGATTGAAACAATCAAGATGGTAGTTCAGATAAAGGAAAGAAAGTTCAGACTCTAAATCAAGTTCAAATCATTCCATTGAATCAGGAAAATCAAGAGGAAGAAACTAGTTAAAATGAAGAGGTAAGATCACAAGAGCCTGAATTTCAAGAGCCTAAGACTCCAAGGTATGTAAGACTAAACCATTCAGAAGATTAGATTATAGGTGATAAGAACAAAGGTGTTCAAACAAGGAGAAGAATTGCAGAAGAATATTGTTTGATCTCAAAGACTAGGCCTAATAATTTCAATGAAGCATGCAAATATGAACATTGGATGGAAACGATAAAAGAATAACTACTGAAAATTGAGAAGAATGATATGTGGACTCTTGTTCCTAGAACTAAGGACAAAAATGTAATTAGAACTAAATGGGTCTTTCAGAATAAACTGAATGAGCAAGGTGAAGTTTTTAGAAACAAAGAAAGACTGGTGTGTAAAGAATATTCTTAGATGGAAGGAATTGAATTTGAAGAAAAAATTTCTCTTGTTGCTAGGTTTGAAGTTGTGAGATTATTTCTTGTTTATGCTACTTACAAAATATTCAAGGTTTATCAGATGGATGTCAAGTCAACATTTTTAAATGGAGAATTAAATGAAGAAGTTTATATTGAGCAACCTGATGGATTTCAATTGAATAATCAAGGAGATATGGTTTGTCAGTTGAAGAAATAATTGTATGGACTTAAGAAAGCCCCAAGAGCATGGTATGTCAGATTGGACAAGAATTTGTTGAAGCTTGTATTTAATAAAGGTACTGCTAATAGTGTAGACACCGAAAATTGGTCTAGTGCCTGCAAACACCACTTTCAACATAATTTTCTATAGTCCGTTGTCATGATTAAATAATGTTGATTATTTAATTACCTTTCTAACACATATTTCCTCTATTAATAAAATACTCCTTTTTAATTAATTCATTAATTTATAAATAACCTTTATTCAACCTTGATTAATTAAATAAGTCATATTTGTTTAATTATGTCGCTAACTAATTAGTTCTTCCTTCTTAATTAAATAATTTATTATTTAATTACCGCTTTGTCATATGTCAACTATAATTCAATATCTTCATTTAATTATTCAATTTAACCCCCTTTATCTATAATTGAATATTTATTATTTAATTGTTCAATTCCACCTTTACAATAGTCAAATTAAATAAATGATTTTTATCTATTTAATAAAGTCTTTCATTTTCAAATGTTGAATTAAATTAAAATTTAATTCATATTTATTTATTTATGTCACATTCTTCTATCATTTAGTTATCTAATCATTCAATCACCTTCTGACTCAGGATCTATTTTTAGTTCTCCACTTATCTTCGGATTCAACATCTGATTATCTCTGAGAGAGGACTCTCTGTCACAACTAGTCAGTTAACTAGTTCCAACTCATATGCATGGTGTGTCTATTAATTAAATATCTTTATTTAATTAATTAACTCATGTTTGCATTCAAATGCATTATTTTCCAACTTCTAACTTTGTCTTTGACATTCAAAGTTTATTTCTTCTATTTTCAAAGACTCTTAACTCAAGATTAAGATCTTGAACTCGTGTTCTAACTCACGTTCTAAATTAGTCTTTATCCTGCAGTCTTTTCTTACTCATGTTTTAACTCACGTTCTATTTGACATAGAACTTGCATTGCATGGCATTCATCAATCTCATTCATCGATCTCTCTTTCAATCTGAGCCGATTGTTCGAAAACCCAAAATCTATAAAATGGCATGTCATTATCATTATTCCTCCTCTCAAAATCATACACTTTTGAGAAGAAACTTATCTTCAATATTTTTCTTAGACACTTGACGAAGTTATGCTTGCATTCAAACGCAAAAATCTGAGGGCAAGAATACTGAAAAGGAAAAATGGAGAAGAGCAATCAAGATAATTCGAAGGAGTGAATGCATAGTCGGTGAGAGCTTTCCATTAATTTGTTAGTTTATTATGTTTATTTCCTCATTCTTTGTTGTTTGATTTAGATTAATATTGGTTAGATTAAGATTAACATCGTTTATTCTAGTTTGCAGAGATCCTAATCCAAATTTTATTCTATGTTACATTTGGTGAACCCGACGTGAATATGCTTCAAAATTCGCACATCTTTTCATCTTTCCATTTTTCTATTTTTCGTACGACGCACCACATATGTTCCAAAAAATGACGCATTTGTATCCACGAGCTGCATCCGCTAAAAATAGAGATGCATTCATCATCCCAAACTGCATCAGTGAAGTCACAAACCACATCCGCCTGTCAACATCGAACCGCATTTGGCTGGTAAATCTTTTCCATTTTTTTATTGATTTTCATGTATCCATATTTTCATTTTTCACTTTTTAGGTTGTTTTTATTTTTGCTAATGTGTGTTTTAGTTGTGTTAAGGTGGAATAACGTAGTGTTTACAGGATGAAGCATAGAAGACAATTAAAAACCAAAGACAATATTTTCTACAGGACAAAAGCCAAAGACAAGAACAATGAACTATTGATAAATTTGCATGCAGGACCTAATGCCTTTGTGTTTATTTATTTCTTTAAGCAAGATTTTGTTTGGTAGATAGATAATCATCATGTGGGTTAAAAATAATTTTCTGATTGATAGATAGATAATTGTCGTTTGGATTAAAAAGAACCACTGTCTTCTTTGTCTGGTGCATTGCATGTATTTGTCACCCTTACAATTCAATATATCGAAGTATCCTCTCCCCTTGCATAGTCATGCAATCCTAGGTGTAAGAGAAACAATTACTGACTCTAGAACTTGGGCCTATCTTGGTCCAAAAAATTACTCACCCCAAGACGACTCAGATCGGTAACACGCTAAACCAAGCAACTTCCACCTGGTATATAAAAATGGATTTCTGGGGAAAGCCCATAAATCACGCTCACTATTCTGACAAGATGGACAGAAATGGACTCTCGCTGACATTGGATAGTGCCCCACAAATGGAATGCCCTTATTAAACACCTTGTTGTAGAGTTACCAAAATCCTACCTACTTGTTGGCGCAACAGGGTCGGCCCTGTGAAGCCGTCTTACATTCTTACGGTTTATGTGTGGAAATGAAATGTATGCCATGGGAGTTTCATGAGTATGGTAGCTTGGCTACCTCGTATAAGTGAGTGTCATGGAGGGGAGCCAGTGGGGTCAAGCTACTAGTCATTTTCCATAAATATGTGTAGCTGGAGAAATCCAAGTAAGAACTCAACAAGTATCATCCTAAAAGCCTAGGTTGTAAATGTTTTTTGAGTCTTAATAGTCCTTTCATCAAAAAAATGAAAATACATTGATTGTTGTGTTTGTTTTCTGCTATATTCATCAAAATCTTGATCAAACAAACGAAGTCATCAAAACAAATTTTGGGAAAATTTCAATTGTCAAAAAATTGAGTCGCAATTGTTAGTTTAAACATCGCATCTGTCTTAGAGAGTCGCATCTATTAGTGGAAAAACCACATGTGTCTCTCAAAACATTTCATCATTCACAGTTTGCATATTATGAGTTGCAATTGTCATATTTCGAGTCGCATGTGTGCATGCAAGCCGCATATGTCAGTTTTTGAGCTGCAAGTGTCTGTCAGAAAATCTAGGTTTATAGAGTCCAGAATTAGAACCGCACGTGTATTGGTAAACCATATTTGTCATAAGAAAACCAAAACTGTCAAGAACATCGCGTGTACTATCAAAAATCGCATTTGTAAACATTTAAACCGTAATTGTTAGGTGAACCGCATTTCCCTGTCAACAAAAAACATCAAAAACCGTGAGCTGAATCTGAAACATCATTGTCACTATTTGCTTTAGGTTCTTAAGATCAACCTTGGATTAGAAACTGGAAATTTTTTCTCAAAACCTTGCATCATTAGGTGTCATATACACTTAGTCATAGTCATCCTAAGTTACATGCGTAGAGATACTTCCTAGAAAATTTCATATCACAGAATAGATAACTGTCCTTGTCATTGGATAAGTTCATGTCCTGGTTTGTCACAATCATTGAACCTAGTCATTTTAGTCCCATCTAGTGGATCTTTTCAGCTCAACAATCTAGTTTGAAAAATTCAACTTGTCAACTGTCCTTGTCCTACAATCAGGTTCCTTGGTCAAACATAAATCCTTGCATGCATTTATTCCATAAGTGGTAGGTTATACCCAGCTTAGAATCATTTATCATCATAATCTACTCGATATTTTGCATATTGTCCATCCTATCACACGTCATCTTACAATACATCATTTTAGCAACATCATTTATTGTCAAAAAAATCCAAAACCATAGACATAGGTCATATCAATTTTTAGACGTAATCTGCATTACCCCTTTTTGAGCAACTTTTTCATGGTCGAAACAAGGTCTAAAAAGAAATATAAAGCAATGAAAAACCCCAATGAATTCATCAATCCATTTGGAAATCAATCATCGGGAAGTAAATGACCACACAAACCTTTTCTTGAAAAGCATATAACTAGAGACACACATAGGAAAATTTACATAGAAGACATAGATGCAGCAGTGCAAGATCCTGAGTTTGCATCCTTCATGGATGAGTGTTTTGAAAACAATCCACAATGCTATCTAGCAAATTTACTAGTAAAAGGTGCCACACTACCACCAGGATTTGATATTCATACTTTGAAAACACAGTCAACTCAACCAACACAAATTGCGACATCAAGTGTTTCAATTCCCCAAATCACCGCAGCAATACCAACAGGCATACCAACTCAAACATCGTCAATTGTAAACACAACCCCTTTCAACATAATACAAGGTTTACAATTTATTGTAGGAGAAAGTTCGTCAAACTCCTTTGGCACCAACATGATTGGTAAGAGAGCCAAAGTGGGCATGAACATACCTATACCAAATCAGACCATACATATAGGAAATATCCCTATACCAAATCAGAACACACAAACTAGGAACATTCCTATACCAAATCAGAACATACACACGAGATATATTCCTATACCAAGTTAGAATATTCAAATAGGAAATATCCCCACTTCGAATCAAAACATTATAACAGGATATATTCCCTCGCCAAATCACAACCCGTCATAGAACATGGCATATCAGAACACCTACTTTGATCCAAATAACACAAACACCATGTCCTTGACACAAGTCAATGTCCTTCAAAACTAGATGCAAAATCTTCAACAATAGATGGACAACATGTCTATGTCTGGCAAACGTACTATCTCAATGCAATACCTATGTCCATGTCCATTCAACAAAGTGCTCTATATGACACCTTTCCCCCATGGATACATTATACCAAATTTTCCAAAGTATAATGGGAGGAAGAATCCTTTGGAACACATTAGAGAATTCTCAATGACATGCATGGACATATCATATGACCCCACATACTTGATGCGACTATTTCCATGAACCCTCATAGGGATAGCATTGGAATGGTTTTCTAAATTGCCATATGGTATACGATCTTGGGGCGAATTAGCTGAGAAATTTGTCAAACATTTTTCCTTTAACATAGAAAACAAAGTAACCATAGCAACCTTGTGCCACATGACACAAGAAGACGGCGAGACATTCACCACTTTCTTCCAGAGATGGAGAAGTCTAGCTAGTCGTTGTCCAGTCAAAATAACCAAAAAATAAAAGGTCACAATATTCCTCAAAAACATCAATCCGAAACTGAGAGGTGACTTACGGGTACACTATTGCACTTCATTCATTGACTTGGTACAAAAGGGGATCATCCTTGAAAAGGGCCTTATTGACAAAGGTGAAATAAAAGTACCAGGCAGGAACCCAATTGTCCAACATCCAAACATGTCGAATGATAGAAAAAAATTATGGTCTAGGAACAAGAATGTCACGAATGATGACATTTTTTATGCTAAACACATACATACTGGACCAGTTATCACACTTAGAGGATACAACCAAAATGTAGACATGATGAACAGTCCAGATCAAACGGCTAATTATGTCCAGAACTTGCAACAAAGACCCCAAAGGAGATTTCCTATGCGTGAATTTACACCTTTAGGACAACCAATTGAGGTAGTTTTCAAAGAATTGGTCAAACATAATCTCATCAAACCTTTGGAACCAAGAGAGTATGATCCTGGACAGTTCAAACCTTCATGGTGGGATGATAATGCTTTTTGTGACTATCATCGAACAAAAGGGCACAACCTACAACAATGTCACCAATTAAAGAATATCATTCAAGACTTTGTTGAAAATGGATCAATAGAGGTAAACAGGCAGAAAAATACTAAGAACAGTGATCATAAGGTCTTCATAGACCCATTACATGACCACACAAAATGAAATGCCTCTGGTTTGGGAACCAAGAACAATCCCTCTACCAATTACGCAAACTCCAAGTATGACTATGGAAAAGGAAAGACCATATATAGCCTCTGAGCAGCAAACGAACATGTTGATATCATCATCATTAAGAAGCATCTGGAATGTAATGTGAACACATGCAAAACTAAAATAATTATTCTAGGTCCTTCTTCTGAGCCACCTACACAAAGGTCCAAGTTTAGATACAATCTCCTCGATCAATTGAGGAAAACCCCTACACAAATATCTATCTTGGAACTATTGAATTTGTCACCAGAACATCGAGCCATACTTGACAAAGCATTGCAGAAAACTACTGTTCCCATGGACTTGGATGTCAATCACTTCAAAGAAATGGTGGGATATTTGAGCACCTCGCATCATGCCACCTTTTCCCAACAAGACTACTCAATCGAAAAGTCTGATCATAATGACCCATTACATCTTGAAGTCCTAGTCCATCAAACCAAAGTTAGACGAGTCTTGGTAGATGGAGGAGCAGGTTTGAACCCATGTACCCTAAAATTAGTTAAGACATTAGGATTCTCGGAAGACTGCATAGAAACTTCTAAGAGTATAGTAATCAAGGCTTATGATGATGAGGAAAGTTCATCCAAAGGAGTTGTCACACTCCCTATCAGAATTGGCCTAGCAATTATGAACACCAGCTTCCAAGTCTTGGATCTCACCCTTCCATACAACTTGTTGTTAGGTAGACCTTGGATACACACAATGAAGGCCATCCCTTCAACATACCACCAATATCTTAAGCTCCCTTATAATGGCACCGAGATCACGATTGATGGTGATCCAGATCCTTTTCAATATTGTACAAGCCTAAGGGAAATTCCACAATGACAAGTACCTATTAACCAAGAAGCTTCTTCATCCACTTTGTCCCTATATGTTGACCCATCATGTCTTACCAAGTCCATTTCATTCAAACCACCAACAAACACTCCTAAGGTCGATATCCAAGACAAGGGTTGTGGTGAATATCACATAAAGGCATCATACTGTGTCAGTCAACTGATTCCACCTAAGGCATATGGCCTACCCATGGCAGATAGAAGATAGTCAGTGGTCACATTTCATGTTCCCCCTAAAATGACTTTGACCAAATGGGGAGAGATAAGTGAAGAAATTGTGGATCAAGGTGATTCCTAGTTGTATCAAGAAGAACATGAATACCCCTCCCCGTCTATTCAAATAGCTAAGGACCAGTATGGAAAGGGATTTAAGATTATATAATACGAAAGATATGATGGGCACAGTGGGTTAGGACTACATCAAACTGGAAGGACATAACCGATCACTGTCTCACCATGACCAAAATCCCTAGGTCTAGGGTGTCAACTACTTAGAATTGGGTTTCTTGGTACTTCGTCACTATTTCAAGAGGAATATCATGCTTATACAGGTATTGAGACATCTCATGAACCACTTCCCCCAGTCTACGATGAGTCTCATAAACCACTTCCCCCAGTCTACAATGAGTCTCATGAACCACTTCCCCCAGTCTATGATGAGTCTCATGAATCACCTCCCCTAGTTTACGATGAATCTCCTGACTCAAGCGATGGTGAATGGGATTCTCTTTCCTCTACTAGTACCATGAACATAGCTGATCTCTTTGGAGAATTGGACCTAAAGAAAAAACCTCTACCAAAATCATCTAGTCCCCGTCTTAGGAAACATGTGTCTAAAGAAGAATGGAATAAACACTATTATTGGAAAAGCCTCGATTGTGCATCTTGGGCACCTGCCGAACCATCTTCTGATGACTCAACCCTTACGATAGTACCACAACAAGATGTACCTACCCATAGGAAGAAGAACAAGAAGGAGTTAGTCCAAAACTTCTATGATTATGTCAACCACTCTCTATTCACCTTGTCAGCTGCTACCTTTAAAAACTCCGATGATGACATGCCCCTCATATATCCTGAGCTTATCGACTGGGATCAACAAGGTACACCCATCATAGATATATTTGTGAATGACAAAGCAATTGCAGAGTTCATGGGACTTAGAGAAGGCATACCAAGAGGGGATCATAAATCTAGTTTTACCATAGACTTGGATGACAAAGCATATTTTGGGGAGTCTATTTACACCTCTAGTCACAAAAATGAGAATAAAAAGAAAAAAGATGAAAAAGAGAAAAATGATGAGTCCTTAGGTGAAAACCGAGAGGCACCTTTGGACAAAGAATCAATCAAAATAAAGGACGTATCCGAGGGCGAAAAACTCTCTGAGGCACCCAAGGATAGAGGTTTAAATATTCTCCCCATTGAACAAGAAAAGTCACCAATGCCAATAGAAGAGTCTGTTGCGGTCAACATAGGTACATAAGAGAATCCCTGGATAGTATATTTTGCAGCTTCTTTAACAATGATAGAACAACATGAGTTTAAGGAATTCTTCAAAAAGAGATAGATAAACTTTGCATGGTCTTATGCTGACATGCCTGGGCTAGATCCAAACCTAATATTGCACCATTTACCATTACAGCTAGGTATTAAGCCATTCAAACAGAACTTAAGGAAAATGCATCCGCAAATTGCTCTATTGGTCAAGGCAAAACTTAAGAAACTCTTGGATGTAGGATTCATAAGGATGATAGACTATGCAGATTGGGTATCAAATCTAGTACCAGTGACTAAACCAACTGGGGGCATTCACATTTGCACAGACTTTAGAGACATCAGTAAGGCATGTCCTAAGGATGACTTCCCTTTGCCAAATATCAACATGATAGTGCATCTTACAACAAGATACGAGATGCTATCCCTCATGGATGGTTTCTTTTGATATAACCAAATCAAAATCGCGCTCGAAGACCAACACAAGACAATTTTCACATGTCCATGGGGCATGTACTGTTGGAATGTTATGCCATTTGGGCTTAAGAACGCAGGAGCTACCTATCAATGGGCAATGACTACGATTTTCCATGACTTTGTACATACTCTCATGGAAGATTATGTAGATGACATTATAGCTAAATAAAAAACAAGGGAAGATCATCTGTAGGTTCTAGACAATATATTCCAGAGGTTAGATAATTACAACATCAGGCTAAATCCGAAGAAATTTGTCTTTGGAATGAAATCAGGGAAACTGTTAGGGTATATCATCTCCAGAAGAGGCATTGAATTAGATCCAGAGAAGGTAAGATCTATCATAGAAATGCCTCCTACAGTCAGCATTGGTCAACTCAGAACCTTACAAGGAAGATTATAGTCCATTAGGCATTTCATAGTACAACTGGCAGATAAAATACACCCATTTCAACATCTACTCAAGAAAGGAGTACCATTTGTGTGGACACCTAAATTTCAGGAAGCCTTCTAGAAAATCAAGGACTATTTTCTTACTCCACCAGTCTTAATTCCACCTACAGAGGTAAAACCATTGATACTATACATCTCAGCAACTCATTTGGCATTAGGGGCTCTTCTCACACAACACGATGATCAAGGTCATGAGAGAGCAATCTATTACATCAGTCGTACTTTAGTGGGCTATGAATTGAATTACATCAACATAGAAAATGTTGATCTTGTGGTAGTCTTTGCTACCCAAAAAATTTGGCACTATATGCTCAATCGTCAAACAATGTTAATTGCAAAGATTGATCCACTCAAATACCTCCTAAGTAAGGCAGCTTTAACATGCCAATTGGCTAAATGGGTTATGATACTTAGCGGATATGACATCCAGTATGTCGAGAGGAAGTCTATAAAATGACAAGTGATTTCAGATCAGTTAGTCGATGCACCTATGAATGCAGACCATCCCTTAGTGGCAGATTTTCTCGATGAATTTCTCTTCAACATTGACATTTAAATCGAATGGAAACTATACATTGATGGGTCACATACAAATTATGGTTCAGGAGCCGGTATCTTATTTGTTACACCTCAAGGCGATACCATTCCTAAATCATTCAGGATTGCTTTCCCTTGTACCAAAAATATAGCCGAATATGAAGCTTTAGTGACAGGGTTAAAAATGGAAGCTCTATGGAAGATTAAGAGCCTACATGTTTTTGGTGACTCTCAACTGGTAATCCGGCAGGTAAATGATGATTACAAGAATAAGTATGAAAAACTAGCCCCTTACAAGCATATGGCTGATAGTTTCAAGTAGTATTTCAAAGACATAACTTCTCAAAAAATACCACGTATCCAAAATAGAGTTGCAGATGTTATGGCAACTGTGGGTTCCTTGTTGGATATTTCGAGTAACGTGCCTAAGTTCAAGTTCATGGTTGAACAACTATTGGTCCCTGCCTATGATGTCCTTGATACTGTGATAGTGTGTACCATTGTTGGTCCTACATCTCCTTGGTATAAAGACATATTCGACTACCTAACTAACCAAAATTTACCTCTAGACCTGTCAAATAACCAATGTCGAACCTTCATTCGTAAGTCAACTAAGTACACCATCATTGAAGATACCCTATATAGACACACCTTAGATAACACCAAAATGAGATGTCTCAATGCTGAAGAAGCACAAACAACTTTGCAAGTGGTGCACAATGGTATATGTGCATCCCATTCGAGTGGTCCTACTTAAGTCCATAAGATTATGAGACTAGGTTATTATTGGCCTACAATGGATAAAGACTCATATGTCTTTGTAAAGACATGTAGACAGTGTCAGATACATGGAGATTTGATAAGAGCACCAGCACAAGAGCTTCGTTTGATTACATCACCATAAAGACTCATATGTCTTTGTAAAGACATGTAGACAGTGTCAGATACATGGAGATTTGATAAGAGCACCAGCACAAGAGCTTCGTTTGATTACATCACCATGGCCTTTTTCCCAATGGGGACTTGACCTCATAGGTAAGATATACCCTCCATCATCGAACGAACATAAATTTATCATAACCACCACTGAATACTTCACCAAATGGATTGAAGTTATTCCCATGACCTACATCACCGACATGCAAATATCCAAGTTTATCTTAAACTATATCATTTTTCAGTATGGTGTACCACAATCCATAATCAGAGACAATGGCCGCCCATTCAAGAACCAATAAGTATTCCATTTATGTGAAGAATTCCATAGCAAACACCATTTCTCCACCCCATATTATCCACAAGGTAATGGCCAAGCCGAGGCATCTAATAAGACCATTGTTAGAATCTTTAAGAAGACTTTCAATGACGTTTATCGTGACTGGCACCTATAGCTTAATCCTGCCTGATGGGCTTATTGCACAAGCATTTGTACTCCCACTGGCGCCAGTCCATATTCCCTAGTATTCGGATCCGAAGCCATCTTACCTATTGAGGTTGAGATACCTTCCCTGTGGGTATTCTTGAAGGGTCACATTGATGATGAAGAATACGGTGTATCTAGGTTACAAGAGCTAGAGTTACTGGATGAACGAAGACGGAAAGCACTAGACCATTTGCAAGCATATCAAAATCGTCTTCGTCGAAGCTATAATAGGAAAGTTCTAAATAGACACTTTGACATTGGTGACCTAGTGTTAATGGAGAATCCTAAGAATCAAGTTGAACATGAAAAACCATGAAAGTTTGAACCTAACTGGTTAGGGCCTTATATTGTCACAAAAGCTTTTGGGTCAGGAGCGTACCAACTCTCTACTCCTGAAGGGGAGCCACCTTTTTCACCTATCAACAGTCTTCATCTAAAGAGGTTCTATTCTTAGCTTCTGAGAATCCGTGTCTTAATCTAGAAAATACAAAAAAATGGGAAAAGCAAAAAAATGGTTACCTTGATGAAAACCTGGCAAACAGGCATCTTTGCAACACCAAAAAAATTGATAAAATCAAAAAATTAAAAAGAAATAATTCCATCCAATAGTGAAAACTGCTTCGGTGGTGCTATGGATAAGTACCATGGTGAAAACCTAGCTAACAGGTGCCATGTGTAGTCAAGCTCACTCTTCCATCTAACATCATTCTATTCAAAAAATTTCACCATCACTCATAATAAATGGTTGTCTTATCCATTCCTTGGAACGATTGACATCTAGCGTCTATTCCATCACATTATCCACTCCATCTTCCAAACATATTCTTGATTGGGGGAAAATCCTTGTTCTATGCCCTAACACCTTGTACATAACATCACACCATCGAAAATGTCTTGAAAAATCCCAAAAACATTAGAAAACTTCAAAAATCCAAAAAAATCAAAATATGTCAGAAAATCCCAAAAATAGCATTAGTCATGTCAATTCAGTCATGTTAAGTCAGTTGTAGACATAGTTGAACTATGTTGCCTCTGCGACTGGGACATAGGCAAGGCTATCAATTGATGTGCCCCCGAGGCATTAGGTCTGTCAAACTAGGTTTGTCATGTATCACACACTTTAAAATCATGACACTTTGTATATTCAAAATCATGGTCATGTCGAGCTATGAGGTCTCTACATGTACAACATAGGAAAGGCTAATCAATTGATAAGCTCCCAAGACCACACTAGGTCAATCCAATAGGGTTTATTCACATTCACAATTCACTATCACACACATTGCATATTATTCACTTAGATGCATGTCTTTAGCCACATTAGGTTAGTACTTTAAGGTATCATCTTATGTCATACACTATCAATACACACACACATTGTTAATCAGTCAACAAATCAAAAAAAGTCATGCACCAACAAGGAAAATTATCTCAAACAGTCAACAAGTCAATATCAAACACATTGTCAAAGTGATCAACTTATGTCTTTGCAAGATATGTCTTTCTTGTCAACAGACGTCATCAAATTTTCATAGTCTCATGTAGCTTGTCATATCAATGTCATCAGGCTCCAACATCTTATATGAAATGTGTCTTTTATAAAACTAGTCATTGGCATGCCTTATACAGATATTCACCATGTCGAAACGAAACTCAACGTCTTATGCGGTATGTGTCATTCCTCACATTATGCTATGTCAAACATCAAACAATCAAACAATCCCACAAGATCAAGTTTTGGCGAATACATTTATTTGGCTTTATGACTTTATATCTTATTTTGTCTTATCTTTTTATCGATTTTCGCAAGATCTTGTTACTAGCTTTCTCAAGGATGTCCCTTCAAGGATTTAGAGAAGCAACGATGTCTCGGGACTCTTTTTCTTTGGCTGTTGTCTATCAACTGTCTTTTTAACATTGGTTTTTGAGTCATGTTACTAGATTCCTCAAGGATGTCCTATCAAGGATTTAGAGGAGCAATGGCATCTCATGACTTGTCTTTTATTTGTCTATTGCTTGTGGTTTGTTAAGACAACACAACTGGGGCATCTTGTCCTTTGTCTGAGTTAAGACACTCCTTGTCTACGACTGTCTATTTTTCACAGATGGATAACTTTGTACACTATGATCTATCTCATATCATAGTGTGTATTATCCATTTGTGTCATGTCTCTCCCAATGATGATAACAAGCAAATCATAGCGTATTTGGAAATATATCGAAGTTCATATCATTTTCTCAATCAATCAATCTTAATTATTTATTTACTAACACTCTGACTTCATCTCATCCTAACATTTCTCTTCTTCAAACATAATGATAAAGTCCTATGACACAATAAAAACATTAGATCATTTGCATTTGCATACATTCCATAAGCATTCCACATAGTTGCATTGTATTTCACACATATAGATAGTAACATACATCTTCATTACATACATCTAAAATCATGACATAATAGGCATTGCATCAACATAGCATAAATAATGTAAACATTACATGTACATATCACCATCACATATAAATGAGCATCATATAGATCATTGCATCCATTATCATAGGTAAAATTAAGACATCCATAAAAATTATAAAATGCATAACTCATAACAATAGAAAAATTCATTCATAACACATGTATATACATCATCTAGGAAACATAATCATGTAGAAGTAAGACATCATCCATAAAAATAGAACTACATATCATATAGAAGCCGCCAAAATCATATATATATCGCTCAAAATAAGTGTGTCACAGTACAATGTCTGAATGTATCCATAAATAAAACACGAGCTCGTAGGCTCTCTAATCAAAATACAAATGTCTACATGAATATATCGTTGTCATCATGTCCCACTACCACTGCTGTCACATGGTGAAGGTGGTGGGAATAGCCTCAAAGGTGCTCTCTCTAAGGTGGAAGGCCTCTCATACAGACCTACCCTTGGTGGTCCTATGACACCCTCAATACTTTGTGCCCTCTGACTCCGCACCTCTGAAAAGCTAGGAGCCTGTCTCTCTGCCGACATCACTGCCTCATATAAGTCCCTGTAATAGGTGGCTCTCTCAACTACTCTGACTAACTCTCATACCATGCCATCAGATGAGGACCCACTGCAAAGGCATCTAACCTCTATGAACTTCTTCTCTATCTCATGTCTCTGAGTTGTTTCCTAATCTCTCTCCATAAGTGCACTATCCCTCTTTGTACGAGCACTGTCCCTCTTGGTGAATGCACTGCCCCTCTCTGTGTAGACACTGTCTCTCTCTAATCTCATCGCGTCAAAATATGTTGTCATGAGTCTAAGTCTCTCCTCCAAAGCCTCCCTGTCACCATCCCTAGGAGCATCCTCCTCCTGTATCCCTACACAATCCAATCTCTGAGCTCTCATCATCCTCAACATCATCCTCCACATCATCCTCTCCATATCCTACCAAAACACCTAGAGGGTCTATATCCATATCCACATCTAAATCCTCTACAACATTCTCTACTCCAACATCCGCCTCTACATGCTCCTCTAACACTACCTCCTCTGCAACATGCTCACCCCTAGCCTGTACATCCCCTCCACCTCCGATGTTCAACATCGGTACATCCTCTGCTACTGACTCATGGATAGGTGATAGTCCACCTACCCGACCCCCTCTACCATCACCATTTCTCCCTCCAACTCTCCCGACTCTAGTACCTCCACCTCTCCGATGTCATCTAGGTCCTATGCCTCGTCTCTCAATAGGTGTCGTTTGATCTGGATCTATATAAGGAATAGGTCGATGCTCTACCCACCATGCGTCATACACATCTGTCGTCTCTAGGTCTGCTAATCCATCTCTCCACCCCCACTGTACTGGCTATAATTCATGTATCTCTACCTCAGCAGTAGCTACTGGAATCATAGGCCCCTAATATGGAACCTCTCTGGATGAACGAGAAAACTCTGTTCTGCTTCGAGGCTCATCCTGAACCTCGCCGAACTGTCTCAAAACTCTATCTGGCAAGTGTCGCTCAATGATATGAACACTAGAAAAAGTCCTCCCAATGAGATACTGTGTCTGTCTATAGAATACCAAATGTACCTCGTCATCCAGCCACTCCTCACAATCCATGTAAACTGATCCAGAATATCTAGTGCATGTCATCAATACTTTGTATCTCCTACATGTGTTTGAGTAATGTGTCCTTTATATGGGAACACATAAGGGAATTTCTCCTATCGCTCTACTGTAACTAGAGGATAAAAAATGGCTATCCTCTCCCAAGCCCATACCATCAGTAAAGTGGTCACACAGCTTATTGATTGTGCATCTCTATAAGCAATGTCGTGTAGATGAAAGTATAACATCCCAAGTAGACATGGACCCCATGCATACCTAGTCTCGCTCTCTAACATACCAACCAACATAGCACCCCATCCTACTGGAAATTCATGACCCTATCTATCTAGAAGAAATATCCCCCCAATCAATCCCGTCATATCTATCTGCTAACACTGGCCATCTGATCTCATAGTGCTTGATGTTGAGCCTACTGATATCATCTACCTGATAGAATCTCACCAACTCAGTCAATCCTCGTTGGGTATCATACATAACCCGCTCTCCTCTAATAGGCAGTCTCAATATCTTGTACACATCCTCCAATGTGACAGTGGCCTCCCCAGTCAAAAAATGAAAGGATGATGTCTCAGAGTTCCATCGCTCACACAATGTCGTTAGCATACCCCTATTCACCCAAATAGCGGGCATCGAAAAACATCGACGTAGACCCAGTCTCCATAATATCCGAATCTTTGCACTCATCAAACGATCTCTCAGATTGAATGTGTTTGGATGTGACTCCTATGTATATGTAGGATCTAGAACCACCTGCATTTAAACCATGATGTCAAGAATTTTCAAGTTTTCCTTAGAATGTTTTTTTGAAAATTTTCCAGTCAAATGCGGCTCACTTTAACAAATGTGGTGCATTTTTGCAAATGCATTGCATAAAGCCTCACTTGTGGTTAATATTACATATGCATTGCATATTTTCCCACACCCCTTTGAACCTACTGCACATGCGGTTCAAGAAACAACATGCAGTGCATTGTTAACAAATGTTGTGAAAGGGATATTCGCAGTCAAATGCACATTAGGTTCAAGAAACACCCCTTTCAACCTACTACACATGTGGTTCAAGAAACAACATGCGGTGCATTATATTTCATTTGCGATCATTCCCTAAAATGCCTAACCTAGCCTAGGTGTTTTTTCACACATGCGTCATTTCACAGTCAAATGCAGTGAATACGACGACATATGTGTTGTTCACGACGCACCACATTTGCTTATTGATTTTCAAACACCTAAAACTACGTGCAAAAATAACTTTCAAGAGTTCATTTTTAGGTACATACCGATGGTCCTGTGTCAGCTGGCCTCCTAAACATCCGGATCCAATATCCATGATGTGCAGCTTAGGGAATGGGTACCATTTTCGTTAGCTAGTCAGAGAAAATCTCCTCTTTTTCTATCTCCTCCAAGTGCAAATGGCATTTATTCTGACCTAGTCTATTTTTCACTTAACCTTTTACCTTCAAACGACCCGTACTCATCTGTATCATCTCCAAATTCAATTCCGTCAACTCCATAACATTTATGACTATCAAATTGACTTATCGGGAATATTTCCTGATTTTTTTGAAACTTTCAAAAATTTGTCAATTTTCCTGAGGGGGCATACTCTAACTTGTTTCATGCTGGGGCATGATCGGGGCATATTTTCTTTGACACAATGCTGAAACAACATTGTATCAAAGAGGCGAAAACTATAGACACTGAAAATTGGTCTAGGCCTGTGAACACCACTTTCGACATAATTTTCTATAGTCCGTTGTCATGATTAAATAATGTTGATTATTTAATTACCTTTCTAACACATATTTCCTCTATTAATTAAATACTCATTTTTAATCAATTCATTATTTTATTAATAACCTTTATTCAACCTTGATTAATTAAATAAATCATATTTGTTTTATTATGTCGCTAACTAATTAGCTCTTCCTTCTTAATTAAATAATAAATTATTTAATTACTGCTTTGTCATATGTCAACTATAATTAAATATCTATATTTAATTATTCAATTTAACTCCCTTTATCTATAATTAAATATTTATTATTTAATTATTCAATTCCACCTTTACAATAGTCAAATTAAATAAATTATCTTTATTTATTTAATTAAGTCTTTCATTTTCGAATGTTGAATTAAATTAACATTTAATTCATGTTTATTTATTTATGTCACATTCTTCTATCATTCAGTTATATAATCATTCAATCACCTTCTAACTCAGGATCTATTTTTAGTTCTCCAGTTATCTCCGGATTCAACATTTGATTATCTCTGAGAGAGGACTCTCTGTCACAACTAGTCAGTTAACTAGTTCCAACTCATATGCATGGCGTGTCTATTAATTAAATATCTTTATTTAATTAATTAACTCATGTTTGGATTCAAATGCATTATTTTCCAACTTCTAACTTTGTCTTTGACATTCAAAGTCTATTTCTTCTATTTTCAAAGACTCTTAACTCAAGATTAAGATCTTGAACACATGTTCTAGCTCATGTTCTAAATTAGTCTTTATCCTGCAATCTTTTCTGACTCATGTTCTAACTCAAGTTCTATCTGACACAGAACTCACATCACATGGAATTCATCAATCTCATCCATCGATCTCTCTTTCAATCTAATCCGATCATTCAAAAACCCAAAATCTATAAAATGGCCTATCATTATCATTATTCCTCCTCCCGAAATCATACACTTTTGAGAAGAAACATATCTTCGATATTTTTCTTAGACACTCGATGAAGTTATACTTGCATTCAAACATAGAAATCTAAGGACAAGAATACTAAAAAGGAAAAATGGAGAAGAGAAATCAAGATAATTCGAAGTAGTGAACGCATATTCGACGAGAGCTTTCCATTAATTTTTTAGTTTATTATGTTTATTTCCCCATTCTTTGTTGTTTGATATAGATTAATATTGGTTGGATTAAGATTAAAATTGTCTATTCTAGTTTGCAGAGATCCTAATCCAGATTTTATTCTATGTTACAAATAGTAATTTGTATTTCAAGATTGTCATGAGAAATATTTGATTGTCGAAGTCTTTTTTGATGATATCATTTTTGGAGGAGATGATAGTTTGTAAATAAAGTTTGATGATAAGATGTAGAGTGAGTTTGAGATGTCTATGAGTGGAGAAATGAAATTATTTTTGGGATTGCATATTACTAAGCTAGATAGAGGGATCTTTATATCTCAATCCAAGTATGTTAAAGAATTGTTGAAGAATTTTGGTATGGAATATTCAAAGACAGTTGGTACACCTATGGTGATCAAATGTAAGTTGACACAAGATGATGATTCTCCTAAAACAAACTAGACTAGATAAAGATCCATGATTAGTGGATTTCTCTATTTGACTTAAACTAGACCTGATATCATGAATGTCATATGCATTGTTGCAATATTTCAAGCTGATCCTAAGGAATCTCATGTGACAGTTGTGAAGAGGATTTTTAGGTACTTGAAGGGGACAATTGATTTTGGCCTATGGTATCCTAAAGAAGATGACCTTACTTTGAGTGGTTTTATTGATATTGATTGGGTAGGAGATTTGGGTGAAAGAAAGAGTACTAGTGGTGGTGCATTTTTCTTGGAAAAGAAGATGATTTTATGGTTAAGTAAGAAGCAGAATGTCATTTCTTTATCTACTGCAAAGGAAAAATACATTGTTGTTGCTAAAATTGTACTCAAGTATTGTGGATGAAGCAGATGTTGAAAGATATTAGATTTGTGTATGATGAACCTATTGCTACATTGTATGATAATTCAAGTGCAATTAAAATTTCTAAGAATTCGGTGTTGCATTCAAAAACCAAGAATATATCTATCAAGTTTCACTTTTTGAGAGAAAAGGTGAGTGAAAAGGAAGTCAAATTGGAGTATGTGCCCACTGAGGAAAAAATTGTATATATATTTACCAAGCCTTTCCTAAGGATAATTTTGACTACCTCAGCAAGAATCTAGGGGTGATTACCCCATCTAATTATAATTAAGATGCATTGACTTGCATCAGTCTATGTATTTCATAGTCATATATTGTGATCTGGATTGATGTTGTGGTGGCTGCTACTCAGGGGGAGTAGTCAGATGTTCATAAATGTGTTCCAAAGCTTGTGTGAATAAATATAATGTCTACCTTTTTCATTGATGCCAAAGGGGGAGAAGAGTCATGTGGAAATCTATGAAAGAGTTAAGGAGAAAAGAGTCAAAATCTAAGGGGGAGAAAGTATCATTGATGGTATTTTTCACATCATGTGTTGCCATAAATTCCAAAGGGGGAGATTGTTGGATATTGTTGATATGTGGTTATAATTGATGTTAAAACTATTGGAATTAATGTCTTCAAGGTTGTATATGTCAAGGATATTGAGAAAATTGTAATAAAATAAGTTGCAGGTTGTCGGTGATGTAGTGAAGTTCAGTATGATGGATAGATCAGAATACTGATGATAAGAATTTTTGGATTAAATGTTTTGTTGAGAAGTATATCTAGTTTATCCGCATATTTTTTAGAGGTTTGCATGAAGATTTGATTAAGTTATCAGTATTTGTAATATGACAATTGTTATGTTGCTTTAGTTGGTGTTCCTAAGAGAAGATGATATGATTCTAGTAATTTGAGTTTTTGTGGATACTTTTGTGGTGACTCATGATGCTTGTGTATGTTTCTAGATCATTCTCTATCTATGTTGTTGGATCACATTGATTATTATGCTTGTGATTGGTGATTTTATTCTATGAGTTCATGTTTTTCATGATCACGACTGACAAGGTGATTGTAGCGTGTTGTGGATCTTTGAGGCATAATTGTTTAAGGTGTTTCATGTTTGAGACATGTTCTTTTTGGGTCCTTACTATGTTTTGGCCAAAAAATTTTGGTTCCCATTGATAATTTATTTATTAGTTTGGGCCAACAGTTTGTACACATTTCATATTTTTTTGGTCCAACATGTAGTTAATGTTATCCTTAGTTAAAGATATATATGATTGATTGTATATCATTTGAAAGAAACAGTGAGCGAGATGTGTGTGTGTTCTGTGTAAATAATGTTCTAATCTTTCAAAGGAAGAAGTAAAGTGTGAAGAAGAGTGAGTAGAAGAAAGTGTTTATGTGCTTAACCGAAATTGTAATCAAGCATTAGAAGATGTTATTTTCTCATTTCAAAATCTTTGGATGAAATCTGAATGTGACTATAAGGCAATGAGTCTTCCATTGGGCAGTAAGCATTTTTGTATTTGAGTAGTGAGCTCTAGGCAGTGTTCCTGAATGCATGTGCATTCCCCATTTATAATACTCTTAGTAGAATATAAACTTGTGGGTTAGCCTCCATCGTGGTTTTCCCCCTAACAGGGTTTCCATGCAAAAATATTTGTGTTATGTGTGTTTTTGATGTGGTGATGGTTTATACTTTCATGTTTATTTATCAGATTTGAGAATAATTTTAATAAGTATAATTTATGTGACAACTGATTCACCATCCCCCCTCTCAATTGTCTACCCTTGTGTTTCCAACACCATTAGCTACATCTGTCCAAGTAGCTACACCTCTCGAACAAGCACATAGTGGTGTGCCCCTGTGCTCTGGAGAGGGTAACACTCTCTATCCCTATCACTCTTTCTTACTTTCCTACTTACAACTTCGTAGTATGGGCTCTACTCCAAAGTGGGTTTTTATTTCACCATACACTTTTTCTACTTCATTTGCAATCATTTCCAAACTTGGTTGTGTGTGGTGGTGGTAACACCAAAATAGGGGTCTGACTGAGGCAGATCCCTATACAACCCCAACCTTTTCCCCTTGATCTTTTGTATACAGGTTATGAAGTGAAGATTGGAGGAAAGATTCAGATGCATGATTAAACGTAATCTTGTTTTAAGCTCATTAGTGTCTTTCCCTTAGATTCTAGCTTTTTGTTTTATCGTTTGGCCTCACGCACCTTTGAACCAAGCTTAGAGATGAGATTCAATTTTACCCACTTGAGCTCCTGACTTCTTTGTGGCTTAGGATGCCAGCGCATCTTTTAGACGACAGCATGTCACACTGGCATCCTAAAATCATGTTGAAAACTCTGAGATCACTTTTTTTTTCTTTCTTCATTGCTTTATCAATTTATCCAAGGTGAGGTGTATAAGGGTAGTTCACTCCATGGTCATCTCTTGAGAATAAAGAGACCCGTGCACATCGAATCCCTTTTATATCATATTTTGGCTAGCTCGACATGAACCATCGGATCCGTTTATCATAATGTAATATATTTATGATAATAATTTTTCTAAAAATTGTTTTGATATGTTGGAAGATTCTCTAGATGATTTCTTAGAAGCACACTCCCTTATCTGTAAATATTCTAAGAAAACTCTCTCCTCACCAGCTGAGGAACTGTAAATGTCATTGTAGTCTCTATGGATCCTCCAAGCCCTAAGAAACCTGTCATTTACATGACCCGAGCTAATTTGTCCCCTAGATAGGATTATTCCATCTACGGGATTTCATGTCGTAGCGATCTATCAAACTTATATTCGAGGTTCATAAAAGCTACTAACTCTACTTCTTATAATGTTGTCAGGCATACATATAATACAAGGAGAAATAAACAAAACTTAGAACAAAAATCCTTGGTTCCTACATCACAACCAATTCAAACTCCTACTTCTTTACCACTCTCTAACCTAGTCTTCCTTTAGCTCCTAAACCCACGATCAAAGCACCCGGTGATTACGATCTTTTTCAGAAACTTTGTGTTACTCCAGCCAAGATTTCACTTTGGGACTTACTTCAGACCGCTCTGATTTATCAAGAAATGTTGCAGGAAGCCTTACAAAATATCCTCATGCTTGCCTCTACTAGGCTTGCGAACATTAATGTGCTGCTAGCACATATTCGAGCAGATTTATAAAATATACGTTCCAACCGCAAGAAATCTTACCTCCAGATGTGCAGAAGAAAGTGGAACCATTGATGATTATAGTTAATGTTAAAAAAATCAGTATTAGGTGTACCCTCATTGACATTGGTTCAACTCTCAACATTTGTGGTATATACCTATTGCCTAAGATCAAAGTTGAGTCATCTTCTTTAGCAGCTCCTTCCTTATATATTCACGGGTTTGATAATGTTGACCACCAAGATCTAGGTATAGTAATACTACCCTTGCAGCTAGGCCCTGTTACCTTACTTGCATTGGTTTATGTGATACTTGGCCCTTTACCATACAATCTTATTTTAGGGAGACCTTGGATTCATGCTATGGGCACAATAACTTCTACTCTACATCGTTCTTTGAATTTTTTCGCTAACAATTGGGTGGTTACAGTTAAACCAAATCCAGAGGTTGTGCATCTTTTTTAATTGGCCACTGCTTGTCATGCTTCAGCTGCATCCACTCTCTAGAATTGTATTCCTTCCTTAACTATTGATGCTATGGCATTTTCCTCATCGATACCCTTTGTGGAATTGTTTCCTTGAGCAAGTACCGACAAAGATGAACCACCTAAATCAGAAGATCCTAAGTCTTCCCCATCCTCTCCTTCATCCTCTCATTTGAATTCTCTCTTATGTGATGATTGGGGTTCCTTTAATTTCTCTAAGTTCTTCATAGAAGAATACAAGTAAGACCCTTCTGGTATTGAATTTCTAGGTTCTACTGACATAAGGGTAGGTGACCTCCCATTGGGGAAGAGAAGTGTGATCCTATCTAGGAGACCGCTCTTGCCACTACCCAGGAGAGTGACCCTACTCCTACAAAGGATGTCAATCTTTGTGAACTGAGTAAAGGAAGTGGGACCGCTCCCGTAGAAACTTTTGAAATCCATTGGTGGAATGAGACACTCTATGTGGATTTGCCCCCTCTTGAATTTCTACAAAATCATTATGGGTTTGGGTATGAACTCGCTTCTCGATATGGATATGGGTAGAAAGGCTTGGGGTGTATCAAGAAAGGATTCCAATTCCCTATCCAGTTTAAGCAACAACAATTTTATCTGGGTTTGGGTTGCTCTGTTGAAGAGACTAAACAAAAACCATGGTGGAGTGTCAGTATGATTACAGCCAAGCCATTGGGTTTGGTCCACCCTAAGTTGATAGAAGAAAGGGGATGAGTTAGGAAGGTTCCTTTGGATGTCTTCTCTTTGGATGAAGCATTAGGGGAATTTCTATGTGTTTACTCTTTGTTGCCTCCTTATCATCACAAGAAACGATTCTTGTATCTCTTGCATAAAAACAAATACTTTAGATAATTCATTTTGAATATTGATGAGGAAGACCCACTATCTAACATCAGCAATGATGTTTCAATATCTCATCTCAAGGACCACAGTCCTCTCCTTAAAGGAGATACTATCAAAATCCTTGTGGGTCCTAAGTCTTCGAAAAAATTAATCAATATTGGAAATTATCTCTCTCGAAGAAGAAGTCAATGAACACTTTGATATTTTGCGCACTTATCTGATATCTTCTCTTGGACATATGAGGATATGCCTAGTATTGATGAGTTCATAGTGGTCCATAATATCATCCTATGTCTCGATGCCAAGCTGGTTAAGAAAAAAAATTGAAAGATCAATCCCAAGGTAGCTTTGATGATTAAGACCGAGATAGAAAAGTTGTTGAAAGTGGGCTTTATCTATCCAATTCACTACTCTCCTTGGATTTTGAATATAGTTTCTATTAACAAGTCTGATGGTCGTATTCGTATATGCATTTAATTTCAAGACCTTAATAAGGCTTCTCTTAAAGATTATTTTCTGCTACCTAATATAGATATGATTGTGGACTCGACTGTAGGCCATTCATTGTTATCCTTTATGGATGGATTCTCAGGTTATAATTAGATTCATATTAACTCAAATGATTAGTACAAGAGAATCTTCACTAACCCTTGGGGTTATTTTTGTTATTTGGTCATTCCCTTTGGTTTAAAGAGCGCACGAGCAACTTACCAATGGGAAATGAACCTGATATTTCATGACTTCATTCATAAAATCTTAGAGGACTATGTTGATGACATCTTGGTGAAATATATAAATAATCGAGATCATGTGAAAAAATTATCTTATCTTTGAAAGGCTTCAACTCTACAAGATGATACTCAATCCCCATAAGTGTGTCTTTAGCGTAGACGTCAGAAAGCTTCTGGGTTTTATAGTCTCTTATTGTGGGATTGAGGTTGACATGAATAAGATTGATGCTATTGTTAACATGCCTCCACCAAGGAGAATCATTGAGTTGCAAATTTTGCAAGGGAAGATTTAGGCAATTCATAGATTCATATCTCATTTGGTTGATCGTACCCTCCCTTTCACTCACTTATTAAAAAAGGATGTCCGCTTCATATGGGATGAAGAGTGTTAGAAAGCCTTTGAAACAATCAAAGAATATTTGACCAACCCTCCTATATTGATGTTGGCCATGCAAGATAAGCCCTTCCTGCTTTACCTTGCTACATTGCCATATGCCTTGGTAGCTTTACTGGCTTAGTATGATGATGTAAGAAGAGAGAGAGTGGTCTACTACATTAGCCATGTCTTGGTCAATTAAAAAACTCGTTATTCATCCATGGAGAAGAAATGTCTCGCTCTCGTATTTGCTATGTAGAAGTTGAGATAATACCTCCTCCATTATAAAATGTACATCATAATAAAAATAGATCTTTTGAAACACTTATTCTCTAGCATTGACCTCATTGGGAGATTAGCAAAGTGGGTTATGTTTCTTTCTGAGTTCGACATAAAATTCATCACTCAAAAATTGATAAAGGGCCAACCAGTTGCCGATCAATTGGTCGATGCTCCCTCATCTCGCTCTTTCATTAGGTTGGACCTATTTCCTGATGAGAATATCTTCATAATTGACTATGATCTCAAATGGAAGATGCACTTTGATGGATCAAGATGTCAGACTGGTTCTAGAGTAGGTGTGGTCATGATATCTTCCAAAGGAAAACCATTCAATCTATCCTTTTGATTAGATTTTCCTTGCACCAATAATATCATTGAGTACGAAGCTCTTATTACTGGCTTATTTGTCATGATTGCACCAAATATTAAACATCTTTGTATACTAGGTGAATCTGAACTTATTGTGAACCAGATTACGAGAACTTATCAAGATAAAAGAAGTAGATTATCTCGATATTGAGACCTTGCTTTGTCCTTGCTCAATAAGTTTTCCTCTTTCATAATAAAAAGTGTCCCTAGGAGAGAAATAGACATGTTGATGCCATGGAAAGTGATACTTCCTTGGTACCTTCAGAATACGATACAAAAGAATATCAATTTGTGGTTCAGGTCATGCGAACCCTGATAGTTTCTAATCAACCTGAACCCGAGTCTCTAACTTGTTTTCATGCAAACTTGATAGAGTGGTTCTCTAGTATCTATAGTTATTTAAATAATGGAAACTTTACTGGTGATGTGACCAAAAAAAATTACACTCGTGTACGAGTATCTTTCGGCACGTTATGTCATTTTATCTAATGTTTTTTATCAAAAGGCTTATAACGACTTGTTGCTAAGGTGTCTCACTAAAGCAAAAATACCTCTTTCTCTTAAGGAAGCTCACTTGGGCTCCGGGGGTGGACATTTTGGTGGTAAATCCTTGGAAAGAAAACTAATACACATGGGGTACTATTAGAAAACAATGGAACAAGATTCCTTCAATTGTTTCAAGAGATGCCTTCAATGTCAACAACATAGCCATATTATTCAAGCTCTTTCTCAAGAGTTGCAAAATCAAACTTCTCCTTGGCCATTTGTAAAATGGGGGTTGGATATCATCGAGAAAATATCACCTCCTTCTTCTAAGGGTCATACTTTTATCATTACTTCTATGAATTATTTCATGAAATGGGTCGAGGCCATTCCACTCTGATCCAAGAACACTGAGACTATCTATAGTTTCCTCATGAACAATATCATTTCTCATTTTGGATTGCCTACTATGCTTGTTTCTGATAATGGTACACCATTCAAGAACAAGGAAGTGAAGTAGTTCTTGGAGAAATTTCATATTCAACATAGGTTCTCTACACTATATTATCCACAATTCAATGGTCAAGCAAAAGCATTTAATAAAAATCTTGAACTCATTCTTCATAAAATAGTTAATAAATACGGTAAGGATTGGAATATTCAATTAATATATGCTTTGTGGGCTTATCACACAAGTGTCTATACAGTGATAGGAATGATGCCTTATAACCTCATGTATGTCATTGAAGCTATCATGCCTTTAGAATTGGAAATTTCATCCTTGCGGGTTTCCCTTTGAGGGTTAATTGATGATGAAACCTATCGTATCAACCGCTTGCATCAGCTAGAGATGTTCGATGAGCATCATCTATAGGCCCTCAATCATCTTAAGGCTTATCAGTGGTCATTATCTAGACAATATAACCATAATGTGCTTCCTAGAACCTTCAAGTTAGGAGATTTGGTTCTATGTGAAAACCAACGAAATGTAAATGTGCCACTTGATCAAAAAGGGAAGTTTAGTCCTAACTAGTTAGGTCCTTACATTGTGATTTTTGTGTATGGTTCAAGTGCCTATGGATTATCTCATATGGATGGAACACCTTTAAAAGATCTTGTTAATGTGATGCATCTTTGTTGATACTATGCTTAGCATTCCAATGTGGCACATGTGTGGTGTTCTCCCTAGGAGGCAATAATGCTACATATGTTGACATCGCTCATTTTCACATTATGATTTTTTTTGTGTTTATGACACGACCATGTGTGTGTGTGAAATAAAAACATACATACATGTGTCTCACTAAGCATTAATCAAACGTGTTTATTAAATCATCATTACATCTTTTAAAAAGTAATTAGATCATCATCGTATTTAATTAACATATAATCAAATTTGTTTAGTAAATCATGATTAGCATCTAATGAAAACATATATCCATATAAGCATGATAACATCCATAAGCATGAACATACATGAAAATAGAAAACATACACATAAACAAAGTCATGATACTGAAACCAATGTATATATATGTGTGTGTGTCCATGTATGAATCAAATGTCATGTACATGTATTGGGCCATTGCTATAAAAAATGAGTGGTTGTTGAATATATGTATATAAAAAAAATCTATAAATGTGTATATACGTGTATTTGACTACAAAAATTATATACAAATAGAATGGCTCCTATCCCTATGGTGCATGGGTCCCTGAGCTCTCTTCCTCTAGTGGTCACTCTAGTACTATCGGAGGAGGCTACATGGTGGTAGTAGAATGAGATCAGTATGAACATGATACAGGCATGGTTGTTTGCATCCCTCTGAGATCCCCCTATAGTGAACATATGTCCATCTTCACCTGCACCAGCTCCTACTAAAGTCACTGGACATCTATTGATATCACGATTGTCGTGTGTGCATCGAGGTCATCAATGTGGCTCTGAAGGGCATCACACACCTGCTTGGCAACCTTAGCCCTCATCACTGTCGTGTCTCACTCAACGAGAATCATCTATAGCTCCCCTGATAGCTGATTGTGTTGCCCTCAAAGAGTCCTCAGCTTTGCTGGTAGGTGCCCGATCTCCAAGCCCTGCTTCTTGTAGGTGGTCCTCAAGCACACTACCAACTGAAAAGTGGGGACATGCCTCCCTACTGATGCTAGTTGGTAGGCCTCAATAACTATCTGCTAGATAGGCACAATAGGGGCCACCCTCTCAAATACACTAAGCTATGAGCGCAGTTCATCCCTGTACAACCTTTGCAACCATAGAGAGAGAAACAAAAATCAATATCACATGGCATATGCACATATATCGTAAGATGAAAAATACAGAAAAAAGCATAGAAATATAAACATGTACTATGTATACCTAGATCCCATAGCTGCCATGAGGGATTGAGGTGTGGGTTGGTGTTAGTTCCTATGCTACCGACATCGATAGCCGGCCCCAAAAATGATAGGGATTCTATAGCTAGGGCAGTGGAAAATGGTGGCGTTGATGAGATAGGCATAGTCGTAGGGTGATTTGTTCTCCTCCATCGCCTCGGCCTCATAGACACCGCCTCCTCCTCCTATGGCTACTCCTCTGTGTTGCCCTACTGGTGACATCTCCTTCTATCCTATGAGGGTGGGTGGGGTAAGTCCTCCTATGGATCGGGTTCCCCTCCAAGGCACCCTCACCAAAAACTAGAGCCAGTCGATGCCTCTCCCACCACTGCGTAAAATAGTCCGCCACCCTGACATTGTTTGCCACCGCCATGGCCAAAAGATCATGGTCGGGCTCATCATCATCTGAGGAGATGATGTCTATGATAGTGGGGCAAGGGTGATTTCCTACCCTCACTGCTCTTCGGTCTTCCCTGGTGTAAGTGGGTACATCTAGTGGGATGGTTTGAATACGACCATTAAGCTACATGACCTGACTCCAATAGTATGGAACTGTGAACCCCTAAACCTGCAATTGCACAAGAACAAAAAACAAATAAAGATGCCAGATCAAATACAAACAAGAATGAAGAATTCCCCATGAAATCCATCTACTAAACTTAAACTAGGAAAGGTGAAGAACAAAATATGAAAAAGCATGTAAATCCTAATTAAGTGAGAAAACTAGAGATCCCATGGGGGAATTGGTTCCAATTGAAGTGTTGAAATTAGCCCTTTCCCAACTCCTAAATTGAAATGTTGATGTGTGTAGATTGATCAAATCTCTCCAACGAGATTTGAGCATAACTTAGTTATGAGATGTGAAAATGGTGAATATGTGGAATGATGTGCAGAAAATTAGCTCTCAATGTCAAGAGAGTAACTTTGCATGAGATTGTGGATGTTGAATGAGGAGATAAGCCTCCAATTTATAGATTTGAATTTGGAAGAAAGGGAAAGACTTGGGCAATGTGGGACTAACTTTCACCCAATAGCCAAATGCCACTTGTCACCATGTGAATGGTTGATGGTTGTGCACATTTTGGCCAAAGTGCTAATAAATGCAATTAGGTGGAATTTGAATTTGAGGAAATGACATGTGAGAGGGAAAAATGAATGAAATAAATGCCATTTGGCTCAATGCACAAGGACATGTAAGAGGAGTGAATGCCTTGTCGGAAGTACCCATCCACTTGGACTTTTTGAATTCAAACTTGAGGGAATATTCCCTTTTGATACCATGTGAGGGAAAATAGAGATTTAATAAATGAATTAAATCTATTTTCATGTGTAAGTTGCATTCTCTAGAATATTTTAGTGATAGGGATTAACTTAATCAAGATTTTGATTAATTTAATGAGGGATTAGATGATTTGACAATTTTGACTTAAATTGATGAATTGATTTTAATCAAAATTGATTAAATAAATGATTTTGATTTATTTAACTAAGTGGGAAAATGTTAGATTAAATTAAATAAGGTTTAATTTATTTAATTTAATAAGAGCACTTTAGAGACTTTAATCAAATAAAATGATTTATTTAATTAAACAAAAACATAAGGTTAATTAAATTAAATTGATTAATTTAATCAATGGAGGAGAAAGACTTAATCAAATAAATAGTGATTTATTAAATTAAGAGATAGAATATGATGAAAAGCTAAGAACAAGAGGAAATGTTGTTAGCAATTAGGATCAAGTGTGCCAAATCGAATTTGTACATTTTCCATGTCTACATTTTCCCCCTCTTTGAAGCAATGTACTTGTTGCATTGATTCAAAGAATAAACTACTGTGATAAAAGTTCAAAATTTCTCTATTTTTTTAGATGCCCCACTGCTACCCGAGTGGAAGGATTATGCTGGTATATTGCCCCCTCTTGAGAGATTGGATGAAAATTATGATTTTTTGGATGATCTTGCGAAAAAAGAGGACAAGGTGTCTGACAGGTTGAAAATGCGCCAGATTACCTAAAAATGTGTTCAAATGCCAATGAAGATGCAAAATGGCCATTGGTTAGACAAAAACGGGATCAAGGGACCAAAACCCTAGCTGGAAGGTCAAATTAGGTCAAAAAACCCTAAGTTTTAAGCTTAAATAGACCTTGAGAGGTCACTTTCAACATATTTGCATACTTAGCCTTTATAAAATTTCACACTTTGAGCTCTGAGTCTTAGTCGAAATGGTGCAATGACATCTTCTAAGGCATGTGTGGGAGAGAGTATGAGTGCACCAGTGGCCATTCAGTGCAAGACCCGTGGTATGTACCCCTATTTGACTTTCAATTTTTTTGTTTTACATGCATTAAATAGGGTCAAAGTTTCTTTTTAGTTGAGCGATGCTATATAGCGTTGCTGAAAATGCTTTGTCAGTGCCATGCAGTTATGTATTGGACTGCATGTATGAATAGCATCGCATGTCCCATTTTGGAAACTATGATTTGTCGGTCAAACTCCGCTACATGTGAAAAATCAACCGCGCGACGCAATTAGGGATATAGGGTTTCACCACAAAGTTGACCGCATATGTGAATAGTGTCGCACGGGTCACTTTGGAACTTAGAAATTTGCAAACTCAGTTGTGGCGGTGTAGTTTTCAACTTTCTGAATTGCACCGCATTTGCAAACATCACCGCATTTGCTATTTTGAATGCGAAAAACTTAGCATGAGATGCATATTTTTTTCCTTTTACGAGAACTTGACCTAATGGCTTCCCTTGTGCAGGAGGAGCTTGATGTACTTCACTCACAGGAGCACTGAGGGCTGGTGCTCAGGAGATTGCAAGATATGCATGAGTTGGTTCAAGGGTAGCTTGGTTCTCTTGGTCTTTGGTATATTGCGTACATCCATCCTATTCGGGCACACTTAGGCATGATGATCTTCACCTGTATGAATAGGGAGACAATGTGGGGCTAGCCCATTCCATTAGTTAAGGTAGTTTCCTCTTTCAAATAGTTGGTGGTCCGACCGTGGCCGTATGATCAGGGGCCACTAGATGTAGGGGTTACTCCAACATATAGAGTTTGGTTCAGGCCTCCCCTGAGATTGACAAGTTCTAGTACAATGATTCCACGATGGAGACCCAGAGGTAGGACAGTGGGCAGAGGTCAAGGATAGGGTAGAGGAGGAGGTGGACCACCTCCTAGGGATCCAGCATAATAGTCGCCTCTCTAAGTAGGGAAGTAGGATGGTCAGCCAAGAGTAGTCCCTCAGCAGCATCCAGCAGCACAACCCGACAATAAAGATGCACTGATCCAATAGTTGCAGGGTCAGATTCAGGTGTTGAAAATAGAGAGAGATGAGGCTAGGCAATAGGTTATGATAGTTACTGCTAAGAGGGACTAGGAACGATCCAAGAGGGATTAGGAGATTGGTCGGCGATGATAGCTAGAGAGCACAACTTCCTCATCTCGGGGCCAATCAGTTGCTTTGCAGACATACAAAGAGGTGGTTAGGGAGGTCGAGTACTATCAACAATACTACAGGTAGGCAATGCCAATAGCAAGCAGAGTGCCAAACTTCTCCTAGCAGATAGGGATGCGGTTGCCAAAGGATCACGGTGATAGGAAGGTGGGAGAGGGTGAGGGGCATAGCCAATAGGGGTAGCCCTTGATCATAGATAGTTTATTATTTTTTGATTCATGGGTTGCAATATTGCCCCTATTGTACCATGTATTTTGATGTACACTTGATCCGATTTTGTATCATAATAGTGTATTATTTGATGATATATATGAGATGGTCTACCCTTTTATGAAATTTTTTGAAATTTATGATATGCATTTCTTTCGTATATGCTATGAGATGTTCCTATTTCTTATGCTCATGCGATATGATGATGTTTCTAATGGATGTATCTATTTTTGTATCTTTTTCATGCTTTTTAATGATGATCTTATGAATGTAATGTATGGAAATGATGGTGCAATGGATACAAATGGCAATAGATGCTAATGATTATGTATGATGTAATGAATTTTTTAGATTCTTAGAATAAAAAATTTATATTATTCTTCATGATTTAAGATAATGATATGATGCAATATTTTTTTAATGCTAATGATCTGATGGATGGAGTGTGTATGCATTGGCGATGTTTCGATTATTATCATCACACCGTGTTAGTATGAAAAGAAGGTAGAAGAACTTAGAATCAATGAGTTAGTTAGGATGATGATGACTTGCTTTCCCAAGAGTCAGGATTTTCAAAGGGTCAATTACATTATGTTTGATAACACACCTAGGTATGATACATCAAGGTATAAAGAACCAAGATGGCATTGTAACCCGTGTGATGGAATTTGACTTGACAATCAAATAGGAGTATTATTGTTCACACTTATTATGCATACTTCACTCAGGATGTAGTTCAAACATTCTAAACATCTCGGGCCAAAAGATAGGAAATCAAGCTTTCTTATGTGGTCAACAAGATATCTAAAACATCTTCTCCAAAAACCAAACAAGGTACATATGACTAAGTTATTTTACAAGTGTATCCCACAAGCATAGTAGATAAAAGAGACAATGATCCTTGCCCCATTCCTTTCTCTCTAAACCTATTTTGTTTAGGCATCATCGAGAGGTCCTTGGAATGAGCACAAAATAAGATGAGCCAATAAAAGACCAAATAAAGCAAACCAAACAAACTAATTCTCTTCATACCGCTAGCCAAGACTAAACTATTGTGAGATACCTGATGCTTATGTCCATTGTGGGGATGAGTCATCCTAGGACATGTTGTGATCAGGTTTTCGATGGGATTGATTGGATGATAAGCTATTGATATTCTAAGTTGACCAACTTGCTTTCTTATTGATTTAGACTTTCGAGACTCTGACGATTAGGGTGCTCACTTTTTGAACCTACTAGACTTTCTTCTAACTGACTCACCAAATGGATGAAGGCAACAATTTATTTATTAGGAAAGATGATCATGGGTGAAAGCAAGATGAGAAGGATGGACCATTTTTTGGATTTTTCAGATATTTTGAGGCTATTTTTTGTATTTTTGAGATGTTTTACAATTTTTTTTGGTATTTTCAAGATTTATGGTGAAGGAACTAACTTAAAGACCTATCTTAGGGGTCTCAGGATCTGATCCATAGATTAGCCTTTCCTACATTATAGACGCAGAGAGCACATAGTTTGATTGATGACAAACTTGACTCAATGATGAAATAGATGGACAAGCAGATTGCCATTTTATTGTGATAGACGCCTAAGGACTGAACTAAACTATCTCAGGGGATGATCAGAGATAAACCTTTCTTACGTTCAAGCTCAGAGATGACATAGTTCAAACGAGATGGAAGACTGACAAGACTCCATGATGAATGCTTTTTTGAAGATTTTCTGAGGTTTTGATATGTTTTCAGATTTTCTGATGTCTTGGGAAGAGCACAAAATATATACATAAATCTGATCCACCACTAGTTTCAAGGACATGTCCCCAATGTTAAGAAATAGACTACTTCAATAAAGGCAGTACAAACTAACCTTAGGAATATGCTAAGTAGTGCTATGGTGGAATATGATATGGGCATTAGCTCAGGCTATGGTATGGATGCGAGCGGATGGGTAGATGGAGGATTAATGAAATGGGATGGAATGGATGGGTGAGTGGTGCAGATCTTGGTGGATCAGGAGTTCTTTATTTACGCTTGGCACCTATTTGCCAGGTTTTCACCAAGGTACTTGTCCAAAGCACCATTGAAGTGGTTTTCACTAGAGGATGATTTTTTTCTTTACTCTTTTCAATCTTTTTTTTTATTTTTTGGATTTTTTTGTTGTCACCAAGATGCCTATTTTTTAGGTTTTCATCAAGGTAACCATTTTTTCAGGACATTTTTTGATTTTTCTATATTTTTGGCTCTATACCTTGCAAGTTCTTAGGAATACAACTTTTTGAGATGGGAGCTACAGAGGCTCCTGTAGAGGCTTGCCTTTTTGTGTTGCTAATTGATATGCTCCTAATTTATAGCTAGTTGTGATGATGAAAGGTCCCAACTAGTTGTGTTCAAATTTAAATTTTCTCTCTAGATTCGACACATTCCTTTGGTTCTCTTTTAGCATGAGGTCACCGACTTGGAAGGTGTGTTGCCTCATCTTCTTGTTGTAGCTGTGTTTCAGGCGATTCTGATAGACTTGTAGATGGTTAAGGGCATCCATGCGTCGTTCGTCTAGTAACTCTAGCTCATTCAATCTTGAGACCTTGTATTCTTCATCTATGATGAGGTTTTGCAATGATATTCTTAGTGACAGGAGCTTGATCTTGATTGGGAGGATGGCTTATGATCCATAGACCAGGGAGAATGGGTTGGCACCTATTGGTGTGCGGATGCTGGTGCAGTAGGCCCATAAGGTGGGATTTAACTACAGATTCTAGTCACAACCAGAGTCAATGACTGTTTTCTTAAGGATCTTCAAAATGGTTTTGTTGGTAGCTTATGCTTGGCCATTGCCTTGTCGGTAATATGGAGTGGAAAAGAAATGTTGGATTTTGAATTTTTCGCATAAGTCAAAGACATCCTAATTTTTGAAAGGTGTCTTGTTATTAGAGAATATGGCTCGAGGGACACCATATCAAAAATGAGATAGTTCAGGATGAACTTGGATATCTTCTCTCCGGTGATGTAGGTCATGGGAATTGCTTCAAACCACTTTGTGAAATATTTTGTGGTGGTGATGATGAACTTGTGGCTATTTGATGAGGTGGGTGTGATTTTTCCTATGAGATCGAGCCCCCATTGTGAAAAGGGCCATGGTGTATTATATAGGATGTAATTTCTGAGCTGGTGCATGAATAAGGTCTCCATGTTGTTGGCACTGTAGACACCTTCTGACAAATTCATGTGCTTCTCTTTCTATTGTCAGCTAGTAGTACCTAGTTCTTAGTAACTTCTTTGCCAAGGTCATATCACTCGAGTGTAAACCACAAGTGCCATTATGTACCTCAGTTAGATCAATCAGGGCTTCCTCAAGTTTTAAGCAACGTAATAAGGTTCCATCAATGCTTCTACGGAAGAGGGTCTCCCCTAGGATGAAAAAATGTAATGACCTTTTGACAAAGTTCCATTTGAGGCTCGGGGTAATATCAGCTAGGAGGACTCCTAGTCTTAGGTAGGTGTAAATTTCATGATACCAAATATCACTAGGACCAATGAGTTCACATGCATATTTTGATTCTGGTACCTCGAAAGTGGGTACGAGAAGTTGCTCTATCAAAAATTCATGTTTTGAGACATTGTGAGGGATATACAGTAAGGATCCAATTGTTTCCATGGCATCAGTTGCTCTGTTGTTTGCCTTCGGTATCTACTCAAAGATGATATCAATAAAAGATTCTTTGAGGCTTTCTACTAATTTCTTGTATGGTGTGAGCTTATCATCCTTAGTTTGGTATTCACCATTGACTTGGTTGATAATAAGATGTGAATCCCCATAGACCTTTAATGCCATGATTTTCCACTGTATCACAATTTTGAGACCTATGGTTAAAGCCTCATACTCTGCAATGTTATTGGTATAGAGGAACGCCAATTTGTAAGATCTTGGTATGCAATCCCCCTGTGCGGTGATAAATAAAACACTAACTCCTGATCCATGTTGTGTGTGGGAACCATCAAAGTAGAGTTTCTAGTGATCGATTATTCTGAGATTAAAGATGGACTCGTCTAGAAATTGCGATATGAGTGGATTCTCTAAATAGATGGGATCTTCTACCAACTGGTCCATAATGACCTATCCTCTGATTGCCTTCTTCTCCACATATTCAATGTCATACTTTGATAGTATCATGATCCACTTAGCCATCCTTCCCATGAGCATAGTTTTTGACAGTAGATACTTTAAGGGATCTATCTTGGCAATGAGTTTTATTTTTCTGTGCCAACATATAATGTTAGAATTTTTGTGAAGAAAACACTACTACTAGGCAAGATTTTTCAAAAAATGAATAGTTTAACTCATGGCCAACCATTTTTCTGGTGATATAATAGATGGCCCTTTCTGTCCCATTTTCATCATGTTGATCTAAAAGAGAACCCAAAGCTACTGTTGTTGCTGAGATGTATAAGATCAATGGTTTTCCTACAATGGGTGGCATCAATACCGGTGGTGTGAGAAGATATCCTTTGATTTTCGTAAATTCTTGATCGCATTTTTCATTCCACTTGTATGCTACTCCCTTGTGGAGTAGATGTGAATATGCAATTTTTTTGTCTGCCAATTGTGCTATGAACCTTTGAATGGAATGGAGTCTGCCTTACAATCCTTTGAGTTTTTTCAGTGTTCTTGGTGCTTCCATATTGAGGATTTCCTTAACCTTTGCGGGATCTACCTCTATTCCCCTCATCGATACTATGTATCCTAGTAGTTTACCTGATTGTACCCCAAAGATAGATTTCTTTGGGTTTAGCTTGACCTTGTACTTTTGCATTCTGTCAAAGATGTCACTTAGGGTTGCTATGTGGTTTTGTCTCTTCTTTGATTTAGCCAATATGTCATCCATGTAATCTTTGATAGTTTTATGTATCATGTCATGGAATATTAGTGTCATAGCACTCTGATATGTAGCCCCTGCATTCTTTAGCCCAAATGGCATCATATTCCGATAGTAAGTGACCCATGGGAATGTAAATTTCATCTTATTATAGTCTTCTTTTGTAATCATCATCTAGTTATACCCCGAGAAGCCATCCATCAGGGATAGCATCTCATGTCCAACTGTCATGTCCATTATTATATCAATGTTAGGTAGCCGAAAATCATCCTTAGGACATGCTTTGTTGAGGTATTTGAAGCCCGTGCATATGTGGTTTCCCCCATTTGGTTTTGAAACTGATACAAGGTTGGATACCCATTCTGGATATTCAATCAGGCATATGAAGCCAAAATCCAGGAGCTTCTATAATTCTACCTTTATTAGCAAGGCTATCTGGGGATGCATTTTTCATAACTTTTGTCTTACCAGCTTCGCTCTAGGGTAAATAGCCAAATGATGAACCAAAAATTTTGGATCCAGACCTAGCATGTTAGCATAGGTCCATGCAAAATTTACCTTCCTTTCTTTTAGAAATGCTGCTAGTAGTTCTTGTTCTTCTGCCAGGAGTGAATCAACAAAGAAAGTGATTTGCGGTGTTGTCTTTGTTCCCAAGTTGACAAGATTACACTACTCTGCTAGGATTGCTGATTTTTCTTGATGCAGTGCAGTAGGGGGAAGATTGAATCCTTCATCCTTCGGTGCCTTAGAGAGGTTTTCACCATTAGATGCATCCTTTATTTTTACTAGTTTGTGGTTAGATAGTGCCTCTGTATGGTTTTCACTCAATAACTCTAAGCGTATTCTTGTTATTTTTCTTTTGTGACTGAATGACTTAATCGTCTCACTATAATATGCTTGAATGTATAATGTGATGTTGAAACCCACCTTGTGATCCTCGCACGGAACTACATCCCTTAGTCCCATGAATTATGAGAGAGCCTCATCATTTTTGAATGAGTCTAGAATTGGCGGTCCTTGTTGGTTGTGATCGATGAGTTGAGGATATACTAAACTAATTTTTTGGGTTGATTGGTTTGACTCAGCGGGTGAGGTACTAATCCTCAAAAATACTAGGAAGGCCTGCTATGGCATCATCATCATCACTACTAGTGCAAACATCAGTTACGTCAAAGGTGAATTTTTCAAGTGGGATACCTATGCATACAGGTGGTCTAAGGGTGGTTGTTGATACTAGGGGAAGGGACCTAACTGCCCTACTGGGAGTAACTCTTCCACATACAATTATACTTAGGGGAGTACATCTAAGGACAAGATTCCTCATTCTTCTTTCTGTAATGATGGGCTCTAGCCATCCATCACCATTCCTTCCAAGGCTTTCATTTCTACTGTAGACCATACCAAGAATTATTTGTAGCCCTTTATTAGCTTCATCCATAGGTAATGTGGGTGTGGGTCCTGCATCATGGTATATTGTGCTTGAAATATATTCCTCACCAAAATTTTCTCGACTTAGGTCTCCCCAATGGCACAATCCACAAGGGTCTACCCTAAGGGTGTGGATGAGTGTTTCGGTTGATCGAGGTTGCCCATGTGGCCTAGGAGATTGTGGTAACTCTCCTACAACAAATGCACTCTTCTTCATTTTGTAGTCTCTGCATTCGTTGTCCTGGATCATGAGTTTGATGTAAGATATATCAAGGATGGTGGGTGTCTCTATCGGAGAAGTGGAGGCAAGGTTAGATGGGTCGATGTATGGAGTGGATGGGCCTTCATAATTTTTTGGAACTTGGGGGATTTTATAAAACTTGGCTTCCAAGTTTTTGTAGTAGGCGAATGGTTCGAGATCCCCATGTATAGTGACTTCCTCATTTTGGTACAAGAAGTTGATGCATTGATGATATGTTGAGGCCACTACTTTCATTCCATGGATCCACGAATGTCCTAGAAGGATTTTATATCATAGGTCAAGTTCAAGGACCTGACAAGTATTCTCCATGGTTGTTGGTCCCACTTGGATTGGGATTTTAATAGTGCCCTAAGACACTCTTTCTTGATAGTCATATGCTCTTATAGTGATTCTTTTTTTCTTTTTAATGGAATCCTCGGTGAATCCCAAGTTATTTATAAATTTGAGAGAACAAATGTCAAGGCTTGCACCTCCAACCACCAGGACCCTTTTAAAAAAAAATTTGTGGATCAACACTTGAAGGTGAAGTGCATGATTATGAGATGGCTAGGGGGGAAGTCTTGATCAGAGAAAGTAAGGAGATTCGAGGTAATGATATTACAATCATAGCCTGAAACTATTATGTTTCAAGAGTGGTAGAGATGGTGGATGCCGCTAATGCTTCATCAAGAATTTTCCTATGGGTAGGGGAAATTTTTAATAGTTCCATGATGGAGATCTGTGTGGGGGTTCTCTTCAGCTGGTCGATGATATTATAGTCATAGGGAATGAAACTTGTATTTGTAATGGGGGTCTTAGATGGTTGTGTCACCCTAAAAATTTTTACCTTTTCACCACGTGTGGTGACTCCATAGTCAGTGTTGGCACCCTTGACATTAATGACTGTGACCATTTCATGGACACATGCGACTATCTCTTTATATACTAGATTAGTGCTAGAACATTTTTTTTGGCCTTTGTTGTTCCCTTGACTATTTCCTTGATTATGGTTTGGCATTAGATTTGTGTATATCTTAAGATCATGGTTCCTAGTTGGTTGCTCAATGTTGATGATCTTGTCTTTGATGAGGTCCTGGATGATATTCTTTAGCCTCATGCAATTTGTGGTCATATGTCCCTTGATCTTGTGAAAGTCACAAAGGAGATTTTCATTATACCATGGTGGTTTGGTCATGGGTTCTACATATTGCTCAGAGTTGGAGACTTTGATTAGGTTTTCTTCGACCAACTTCTTCATTATGGACTAAATGGATTCCCCAAGAGACATGAAATTTTTCTTGGGAGGCTATTTTCCTCAGGGAGGTGGTCCTCCTTGATTACCCAAGTTATTTATTTGGTTGGTGGGAAGTGGTTGTTGTTGTGCTACTACTGCATTAGTTTTCACATTATTGCGATTGTGATTCTGTGGCTAGTGATGAGTTTGGATTTTTGGTTTTGGAGCATTTATGACCACTTTAGCATCGACCACGTTGTCATTTGTGATATTTTTGTTCCTCGACCATGTTCAAGTTTTATCGTTATAATTGTTGGGTGAGTGGTTATCCTGTGGTGGAGTAAATGTTGATGCGCCTCCTCGCGCAGTAAGGGCTCTTTCGATGTTGAGTGCCTTTGGGATTAATTGATGTATGATGTGATGCATTGCATTTTTAAGTAGAATGCTAGGTTTTCATCCAGATTGGATATGATTGTGAAAACTTGTTGCTCTTTTGGTATGGTCCACTTGCTCTGATTGGCCTTGGATTTCCATCTTTTCAAGAAGGATGCAAATAGATCTCATTTTCTTTGTTTGAGTGTTGATAGTTCTTCCAAACTAACATTTGCACCCATGTTGAAGGCATAATTTTTAAGGAATTCTTCCACAATTTTTTAGAATGTTTTAATGCTTGTGGGTAGGTGAGAAAACCATTCAATGGCAGGACCAGTCAGACTTCAAGGGAAAAGTCACATTAGATATGTGTCACCATATGTGACCTCCATGCAATGTATCTAAAATTTCTTGATGTGATTTTCAAGGTTTCCCGTTCCATTATATTTATCAAATTTGGGGATTTCAAATCCCTTTGGTAATGGTATCATTGTGAGATCTCTATTGAATGGATAGGGACACAAGTTGCCTAAAGTTTTGGTTGTTTTTCCTACTTGGAGGTCCAACACCTACTACGAGAGCAGTTTTATTTGTGTTGCGACATTTTTGTGCAGATCGAGAGGTGGGATGGATGTGTTTTGAGGTGTTTGGGATGTTTGATTGGTCGGAGGAGTACTAGTGGGAATTTTTTGCAAGCTCTATTGTATGTTCAAGGCTTGCTGATATGCCTGCATTTTCATCAACAACGCTTGTTGTTGATCTTGTTGTTGTTGTTCCAACAAAGCTTGTTGTTGGTACCTCTGTTGTTATTCCCATAAAGCCTATTGTTGGTCTAGTTGTTGTTGGGAAAAAAAATCTTGTTGTTGGTCTAGCTTCTATTGTGCCAATAATGCTTGTTTCTAGTCTAGCTGTTGTTGTGCCAACAATGCTTTTTTTCTAGTCTAGCTATTGTTGTGCGAACAAATCTTGTTGTTTAGCTTGTTGGTATGCTTTTTGATGAATTTATTGAAGTTGTGATCAGTATTGTGCTTGCAACTATTGAGCTTGGTGTTGGGCTTCTTGAGCCACTTGTGCAACTTGTTGGGCAGCTAGTTGTGTTTATGCTTGCTGAGTAGCCTGTTGTGCAGCTTGTTGATTCTTTGTAAGTACCCTTTGATGATTGGATTTCTTGATGGTTTGTATCAGGGTGATGAATGAATTCATCATGTTAGCTTTTGGTGGGATTGGTGGTGGATTGGGAATGGTGCTAATCGTTGTGACGAGCGAAAGGGTTGTGTGGGTCATCGGGGTTTAGGTTGTTGGAGGTGTGGTTTAGATGCTTGGTCCATCAAAAGGTATGTTTTGAGAGATTTGTGGACCGACTGATGTATTTGTTCTGGTGTCTTGAGTGGTTTCCAATTGTTTTTGTGATTCTATAAGAAAAAGGAGAGGATTTGATGTGATGCTCGGATTGCCTGGATTTGAGAAACTCGATGTGGGTAGGGGGGAAGACCCAATCCAAGAGGTGATGTGGATGTGAGTAGTAATGGAGGAAAAGATGGTATGCTCCCTTGGAAGGAGAATGGGTCAGTGAATCCTATTGTTCCAAACAAACCACCTTATCCTTGCGGTAGAGAAGTTTGTATGTTTAACGGATAGGCTGGTGTTGTACGAAATGAGGATGAATCTGCATGATTATGGAAGGTGAGTGGGATGTATGGGTGTGATGGATTTACCAGGACAAATTTATCCAGTGTGGTGCTGATATTTACCTCTTTTTTGTTTACAAGGTGATGTTGTTGTAACTCATGAAATATTCGACTTCCTGTGTTTACAATTGGTGAGGTTGGTGTGATTGTTGATATGCTTTGAGGCATTTCTTGAGTGATATTCGGAGTTGATATTGGGGATGTTTTTTTAAGAGGCATGTCCATACTAGTGCCTACGTGAAGGTCAGAAGGGAACTGGACCCCTCCTTTTGTTAACGTGTGTAAGTATTTAAACATGGCATTGACAATTTTATGATTCTCTAGATTTTGAACTATTTCTAACATTTCTGATTGTCATCCTTAAGTCCTCATTTTGTGATGTCCTCTTCATAGCTTTCCTCTTGAGGATTTTGTGATGGTAGAGAAGAGCTGCTTGGGGGATTGCTTGATCCCTCAAGGTTTACTTCGGTGGTTACTTGACCCAAGTCATTGGAAGTTCATATTTCGTTGATGTTTTCCATGTTCCTCTTGTGTTGTGATCTTGTTTGGACCGTAAAAAATAGGGATTGTTTGATCTTAATATTTAGGCCCAAAATAGAATAACTAGGGAAATAAAAGGATCAAAAAGGGTGTAGTGATGATGATGGGATAAATGGATGAAGTGAATGAGTGAAAATTTTGAAGAACTTCTTAGGGGTGATGCTAAACTTTAGGGCTTGGATTGATTTTGATAGTTTGACTAGGTGTATTAAGTCAAACAAGATGGTAGTGAACTTGTAAACCCTAGAAAGTTGTGTTATCCTAGGGAGAACTCACACAAGAGAACGGATTGGCTAAGTGTGTTAAGCCAACCAAGGTGATCATGAACTAGTAGACCTTGGGAAGTTGTGTTATCCTAGAGGTAAAAAAATTCAAGATATTTTGACTATTTGGCTAGGTGTTTTAAGCCAAATAGAGTAATGTTGATTTAGCCTTTAAGTTTAGCATGAATTATTTTCTAAAGTTTCTCAAAAAAAAATTGATGGGATGAGATTTTATTGGTGGAGATATGGATGAGAGTGAAGAATTTGATCCTAGACTTTGACCTAGACATGACTCTTTTTTACAAAACCTCGGTATTGAAGAACATTCTATACTTCCTATGTGAGGAAAGAAAACCTTTCAAAAAGCTCAGGATTCTGTTGATAATAGAATGAATACAAACTCGGGTTATTCCTTGAAGCCTTCTTATAGAAATTATACACTAATATTTCTCTGACTTTAAGGAGAATTTCAAGACGTTGTTCTCGATCTTTTAGAATAATCCTTTTGAATCTTGGTTTTGGGATTTTTACTTTTTGGGAAATCATTGAGACAACACATGTGAGGTTCAATTTGTATTTTATCTTTCCTTAGTGAATTCCTTTTACCAAAATCACATTCTTGATTATTTTTCAAACTGCATATCTGATTTCCCATTTTATTTTCATCCCACAAGGTCCATTTATATGGAAATCAAGGAAATTAGGGCAAAAGTTTCATAGGTTGACCTTAGTGAAAACAAATTATGATTAAATCAAAGCACTTAGAAACCTCTAAGGATATGATCCCCAGGGAAAGCAAGAGTACTTAGATTTGTCAAAGGATATTTGTTTCCTCCAAGGGGTTTGAAATTTGGAGCTCTTTGTGAATGTTTGTTTTTCAATTGTTTTGAGGACCAAGCAATGTATTTTTTATTTCCAAGCAAATCTACAACCCTAGGATGAAGAGACAATATTTTGTTGGGTTCCCACTTGGACGAATCCAGCTGCACATATTCAGTGCCGATGACTAGATGCTTGACCACTAAGGCTCCCCCTTACAGTGCACTCACTTCTCAGGTCAACCAAGCATCAGTACCCATGAATCTCTTATGGAATGTATAACATGGGGCAGCTACAAAGGACATGACCTTTTACACCAACAAAATAGATAAGGATTTGGCCTTCTAAACAAGGGTTTTAATTCAAACTTTTCATTCATAGAGATTGACCCATGTGGTGAGACATCATTTCTTTCTTTCTCGTTGGAGCCAACCATGTGATATTGGCTTTTGTTCCAGTACCCACTTTTATATCCCGGCTAGAAATACACTTGTCCTTAGTGTGTTACCTGTTGGGTCGTTCCCTTGGGTGAGTAATTTTTCCAACAAGGCAGGCTCGCTAAAATAAACAAAAGTGAGTAAACATATTCATAGTTTGATCAACCTTTGTTTAGAAACAAAGGGAGAACACACGCACTAAGCCTACTCACACTCGCAAGATGTTTTGTTCAATTTTAAACTCAATATAAAGTGTGAAGGTAATTCTTTTGACAACTTAATAACACAAAAAGACTTTTGATTCTCAAGATCATCGTGAGGTGTGAGAGAAGCACATACATATTTTAGATGATATTACTTTGTGAAAAGGATTACAAAACATCAAAAATACACAGGTTCATTTTAATCCTCAAAGTAGAAAATGAGTTCCTTTTAAAGCACCAACTTTGAAGTGTGAGTGTTTGCTTTGTTCAATTTTTAAACCTTAAACCAAATCTAGTATATTGTTTCTAAGGTTATTTTTAGCCTTTTTGTAAACTTTTGGATAATAAATTTGTTTGTTCTTTTTAAAACTCAAAAGAAAATTTAATGTTTCTAAGGCATGAAAGTAAACAAATTCCTTTTAAACACAATTAAAGATCCTTAAAAGTGTTAAACAACACTATAGTGTTTGAAAACACTTTTTGCATGATGAATATGATGCCATGATGAAACCTCCCCTTTTTCTTTCTCCCTTGTTCTAACCTGCAAAATGACAAAAACCAGAGAGCACAAAAACAACAAATAGCTTAATAGTTAGAAAATCTAAAAATTCAAAAGGCACATGTTAAAATATGAATTCTGACTATTTTTTGCGACACAGTTAGTGGGTGCAGTGCAATTTGGAATAGAGGTGGCACTATATAGCATCGCGTGTTTGATCAAGTGTGGCACAATTTTGCAGGTGGCATAGTTTGTAACTAAAAATCTGCAGCCGATTTTGGAAATTTTGAAAAAAAATGAGCGGGAACACAGGTGCGACACAAATTGGAAAAACAGCGGTGTGATATAGTGTCGTGTTAGCAAATGTGGCACAATACAGAGCTACAGGACTCGGTGCAATGGATTTTGGTACTATGGATCTATGACAGAGTTTGCAAATTCAAAAACCAAGTGGGGGAAACAAATGCGGTGGAGTTTGGAAAAGATGTGGTGCAATATAGCACCACACTTGCAAATGTGGCGCAATATAGAGAAGCAGACCTGTAACCTATAAAAAAAAATGGGAAAATCGCGGAATTTTTTTGAAATGTGATTGAAAATTGCTCAGCCCCTCCCTCTAGCTTCAAAATGTGAACCCCTAAACCTGCAATTACATAAGAATAAATATAAAATCAAGATGTTAGAAAATGCAAACAAGAATGAAGGATTCCACATGAAATCCATCTACTAAACTTAAACTAGGAAAGGTGAAGAATAAAATATGAAAAATCAAGTAAATCCTAATTAAGTGAGCAAACTAAAGATCCCATGGGGAAATTAGTGCCAATTAAAGTGTTGAAATTGGCCCTTTCCCAACTCCTAAATTGCAATGTTGATGTGTGTAGATTGATCAAATCTCTCCAATGAGATTTGAGCATAACCTAGCTATGAGATGTGAAAATGGTGAATATGTTTAATGATGTACACAAAATTAGCTCTGAATGTCAAGAGAGTAACTTTGATTGAGATTATGGATGTTGAATGAGGAGAAAAGCCTCCAATTTATAGATTTGAATTTGGAAGAAAGGGAAAGATTTGGGCAATCTGGGACTAATTTTCACCCAATTGTCACATGCCACTTGTCACCATGTGAATGGTTGATGGTTGTGCACATTTTGGCCAAAGTGCCAATAAATGCAATTACGTGGAATTTGAATTTGAGAAAATGACATGTGAGAGGGAAAAATGAATGAAATAAATGCCATTTGGCTCAATGCACAAGGACATGTAAGAGGAGTGAATGCTTTGTTGGAAGTACCCATCCACTTAGACTTTTTGAATTCAAACTTGAGGGAATATTCCTTTTTGATGCCATGTGAGGTAGAATAGAGATTTAATAAATTACTTAAATCTATTTTCATGTGCAAGTTGCATTCTCTAGAAGATTTTAGTGATAGGGATTAACTTAATCAAGATTTTGATTAATTTTAATGAGGGATTAGATGATTTGATAATTTTGACTTAAACTGATGAATTGATTTTAATCAGAAATGAGAGGAAATGATTAATTAAATAAATGATTTTGATTTATTTAACTAAGTGGGAAAATGTTAGATTAAATTAAATAAGGTTTAATTTAATAAGAGGACTTTAGAGACTTTAATCAAATAAAATGGTTTATTTAATTAAACAAAAACATAAGGCTAATTAAATTAAATTTATTAAATTAATTAATGGAGGAGAAAGACTTTATCAAATAAATATTGATTTATTAAATTAAGAGACAAAATATGATGAAAATTTGAGAGTATGATTCAGGAGGAAATGTCATTCATAATCAAGATCAAGTGTGTCGAACCGAATTTGTACATTTTCCATGTCAACAGGAACAATCAAAAAATCATGGCAACCTACCAAAAAATGGTCCCAACATACCGCCCAAGCTCTTGGTAAAGGTGCGCCAGCATGCTACGCCCCCAAGAAAAAATAGTTCTCTGCTCTACCAACTCTCTAATAGTATGGATGAGGCCCCCATGAAGGTGCACGCCTCACCTGTCTATGGTGATGCAAAACATAACTCTAAAAATAATCACATGACATAGCAATAGTGTCGTGGTCCTCACCTATTCATACTAGTGTGTATAAATGGCTCATTATGTCACCACCATCTATCCTCCCTATGCAATAGAGGATACCCTTGCTCCACTCTCGCACTGATCTAATGCCATCTATGGCCACCCACCATCTATGGATGGGTAGCTCGAGGATTCGATAGATGTCCTTGAGTGTGATGGTCATCTCCCCATAGGGTAGCTGGAAAGATGACGTAGTAGAATCCCACCACTCCCTCAAGGCAGTGAGCATCCTCTCGTGGTATCTCATCTCTGGCATGGTGAACATGTGCCAGAGACCGACTTACTCTAGATGTGTGATCTCATCCTACGAGAGGCGATCCCTCTACTCATGAACAAGTTAGAATGCTCGCCCTCCTGGATGCTCCCAGATATTTGGGTACTCCTACAAAAAGTAAAAATTTATAAGTCAGAAACATCCACATCCATCATGAAAGCATGCAAAATGTGCTTAAGGACATATGTGTGTCGTGCAAACATATGCATACCGTACACATGTCCTAGGCCACCATGGTCACCCTGACGACGCTAGTGCAAACCCAAGACTACAACACATTTCACAGATGATAGTGTGTATTATGGACATGTGTGCAAAATCAGGATGCATGTGCACCTCAATGAGTGGAAATGTGCAAAATATTAACTAAATTACACAAAAAATGAGGCTTACAGGCCTACCTGGTCGACCTTGTGACCCTTGGCGATGTCCTCGCGTAGATGCTCCAACCTCAACACCTTATACTCTCTTGCTGGGCATTTTGCTAACTTTTCTCTCACAAAATTCAATAAGTTGCTCGTAGTTAATAGTGAAAATGACCCTTCTAGGGGCCCACCTAGGTATATATAGGCCCCTCAAGGGCCATTTTTCCTAGAGATTATGGCTCCCTGGTTTCTCCTAACTTTAACCCACCAAGCTGGGGGGAAAACTCAAGAAGGGGCATATATTCACCTCTTTATCATATTTTCCTCCAAATCAGTGACATTTTCTTGTTCATTCTTCTCTCCATAGTAGCTTCTTTTGACTTTTTCAAGTTGACTCAAAATTTTAAATTTTACAAGATACAGTTTTGGATGATCTTTCATGACCGTTGTGTTGTTTGTTGAGCTCAGAAGCTAGGGGAACCCTTAGTATCAGTTAGCTTGACCTCGATGACCTCTGTGGTCCCCCTTTCTTGGCACATAATTCCATAAAATTCAAAATTCAAGTCTTCTCTACTTTAGTGAGGCTAATTGTTTCCAAGATTGAGCCCACTAAAGTGGGGGAAAAATGTAATGTCACAAAATTGCACCTAGGGAGAATTCCACATTTCCACATCTTACTTAACATTTATGACACCTTAGAAACATTAATGGGAAAATCCCACTAGTCAGAATACCATGATTCTCACTCCATGTGGACACATGGTGAAATGATAGAAGCCTAACAAGGTGTTTCCTGAAAATCTAGGCTTTGGATGCCTACACAGTGCATGAACGTCCGCGCAATGCGCTAGTGTCCTAGTGGATTTTTGAGTTTGAAATGATGAATCTAGAATCTTGACCCTTGCAACACGTGTCCTAGCGGTTAGGTTTCAGAGGTAATGGCTCTATGTCACCCTTGCATGCATGAAAACCCCCTTTTTGGCTCTCATTTTAGGGTTTGAATCTATTAGTTGAAGCACTACTACTTGCTCTAGTCTTGGGTAAGATCCATCCATGAATAGCAACACTTCTACAAGTGAAGCCATGTTGTACTGAGGTTCCTCTAGCAGCTACATTTCTCCAAGCAGCTACAACTCTCAAACAAGCACATAGTGGTGTGGTTGTGTTCTCCTAAGAGGGTCTCAACTCAAGGGTAATGCTCTCTCTCTCCCTATCACTCTTTCTTACTTGTCTACATACTACTTCATGGTGTGGGATCTACTCAGAAGTGGTTTTTTATTTCACCACACACTTTATCTACTTCATTTGCAATCCTTTCCAAACTCGGTTGTCCATGGAGGTAGGAACACCAAAATGGGTGTTTGACTAAGGCAAATCCCTATACAGCCCCAACCTTTTCCCCTTGATATTTTGTATACAGGTTATGAAGTGAAGCTTGGAGCAAATATTCAGACACACATTAAAAGGTAATCTTGTTTTAAGTTCTTTAGTGTCTTTCCCTTAGATTCTAGCTTTGTGTTTGATCAATTGGCCTCTCGTGCCTTTGACCCAAGCTTAGAGATGAGATTCATTTTTACCTGCCTGAGCTCCTAAGTTCCTCACAACTTAGGATGCCAACGCATCTTTTAGATGATAGAGTGTCATGCTAGCATCTTGAAACTGTGTTAATGTACTTTGGCTGAGATCTCTGTAGCTAGAGGTAAAAATCTTGAAGTCTTTCTTTCTTAGAGTCTAAGATGACTTTTTTGTCTTTCTTTGTTGCTTTATCAATTCATCCAAGTTGAGGTGTATAAGGGTAGTTTGTTCCTTGGTGATCTTTTGAGAATAAAGAGACCTGTGGGCAGTGAATCCCTCTTATATCACACTAGGATGAGAGGGGATATTTGAAGCTATGATATTGTGCCACTTGGTACAATGTGGTGGCTTGAGAGGATTGATGGGTACTTTGATGTACCATTGAAGATATTCCTTAAAGGCATTTCTTGTCCAAAGGGACAAATAAGAGGAATAAAGGAATTAAAAGTTCCTCTTATGTCCTTTTTGAAGGAATACCCATTTGGGGTTCCTTCCAAAAGGGGAAAAATTGATGAGTGAAGGGACATGGTAGATGGGGGAATAAATGAAAATGGTTTACTTTTACTTAACCTTGGATTAAGTGTCCACATACACTTAAGAGGGTGTGGATTAGTGGATAGGTTAAGATAATAATTTTTTTGGAGGGTATGACATGTGAGAGGGGTAAATAAATAAATACAAATTTACATATTTAATTTATTTGAAGATAATGGGATGGGATGTAAGGTAGGGTAAATAATTAAAATTAATTATTTACCTTAGGCTAGATCATTAGAAGAATAATATAAATGGATTTAGTTTATTAGGATGAGTAATGATTATTAATTAAATAAATAAGATATTATTTAATTAATATGATGGGTTGATAATAAATGAATTAGGGGTAAATTGACAAAATTTAATGGTCAATTTTAGGTCTCTACATTTTCCCCTCTTTAAATGGTATTAGAATAATATTATTTCAAAGAAAATAAAAATACAACTCACACAAATAAAAATGATAAAATGGATGCTCCAATGCGAAGAGGATGGGAGAAAATGATCAGGATGGTGATGCCCCCTTTAGAGGGTAGGTGGGAAAAGGGGGCCCTGTATGACCTCTTAAAATGAGATAAATGAGTGAAAAATAGGATAGAGGATGAAAAATGAGGACGACTGCAAAAGGAATAAAAGAAAACAAATTTGAAATAAAGAAATGGAAGGTATAAAGGTGATTGGGGAGGGTAAATAAATAGTGATTAGGGGTAAACTACTATTCATTTTAACCTAAGTGAATAGTAATTGGGTGAGGAGTGTGAAAAAGGATCAAATAAAATATGGCCAATATGCCACACATAGAGCACCAAGTAGATTGGTTGAGGAAGTAGACACGAGGAGGATCCATAGGACTTCACGTATGTAATTTGAAATTTAGATTTAGGTATTTAGCATAGGTGCAATAAATAGGGGTAGAAAAAGATGTGCAATAGATTTTTCTAACATGATAAGGATAATGTATTGCCTCTTAGGTGAATGCAGAGCATTCATGCCAATCTAAATCCAAAAAGGAAAATGCATGAAAAAATGATGGGAATGCATTAAGAAAAAGTTAATACACCAAAGAAAATGAGAATTTGTGAAAAATGGTGTGAAGGAACAATAAATGAATGAATATTCCAAAGAAAATGTGAATGGGTTTGGTATAGGTGCATCTGTCATAAGTTTGGTGAATGTAGAAAGAAAAGAGAAAGTGTGCTTTGGTTTTGGGCGAAACCACCAAAAAGGTGAATTTGAGAATGAAAAATTTAATGCACTCTTTGTAGGACCATAAACATCATGGGTAGAAAAATGTAAAATGGATTAGACTAGGAAGAAGAACTATAAATTAAATAGAAGACTAATGGTGTGGTTTGGATGTGTAGATCATGTAGTTGATAACAATGAGGGAGAGGAGGTCATTAGTGATAAGACTAAGTGACTATTTCTAGGATGCAAACTATTCCTTGGTAAACACTTGAAAATTGGAGTATGTCACACAAATGTTGGTGGTTCATGCACATAGATAAATGCTAACTATGTTAGTAGAGAGATGGAGATCCAAGACTAGCACATTCCATCTCCTAATGAGGGAGATGACCATGAATTTTGAGGATGTGTGAAGGATCATGTGGGTCTTGATCAAAGGATGATTGGTTTATAGAATGGATTAGGTGGTGGATGTAGTTTTGAAGTGATTATTTTGATGGATAAATGTGTCGATATTTAGGAGACAACTAGATTTATATGCCAACATGCTAATATTGCTAGGTATGGAACTACTCCTTGCAACAATAGTGAGTAGCATACTACTACCAGAGATGAGTGGAAAATTATTCACTTTGACCATAAGAGAGTGTGTGTCCAACATGGTTGTGCATAGGAGGGTGTTCACATGGGGCCATGCATACTAGCACACCTCTACAAATATTTGCACATGATGTGGTATAGGATAGGCTAGAGCATGAACCATGCTAGACTTCTTATGTTTTTTGCATGGAAGCATATAGAATGTGTCCAAAATGATTGGTGATACAGTGCAATGGGATGTAGAGGAGATAATGGTGTATAATTGGGGTGGTGTACTACACTTCCATGAGATCGATGGAGCACTAGACTGGTGAAGGTTATTGGGTGACCTTGAGGAGGGAGATATATATGGCAAGCATACAGAGTGAACAATGGATGATAGGAGGATCGACGAGTGGAGCATTACATTATCACCCCATGTTACATCAAAGGTCGATATGAGTACCTTATAGAGATTTCCCTACCTAATAAGGTGGCTCACCAATTTTGGATCATGCATGACATTAGACCAGGCCCAAATATTTTTATGTGGATGGCTAGAGAGGTGGAAAAGTGTGGGGTATAGATGGATTAGAGGACAAAAAAAGATGATTGGGGAGATGACAACAGGTGTTTTGGGACATGAATGGGGATGTAGATGATGCAAGTATGACATTTGCATAAAGAACATGGTGGAGAGGCCACATAATATCATTCCTAATACAACTATAGAGGGATGATTTAATGGAGTGGGTATGAGTTGTGGTACAGGGGATGAGGAAGAGAAGGGGGGGGTGAGGAGGAATGGTAGCAAGGCAAGATGCGATAGGTTTTTTCAAGAGTGAATGGAGAGGTGATGGGAGGATATCATTGAGGATGATATTGTGGAGGCTAAGGTTATAATGAAAAAGTGATTTCTCTAAATCCTTAGGGTCACCAAAGATGGATGTAGATATGGGTGTTTTGAGTGCACTAGAGGTAGTATGGGGGTGGGTGGTGATGGGGGAGATGGTGATAATGGGGATAGGAAAGAGATAAAGAAATGGCTAGTAAAGGCCCTTAGCTAGGTAGAGGAGAAGCACAAGAGGGTAGCCATGATGCAAGAGCATATGGTTGTTTTCTAATGGTAGAGAGAGAAAACATGTGAGGGGAGAGAGATGTTGTGACCAAAGAGAAAGATACCTTATGACTACCTTGTGATTCTTGGGAGCTATAGAGGGGAACCTTATCGATAAAAATAAATAGGCTAAGGTAGGAGATAGATGCAACATGAAATATGGGAAAAGGGAACAACATAATAGAGAAAGCCATGTAGCTATCCCAAGCTACCAATAAGGCCATGTACTATCAAACTTTATATGAGTGGTTTGTGCCAAGAAATCAATTGGTATTGAGCTTGTCCAAGAGAATCCAATCAAAAATGAGTTGGTATAGGTTGGCACAATTTTGGTGTGCGGGTTCAATATTAATGGGGCCACCACAACCACCACCACCATCTACAAGAGGAAGGGAATGCTAGGATCTCTAGCACATTAGGAGGGAGCTAGTAATAGCTATCCATAGGAATCTAGAGATAGTTTTGACCACTTTGGATTGATGTTTACAGTGGGACATGATGTACATGTTCTAAGCTATATCATGATGTATTTATTGATTTTTACATGTATTATTATGGACATTTTAATGTACATGGACTTTATTATATTTTTGATATATATGTTTTTGATGGATTTGTGATGGAATATGATTATGTTCATTGTGATGTGGTGCTATGTAATCTACTACGATATATGATTGGATGATATATGATTGTATGTTTATATGCATGTGACTAAAAATGATGATGTGGGATTTGGATGATTAGTTTAGATATGTGATTGATATCTATTATACTATTGCATGTGTGATGTAGGGTGTTTTTCTATATATGGTTGGGCATATGTATGGGACTATTATGATTATGATGATGTATGATGTATGTATGACATATATGTAATGCAATGCAATGATAATGGATGTATATGCAATTCAATTCTAAATAAACCTAATGTAAATGGATTAATTAAATATAATGGATATAAAACTATAATTTTTAGAGTAATCATTCATTAGCTAATAATCAATTATTCTTTAATTAATTATTAGTCTAATTTATTCTCATGCACCTAAGCTAAAATTTCTCATGCACTTAAAACTAAACTTAGGAGTGTTTTCCTATGTTAACTAGAGAGCTATTATTAGATCATTTTATCTCATTGCATGAGATGTTGAAAATTTTCATGATCTAATCCCTTTCTTATTTAGGGTTACTCCTATATAGCACCCAACCCTCATTTTATTATATCTTTTAAATTCACTCTGAACTCTTGAATTCATGTAGCTTTTTCTTGTTGATGATATTACGTGTTATTGTTTGCTGTTATCTTGCACGGAAAGTTTTTTTGTTCATTGTTTGATCTTGTGGATCATGTTTTTCATAATTCTAACATGGTATCAGAGCATGGATTCAATCAACCCCTTCTCAATTTATGAGGATTTTTCTTCAACAAGGGTTATAAGCTTCAGATCTGTAATCTCTTTTTTTTTGTAATTTTTGGGGGTGAGTGATTTTCGAGAGTAGTTTGGCATAAATAGGACCTCACTATTGGATTCAAGAGGCTAATTCAATGAATTTTAACTATAAATTTGTTTATAATCATTTTTAGGATATTTTGAGGCAATGTTTTTTGCATAGGGGTCGTATGACCCCTATACAACTTATGCATGTTGTTCAAAAAAAGTAAAAAATAAAGAAAAAACCTGGTTTTAAAATGTCCAAGAACCAAAAATTAGAGACGGGAAGGACCCGAGTATAAAATCAGAACACCACAAGCTAAACCTAGAGGAATCACCCATAAAAAAACCAAAACACCTCCAGCCGCTAAGTATGCCTATCTGCATTGAGGAGATTGTATACCACCACTGGAAGACAATCGGACTAGTTTTATAATATTTTTTAGGTGTTATTGAGGAGGATAACACCCTCGTTCACTCCTAATGTGCCACCCTATTACAATTCCTGACAATATGAGAAATATTAACCTCTTCCATTTCTTTTAGCATAAACTTGGCTACATTCACTATGACCACTGACCTCCAATTGTGTAAAGGACTACTTCTCAGTACATCAATGACCATCTTGGAGTCACCTTCTATCCAAAAAAATTCTAGCCCTTGTCTCTGGCGATGATGATCCCCCATAGAGTCGCCCTAGCTTCAGCCAATTTTTTGGATTTGACACCACAGTCAATGGAACAAAGCAACTCTTGGCTCCCTTGCTCATCATGAAATATACCTCCACCCCAACATTCCCAAGATTCCCCTTGGAAGCTCTATCAAAGTTGCACTTGACCCGTCCATGATATGAAGCCACCCAAAAATAATTCTTGTTGACACTGGGTTGTAGACAATGGGCAGAAGATAACCACAAAAAAATTGGCCAAGCATTGGCCAATCAATTATCTTTCTCCATGATCATCCAAACATCAGTTTTATCGGTGGCCCCTAATTCTCCTATGGTTCTCACTACACCATCCCGTATTCTATCGACAATTCTTTCTTACTCTCTAAAAATGTGATAGTTTCTCTCTATCCAAAGAACCCAAATAATGACAATAGGAGCAACATACCAATTCAAAGCTAGTCCAGGGCTCACAACTTTAGTACACTAGGATAAAATGAGAATAGAAAAATCCTTAGGAAGCACCCAAGACACCCCCCACTTGTCAATAAATCTTCTCCAAATATTCCAAGCAACATCACAATGCACAAAAATATGGTCATTACACTCTTGTTGTTTGCACATAACACATTTAGAAGGAACCATTATTCCCATCAACTGAAATCTATCCCAAGTCAAAGCATGCTCCCTCTAGGTAATCTAGAGGAAGGCATCCATCTTTTGGATGCCAAAATTGTATATATTTTACTGTCGCCCCCTAAGAGTGGTCTTGGAAAAGTATGTGTGGAAAGAATTTCTAAAAAATATGGCTCCAATTCCATGGCCCTTCCAAATAAATGTATCTTCCTTAATTTCACCAACTAGCACCCACTTATCTAACTTTCTTTGAAGCTCTATGCATAGCTTACTCATTTTATCTATAGGGTCTTGAAGAATATTTCATTGCCTTCTTGGGGCCTCCTCCACAATATAATTGGATACCTTTTTTCCAATGATAGCTTCAATGTGTTTCATCAAAGGGGAGAAGAATGAGAGACCCCAAAAATCTTGGTTATCCGTCCAACCATCACACCGTAAATGAATCTTATCCCCTTTTCTCATCTTCCAAGATGTTTGGTTTCACGATTTGACTGCAAGACTTAAGGAAATTCCAAATACATGAGCCTTTGAATAACTCGCAAGTAAAAATATTATCCACATAATTGTTAAGGCATTTTTCCTAGAGGATTCAACTCTAGAGCCTCTCTATTTTGTTATAAATCATCCAAATTACCAACTTGATGCCTAGAGCCATATTCATGTCTTTACTTTTTTTTATTCCCAACCCGCCATGCTTGATAGGCCTGCAAACATCATACCATTTGAAAAGATTGTATTTGAAATGCTCATCACCTCCCCTCCATAAAAAGCTTCTCTTAACTCCTTTTTGATACTTAGAAACCTTGTTAGGACTTTAAAAACTAACATTGTGTAGACCGTGACCACCATCAAGGAACCTTTGATGAGAGAAATCCTACTAGCCAAAGACAACCACTTTCCCTTCGAAGAGGCAAGCATAGTCTACACTCGATTAGTGATGTTTCTCCACTCTCTTTTTGAAGAGAACTTGTTGATCACGAGCATTCCAAGATACTTACTGGGCAAAGAGGCAATATAAAATCAATGGGTATGTGGAATAGTGTGCCTTTCAATGGAACCACCTTTCAAAAAGAATTTTTTGACTTAGAAACATTCACCTTTTTTTTTTTCTACTACCTCATACTTTCTCAAGACACTCTTAAGGGTACGAGCTTCTCTACCTTTAGCCACACCAAAAAAGAGATGCTCCCAACACCACCTGAAACTTGGAGACCTTCTAGGTTTCCCAAATTATTTTCCTTCTTCAAGTTTCCTCACAACACCTTTGTAACCAAGAGGAAAAGGAAAGGGGATAGAGAATCTCCCTATTAGAGCCCTTTATTAGCCAAAAAGAAGTTTGTGGGCACCCCATTTATCAAGAACACATATAAAGGAGAGGAAATACAATTGTAGATCCAACTACACCAAGACTCACAAAATCCAAATCTATTTATAACCTCGATCAAAAAATCCTAGGGAACTCTTTTGTAACCTTTATTCACATCTTGCTTGATGATCATCCCCTCATTCTTGAGAAGGATAAATTGGATAGCCTTGTGAGAAATTATGATGTTGTCCATAATATGTCTATCCTTTATGAATTTTTTGTGCTCCTTTGAAATCAAGACATTCAAATATACCCTAAGTCTAGTGCCCATAGTCTTTGCAAAAATCTATAGGCCTATACAGTTCAAAGGTCAATGGATCCTTAACCTTAGGAATCAAGGCCAAATAGGTCATGTTGCATTCCTTTAAAATATCCCTTCATTTCTTGCACTCCTCAACATCCCTCCACACATCTTCACCAGCCTTATCAAAATACCTCTAAAAAAATTCAGCTTGGAAGTTGTTCGGCCCAAGAGCCTTTCTAGAACCCAAATTAAAAAGTGCACCCCTAATTTCTTCCATCATGAAGGGGCCAAGAGGAAGTAATTTTAATCATATAAAATAATCTAAGGGATATAGGCAAGCAACTTCCCCTAAGCTTGAGGTGTAGGAGTGACAGAGGAACCCAAAAGATCATGGAATAAATTCAAACCCGCCTCTCTAATGGCATCAATATCCTCAAGAACCACCTAATTAGGATTACTTATTTTTAATTTTTTATTGTGTTTCCTCCTAATCAGCATGGAAATTTGAAATAAAAAGGTATTTTGATCACCCTCCATAAGCCATTTCACTTTGGACTTCTATTGTCAGAACGTCTCTTCCATCCTTAGCAAACAGTGCAACTCGCCTGTGATTTTAGCCTCCTTCTCCTTAAATTCCTGAATGTACCCTATGGTGGAAATGGTTGTCTCCACATCTTTGATTTCAGACTCAACTACATTTTTGTTACCAAAAAGGTTGCCCATGGTTTCCTTATTCAACTATCTTTCCTTCCTCTTCAATGCTTGTAACTTTCTTGAGGCAATAAATCTCTTGTGGCATCTAATCTCAGTGCTCCACCATTTACCAACCAAATCATCAAAACCTGGGTTTTCATACCAAAAATCCTCCATCTTGAAAGGTATACACCTAGGCTTAATTGGATTTCTTAAAATAAGAGATATGGGGTCAATGGTCCGAGCCATCAAAATGTATAACCTCATAACAAAAACCACTCAAAGCTCAAAAAAAAGTGGTCCAACCTGTACTAGATGTTGTTGTCCCCCACCCTTTTGTTGTTCCAAGTGTACCACCCTTTACTTGGCCTAATTTCTACAAGAGCTAGATCATCACACAACCTTCTAAAGCTAAGAGAGTTGTAAGGAAGCTAAGGTAGCAGAACAAATTCCTACACTAATCTTGAGAGGAGAATAATGCAAAACTTTTATAAATCTTTAACAGTTACATAAACTAAAACAAGAATAAATATAAATATCATGTATACCACGACATAGTGATTTATGTGGGGAAAAACCTTTCGGGAGAAATACCCCACACTCCAAAATCCGCTTAACATATTATTCAATAAATCACAAAGATTACAATATACTTGCAGACCAAGCTTCTCACAGGAGTATCATCACCCAGAGATCAAGAGACAACATGAATTCTAACAAACTCTCAAAATACATCACCATCTCTCACTCTACCTCTCTCTATTGCTCACACACAACCGTAATATAATACCCTCAAAAAATAGAGTTACATTTTAGGGAAAGATAGGCCAATGAAAAATATCCACCATTAGATATAAATCTAATAATTAATGGTCTAGATTTACAATGTATCAACTCTTATCAATGACACAATAGACCATCACTCCATTCACCACTTGTCATAACACATCTCCAAACTCCATCATTATCCTATCAAATCCTACCTTAAGCTTTGTCTAGTGTCATCATGTGTTACCTTTGTAGGTTCCACCTTCATCAATGGTCATGATGGTTGGGTCCCACTCAGAGCACTTCCTTCCTCCTTATCAATCTATCACTAAGTCACTAAAAATTTGAACCTTAGAACCTCATGTCAGAGGTTATGAAGTTCTAAGAACCTATAATACGCTGGCAACAAAGAGATCGCTAAGTCACAAAAAATATGAACCTCAGAACCTCATGTCGAAAGTTACGAAGTTCTGAAAAACTCACAACTTTCTGACAATAAAGAGATCGCTAAGTCAAGAGATTATGAAACTCTAGAACCCAATCATGAGCCTAGCTAAAATATTACAATTTTTTTTACAAGGTCATGTATCGACTAGGTAATGTTATGATCAAAAAATTTTGGGTGTCTACATTTTTCCCCTCTTTGAGATGATGTTTGAGATTATGAGATTTATGTCGAGTAACATCATTTCAAAGAAGCTAAGGTATGGATAGATGAAAAACAATTGATGCCCCCACCACTTGAGGAAGTGAGGAGTAAGATGAATGAAGAAAAGGGATGATAGAAGAATATGATGATGAAAAATATATGAAGAAATAGGATGATGATAATGATGATGATGCCCCCTCGAGAGGATAGGCGGGTTGGACAAACACGAATATGCTCTCAAAATGAATGAGACGATAAAGGAGGGAAAAGATGAATGATAGAAGATAAGAAGTAGATGAAAAAGAGGAATGACACGTTATGATGTAATAAAGTGAGCAATCATATGTTTGATATAGCACTAGATGTTATGCACACAGGTATAAGGACCAAGCTGGTGATGTGTCTCGTGCCCCAATATAATACAACCTTGTCCGGATACAAGATATTAATATTAGCTAGGAGTGATTCGGATTTGATGCAAATGCAAGATAAAAATTATAACACACACAAGAAAGCAAGCAAGCAAGCATGCACAAATTATACGAAAAAAACAAGGTATTTCCCCCGTCAAGCTATAAACCGTTGATTAATTGATTGATTGATGATGATGATAGTGTTGTCATTGTAGGGAATGATACATCCCTAGATCAACACAAGGATGAATGATTGATTGATTGGGTTTACAATAAGATTAGGATCAATACCAAATGATATGATTGGATTATTTGGCAAGATTGATTAGCTTGGTTGGTATGGAATAAGGATTGATTTGCATTTGGAGTATTTCTTGGAATGATTTTGATTGATTGGATGATTTGAATTGATTTGATGAATTAAATTGAGGAATGATTTACTTGGAAAGATTTTGATTGATTGGATTGATGGAGAAATGATTTGATTTGATGATAATGATTGGATTGATTAGAAGAATGGGTTTGATTAGAAGAAGTGATGTCATTGATTGGAAGAATGGATTTTATTAGAAGAAGTGATGTGATTGATTAGAAGAATGGATTTGATTAGAAGAAGTGATGTTATTAGATAATTTGATGAAGAAATTGATTTGAAGGATTGATTTGAAGAAGTTGAATTTATGCGTTGAATTGATTGGAAGAAGTGATTTCGTTTGATTTTATTGCTTGGATTTTTGTTGGCTATTTGATTTTTTTGTCTTTTTTTTTCAAGACCCTTTTCCATTTTTTTTGTATTTTTGGGGATATTTTTATTTTTATTTTGGATTTTGAAATGTTTTGATTTTTTTTTAAAATGGCATGTTTTGATTTTATTGAGATTTTGAAATGTTTTGATTTTTGGGATTTTGAAATGTTTTCGTTTTTTTTGGATTTTTTTCAGGACCTTTTTTGAAATGTTTTGAGATTTCAATGAATGAAAATTTGGGTAGCCTTTGTTTTAGATACCAATGACAAGGGAAAACCAAGTCTATGTGCAAGGAAATATATGGGATTGATGGATGAAAGGGTTGGTGATAGGTTAAGGGGTAGAAGGCTCATGATATATGGGTTGATAAAAAGGATAGGTCATAGGGTAGATATCAAAAGCATGTTTCAACATTTTGCCCCATATTTTTATCAAGATCAAAAGGAGGAAGAGAGGATGAGTGGACTCAATATGATAAGTATATGGGTAAGATGGCCAAGGATGATAAGATAGGAGATGGTAAGATAGGATATGATAGGATAAAAATGATACGGTAGGATGAGACAACATGCCCCTAAATGTAAGTTACATAGAAGATCAACCTACACATGATGTCTATTTGCCAGGTTTTCATCATGGTTCTTATCCAGGGTGCTTTTTTACTAGGTTTTGACCATTGGATGAAGGGATTTCTCTTTATTTTTTTAATTTTTTTTCCTTTTTACTTTGATTTTTTTTATTTTTGGATAGAAGGGGAATATGGATAGGAGGGACTCACGTGTCTAATTTGATGAAAGGTGATAGTCCCACTAGAGATGGATTTCATCACATGGACCATGTCAAATTTCATTATGCTCATAGATTTTGGTAAGGGATGACATGAAAGGGAGATGGAGTGGGTAGATGATGGAGGTATTGGTGGATTGTGTAGGGGAGATGAATGGGAGGCTTAGCCAAAAGCATGGACCATAGGAAGGTGATGGGGGGGATATGTAGGATAATGAGTGAAGGGTGAGGAGATGGAGGTATGTGGAATTGTTGTGAAATGGAAGGGAACCATGACCAATCGTTGCACACACTATGATAAACATTGAATATTTTGATGTGGAGGGGGTGTAGGAAGCAATGGAGATGTTTTCTTAGGATATGGGTGATGAAGTGCTTTAGGTACCCACATAGAGTTAGTATTTTTATGACTTTTATTTTTCTTGTGGGATGGAATATGAGATTATTGAATAGAGTGGGAATTTGAGGTGGAAGTGGATGGTTTGGATTTTTGAGATGTAGATGCCTCATTTGAATTGCTTTTCTTTTTCTTAGGTACCCAAACTATATTTTTTTTTTTAGAATTACCTTTTGAAGGTATGGGCTTATATTTCTTTTTGGGTGGATTTTTCTTTGATTCTTTGCTTTTGATTCCTAGAGCATGAGGACCCTTCAGATTTTTTATTTATAGGTAAAGGCATCAAAATATATTCTTTTGAATCCCATGGGTATGGTGGAATGAGTGGAAGCTTCATGTTTAGACAATGTCTGTATTGATTGGTCATGATTAGGATTTTTAGAGGATTTATGGATAGATGTATAAGGGGATTGGATAATGGAGATATTAGGTGTTGGTAGTAGTGGAGATAGATTAGATGGAGGGATATTAGGAGTTGGAAGAAATGGTGGAAAGGTTGATGGTGGAAGGTATACAGTAACATGCTTTTGACATTTGTAAGATGATGGAGGAGGTATGGCAACATATGTTTTAGGCATATTATAGGATTTATGGTGGAAAGAGGACTTATGATAGATGGAGTAAGTACCAACATCTTTAGATTGGTGTTCTTGGGGTGTATATCCAAGGCCATAAGAGCGTGGAGGGACCTTGACATGGAATGACTCAAAAATACCTTGTTCATAAAGGCCTAAGCCTTTACCTTGATAGTTCATGTTATGAAGCATACGATGGACAATGGGACTAGGTGTGTTTTGGGTACTAGACTTGAGTTCATTATTAGATGAAGAAGGTGAAGTTGATAAAAGTTTTTGTTTCCTTAAGGAGGAACATTCATGAATAAATATGGGTAGACCATTTAGACATGTTTGTGGATTTGAAATGGGGTTGATAGTGGATGTGGAAGGATCATTAGGATCTTGATTATGTTCATTTAGATCCACACTATTGGTTTAATCTTCTACATTTACTTGGGAGGCATGTGTCTCAGCATGAGAAGGGGATAATGTAGGATCATGGATAAGACTAGGTAGGGGGTGTATAGGAGAAATAGAGGTTTATTTCTCATGGATAGGTGAAGTCATAGGCTCTTGACCATGGATGCGTAGAGTTTTCTAAGAGGTTCATCATGGCCTTCTTGATCATAGGTAGGATATAGATCATACAGGGAAGCTCCATCATGAATAGGACCAAGTATTTTATGAGTGGGATCATTAGAAGAGCCTAGATGTTAATTAGAATGATATTTTATTGTTTCCTCATGATTAGGATAATGATCTTGACATAGCTCTTGGATTTGAGTGGAAATAAAAGTGGAAGGCTCTAGAAGAGGCTTGGTATGCTCTTTATGATCAACAACATGAGGGCATGATGGAATTTGACTTAGACATATAAGATCAATAGGTTTTGGACCACATGATGGAGTTGGAATAATAGGCATGGCATTCAAAGGTTCATTGGTAAGATCATTAATGGGTGCTTTACATGGGTATGGTCTATTCCATGCTATTATTCTTTGGAGAAAATCATTAAAGGATTCTTTGGTTGATGGATTAGAGCTTGATAAGTTGGATGGTGGTGTTGGTGTAGGACTAGTATGCTTTGAGATAGTAATTTTATTAGATGGTGATGGAGGACTAGTAGATGGAATTGTGTATGATTCCAAACTCTTCTAGCATCCTTACTCTAGCAAAATTTATTTCAATCTTCTTATCTCCATAACAAACAACAAGATATCAAACCTTAAAACTTTTTGGGCACAAATCATTTGTAATCATTTGTTTTCATAAAATTAACTTTTTGGGCAAAAATAATTTGTTTTCATAAAATAAACTGTCATTAAATGGGGGAAAATCATTTTTTTCATAATATTAACTATCTGTGTAATCATTTGTTTTCATAAAATTAACTTTCTGGGTGTAAATAAGTGATTTTTTCATAAATTTTTACATTTCTGGAAAGCTCTTGAAATTTTAATGGGGTTTTTTTTTTACAATTTTGATTTTGAGGTTAAATGAGGTGCTAAATAATCCAATCTTTTTTTCTATAAATTTTTCATAAATCCACATTTTGGGTGCAAAACAAGGAATTTTTCTCACTTTTTTACATTTCTGAAAATCTCTTAGAAAAATAGCAGGGGTTTCTTCTTTGATTTTTTATTTTTCAGATCAATAACATCTTCAAATAATTGAATCTAATTCGGTTATATTAAAAACATGTATCTAAAATTGCAATTATCTAATGAGCTTTTCTTTTTATGGCTTCATTATAATATCATTTTTTTTGTTTTGTAGGTGATCATAAGGAGCTTTACTAGCAACAATATCAGTCATAGACAACAGATTGGAAAGAAAAAAAATTGGGTGCACTCATTCTATTATCTTTATCTCTCACTTGATTAATCGATATTTTTTGCAAAACACTTCAATTTGGGGCTTTAAAATGAACATCTTGTTTGCAATCACACTTTGAAATTGGGCTTAAAAGAACCATTTTCTTCCATCACACTTTTTTTTTCTTTGGGTTAAAAAAAAGTGTTTGAACTATTTTACACACATTTCAATTTTCTAAAAGTGAATTAACAATTGTGAGTGTGAATCAAGTGCATGTGTGATCAAAAACACCTCACTTGGTTTGTTTTTGTCATACCCTTCTTAGGGGTCCTTCTTGGAGCACACACCACTCCAAGGGACAACCTCAATTGAGGTGTGAATAGAAAGACACACTTCTTTGGGAGTTAAAATATTTTCAGTCTTGGATAAGCCCCAAAGAACTTTATACCTTTGGGAAGTGAAGGTGAAGGGTGGGTTACCCCTTTCTCTTAGCTATGTGGCAAGATTTTTCTTTCAAATTATCCCTAGTAAAACTCGTGCATCCTAACTTAAAACTTAATTAGACATACCCACTTTACTAGTTCTAGGACTTGTTGATGTGTCTTATTCAAGTGTGTGCTTAATCATCATATTCATAATTTCAAATTCAAACTTGCTTATGTCTCTTGTGTGTGTGATTCATTTGTGTACATGTGTAATCATTTGTTTGCAAATTTCCATATCAAGCTATAGACACCAACACATAAACATATCATTCTAATCATCTTAATCATCCTTTTTATATTCACATTCCAATCAATTTCATCCTATTCAATCCAAGTCATTTAATCTAATCATCCCACATCATCATCATCACCCTAATCCTAGGGAAGCACTTGCTAAAAATTTTCCTAATCCTTAACAATCTTAGTCAAAATCCCAAGGTCATACTTCGAGGAGCCCCTTCGCCTAATCATGAAGATAATCCAAAACCCTATATCCTCCAAGGTGGGTCAAACTTTTCTCCTAGTGATGATGAGAACTTTGTAGATCCTAGTGATGATGAAAACTTTGTAGAAATATTAGGTCACGTTAATGATACTATTGACAAGGGAAATACCACCCTAAGTTTGGAATCATACACCATTCCATCTACTAGACCTCCATAACCATCTAATTAAATTCCTATCTCAAAGCATACTAGTCCTACACGAACACCACCATCCAACTTCTCAAGCTATAATCCATCAACCAAAGAATCCTTTAATGATTTTTTCCAAAGACAACTAGCACAGAATAGACCATCCCCATGTCAAGCACCCATTAATGATCTTACCAACAAACCTTTGAATTCCATGCCTATTCTTCCAATTCCATCATGTGTTCCACAACCTATTTATCTTATACATCTAAGTCAAATTCCATCATGCTCTCATGTTGTTGATCATAAAGAGAATACCAAGCCTCTTCTAGAGCCTTCTACTTCCATTTCCACTCAAATCCAAGAGCTATTTCAAGAGAAATATCCTAAGCATGAGGAAACGTTAACCTCTCATTCTAATAAAGATCTAGGCCCTTCTAATGATCCCACTCACATCATACTTGGTCCTATTCATGATGAAGCTTCTCTGTATGATCTAGATCCTACCTATGATCAAGAAGGCCATGATGATCCTCTTAGCCAACTCTATGCATTTCATGGGCAAGAGCCTATGACTTCACCTATCCATGAGAAAGAAACCTTCATTTCTCCTATAAACCCCCTACCTATTCCTATCCATGATCCCGCATTATCCACTTGTCATACTAAGACACATGCCTCCCAAGTAAATTTATAAGATCAAACCAATAGTGTAGATCTAAATGAACATAATCAAGATCCTAATAATCATTCCACATCCACTATCAACCCCATTTCAAATCCACCAACATGCCCTATTGGTCTATCCATCTTTATTCATGAATAATCCTCCTTAGGACAGCAACAACCTTTATTCACTTCACCTTCTTCATCTAATAATGAACTCAAGTCTAGTGTCCAAAACAAACCTAGTCCCATTGTCCATCGCATGCTTCAGAACATGAACTATCAAGGTAAAGGCTTAGGCCTTTATGAACAAGGTATTTTGGATTCAATCCATGTCAAGGTCCCTCCATGCTCTTATGGCCTTCGATATACACCCCAAGGACACCAATCTAAAGATTTTGGTACTTCCTCCATCCATCATAAGTTCTCTTTCCACCATAAATCATATCATATGCCTAAAACATATGTTGGCATCCCTCCTCCATCATCTTACAAATGTCAAAAGCATGTGACCATACTCCTTCCACCATTTCTTCCAACTCCTAATATCCCTCCATCTAATCTACCTCCACTACTCCAAACACCTAATATCCCCATTATCCAGTCCCCTTATCCATATATCAATAAATCATTTATAAATAATAATCATGTCCAATCAATGTACACATTTTCTAAACATGAAGCTTCCACTCATTCCACCATACCCCTAGGATTCAAAAGAATAAATTTTGATGCCTCTATCTATAAAGAAAAAAATCTGAAGGGTCCTCATGCTCTAGGACACAAAATCAAATAATCAAAGAAAAATCCATCGAAAAATAAATATAAGCCCATACCTTCAAAAGAAAATTATAAAAACAAAATGGTTTGGGTACCTAAGAAAAAGGAAAACAAGTCAAATGAGGCATGTACATCTCAAAAATCCCAACCATCCACTTTTACCTGACATTCCCACTCTATTCAAGAATCTCATATTCCATCCCACAAGAAAATAAAAATTCATAAAAATACTAACTCTATGTGGGTACCTAAAGCACCTCATCACCCATATCCTAAGAAAACATCTCCATTGCTTCCTACACCCCCTCCACATCAAAAATTTCAACATTTATCATAGTGGGTGCAGCCATTGGTCATGGTTCCCTTCCATTTCACAACAATTCCACATACCTCCATCTCCTCACCCTTCACTCATTATCCTACATATATCCCCCATCACCTTCCTATGGTCAATGTTTTTGGCTAAGCCTCCCATTCATCTCCCCTACATAATCCACATCATAATCCACCAATCCCTAAATGATCCACATCATAATACATCATCTACCTACTCCATCTCCCTTCCATGTCATCCATTACCAGCATATATGAGCATAATGACATTTGACATGGTCCATGTGATGACATCCAACTCTAGTGGGACTATCACCTTTCATCGAACTAGACACTTGAGTCCCTCCTATCCATATTCCCCTTCTATCCAAAAATAAAAAAGTCAAAAAAAGGAAAAAAAAATAAAAAAAATAAAGATAATTCCCTTCCTCCAATGGTGAAAACCTAGTAAACATGCACCCTAGATAAGTTCCATGATGAAAAATGGCAAACAGACATCATGTGTAGGTTGATCTTCTATTTCACTTACACTTGGGGGCATGTTGTCTCATCCTACTATATCATTTTTTATTCTATCATATCCTATCTTACCATCTCCTATCTTATCATCCTTGGCCATCATACCCATATACTTATCATATTGAGACCATTCATCCTCTCTTCCTCCTTTTGATCTTGATTACAATATGGGACAAAATGTTGAAACATGCTTTGGATATCTTTTGATATACCTCATCCTTCCAAACAAGCCTATTATTATCCTAGTGTCATAAGCTTTGTCATAAAAAATACTAAGTATTGTACCTAGAATGGGGCATGTTGTTCTTATGATACATACTATTTGGAGATCAAATCCTTTCTCTCTTATGATGCATGTATCCATTCCATTCACTATGACCTATCTTTTTTACTGATCCATCTATCATGAGCCTTCTACCCCTTATCCTATCACCCACCCTTTCATCCATCAATCCCATATATCTCCTTGCACCTAGACTTGGTTTTCCCTTGTCATTGGTATCTAGCACAAAGGCTACCCAAATTTTCATTCATTGAAATCTCAAAACACTTCAAAAAAGGTCCTAAAAAAATCCCAAAAGATCAAAACATTTCAAAAATCTAAAAAAAAATCAAAATATCCCCTAAAATACAAAAAAAAATTGGAAAAGGGTCCTAAAAAAAAAGGACAAAAAAATCAAATAGCCAACAAAAATCCAAGCAATAAAATCAAACCAAATCACTTCTTCCAATCAGTTCAACACATAAATTCAACTTGTTCAAATCAATCCTTCAAACCAATTTCTTCATCAAATTATCTAATCACATCACTTCTTCTAATGAAATCCATTCTTCTAATCAATCACATCACTTCTTCTAATCAAACCCATTCTTCTAATCAATCCAATCATTATCATTAAATCAAATCATTTCTCCATCATCCAATCAATCAAAATCATTCCAAGCAATAATCCAAATGCAAATCAATCCTTAATCCATACCAATCAAGCTAATCAATCTTTCCAAATTATCCAATCACATCATTTGGTCTTGATCCTAATCTTGTATAAACCCAATCAATCAATCATCATTGTTTTGATCTAGGGATATAGCATTCACTGCAATGACAACACTATCATCATCATCAAGAAATCAATTAATCAAAAATTTATAGCTTGATGGGGGCAATACCTTGTTTGTTTTTGTATCATTTGTGCATGCTTTCTTGCTTTCTTGCTTGGATGTGTGTGTTATAATTTTTATCTTGCATTAGCATCAAATTTGAATCACTCCCAGCTAATATTCATATCTTGTATCCAAACAAGGTTGTATTACATTGGGGCACAAGACACATTTTTAGCTTGGTCCTTATACCTTGGTGCATAACGTCTAGTGCTATATCAAACATATGGTTGCTAACTTTATTGAAGTATAAAATGTGACACCTCTTTTTCATCTAATTATTATCTTGTATCATTCATATTTTCCCTCATTTATCATTTCATTCATTTCAAGAGCATATCAATGTTTGTCTAACCTGCCTATCCTCTCAAGGGGGCATCATCATCATTATCATATCCTATATCATCATCTTGTTTCTTCATATCTTTTGCATCATCATATTCTTCTATCATCCCTTTCCTTCATTCATGTTACTCCTCACTTCCTCAAGTGGCGGGGCATCATCTTTTTTCATGTATCCATACATTAGCTTCTTTGAAATGATGTTACTCGACATAAATCTCATCATTTCAAGCATCATCTCAAAAAGGGGCAAAATGTAGACACCCAAAATTGTCTGATCATAACATTACCTAGTCAATACATGACCTTGTAAAACATTTTGTAATATTTTACCCTAGGTCATTACATTATCCCACTTATCCCATTTATTCCACTTAATCACCTTCCCAATTAATTAAATAAATTTCATCAATTCCCCCTTCACATGTCTCAAAATAATTCAAATTAAATATTTGAATTAATCTCTCACTTATTGTCACATTGCAGCATGTGTCACATGACTACAACTCTTCACATGCACAAATAATTTAAATAATTTTATTATTTAAATTATGAGATTCCCACTCACATCCTATTTTTAGCCCCATTCATTGTGCATCATAGGCATCTTTCCTCTAAAATAAATAATAGAATCCCACTATTCCCTCACATCCTAATTTTAGCCTCATGTCATAACCCACTTAATGTGTGTTATAGGAACTAAAATAAACTTTTAATCTTAGCCATACATATCAAAAATTTGACTTTTAATCTTGGCCATCGAATCAAATCAGCCTTCTCCTATAAATCAAGTTTTTCACAGTCCATTTGGGGGAATCTTTTTCTAGCATCCTTACTCTACCAAAATTTATTTCAATCTTCTTATCTATCCATTTTTCTTCTATCATATCCATCTTATCGTTATGCTGCAAAAATAAAAAATCAACATATCAAAATAATCAAACCTTCAAAATCTTGCATTCTCATGCAGGTGGAGAAGAGCAATGGACATAAATCAAATCTAGCTTGGAGATCGGTTTGCATTCCCTTGTTAATTTTATTTTCATGCTTGCTTGTACTCTATTGTGCTAGTTAGGGTTTGATATCTTGTTGTTTTAGTTTTATATCTAATTTTCCCTAACTACACCCACAACCTAGGAAAATTTGGAACCCTGTGACTTAAGTAACAAAACCATTTTTCCTATCAACAATATTTGTTATATAATTTCAAAGTTGAGACACAATTTCCCAATAAGATCCACAATTGTCGATTATCCTCCCACCCCTTTTATCTTCAGGAGCCAAGATGGCATTGAAGTCTCCCCCCACTACCTATTTCTCAAGAATTATTTTTTCCTAAAAGAGGAGAGGTAATCCCAAACTTTCAACCTCTTAGAATCAGTGCCAGGACCATACACATTAGAATGAGAACTTGGTCACCATTTCTAACATCCTTGTAGCTGATAAAGATACAAAAATAATTGGACCCCACTAGCAAGAAATGAAAATATTTTTTGTTCCATAGAACAACAAGGCCACTAGCAGAAACAACTGCATGCTCCTCAGCTCCATCCCCATTCCTCCAAATCCTATTAATAATTTCCTACAACTTCCCTTCATTCACTTTGGTTTCCTATAATAACACTAGGTCTCGGGTCTCAATCTATATCAACCGCTTAGGAAGGTGGTGTTTATTAGGGCCATTGATCCCTCTTATGCTCCAACTGATGTATTTCATGGAAAACCTATTGTAGGGAGGTGCTTGCCTCCATGGGTAACACACTTCCTCATAGATTCCTATCATCAATTTTCAAGATCCTCCAACTCCCTAGATTTTTCCTTATAGACATTAGTTTTCCTTCCCCTTGTGTTGGATCCCCTGGTATCAATTTCCAGGGAAGGTTTGCCACCAAATTTTTTTATTCTTCTAGTGGAAATTATCCAACCATTTTCTCTATCCTCTTGCAATAAATCTACTTCCTTATCATTTTGACTTCCCAAACTAATAGGGCTTGAAGGTCCCTTCTTCTGATTATTCTACTACATACTTGCATCTCTCTACACATTAGTGAGATCTACTAGAACATCTCCCTTAATAATTGAGACCTGCATCTCCTTAGACCTCTGAATTGGGATCTTTGAGAAACTCCCTGCTATGGAATGAAATGGGATTAAAGAAGAGTGACCAAAATATTTTCTTCCACTACCTATACCATCCTTTTGCAAGTTGTCAAACTACTCTTGACTAGCTTTCTTAGTGATTTTTGTGGCCTTTGGACAGTCTCTTACGTTTTCAAGGACGAATGGGGTCCTGAATCCCTCAAGATTTTTTACCACCACTTCTTCCTCTTTCCCTTCTGCATTTCCCTACCCATTTAGAGAAAAAAATATGGCTATATGACTAAGATTTCCACATCAAAAAAAAATCATCAAAATCCCTTCATATTTAATCTTCTAGTTCTAGATCCCAGAGTCGAAGAAAGTCACATGGACAACTTAATCGATAAATTGAGGTCTATCCAAATGCATATCCACACACTTTCTGGAGATATTCCCAGCCAAAAAGCTCTTCACATTGTATGAAGACTCTCAGCATGTCCCCTATGATCTTGTAAATCACCTCAAATTTTAGCTCCTCTAGGAGTTTGAGGAGATGCACCCATATAGGGGCCTTGTTGATTGCTTCATTTTTGGGATAAAAAACCAAGGGACCAAAATCTAAGAAATAGACCAGCATTCCCAAAAAACCAAGGACCCCCATTGAATATTTCGTCCCTTTCATATTTTGAAATGAAATTCCTCTGGAGGAACCCCAATGGTAGGAGATAGATGGTGGGAATGACACCCTTCCAATTTGCACTACACCAATCCTTCATTTGAGTTAGGGAAGGCCAAATACCAACAAAATTTCCTATCATAGTTGTTTGCTTGAGCCTCGTGACCTTGGAATGAAGCATGTGATCTGGTATGACTGCATCTAAGGTTTTGATGGAAATTAAAAGATTGGCATTCCTAATTACCACTCTTGCACCCTTCCCCAACTCCAATTCCTGATTCTACTCCTTGTCTGCACTAACAAATAGAGTCCCAATCTCATAGGTACTATTATGACCTTTTTCTCCATCGCTCCTTGCGATGGACCTTTGTGCTTTTGTTTTAATAAATTTCAACAATATATATAAAGAATGAGCTTTTTTTTAAAAGATGGTTGATTTTTTTATGGGGTGGATTAAATAAAAGGTACCGGCAGGGTACCTAGGCATGAAAGGTCCCTATGATCTCGTACCCTATTGTGGCCCACAAGGGCTCACTAGTAGGGCTTTAAACCCCCTGCCAACAACCTACCCTTGTCGCCCAATAGCTTCCTTGCCTCCTGACGCGTCCCCCAAAATACATAAGCAACAATTTTTTAGTTGCCCAATGGCAACACATTTTTATTGACAGCCTCAACTTTTTCATTCATTGCCATCCTTTTCCAGTGACTCTCCTCTAACAATAATTTTTACCAACGAAGAGAATGTTTTGTAGTATAATTTAGTAGGGTACTAGGGAATATTCCGACATAATATTTTTCTCAAGGGCCAAATTTTTTTTCCAACGAAAGGAATATTCTTGGAATATTTTTTTGACATCATGCTAGCATCAATGGTAAAATTATAGGTCAAGGGCTCCTTCAAGCCACTTTTGGTCCTAAGGGAGATTTTTTTTTCTTTTGGCCATAATCAAAATTGGGGGAATGAGATATTATCAGAAAGTTGGTTCCAACAAATTTCTAGTGGGGTGGGTCTCATCACCTTTCATTGTTCCTAGTGCATTCTATAGCTTTTTGAAGTTAGAGGTGTTTTTTTGAGTTATGAGCTCATTAATTTTGACCTATTTTTCCTTTTTTCTCATTTCAAATAGTGTTTGCATGGTTTTTCATAGCTCTACACAATAATCCAAATTTCTCTCTAAGTATATTTTATTTATTTATGTGTGTTTTCACAATCTGGTAAATTAATTAGACGTCTTAGCTCTTGGAAACTTTTTGTTTGTGTGTTATGGCTCATTTTTGGATACTTTGTATGTATTTCAAGTATTCTATCCTATTTGGGCATTATAGACATATTTTTCATGTAATTTCTCTTTTATAGATGCACTGAGATAAAGTGTCATTTTGATGTATACTTTTTAGGGAAATTGCACATCTTGTTATGCCTTTTGTACTTGCACTATAATATAAAATTTCATCGGGGGTTGGGTAGGCCTTTTTATTTTCATCACACTTTTTTCAAGTGAGTGTTCCTTCCATGATAGTAGTTAATCCTAGTGATTCTTTCAGCATGCATGTGTGCCTTTGTTTGCACACCCTTTTATTTGTAGGTACTCTTTAGTTGCACTTTCACATATTATCCTACATAAATTTGTTGGTTTCACACAGATTCAGTGTACCTTTCTTGGCTCTCCCTTTCTACATTATGGGTGGTTTCTACTATTGGTACTAATGCTTCCTTTGTTTCATTTTTGGATTGATCTATGTATCTAGTTCTTATTCCTTTGTACTAGGAAGATGCAACATATATCAACGGTTGATTACCCATGCATTTCGGTGAGATGGAGTATTTCCCATATGGAAACTCTTGCATTCTTGTTTTTGGAGTTTATTCATTTCATAACTATACCAATCAGCATTTGACAATAGTCTACAACTTATTCATGATTCAATGATGTTCTTCAAGTTCCTCTTTTTGGGACATTATTTTGGTTGGAGGCTTCTTAGTCCTTCACCTTGCTTTGGAGGCTTTTTCAGTCCTTCACTCACCTTTCTCTCTTTTGGAGAGGATATTTTCCCATGTTTTTTTCTCCTTTTCTCTAGTTGTGAGAGATTAGATTGTTTATACATGGGTACCTCATGAGACCTTGTTTGTCGGGACCCATCATGCATTCTATTTTTTTAGGGTTTTTCGCTACTCCCTAATGTAATATTAAGGGGGGGTGTTAGAGTAATCATGCATTAGCTAATAATTAATTAATCTTTAATTAATTATTAATCTAATTTATTCTCATGCACTTAAGCTAAACTTAGGAGTTTTTTTTTTTATGTTAACTAGGGAGCTATTATTAGATCATTTTGTCTCATTACATGAGATGTTGACACTTGTCATGATCTAATTCATTTTTCATTTAGGGTTGCTCCTATATAGCACTCATCCCTCATTATATTATCAACCTTTCATATTCACTCTGAACTCTTGAATTCATGTAGCTTTTTCTTGTTGATGATATTGCATATTATTGTTTGTAGCTCTCTTTCATGGATGGTGTTTTTGTAAATTGTTTGATCCCATGGCTCATTTTTTTCACAATTCTAACAATAATGATTTAAATAGACCTAAGGGTAGTGCCATCAAATGAAAATTAAATTATGGATGATGATGTAAAATATTCCTAGACCAATAAAGCTAAAAAACTTAAATGACCATACATAATAAATTAAAATGAATTAATATTCTTATACTAGCAAATCCAAACACTTAAATTAAGGTAAATGATAATTGTAAATGGATTAAGATGATCATAATAAAAATATTTAAACATTTGAATACAAATAAATGATAAATGAAAATATATTGAGATTCTTAGACTAACAAATATAAACACTTAAATACAACTTAATGATAAATGAAAATAGATTGATATTCTTATACTAACAAATTCAAACACTTAAATGGAGCTAAATGATAAATACAAATAGATAAATGTTTTTAGGCTAAAAAATATAAAAACTTAAATGATAATAAAAATAGATTAAGATACACAGACAAAAATATAAACACTTAAAAGAAACTAAACAAGAGATGACACATGCACACACAAAAATATAACATTGTGTGGGTGAGGTAAATAAATAAGATAGATAGCTAGGTGAATAGGGATGAAAGGTAAGTATTAGAAAGATGTAGGATAGATGGATGGAAGAATTTTGGATCATTTAATTAAAGTTTCCATGTAGTGAGAACTTAATTTGATGTAGCATAAGATACTATGAACCAAGGTATGAAGAACATAGGTGAATTTGTATCACATGTATAGGATTGACTCAAAAAAGGAAGGTTAGTCCAAAATATCACAAAGTCATAGGGAATTTAGTGTGCATGATGATAGAAATCCACACATAGAAGTAATTCCCCATTGTAACACAAGATAAAAAATGATCTTAGTGGACACAACGTGGGGAAACCTCAAAAACATGCCCAAAAAAAATCAAGTCTTACCCCTATTTTCACTAGTTAGAGCACACCATAATATAATGGATTATGGTGACCTCAAGTAGGTAAATTAGGAAGCTTAAAAGAAATATTGAAAAGATTCCAAAAGCACCAATTAATAAAAAAATATTTGAAGCACCTTTTCCATAAGGATGATGGATGAGGTAAATGTGGTTTGATTTGAGGAATGATATATATTGCAAAGACCAAATATGGATAGGTAGAACCTAGGATTCTCATGAATAGAGGTGGTCAAGACACTTGAAACCTAAAGAGGCTAAAGTATTTTTTGAGGCACTAGCTTGATAGGGGAGGCCTTGACTAAATTAAAAACACATGATTGGGACCTAGGTGATGACATGCGACTAACATTATGTGTGAGACACTTTCTATATTCATGATGTATAATATTTTCATATGATCAGGTTATATGATAGCCTAGGATATGCTAATGACTATGATTACATTGTAAGAGATTTTCTTAGAATATTTGAACAAGCTTGTGCATGAAGCTAAGGAAAGGGATACCTATCCAAATTATCAAAAGACCAATTGAGAATAAGATGGGATGGGTGGAGATGGTGTGTAGGATAAGAGGGGGTATTTATTAGGGTGAGTTGAGGATGGAAGAATAACATAAATATGAGGAAATGACTTAGTGGGATGATGAAATTTATCTTCTATACATGGTTATTATTTACTAAATTTTTATATGGTACATATCCAAGGTGCTATATAGGGTGGTTTTCACCCTAGGAAAGATTGTTTCTCTTGACTATTAAATTTTTTATTTATTTATTTAGATTTATTTATTTTATTTTATCTTTTATTATTTTTTAACAGTGGGACAAAAGGTGGATTTAGGCATGGAACTACTTTAGATGTATTATGATGAGAAAATCCTCTAAAGGTGGAGTATCCAACTAATATGATTCTGAAGCTTAACCAATTAGTTTGAACTTGCCCTTATTTTCCCTATCTACAAGATTTCTTTGATTTTTCTTTAGGACAAGCTCATGAATTTGAAACTCTCTCGACTTGATTTTTTGTTGTAGCTTCTATGTAGCCAATTTTGATAGGCTTGGGTATGATTAAAAGAATCAAGTCACCTCTCATCAATAATTTTTAGTTGATGCAGCCATGCAATATGATATTACTCATCATCAATAATATTTTTCAATGATATTTTCAATCATGGGAGCTTCACCTCAATTGTTAAGATTCTTTCAACAACATAGACTAGAAAGTATCGAGTGGACCCTATGGGTGTATAAATGGATGTGTGATATTTCCATAAGGTAGGATTTATGTGGATATTCCAATCACAACCAATTTCATTGAAAAATTTCTTTGATTTTGAGTGAAGTCTTATTATTTATCTCAACTTGACCATTTCCTTAGGGGTATCATGGAGTAGCTCATCAATTTTGGATGCTAACTTATTTACAAAGAGTGCAAACATCTTGATTCTTGAAGGGTCTATTGTTATCATATACGAGGGTGGATGAGATACCATACCAATAGATGATATCATAAAGGATAATTTTTAATATTTGGGTACTAGTAACGAGTGTGAGGGATGGATTTTAACCACTTCATGAAGTACTTAGTGACAATGATGAATTATTCACCATTGGATGAAGGTGGATGCATCTTACTAGCCAAGTTAAGACACTATTGAGAAAAAGGCCAAAATTATGTGATAGGATGTGATGGGACTTTTAAATGACTCAAGGCTTGATATTTTGGGTTTAGGGTTCAGATTACCCATGGAAAATTGATTTGTATCTTTTAAAACCCTCGCATTATATTTTAACGTTGACTTGTTGTTGAGGGTTACCAGTCACTTAAGTCATCTGACTGAGCCTTTCCTTCGTGCTCTTACCGGCCCCTTTTAACTTGACTTTTCGGTTTTCTCTTTGCCACTTAGGCCTAAATGTTTTTGCCACCGATGTTTTTTTCCAATCGGCCCCACCATTATATTATGTTTTTCTTCATTACAGCTTGGCAAACCGTCTGATCACGGGTTTTGATCTGGACCGTTCCTCACAAACCTTGCAGGTTTTCCTACTGATGTCACTTAGGTGGTGCGAGGTGTGTGAGTTGCTGCCATCTATCATATACAGAGGAGTGGGGCCTTTTCCCGATATGCCAGCAATGACAAGTGGGCATCATTTCACCAGTGGGAATTTAATGATAGGGATTAAGGATGATTGTCCCTCGCAGGCATTGCATGATCAGATTAAATGTTCCCAAAGGTACCATGAGGTATTCAAAAATGTGACACATGGCTTGGCTCTTGGAGCAATCGGGGCTAGGTGGGGCCTACTGCCCGATTGCGACCTCTTATTTTCATGGGCTATCATTAGCTATGTTTTTTCCTAGGATGTGATGTGAATTTTCAACGATCATTAACTCGATCTGAGTCGTCTGACTTGCCAAGTCTCTTCCACATCAACAGTTCAAATTCAAAGGGTTAGTGTTCATCCGTGTGAGGATTTTTTGCACTCTGCAAGTTGTTTTCATTAATGGCACAAGTTTTTCAGTGGATCTTCTCCTAATTTCCTTGCGTGTGAGCGGTATCATCCTAATAAATACAATTACGGGTTGTACGCCATTTTCCCATAAACTTGGAATAATCTTGTGGTGGAAAAATTAGCCACTAATAGCTTGCATACCAGTACAAGAATTTGGGCAATTAATATTCCTTGTATCATTTTTCTCTATAAATGCTTGTTGAATTACTCAGTATTATCATCACATTTTGAGTCGGTTTATTTGCTGGTGGTAGATTTGTTTGTAGTTTTGAGCTACGCATATTCAATGGATAATTTTATGGTGTGACAAAGTGCTAGAGTGGTCATGAGGAGGAATGACCTGTTTCTTTTGCTCCTAGGGTGGTTGCTCAGGTTGTCGGCAAGCGGTCTAGGCATTGCAATTCCGCTGTCGTGCTCTCTTTGATCTCTGGTGGCAATGGGTCTGATACTAACTCAGACGATCGTTGCTATCTTGCGGCCATGACCAAGCTCGTGGTTTTTGACGAGGATGTCCTTGCAGTTTCACCAATAACTGCAATGGCATTGTGTCATGTTGTTGGGACTAGTGGTGGTATGGACAAGAAAAAGATAATGGTTTCACTTCAAATTGAAGCAAGAACCAGGAGTGGTCGCCTATACCAGGTCCAGGTGTTGGCTAAATGATTATTGGTGGGTGGTGTTGTTCCTGTGGCTCATTTTTTGGATGTGGATGTGCACGTGCATGGAACAATCTTTTTTTTTTCTCCGACTAGTTACTGGGGCGTAACCATTTTGATTCCTTGGATCATTTATGGTCACTTCTAATGATGAGGAATGTTTTGAAATGTGAATTCGAATTTCATTTCATTTGAATGAAATTCATTTTGAAATTAACAATGGAGCCCGATGCTTGTTGCTCTCCTATTCTATAAAGGAGATTTTACAGCTCATTGTTCGGGTCAGATTTTTTGTGTCCTGAAGCTTAGTATATGTATAGTTAGTTTGTTTACTGTAGGTTTTTTGAAGGTATTAACTAGTACATCTTTTTTGGGGCAGGAATATTATGAAACAAGCAATATTTGCTTATGTAATAAAAGATATTGAAGCAAATAAAAATCTATTAGAACAATTGCTCTCCTGGTTATATGTCATGGATTGTGAATGAGTTTATCAATGGTTTATTCATTCAGCTTCAATGGTATCTTGAATGTGTACTTCATTTTCTGTCTTTAACTTAATGAGTTAATCAAATGATGTAAAATGAGTTACAAGTTTTGTGATGATATATTTAGGATTCATTAAGGAGTACTATTTTAAAAAAGAAACTGAAAATCTCATAGTATAAATCACTATGAAGATAAGTTCATCATGTCTGGGTTAATTTTTGTATGACTCCACCCAATGGATGAGACATTGGGTAATTTATTTAAGATCTTTTGAGATGCAAGGATGTAGTTCTAAGAATGGTGGTTCAAGATCTGAACAATCTAAAATATCAAACCTTATTTCTTTTGAGATGCAAATCTTATGTTAAATTTTTAGTCTCATTGCTTTAAGATAATTTTTATTATTCTTTGGTTTGTCACAACCAGAGTAATTTCTATCTAATTGCATTGGTGGGGACTGTATCTATAAGAAGTGTTCTTACCAAGTCATAAAATATTCTTATGAACACACATAGGAAAACCCTCCTTGGTTTTGTAGAGCCAAAAGTGTAGGAGATTTCAGTCTTTGACTTAATCTCATTAGTTGGCCACTAACTTTATTAGGTCTTGAATATAGAGGTTGGCTACCTCTTAGGGAATTACCAAGCCTTAGCTGGAAAAAACACCAACATAATGGCGACTCTACTGGGGAACAAACTCATAATTTTTGGTTGTAGACGGTGTTGTAATAGATTCATTGCATAGAGTCAAATGATTTTCCATTCTAAATTTAAATAGTGAAAAAAATTTCAACCTAGAGGGAAGAGGTTGTTGAAATGAACCTGAAAATCTTATGATATGTGGTGTTCTGCTAGAAAAGGACTCAGGATTTTTGGGTCCAGACAGTCCTGTTATAAATTTCATTATAATAACTGACATATTACTTGTAACCATAAAGGTTAAACTTAATGGAATAAGCTCTATGCCTAAATCATTAGTTGAATGGTGGTTTTATTGGGGATAAGTTCTGAGAAATTTAAAAGAAAAAAGAGAAAAGAGAAACCACATTAGTTGGAGGTGGCTATCCAGAATCATTTGTTTAGTGGATCTAAACGCTAAGTTTGGATGGTGACGGGTTATGTATTTGGAAGAGATTGGTAGCAGCATGATGTTAGAATATTTGAGGTATGACTCTGTTGTAGACAAAGACCCAAAATGTGACAAGCTATGAAAAGGAATTTCATATTCTTTTTTAAATTTAGTCCTTTGTTGAAGAGGTGGTGACTTTGTCTGAAGAACCAGTTGATATATGAAGGAAAAGTCCCAGATCTATGAAATTTTGCAGTTAGGGAGAAAAGATTAACAATTTCTGCCAAAGTTACCAGGTATTCTTATGAAATCTAAATAAATCACTTTTCTGATTGTGAGGGGTGTTTGTAATTAAGGATGATAAATGGTTCCAAATTAGATGTTCTACCATCAAGAAAGGAACAATTACTAGATTTTTCATACTTCTAATGATGCAATATGTAAAAGAACTTGTGAAACATGATTATGTTGTATCATACTTCTAAAAGAAAGGTATAATTATTTCAATCATTGATGGAATGATGGTTGAAATGGTAAATGATATATTTAATAGAAATGTATTGCTTTGACAATAATTAAATGGGTATAAGAGGTTTCCCATATGAGAAGTCAGACATAAATATGCAAAGGGAATATGTCTCATTAATCTCTCCAGGGGGTTTTGTAACTCAAAGGTATATGCCTTTTATTTTTAGTAATATCAGTGGTTTCCCTAATCTAATTCCTAAGAAGATTAGGAAGTATTTGCCTAAATACATAGGGAAAAGTGTAGAATCTGCATCTAAGAATCTACAAGATTTTGTAGATGTAATGGGGGATTATGAAATTAGTCATGAGGATATTGGTATGAAAATTTGTGTGCAATCCTTAAGGGGTGATGCTAGGGATTGGTTTTCATATCTACCTACCTATTTTGTTAACTCATGGAATTAGTTGGTGATAGTTGTTATTGAAAAATTTGGTGAAAGATTCAATCCCAACATATTAAGAAAAGGTTTTATGGGAATCCACATAAAAGAAGAGGAGCTAGTCCCATATTTTAATCTCAAATTTTCAAAAGCTTTAAGGGAAATTCCTGGAGAAATAAGACCAAGTGAAGTTGAATGCTTGGTTGTATATCTTAGTGCTTTTGACAAAAGGATGGGTTACCTATTAAGGGATAAAGAACCTACAAACCTACACCAAGCATATCAAATGGCCATGGAGATTGAGAACAACATGAAATACTCAATGACGAAAGAGTATCTAGCTCCAAGTATTGATTACCCTAGCCTAGCTTATACTAGTAAAATTTCAGAGTTGGCTACACAGAACACTGATTATGATAAGAGTGATTTGAAAACCTTAACATCTCCACCATTGCAGTTTGATGATGATGAGATCCAAGTTGAAAGCTAGTCCAATTTGAATGGTGATGATCAAACTTATTTTGTGCCAGAATTGTATGAGATGAAGAGACAAGAGGAATAATCACCATATGAGTTTTTCCTGAGATTTTTGGATGCCTTAATACAAATTCCTAGAGGTCTCGGACCTAATAAATTTGAATGAATTGACCTATTTTGTGAACTTTATGAACCGAGGCTGAGTTCTTTTCTAGAAGAATTGAAACCTACAAACTTGGCCCAAGTCCTTAAATGGATAGAGATTGTAGAATCAACCAAGAGTGTATTTACACAAAATGAAGATAATGCTTTCCCTTTTGAAGAAAGTTGGATAACTGCACAAGAAATTGAGGGGAAAAGTGATGAAGGGTTAAGTGAGACACCCATTGTTTTTCCTTATCCTGATTGTAGTGCTCATTTCAATGAGATTTTGTTACAAGATAATGATTGTAATTTTAGAGGTGATAATTACAATACTGAGGATGGAGTTAAGCCTCTCCATTCACCAGAGTTGTATGGAAATGTGGAGCCTCATGATTTTACTTGTTTCCAAATAAAGGAATAGTTTTCAAATGATGAATGTCCAAAGTATACTCTAGGTATATTGGAAATGGAACAAGATTTTTGTATAAATGTTGAGGAACTTGAGGACAATGAGGTGTGTCATCAAAAGAATACTACTAGAGATAACCAACATATTGATGAAAATATTGGTACTATTGATTTTCCTGACTATTTGTATGAAGCTAAGATTGATTTGTTGTTACCTTCTGACATTGATATCGTTGGTGAAAATTTTCCAACTTATAATGAAGGTGACATTGATATTGTTGGTGAAAAGTTTCTGGCTTATAATGAAGGTGACATTGATATTGCTGGTGAAAATTTTCCATCTTATAATGAACGTGACATTGATATTGCTGGTGAAAATTTTTCAGCTTATAATGAAGGTGACATTGATATTGCTGGTGAAAAATTTTCAGCTTATGCTAAAGTTTTCACTTATAAATTAACACATATAGTAGGAGGTTTTGAACACAAGGAGGCCAGTGAATACTGTTGTTTCTCTATTGCCCATGTTGAGATTGATGTGTTTGACTATGTTTTTGAGGTTTTCTATTTGGGAATGAATGAAGGAATGCAAGAAGAGATGTATACTAAGGGGCCTGAGATGAATGTGTTTACACATTCCCTGGAGAAAGATGTAACTTATATTTCCCACCTCTGTGGTATCAAGATGTGTTCCAAAATATTTGAACGCAGGTTTTGGCAACCAAGCTTGTGTGGAAAGCATCAAGGTAAGGATTCCCCAAGCTATGTGTCCTCCTTTTTGTGCTATTAGGGTATTTGTAACATGCACACAATTTTATATGAAAAATTTAAGTTCTATGTACAAGTTGATGGTAATGCCAGGATGTGTGATGTTATAGACCAGATAATTTATGAATTTTTCTATTTCTCAGCTCAATTGAGTAAGCATTCTATGAAGTATGACGAGGTGCATGGTAAGGTAAAATGTCATTATGGTCATATGTTACAGTTAATGTTTGGATACAAGGTGTCGACAGATCAAATACACATGAGTATTAGTAAACATTATGATACTTCCAAGCATACTGACTACTCTAGTAACTTAGAAGCATCAAGAGGTAAAATTTGTAAACTTGGTTTACTCCAGGTAACAGAGAATTTTGTTTTTGACAGGGGTAAAATTTGATTTATCTTGTTTGGTGGCCTAGGGCCACCAAATTGGATATACACAAGTTCCAATTGACAAGCATGGTAGAGCATTCATCAAGGCACTTGTCTGATTCAGAAATCTGATCTGTGAAATTGGAGATTCTGGATTCTTGTTATGCCCACAGGGGGCATACATCCAGTCGAAGCCACTGATGAGACTTTTAAAATTTGTCAAAATTCTGCCTAAATTGGGCATAATTGGTTACTTTTAAAAGACCGGAGGCCTGATATTTTGGGTTTAAGGTTCAAATTACCCATGGAAAATTAATTGGTATCTTTTAAAACCCTCACATTATATTTTAACATTGACTTGTTGTTGAGGGTTACTAGTCACTTAAGTCATCTGACTGAGCCTTTCCTTAGTGCTCTTACTGACCCCTTTTCACTTGACTTGTTGGTTTTATCTTTGTCACTTAGGCCTAAATGTTTTTTCCATCGAGGGCTTTTTCCGCTTGACCCCACCATTATATTATATTTGTCTTCATTATAGCTTGGCCAACCATCCAATCATGGGTTTTGATCTAGACTATTCCTCGTAGACCTCACAGGATTTCCCATTGATGACACTTAGGTGGTGCGAGGTGTGTGAGGTGTCCCCATCTGTTATATACAGAGGAGTGGGGCCTTTTTCCCGATACGCCAGTAGTGACAAGTGGGCATCATTTCACTAGTGGGAATTTAATGACAGGGATTAATGATGATCATCCCTCGTAGGCCTCACACGATCAGATTAAATTTTCCCAAAGGTACCACGAGGTTTGTGAAAAGGTGACATGTGTCTTGGCTCTGGGAGCAATGGAGGCTAGGTGGGCCCTACTACTTGAACGTGACCTCCTATTTTCATGGGTTGTGTTTAGTTGTGGTTTTTCCCAGGCTATGATGTGGATTTTCAACGATCATTGACTCGATCTGAGTCATCCGACTTTCCAGGTCTCTTCCACATCAACGGTTCAAATTCAAAGGGTTATTGTTCATCCATGTGAGGATATTTTGTGCTCTACAAGTTGTTTTCATTAATGGCACAGGTTTTTCAGTGGATCTTCTCCTGATTTCCTTGTGTGTGAGTGGTATCCTCTTGATAAATACAATGATGGGTTGTAAACTATTTTTCCATCAACCTAGAATAATTTTGTGGTGGAAACATTAGGCACTAATAGCTCATATGCTCGTACAATAATTTGGGTAATTAATATTCCTTGCATCAGGTTGCTCTATAAATTCCTGTTGAATTACTCAGTATTATCATCACATTTTGAGTTGGTTTGTTTGCAAGTGGTAGATTTTTTTATAGTTTCAAGTTACGTATCTTCAACAGATAAGTCTATGGTGCGACGAAGTGCTAGAGTGGGCATGTGGAATTCACAGCGCAAGGAGGAACAACTTGTTTCTAGAGCTCCTAGGGTGGTTGCTCAGGTTGTGGGCAAGTGGCCTAGGCATTGCAATTCCCTTGTCATGCTCTCTTCGAGCTCTGGTGGCGATGGGTCTGAGACTAACTTGGACTATCATTTCTATCTTGCAGCCATGACCGAGCTTGTGGGTGTCGATGAGGAGGTCCTTGCAGTTTCACCAATAATTACAATGGCATTGCGTTGTGTTGTTGGGACTAGTGGTGGTATCAACAAGAAAAATAGAATGGTTTCACTTCAAACTAAAGCAAGAACCACAAGCGGTCACTTGTACTGGGGCTGCGTGTTGGCTAATTGATTACTGGTGGGTGGTGTGTGTTTCTCGTGGGTTGTGTTGTTTCAGTGGATCATTTTTTGGATGTGGACGTGCACGTGTGTGGCATGATCTTTTATTTTTCTCTGACTGGTTACTGGGGCATAACCATTTTGATTCCTCGGATTGTTTATGGTCACTTCTAATGATGAGGAATGTTTTGAAATGTGAATTCAAACTTCATTTCATTTGAATGAAATTAATTTTTAAATTAACAATGAAGCCCAATGCTTAATTCTCTCCTATTCTATAAAGGATATTTTATGGCTCATTGTTAGGGTCATATTTTATGTTTCCTAAGGCTTAGTATATGTACATTCAGTTTATTTACTGTAGGTTTTTTGAAGGTATTAACTATTACATATTTTCTGGGGCATGAATATTATGAAACAAGAAAGATTTGCTTATGTAATAACAAATATTGAAGCAAATAAAAATCTATTAGAACAATTTCTCTCTTGGTTATTTGTCATGGATTATGAATGAGTTTATCAATGTTTTATTCATTCAACTTCAATGGTATATTTGAATGTGTACTTCATTTTCTTGCTTTAACTTAATGAGTTAATCAAACGCTTGAAAATGAGTTACAAGGTTTGTGATTATATAGTCAGGATTTGTTAAGGAGTATTCGTTTAAAAAAGAAACTAAAAATCTCATAGTATAAATCACTATGGTGATAAGTTCATGATGTTTGGGTTATGTTTTTTATGAATCCCGCCAAATGGATGAGACACTGGGTAATTTCTTCAAGATATTTTGAGGCATAAGGTTTTAGTTCTAAGCATGGTGGTTCAAGATCTGAACAATCTAAAATATCAAACCTTATCTCTTTTGAGATGAAAATTCTATGTTAAATTTTTCACTATCGTTTCTTTAAGATAATTGTTATTATTCTTTGTTTTGCCACAACCAGGCTAATTTATATCTAATTACATTGGTGAGGACTATATCTGTAAGAATGAGTGTTCTTACCAAGTCATAAAACATTCTTATGAACACACTTAGGAAAACCCTCCTTGGTTTCACAGAGCCAAAAGTGTAGGAGATCTCAATCTTTGACTGAATCTCGTTAGTTGGCCACTAACTTTGTTAGTTCTTGAATATAGCGGTTGGCTACCTCTTAGGGAATTCCAAAGCCTTAGCTGGAAAAAACACCAACAAGATGTAGTTCTTGGGATGGTACATTAATAAGATCATCATGCTAGTGACATTCCAAACATTTCTTGACATATTGATAGGTGGTGTGCTCCATAGTTGGTCAATAGTACCTAGTACATAGAATATCTTTAGTGATAATAATGCCACTAGTGGGAGTCCCAAAGATTATTGGAAGAATGAAGAACATATCATTATGTATCTTTTGTGTTGTCATTGATGTCACCATGTTATATGAGTTGTAACTACAAATTTAAGTTTAAATTTGGTATTATGAACTGATATGCAGGTATTATCCTCTAGTATTTTGGTCTATAATCCTCTACTGATGATTATCGTTGCTTGTGGTTTTTGGAAATGGTTTTTGGATGTTGGGATATTTTAAGTTCATATTCTCATGTGTTTAGGTACTCGTACAACGAGTTGGTATTACTCTATTGTTACATTTTACTATTAGGTCTATCTCCAATTGACCTAATGCATAGTTGATGTTGTAATGGATTAATTCAGTGTTGTGGATGCATGTGTGACCTATCTTAGGTCCATGCCAAAATTTTGTAGCATGCTACATGTTTGAATCATTTTTGGAAAGATTTTGTACAAGCTTGACACCAATAGTTATCTTTTTGGTGAAAAAGAGTTGCATCTAATTAGGCTGACCTAATTGATTCTTACAAATAAGTTAGATATATATATTGGATGGTTTTGAGATTGAAATAAGTGGAATGATTGTAAATATGAATGAAGGAAAATATATGTTTTTTGGTATGTGAATTTACAGAGCATCAAAGGAACTAAATTAGCACTTGTTAGGTGTAACTTTATCATTTCATATTCTGGTTGAAAGCCATTTTTTTATTGTATCTTTGAAGGTAGTGAAGCTCCCATTTTGGACAATGAGTCTTGGCAGTGAGCCACCCTTTTTAATATCTTATAACTGATTATACTATATTGTGAGCTAATCCTCATTTTGGGTTTTCCACGTAAAAATCCTGGTGTTCATGTGTTGTGTGTTTTTATGTTCTATTAATGTTATTGCTCATTCTTACTATTATATGAATTGGATTAATTGGATGGTGTTTGTTCAATAAGTTTAAGAATATATTGATTCACCCACCTCTCAGTATCTTGGGTATTCAACAATTGGTATCAAATCTTGGTTCCTCTAAATAATCCTAACAACTTGAGGAAGATTTTGAAGACTGAACAAATGGATGATAAAGAAGAACTTCAGATAGCTCTTGATGATCTTGATAAAGTTGAAAATGAAAACAAAGATCTGAAATAAAATCTTGATGAGGAAAATGAATGCATCTAGAAATTGAAAGATCAATTGAAGAAATTCAAAGAGAGACACATAGAAGTAAGTGAGCAATTGAAACAAGCAAATGAAGAGGTCACCAGATTGAAGGTGCAAGTGGAGGAAAATAAGAGAATTGAATATTGTTTGAATATAGTGGTGCAAATCAAGTCTGATGGATTCTCAATGGTTGAACAAGAAGTGGTAAACCTAAAAGCAAATCTGGGAAAAGAAAAACTATGTGAAGATAGCTTCAAAACAAGTTCCACCAAGCTTGATGAGTTGATTGCAGGATAAAAACTAAATAAAGATAAAGGTGGTTTGGGAATGGAAGGAGGTGAAATTTTTAAGGTTGTGTAGACCCCAAACACAGTAAATAATCAAAAGACTCAAGATAAAGGGAAGGAGACCAGAAATACAAGAAGCTTTGCTAGAAAATCGCCTATCAGAAAACCAAATGCTCAAAGATATCCATCTTTCAATGGTGTTTGTTTTTCATGCAATAAATTTGGTCACGAGGAAATGGAGTGCGGAAATAGAATAAACTAGTATGTTGGATCCTTCTCCAAACAATGTTTTTTATGCAAGAAAGTTGGACATAGAGCTAGTGAATGCATAACTCAGATGATGAATTAGTTTAATGGAGGTAGAATGAATCAATCTTTTGTTGGATACTGGTATACATGAAATAATTTTGGACACAAAGAAAATTAGTGTAGATCAAGGGTTAATGGAGGTCAAACAAATCATATTAAAATTCTTTGCTACAACTGAAATAAATCCAGACACATTTTGAACATATGCAGAAGTAAAGGGGGAAAGCAATTTGATCTGGTAAACAAGAATGAACCAGTGAAGAAAATTGAAAAGAATGAGGTTGAGCAAGAAATGAAAAAGATATGGTAGAAGAAATAAGATCCAGAAACATCAAATGTGTTTGTGCCCTCATCTAGTATAGATAATTCCTTTGAGAATTAGACCTAGCATGGTCTTAGGGGGAGCTTTAATAGAAAAATATTCAAACCCCCTGGAGATTTGGCATGTCAGTCTTTGGCATGAGGATATGTTGTAAAAAATGAAAAAATAGAGCTTATGCAAAAGGAACGGGAAGAAAATGTGTAGGCATGATCATTTGTGGAGTAAATTAGGGTTTTTTTAGTGCCAAAAAAGGGTTTTTATTAGCTTTTCTAATTTCATCGCATTTAATACAAATTAGGGCATCACATTGATCTATAAAGAAAATTTTAAAGTTTTTTTGATCGCTTGTGTGATTTGAAGAAAGTGGAGAGCGATTTGGAGCATTCTTGAGGTGATTTGGAGAGTGAGTTGTGCAAACCCTATTTTTGGATTTTCGTGAAGGAAAAAGGTATTTTACTCTTCTATGTTGTTTTGGGTTTGTGTGAATCATCTTTTTGAAATCATTAGAGCTCGATTTTTTGAAGAATGGAAACCCCTATAATCATAAAAGCATCAAAAATACCTAGACCTTCCTATAAGAAATATTCTATGAAGTTTTTCAAAGATGACCCTTTGTGCACCTTCTCATTGATTCCTTGTGGTGTCATGCCCACTAAAGACACTAGCATGTACATTCAAGTTAAAAGTGAGGAATTCAATCACATCAAGTTGATAGATATGTGGCACAATGAGCTCACTAGGGATGATTTCTTGGTAAAACCAAAATATTCAAATATTGTTGTGAAGAAGTTGGATCGATGGAATTACTTTCCTAACTTCAACCGCACTATTGATGATAAATATGTTAAACTAGCTCTAAATAGAATGCGTGGAAAAATTTTGTGTACTGATAAACCTCATCTTATAATTAAGGAAGTGATTAAAGTAGTTACCAGACTCTGTGACACTCGACCAGTACCGATGTTGAAGTCTTTAAAAAATGAAGTGGTGATGGAACTCATCAGATCTACATTTGACATAAGGGATCTTGTAACAAAGCCTATTACTAATCCTACTATGAATTATTTAGCTATAATGATCAGACACAATATCTACTTCACAAATAGAGAAAATCCAGTGTCTGCTACACCAATTTACACCAGTTATGACATGGAAACTAATGTTTTTTATTTTGATTTGTGTGAAATTATTTGGCAACAGTTGTTTGAGAATATAAAGATGGCCAGGGAGAATAAATGTGCATTTAAATTTGGCTCCTTGATTGTTTGTTTGTTGTTCTACTTTCTTACAATACTTCCTGAAAGAGATGATGTGGTGATTTGGGACACATCCAGACTGGTTACACATCAAATTTTTTATTATATGCACAATTTGGGTGATTTGAAGAGTATAATTCTCTGACAACATTATTTATTGTGTTCAAAAGAAACATGAATGAAAGAGAAAATATCCCTAGAAAAATTGTTGAAAAATAAAAACATGACATTATATTTCATGTCTCCTCTGATGAGTACATGATTGAAGTTTTTGAACACTAAACTATATGGATTTAACCTTTGGAGTATGAAGTTATAGAGGATGAAGCTGAATTCTATGTACAAGTTTTGTTGAAAAGTGCGAAAGATACTAGTGAACCTAGAGTTGGCACTTATGTAGAAAAATCAATGGAAGTTCACTTGGAGCATAAGAAGCTTGCGATAAGAAAGAAGGTAGATTAAATTCTTAGAAATTTTGGCTTCATTGATGAGAATATTTCACAAGGTAGGGCCTTGGGAGAGCAGAACATTGGAGAATCATCAGATCTAAGGAGATTCGACAGGACTGCTCCTTCAAAACCAGCTTCTAGCCTTACAACAATAAAGGTGGAGCCTAGTGCTCCTGGTAAAGGAAAAGGCCTAGCTCATTCAAGACCTACTGCAAGATATGGGAAAAGGAAAGAGGCCCCTCCAGTGGCACCATTCAAAAGAGGTAGAAAAGAAAAGGATACAAGGGAAAAGAACTTCAGCATCACTAAAGAACAAGAGGAAGAGGAAGAAGATCTTGGAGAAAAATTGGTAAGAAAGAAGAGAGGAAGCATGTCCTCTATTGAAGGTGCTTCATAGGAAGCAAGTGTTGGTTCTAAAATATTTCATTATGTATCATCCTTTGAAGAAGATGAAAGAAAGGATTTTGGTGTTCATGTGCACACCAAACTGGAATCAAAGAAGGCTAAGATGTCAAAAGAGGTATCTCTGAACTAGAAAGAACAAAAAACCTCTCTAGTAAGACTTGGTTACCCTCTTAGATTAGAGGCTCTGGTAAATATCTTGATACATTTTGAAGATATGTTGCATCCTACAACATAAATTTATGATCAAGTAGGTAGAGAGGACAAAAATAGATAAGAATTGGTTATTATTCAATATGTTATCACTTTGGAAGTCAATTGGGATTATGTCAAGAACAATGTACCTAAGAATTATGGGAGGCCTAGATGAAAGGGAGATCAAAGGCTGTTGAGTTGGAAGAGAAGATAAGAAATGAAGAATTTGAGTAAATTGGATCCTCTTTAACCACAGATGATAAGGAAACCTTGAAGAAGGTTTGTTCAAAGATGTTTTGGATGAAGAAAAGAGTAGATACCTTGACGAAAAGAGACCAAAATAAAATAAAAAAGATAAAGAAAAAAATTGCAGATGCCATCAGAGGTATGGCTGAGAAATATGGCATGCTTGGTGCTCTCCCATCTAGTTTTGCACCTAAGTCAAGAAAAGAATTTTTTGGAGAGGTTAAGGAAGACATTCCTTCTAGTATAGTTGATATAGACATTCCTACAAAAACAAATGATACATATATCCCTCTAGATACAGGTGTTACAAATGATCCTCTAGAGATAGAGAAATAAAATGAGGAAGAAGATGAATTAGTGAAGCATTATTTTGTCCCTCCAAAGCATACTAAAGAAGAAAGATATAAACATGAAAAAGAAGATGGAAAAGGAGAAGAAGAGAACATAGAGGAAGAAGAAAAGGAAAAGGTAAATGTAGAGGAAGAAGAAGAAGAAAGAAATGGGGAATTTTTTGAGAAGAATGAAGAAGATCAAAGGTAGGTTGAATAATCTCAAAAGTCCCTCGAAGAATCCTCCTTCGACGATGATGTTTTGAAAGGATTATTATCCAAGCAGGTCAAGTTCTAGTTGGTGATTCCTCTGGAACTTCTACAACTCCTCATGATTCAAGGTAGTGTGGATCTGGATAAGATTTTCTTGTTCATAAATTGGTGTTAGGGGATGCATTGCATGCATCCGAAAGAAGAGAAATTTTGGAAACACATCAGAAGCGAACGAAGCTTATTGATGAGGCCATCAAATATTTTCAGGAGGCCATGTTTGGTACATCAATGGATACTTCTCACTCTAGTAAAGGATCTAAAAATTCTATTGGACTCCTTTAAGGAGTATACCTCTGGACTTGGTGAGAAGACAAGGAAGGAGGTTGAAGATAAATTGGCAGAGAAAAGGATCCTATAACTTCATGATAAGTGTGATCTGGCACACACCAATGTTGAAAATAATCTGGAAGTTGTGCAGGCTTGTGAGTTTGAAGAAAATACTATATGAAGAAAATACTATATTTTCTTACTGAATTAAGTGGTTGGATGCCACTTAGAATATCAAGGATCTCATAGACTCCATTGAGTCTCAATTGACTGTTGCTTCCAGTACATACAGTGCATCTAAGGCTAGAGAAATTATCACAAAGAGAAATTATTTATGCTATAGAAGCATAAAGAAGATATCATCATGAAATTCGGTTTGTCAAGTGACAGTGTGAGAATGGAGTACAATTCAGTTTCCAATGCCTTGGATAATGTAGAAAAATTAGAGATCAATCTAACTCCAAGTACACTAGATGATGCAAAAGAAACTCTGATAGAGCTAGAATCTCTAAATAGGATGTTGATATCTTCTAAGCAAAGTTGATTTGAATAGGAGCTTCAAATCTCACCTTCCTCTCGGTAATACCTTTTACATATTTTTGAGACAAACTCCTAAGGGGGAGTTAATAATTTTGATTCTCTTGAACATACAATGTTCCAGACTATCCGTGTATATATGTATATTCAGTTTTTTTGGACTACCCTTTGTCCTTGATGTCAAAGGGGGAGAGAAAAGGGAGAGAATGTTATAGAGAGAAAAGGGGATTGTACATAGGATGTTTGTAAATTCTTTTGGCACATGTTTCCATCAATGGTAAAGGGGAATATTGTTGGAATAATGAAGAAGAATATATCATTATGCAAATTTTGCGTTGTCATTGATGTCACCATGTTATATGAGTTACAACTACAAGTTTAAGTTTAAAGGTTGATCCAATATTCTCAACCGGTACGTAGGTATTATCCTTCAGTATTTTGGTCTGCAATCCTCTATTGATGATTATCATTGCTTGTAGTTTTTGAAAATGGTTTTTAGATGTTGGAAGATTGTAAGTTCAGAATCTCATGTGTTCAAGTGCTCATACAACGAGTTGGCATTACTCTATTGTTACATTTGTCTATTAGGTCTATCTTTGGCTGACCTAATGCATAGTTGATGTTTTAATGGATTAATTCATTATTGTGGATGTATGTGCAACCTATCTTAGGCCCATACCAACATGTTATAGAATGCTACATGCTTGAATCATTTTTGGAAAGATTTTGTACATGCTTGAAGCTGACAGTTATCTTTTTGGTGAATAAGGGTTGTGTCTAATTAGGCTAACCTAATTGATGCTTACGGATAAGTTAAATATATATATTGGATGGTTTTGAGATTGAAAGAAGTGGAATGATTATGAATACGAATTGGTGGATATATGTATGTTGGTATGTAAATTTATTGAGCATCAAAGGAACTGAATCAACACTTGTTATGTGTAACTTTATCAGTTCATATTATGGTTGTAAGCCATTTTTTTATTGTATCTTTGTAGGTAGTTATCCTTTAGACAGTGAGTCCTGGAAGTGAGCCACCCTTTTAATATCTTATAAATGGTTATACTATATTGTGAGCTAATCCTCACCGTGGTTTTTCCCATTTTAGTTTTTCCATGTAAAAATTTGGATGTTCATGTGTTGTGTGTTTTTATGTTATGTTAATGCTCTTGCTCATTCTTACTATTATATGCATTGGAGTAATTGGATGGTGTTTTTTCAATAAGTTTAAGAAGATACTGATTCACCCCCCCTCTCATTATCTTGGGTATTCAACACAAATACCATTATGAAATAATTGTAACATGAGGTATGATTTTGTAGAGTTTAAACATCACAATAATGAATAATCATAGCCCCTATGATAAAAGGTATCTCCTAGGATAATGTAATGAGATGATAAATGGATAAATGATTTGCATTGATCATAGGTTAAGTTTGGTGGAAGGGTTTGATTATGGAGGTATGCATAAATTTCATGGTACCATGGTGATTTAGGACTAAAAAACTCACACACAATATCAATATATAGATATCATATGTAAGAATTAATTTTTTTTCTACTAGAAACTCACAACTATTAGTATGATTAGGAATGTTGACTAAGGATCCAATTGTGATGATTGCATCGACTAATTTTTTATTAAGGCATGAAACCTATTGAATTTTAATGTGTGTAAAGTACTTATTAAAGATATTAACCATCCATTTTTATGGTATTATCTCATCATACTTAGTTTATGTAGTGTAGGAAAAGTGATCTTAGATCTAGCTAGATTAGCTAGGATTAAATTCTTTTCACTTTTACTCCACATTAAAACATAAACCAACTAGGGTTTGATGATCATCTTGCTACCACAAGGGATAGCCAATATCCTAGGATTTTTTTCTCTTGATTTGTAAAGATGACAAGTTTTATGATTTTTTTAACAAGCCTATTTGGCATAAACCTTAGATCTAAAAATGTAATTTATCAAACAGAGTAAAACAAAAACCGATAGAACAAACCTAGATCTGAAAAAAGGTAGATATATGTGCACATATAATAAAAAAAAATTAAGAATAAATTATTTTTCAAGGGTGTGGGTTCCCTTGACAGAGATATAAGATTATAGGTCTATAAAATTTTGGGATGTAAGGTACACATTTGCACTACATTTTCTTATAATTGTTTGTTGACGAAACCTTCAAATTTGAACTGCATGCATGAAAAGAGGGGGAAATGTTGTTTTGTATTGGATATTTCCTACGTCAAATCCTATTTTGGTGTTTTCACCTCCATTTACAATTAATTATGAAGAAGAAGATGGAATACCCTAGGTTTAGTAGAGGCCAAAACAATAATTGATTGAAATGATAAATGATAATTAAAAAAGTTACCTTTGGTATGAATCCTTGATGAAGTGATGCCACACCAAAATTTGACACATATTTTTATTGATGGATGCATTGATTTCTTGTTCAATTTGCAAGATGTTAGTTAAAAAAACACAATAGCTTTTTGTAGATATAATATAGAAGAAAACTCAATACATCTTCATAATTTGATTATAATAGCTCCATCTTTAAAATCATCTCTTTTCTCTAATATTCAAATAAATAAAAAACCTGTTTATATATGCATCCTAATTGGTATTTCTGATAATAGGCTAAACTAGGACCTTTTTAATTCTCCAAATACTGACACCAAAAGTTAAATTTTAAATAGGACCCCTTAAAGGTATTGGGTGATTTTTACTCTAATTTTTCATGATGTCAGGGATTCAAATGTATTTTATCAATATGGCCTTAAAATGGATAAATTATTATTACAATTAATGTTATCATAAAAATAGGGTGTTAGGGTAGTGTGAAATTATCAAGGGTGACAACTTACAATGCTAAATTTAGCTCCCATTTTAGTGAGAGTATGATCTTATGTTCATAATCACACTAAAGAAATAAATGTCCATATCAAAATACTGAAGAGATAAGATGACACCAACTTGAGGGGTGTGCAAGTCCCCAAATTAGGATCTCATCAATCCACAATGCTAAGGCAAGCATGCACAAAATGAGACAAGATTCAATCATACATAAATTACTAATTAACAATCAATAGAGTGAACATAAAAGAATACACAAAACATACATAAAGAAAACATGATGCAGATAATTAGAAAAAATTCAAACACAATATGCTTAAAATAAAATATAAAACATAAGTTTCATATTCTAAAAAGGATTCGAGTTAGTAAGGTAAGGATACCTCAATCTTAATTTTTTTTTGAATACCACATCTCATCCATCAAATGTGATGTTATAAAAAATGGTGCTCCCATCAGAACCAAAAATTTGTGTTATACTAGATCACTCATGAGCTACATAGATCCACGGGATAGAAAGTTTCATTATGTTAGGTGACCATGTAAAAAAATTCAAGTTCATGAATCAAAAAGCTCCATTATACCAAACCCATGGAAATCATACTCCAGGAAGTGCACAATTTTTTAATGTCATGGTGGAAAAATCACCAACCAAACCTAAGGAGGTATATAAATTTTTAATGAAACAAGGGATGAACTGATAACCATGCCTCAGGGGGTGATAAGTAACACCACCACAAAGAGGGTATTTCAATAATTCAAATCCCACAAGACATCACTAGAATGGATAGGGTGAAGTTCCCCCCTTAAAATGTTGGAATACTTGACATACTAATATTTTAAGGAAAATAAGGGGAAGAGGGGATCCTTGAAAATAATACACACCTCCCAAAACTAGTTATCCTTTTCCCCCATGTGTAAAGGAAATGACAACCACACTAGATAATATCATGTTACTACCATAGAAGAAATATGGTGTACATAAAATTTCACCATCATGAATGGCAATCAGAAAACACATGAAGCTACAAATGTTACATAATAAAGAGCAACACCATAGAAGAGAGTTTATTATTTAGAATGATTAGGTGCATCAACACATTGAAAAGCACCACAATCAATATTTTTTTGTATTTTATTACTCAAGGCCTAACATTCATTGGTGGAATGACCATGCACTTGATGATATGCACAAAAAGAGTGATTCTTATGAAACTTCTTATGTTTTGGAGGAGGAAGAGTAATCAAGTTGGATTTGAGAAGCCTCAAAAATATTTTCTCTTGCTTAGATAGAGGTTAAGGAGTAGGAGAAAAAAATTTATCTTGTGAATAAAATCTTGATCACTTACCACCAAATGTTATAAATATAATATATGATGGAGGATGATATGTAGATGAAGAAGAAGATTGGTGACCTAAACCCCTTTTCGAAAGGTATGGTGTAGAATTCGCATGATCCTTAACTTCTTATTTCATATTTTCATTATATCCACTTTTAGAAATAATTTTAAATCCAAGCCCATGACACTTTTTGAACTCAAATGGAGGAGGAGAAGTCTTATTTAAATGACCATGAGAATAATTGATTCTTTTACAAAAATAAAAATCATTTTTAAGTATTTACATGTGAGGATTAGACATTTCCAAAACATGAGGGATAAAAGCTAAAGAGACCCAATCACCATCATGGGATGATGTTTTTAGATTTTTTTATTTAAAAAAATATTAAAAAAATTAAATGCAAGACTTCTTAGGTTAAGACTGTCAGATTTTGTACTCTCCCACAAAGGAGGGTGTAAAATATAATGAACCCAAATCATCACCAAAACATGTATTTGAATATGAAATATTATTTTCATAATTTTTGTACTAGATTGTGTTGATGCTACCAAAACAAAATTTTACCATTTGGGATTTGATGGTGAGATTTTAAACTCCTTGATGAAATGAGGTGTAAAAATCTAACAACCCCCAATCATCACTCAAGAGTGCATTTATAGCATCATTATAATTTGAAGGTGGTAGTTCAACTTTAAAGATATAATAAAATTACTAAGAGAGTTTTAAATGTTATGATTGGCTTCGACTTGTAAATTATAACTTTTTACATCCAATTTTTTCGTATGTACCTTTTTATTATATTCATACTTTATCTTGTTATGAAGAGTAGAGATGAATCCCTTTATGGAATGAATCCATGGCTTATCAAGAAGAATATTGTATGAGAGAGTATCCAACATTGCGTGGATAAGGGTAGGTAAGGTCACGGGTCCTATCTTAATTGGTAGTGTGATTTTCCCCAACGGTTTCCTACCAACATTATCAAAGTGACAAGTAGAAAGATTACTAGGTTTTATTATAATCTTATCCACACCAAGCTTATCTAGAAGATTAATGCTACAAAAATTAATACTTGATCCATTCTCAATAAGAGTACATCTAACCCTAATTTTGTTAATGACAACAAATATCATTAAAGCATCACACTTCATTTAATTTTAGGAGGTAAATCATGGGAAAATAATATCAAACTTTGTTTCCTGCATACACTCAAACAAGGCTACTACATCATTTGGTTTGATAAAAGGTGAGATGTCATTTTTTTACAAAGCCTCTTGGAGAATCCTATGGTATGCAGGTGATGTTTTAATTAAGTCCCAAAGATAGATCTTGTATGGATTATTACAATTTTTCTCAACAAGATCATACTCTTTTTCACTATGTTGAGGAAGCCAAGGTGCGGGGGGAAGATATGGTTGAGGAAATAGAATGGAGGTTGGAGTTTTCTTTGGTTTGTTTGTTACTTCAAGTTTTATATTTGTGAAAAAAAACATGATAACTTGCTTGTTACGACACATTTTGGTGTGTGAGTTGTGTTGGGTGAAAATAATGTAATCAACTTTTCAATAGATTACACCATCTAGATTTCAGCCACAGCTATGTGAGATTACTCTCTCCTCTCAAAAAGGGGAGGCGCCCTTCTTACCGCTAATTGGAAGCTATAGTAAACTTAAAAGAATACTTACAAAATGTACACTGTACTCATGAAATGGGGAGGGTGTGTTACATCCATACTTCTCTCTTTTTTCAGAGAAGATGTTTACAATGCTTCACTATGAAAAGCTTTAGATCTAAATATCCTAACTCGATCAACAATAGTAATGCCAATATTTCTATCTTGACAAAGCAAAGCTTAGAAATACCAGGTGTGATTTATAATAATAAAAGTAAAGAGAAAAGAGAAGGCTCACGAAGGCACAAAGTTGTTCTGTAGCCTTTTCAATGTTGAATCCGGTGATGATATCGTTTGTTGTATTAGAAGCACAAAGTCTTCTTAGACACAACAATTCTTTGAACAGCAAGAACGATTACAAGCACAAATTCTTGTAGATCCTTCAACAAAATCTTCAAATGTAAACAAATCCAAATGATAAATGTAAAACAAAGTTTCCATCAAACACTTGAAGCCCTTTCAATCTCATACAATAATTACCACTGATATAATCAACACACAAAACGATTGATTCCAACACAAAGTCTGGCATGCAATCTTCTTCTTTATTGATTAGATCTGAATTCACAATATTGAATGCAAAGTCTCAATGCTTGTTTCAAAATAGCAGCACTTCATTGAAAAATCTCAAAAAGGTCACCTATTACAAAAGAAATCCCTCATACTTATAGAAAAGGAGGAAAGAGCAAAATTAGGGAATCAGATGAGTAAAAATAGGAAACCCTAATCTAACTGAGTGTAATTTATTTCTATGTAATTGCACCTCATATTTTGGTGTAATTACTTTTTACAAAAAGACACCTAAAGTGTCAAAAACTATTTACAATGTGCAAAATAGGGGACACCACAAATGGTGAACATTAGAGATGAAAAGAAGACTATTGTTCTTTGCTTTGGGCGCAAAAGTCTTCATATTTCTTTGTTGTCTCTCTCAAGAACTTATTATCTGGTCCAATTGTAAAATCCACCAATGTATGTATTTTGGTGATCAACTTCTTTACTGATGAAGAAACCTTTTTACATCTTTCAAGATGAGACTTGAAATAATCAAGTGAAAGTTGTAGATTAGATACAGTGTGTAAGGTGTTTTTAGTAAAACCTTTGCCATCCACCAACTTCATGAAGGCTTCTTTATACACTTGAATTATTTCGCTGAGGGGAAGGAAGGTGTGCTCATCATCAAGAAGATCACCTGGCAACTCTTCCATTCCATTTACCAGTAGAACCTAGTAGCCTTCAACATCTTCTTGTGCCTGGTGAATGTCATCAATCAGAACCTTCAATACCTAGATTCGATGCTTGAGCGATTCTTTTACTTCAACATATTTCTCCTTACTAGGTATTACTTCATTTTTTACCAATTGGTTGATCTTGGATTCTTTCATTTGAAGCCATGATGATAAAGTCCTTTCCATATTGGATAGATCTCTCACAAGTGATCCTTCTTCTTTGTTTAGCTCAGTCTGCAGTTGGGCTATTTGTATTTTCTTCTCACGTGCGTTGGTGATAACCCACGTCCCATGATCTATGATCTCTTCAATAAACTCATTTAAGATGTTACCCATAGATGCAAGCTTTTATTCCTTTTGAATAGCTAGTTCTTCGGCATTTACCAAGGTCATAATTGGGTATCACCCATTGAAGATCCCGCTATGTTTCTCAAAATGTTTGCATAGCATTCAACTTTCTCTTTGTATAGATTTTTGGCTTGCTCCATCTTGTCAAGCCTTCCTGCCAAAGCATCTAACACTACTCGGGCATCTGCTTTTGCACTTTCATTTGTCACCTTCCCAAGTTGTATTCTCTGAATGGTATAATCTTCCATGTTCACATCTCCCTCAGGCTGTGGAGGAAAACCTACCTCAACAAACTTTTGACCAACTTTATCAACCTGGAGCCTTGACAATACCTTAGCATTTTTCTTTTCTTTGTTCTTGGGAGCAGGTATTTCTTCTAGGTCTAGCTCATCAGGGGAGATCATCTTCTTTTTCCATTTAGGAACCTGCGACACCAACCAAGGGGGAAGAGAAGAAGTATACACATCACTTGTTACTGCTAATTCCTGAGCTGCAGGGGTTTTTTGAGGAATAGTTGAGACAGTAACTATGGGCACCGTTGTAGTCATTATGGGCCTAGTTGTTTGTATGCCAAGCTGATTCTGCAAAGATTCATTCATAAATCTATCAAAATCAGCCTCCGAAGACATGTCAAAGGATGGAGATGACAAGCTAGGGAGAGAAACTGGCAAACTAGATAGGTCATTGATATTTTTTGATCGGCCAACTGCAGGAGAAACCAACACTGTCGACACTACTAGTAGGGAAGAAACATCTTCTACCCTTGTAACTGTAGTAGGAAGAGGAGAAGAAAGAATGGGTAGAACGGGAGATTTTGGAATTGAAGGAATATGAGATTGCGAAGAAACTATAACCTGTTCAGTTTCACCTTGAGGGGGTGACAAAACCTACTCACTCTCTTGGTACTCCTCAACCTCTTGTGTTGATTGCTCTTCTTCTCCATTTGATGCAGTCCCTCCAGAGTTCTCATCATCTGATTCTTTGAATTCAAACTCTGTATCTCCTCCTTCTTCATCTGAAGACAACTCCTCAAAAACAGCTCTCTCTCTTCAGCACAAGATGTACTAGCCCTTGTTTCTTGTATTTCAGCAGTTTGTGGAGTACTTTTCCCCATAGTGAACTTAATCCTTGGCCCTCTTCTTGATGAAGAAGGAATCGCTACCTGTTTTTCTTTGGCATGAGATTCTGGCAATGGAGCAGGATTCTCTTTAGGGAGCTCACCTTCAGAATCTGTCTTGAAGTTTTTTATTTGAAAACCATGCTTGGTGAGCCATTCCATCGTGTTGTGTAGGATAGGGGCCAACCTTTCTCTCATGTAAGTGAATTCCTTTTTGGACCATTGCACTGGAGGCAAAGGTTTCCTGGCAATGTTGTCCTCATCATAGGTAGAATTAAGGACATCACCTAGATCCGTGAAATCTTTAGGTAAATCAGTTATTTGGAGAGCCCTGATTTGATCAACTGTCAACCTGCAGAAATCCATTTTCCGTACATCCTCTTCATCTTTGCATTCTTCCCATATGTCTTCAAAATGGTAGACATGGCTGTGACCTTTCTTGAGTTTCTTCTTGACATCTCTGAAGTCAAAATCATGCCTGTACCTATAGGTCTTGATAGTATGGATGTGCATCTCAGCTGGAACATTTTTGGCCTTCTGCACCGTTTTGATAGTATACCTACCAATGGTTATTGGAAACTTAAACCCTGGCTTATGATTCTTTTGTCATTCCTTGTGCACCAAGATTGATTGCCTACACAACTCCATAAGAATCCATTTATCTAATGGGTATCTAGGAAGCATATAAGGGCATCCTGTGAAACAACCTACCCGTATGTAAGTGAAGGTTGGAAACTATAGAAACACACATCCCACATTACTGACCACCTTGTAAGCTTCATCTGAAATCCTCTTCTTCTCCAAAGTTGGATCAAAAGTAAATAGCAAGGGAGAAAAGAAGGCATCTGTGACTCTTCTAAAATGATGGAAACTCTCCCTCAGGTTCAATTGGTAATAGTAGTCATAGATTGGGGTAGAATGCCTATTACCTTTGGTGGATAAATCCAGAAACTATCTCATCACTACTGCTGAGTACACCAAGAAGGAAGTCATATAAAACTTTAAGGTGGTGGGCACCTTGATTAGCTGATCATGAATTTCATCACTGATTTGCATTCCCCAATTAATGTGCACTTTCCTCATTCGGATAATCTGGATGTATTCATACATCCAATCTTGGAAATAAGAAGAACTAGGCAAGCCCTTGACTCTACTTAACAAGGTAATCATATCTCTTACGTCTTCTTTGAAGTCACTCCTGGGGAGTCCCTTAGGCCACCTAGAAACAACATGCCGAGGGATCTTCAACCACTGTGAGTTAATCAATGTTTTGGCTTTGACTGGATCATTGTCAAATATTTCTTGAGCCCTCTATATTGTGATAGAGGTGTATTGTTCCATCTGTGGCACTTTGAGGACTATGTCAAAAAACTCACCATCAAGCCTCATTATTACTTGTCCTGTTGAATCCCTTACTATTTTGTCCTCTTCAATGTAGTGTGCAGCTACCTGAAGTACAAACTTCGTGTGATGGGCTGAAGTTGGAAAAGTCAAAAACATATGAAGATTACTATGTACAATGGTTTTCAAATTCTCGTCCCATGGCCTTTATTGAATCCTCTTCTCGAAATCTACCAAATCTTGATGGCCGATTTCAGTGTCTTTGATTTTGTCTACCTTAGACAACATCACGGTTGGAGGGAAAATGCCTTGGTACTTATACTTCATCTTCTCCTTATCTTTAGGAGATGGCGATGGTGTTTCAGCTGACATCTAGGAGAGTAGAGACCAATGTAATTCTTATCTCTGAAGATCCTTGATGGAACCTTAGAACAAACTGCAAGAATGGCGGGTGCAATGATTGTCAGGAAAAATGTCACATGGGAAAGCATAAGATGATCAAGGCGATATGGAGTTGCTGTGTTTTGGCCGAGTGGTATGGAAAATGAGGAGAGGAAATGAGCATGGAGGCAAAAAATGAAGAAGAAACACTATTTTAAGTGTTAGGAAAAAATTACAGTTTTTGGTGCTCGGGCGATTAAAATCACCACTCGAGCACCAAAGTTGACACTTGGGAAATTTTGGGGGTTGTTTGATGTTGGTGTCGGGGCGGTGTTTTTCACTGCTCGAGCACCAACCTTGCAAGACAGTTCGATGTCATGGCGGTGATTTTCACCACCCCGACACTTAGGGTAAATTTTTGGATGGGTGTCATGGCGGTGAAAATCACCGCCACAACACCGGTATGCTTGGTGACTGTGTCAAAAAACCTCACCCGCACACCGAAGGCAAAAAGAGAAGGACGAACGCGCTTGGAGAAGAAGGTTTGCCATGACAGTTTGCAAGAAAGATTGTGAAGGAATGATAGTAAAGTGACACGGAGGGATGAACAAAAGCAAGGTGACATGAACAACAGGGGACGAACGCCAAAGACAAATGGAAAATTGAAAGTATTCAAAACTTTAAACAAAGAAAACAAAAAATCGAAATAGAAACAAGGACGCGCACATACCTGTGATAGTTGTGATGAAGATGGAGACACAAACCACACGCTGGAGAACGACCTCAAGAAAGCAACTTGGAATAGCTTGGGAGCATGTGAAGTGAGGAGATGACAGACGTTAGGAAAAAAGAAAATGGATAACTCGAGCTCTAAAAAGATATTTAAAAATCTAGACACGAACTGACGTCACACGCATTGAATGCAGCGAGATAGAATTAACTCAACATAAAAATAGGTGCTCTGGCGGTGAAAATCACCGCTCGAGCACCAACTTAAATATGAACCTTTTGGTGCAATGGCAGTGAAAATCACCGCCCGAGCACCAAACTTGGAAAATGAAAATAGTTGTAATGGCGGTGATTTTCACTGCCCGAGCACCAAAAACAGTTAGAAGAAAAAGATGCTATGGCGGTGAATTTCAATGCTCGAGCACCAAACACTGGAAAAAATAAACTAACTCCTAGGATAAAAGGAGTCAGACTTTAAGCTCAAACTCGAGCCTATCGTCACCTACCCAGACTAGGTAGGTTTAGGGAGTTCATAAAATGATTTTGTGCCTCATTTTGCGTGCTTGAAACACACGGTCCTAGGAAACAGACTAGTTTCGTAGGGGGGTTATCCGTGAATTGAGCGCATGAGATTCTGTGATAACAAGTTACTTTGTAAAGTTTAGGATATGGCCAAGAGGCTTAGATTGGTTTGTAGGAGGTCCTATAATGAGAGGAGGTTTAGTTTGACATTAAGGAGGTTCAATAACCAATTGTGAGTTTACAATTTTAAATTTTAGCTAGTTATTATTGTTGACAATATTCTATTAATGGGAGAACTAATGTAAGTTTTGAATCTTCATGTATGAAATACACCCTACTATCATTGATTATATCCTCTTGCACAAACATATCCTCCCAATTAGGAGAGATGTTGGGAGAGAGATAAAAATGAGTTTCACATGATTAGGTAAACTATCAATTATTGCATCCTCTTGCACCAATATATCCTCACAAGTAGGAGAGATATTAAGAGACATAAAAACAAGAGTATCAATGATTGCATCCTCTTGTACCAAGATATCCTCACAAGTAGGAGAGATATTGGGAGAGGGAAAAACATGAGTATCATTATTACTTGATGAATGAATATTAGGTAAAGTGATGTTATTAAGTGTATCAATGATTTTATTATTTTTCACCACAATGTTTTCATAGGTAGAAATATTTTTCTATATCAAAAGGATATTTTTTATAAGAAAACATATTTTTATGTCCTTTTATTAGGTAAATTAGGGCCAAACTGGAAATGCATAGAAAAATCTAGAAGTTCTAGGAACAAATTTTAGAAATAGGAACTAGATCTAAACAGAGACTAGACATATGGTTTCACACAAAAAATTTGATGCCAAACTGACTGGACATGGGTGTGAGAACCCTAGACCAAAGAGGTAATATTTATCTAATGGAAAAATTTGGAAACTAACTACACTATATGAGGGTCTATTTTTGCACAAGTTCAGGTTTGAAAGAAAACAAATTATTGGAAATGCATGGAAACCTATTTTTTGTATGTGAAGAACATGAATACATAAAATTTTATGTTTCTAAATCAATGCAATATTTTTAAATAAAAAATATATTAAAATTTAAAATGCTCTAATTGACTGAATATTTCCCAAAAGTGTAGAAAGCAACTTTTCGATCTTTTAAAGTAAAAAAACTATAAAATTCCTCACCTTTTCAATGGGTTTTCACTAAAAATAACTTGGACAAATGAAAGACAGCTAATATTGAATTCGTATTTCTCAACGAAATAACTTAGATCTTAGCCCTAATTAGATCTGAAATTATTTTTAAATTTTGTTTTAAATTTCAATCACCAAGATTTCTAATGCTTGATGAACAAAATAATGTAAATGCATAATTTTGAGAATGAAAAAATGAAAAGCTATAACAAGCTCTTAAAAGAACTTAGAATTTGAATCAATTTTTAGAATTTATGCTACAAAATCTATAAAAAAAATACAAGTGTAGAATATGTCGGTTTCACCAAAATCTAGAGTAGGAAAAGTGATCCTAGATCAAACTAGATTAAATAGGATTAACTTATTTTCACTTTAACTGCACATTCAAAAATAAACCAACTAGGGTTTTGTTGGAATTTTTTCCCATTTAACTCTGAAAATCCTTTAACGGATAGCCAAATTTTATGATTAAGGACTTCATGATTAGGGTCCAATGAATGAGAGATGGATTTAACACTTTTCTCCCTTGCACTTCAAGCTCTATAGGAGCTAGGTGGGTATCCCTATACGACACTAGATGTGTACAAGCAACTTTGTTTTATCACAATGTCTAGTAGATAAGCTTCATACATATGACAAGGGAATGTAGGGATAGTTACACCCATTGTTCTCATTTAATTTTAAGTATGAAGCAACAAAGAAGAAATAAAATCTAAAGTAATAAAATAGGGAAAATGTTTTTTGAGTGTAAAGTTTATTTCTAAGGATGGGGTAGGAAAACCATGCAAGACCAGTGCCAACCTTGGGCTACAAAGTCATATTTTATGCATTTTATGATGACAACACCAAACATATCAAAGGGGTCTTCTAAATAGACTATCACCTTGTGATAAATCGACCTACACAAGCCTTTTATGCAACTCCACTTACAAATCCAACCAAAAGAATAATATCTTCACTACTTTTTACAAACATTTATATCACTCCTTGAATGATAAGCAAATAGACAACTAGATCAAACAACAAATGTGTTTGAATAGCTAGAATATACTTATTATTAAGATTTAAAAGATATTACATTTCAGAGCTGGAGACAATAGCATAACAATATATATTCATATATGCCACAGTTACAAGATACAAAGGAACTATCAAGTAATGAATAATAAACATAGACCTTCACCTTTGACATTTAGCAATATTTTGTACATAGAACCTAGAACCAGAACCTCAGAACCCTAAGAAAAATAATAAAACTTGGCTTTATGGTCAAGGCATACCTCAAAATTTATCGAACACAAAACCCTAACCTGACTAGGGTTTGACATGGAGATAAAATATGTGTGTTGAGAAGGTTACAACACATAAAGGAGTGAGGGCACCACCCTGACCATCAATACATCATGGAGAAAAGCACACAAGATCAATATGTAACTGATTAAATTTTATTTGGTCAATGAAAATATTGTATCATTACTGCAAGTGCCCTCAAAAAATGGTGTGCTTAGCCTTTGGTAGATTTGAATTTAGGTTTCTTGATCCAAATGGAGGATCTAGATCAAAGTAGCTGGGAATTTTAAGACATGGTCATGGATTAGAATGCTCCAAAATAAGACCAACAATTAGCATGTACCTTCCTCACATTAATTTTAATAATTTGAAGTTGCTTTTACAAAAATGTGATGCAAAGGCCCCTTTATGTTGAATCCAGAGGGTGACACATGTCCATGAACTGTCATTTACAATGGATCACATTTTGGTTGTGCACTAAGAAGCCAAAAGTTTAATGCACTAGAATATTGTGATACAATCTGAAGAATCCATCTATCCCATGTTGCGTCATAAGCTCAGTGCAATTTCCTTATGTGTGATCCCCATGAAATTATGATGCATTGAGCTAATGAACTACAATATGATGTTGTCATGTATTTTTCAAGCCTTAGAGTTTATAATCCATCGCATAGTATAATTTAATTCTATACTCTATGAAGGTCAAGTGTGATGCAATGAGAAGGTTCCATATGTCTCAGACGAAGCGGGCTATGGGAGCTTAAGTGAAATAATTTAGCACATGTGGTAAAAAAAAATTTAAAGAGGGGACATGCCTATGACATACTCAAGGAAAAAAAATTAATAAAGGCATGTGGACCCTAGGAAATTTGCATAAAATATTTTGACCAAACATGAAATATTTCCACCAAGTGTTAGAGGCAACAAATCAATAGGTAATACTAGGCTAATGGGGCCAATCAAATCACTTAACTCTTATGATAAAAATGTAAGAGGTAAAGGAGAGGGTTGATCTCTAATCCCCAAAATATTGACACTTAGTCAATTTGCAACTTTTGAAAGAAGAGATCAAGAATCGAGGGTCAAAAGGGTTGACTAACTCTTATCTTAACAAAGGTAAGAAGTAAGAGGTAAGTTTGATCCCCAAAACTTGAAACATCAACACTTAGTTGATTTTCAAAGGAAGGGATCGGGACTGGGTAGGAAGGGAGGAAAAAGAGATGATAGAGGATAATGTTGGAAGTAAGGAGAAGACTTTTGGAAGTTTTTCATTGTTGGTGTTGTTTGGCAACATGAGCATGAGGTGCATATACTGTATGATCCAGTGTTTTCATTGATTTCAACATTGTTATGATTATTCTATCATGTATTTGAAGCATTATTGAAGATATTTGGATAGAACAAGTTGATCTGACAAATATGGTTATACGGGAATTTGGCTAAGTATTCCTCCTGACAGTATTATGGTTTAGTGCATCAATTTTTGGGTCTACGCTCCACCACAATTTGATATATCACCCTATGATTCTAACTATACTTTTGAGACCATCACGTGCATCTACATTCAATATTTGGTGAAATTTTGTGAAGTATTTTGAAAGTTATGAATGATTGAGTTCAACTCGATATATTGCAGTTGTTCCTTGTACAATGTATCAGTATGGGAGATTGTACATTTCTTCGCAGATAATTATTTTTTTCTAGGATGATGAGGATAAGTTACTAGTTGTACATATGAAGGTTTTGTGTTTAGGTATTATTTTGGGCCAACCTAACATGTTTGATGTTTTGTGGATGACAAGCAATTAATTTTATATTATGTGGGATCTATATTAGGTCCATCCCGGCTTATCTTAAGGTGAATTGAATTTTGAATTATGGCACAAGATGTGGATATAATGATTTTGAGGAAGACATGTTTAATTTTGTGTGTTACTTCTAATTAGGCTAACCTAATTGAAGTTACACTTGATATGGATAAACATAGGAGATTAACTTCAAATTTTTAGAGTTGGAAGTGTCTTTATGTGGAATTTTAATGGTGATGAAGGGATAGAGAGATTAGATTGTATGTGAGTAATGAGATACATATGACATGTATGGTATTATACCTACATGTTTGTGATGCGAATATAGTCAAAATTGAGGCAATTGTGAGTAGAGTAGAGTATTGGTTTAGATCTGTGACATTAAGATTATTTTGTGCTTCATTGGAACTATAATCCAACATATGATATATTATTGTATCAGTTCAAATAGGCTATGTATCCACCCATTCTTTCTATCTTTCTTAATTTATGTGGGTAGTGAGTTCACTTGGACAATGAGTCCACCTAAACGTGATCCTTTCTATAATATCTTATATCTAGATATAATATATTGCGAGCTAACCCTCATTGTGGTTTTTCCCTTTTGGGTTTTCCATCTAAAAATATTGGTGTTCATGTGTCATGTTATTATTTGGATATCTTCATGTTTTCATTCACCATTTTCATTATATTTATTTTGATAATTGGATGGATTATGTTTAATTGGTTTAATGGAATATTGATTCATCCCCCCTCTTAGTATTTTGGGTGTTCAACAATTGGTATCAAAGCTTGGATCCTTGGAAGGAGATTGACCAATTTGGGAAGATCTTTGAGTTTGAACACATAGCTAATATAAAGTATCCTATTCCTTCGAAATATATTCCTACTATTGAATACATAGAGGAAGAGTACATGATTGACAAAGAAGAACTCAAAGTCTCTCTTGAAGATCTTAATATATTTGAAGATGAAAACTAAGATCTAAAGGATAATCTTAAAGAGTAAAATGAATGTATCAAAAAACTAAGAGAGAAGATCAAGAAATTTAGAGAAAGGCATAAGGAAGTTAATGAACAACTAAAACAATCAAATGAGAACATCACCAAATTGAAAGTGCGAGTGGAAGAAAATAAATATTGAGGAATTTTTGAATCCAATGGTGGAAAGAAAATATAATGAATGCATGAGGCTTGAACAAGAAGTGGTAAATATGAGATTAGATTGGAGAAGGCAAAAGGCTATGAGGACAAATTCAATACAATTTCTACAATGCTTGATGAGTTAATTGTAGGACATAAAGCATCTAAATACAAAGGTGGTTTAGGAATTGTAAAAGGAGAAAGCTCAAAATCAAATCAGAATGCAAAGAAGATTGAAGACACAAAGATTGGTATGCTCTGGAATCAAGGACATAATACTAGAAGAACACCTATCAAAAAATAAAATGCTCAAAGGTACTCATATTTCAATGGTACTTATTATTTTTACAATAAATTTGGACATAAAGCAAAGGAGTGTAGAATTAGAATGAATTATAATGCTTCATACTTTATTGTTCAATGCTTTACATGCAAGAAATTTAGACATAGAGCAAGTGAATGCAGAATTCAAATGATGAATACATATAACAATGGTAGAATGATCCAATATTTCAAAGTTCATTGCTATACATGCTATGTATTTAGACAAAAGGCTAACCAATGCAGATCTAGAATGAATGAAAGGAATATCATATGCAACAATTGCATAAGGCCTAAACATATTTCTAAATTATGTAGAAGTAAAAACATAAGGAAGAATTATCCAAGAAAAAATAATGAGCCAGTTAAGAAGATTGATCCAAATGAAGTGAAGAAGGAAATGGAAAATATTTGGAGAAAGAAAGAAGAGATTAAGGATAAGGGAGAATCTGTACCACTCTTTGATACAAATGTTTCCTCCAGTAACTAAGCCTAGAGCTATGGCTTAGGGGGAGATTAATGAATGCCTTATGTCCCCCAGAAGAAAAGAGTTGCTTGAGATATAACACAAATATATGTGGTGATGAATTAAATTCTTAATCTGGGGAATAAAATTATGGAGCAAAATATTCTAGCATGGCAATTTGTGGAGCTTTGAAATTTGACTATGCATACAAGGTTTTAGTGTTATCAGATTTTTGTCTAAAGAATTGAGTGTTGAAATGGTTCAAATAAAAGAGTTTAAAAGTATTCTTGATAAGATAAATTCATTTCATTGAATGTATTTGAAGAATAGTAAAGGAGAAAGAAGTGAGTTTGAAGGATTCAAAGCATATCCAAGTTGCAAAATTCAAAAACCCTGCCTCGTTGAGAAAAAGAAAAATGTATTTAAAAATCTCTACACATTCTAATTTTCTAAAATTATCAGTAGAACCCAATTTCAATTTAATGGTGACAACAAAAATTATAGATGTTTTCCAAAAATTGCAACATAAATTTAAGAGATAATTTGCCAAAGCTTTATAAGTTGATCCCCTGGGTGCATTTTCGCATATACCTCTTGGGGTTCTACCTACTAAAGATATTAGGCTTATATTCATGGGAATATGGAATAACGCCCCTACAAAAAATTATTCAATCTATGGGTAGATGAGTTAGTCAAAGAAGATTACACCTTGAAACCAGAATACAATATCTTGACTGAGAAGAAATTAGACATGTGGCACTGGTTTCTAGACTTTAGCAATGAAGAGAAGTGTGTTAGAATGACATTGAGTAGAATTCATGATCAGTTTATGTGGATTGATGGTGTGTACATGATTACCAAGGAAGTGATTAGGTAAATCACTAATTTATGGTCCACTGGACCAATTCCAATCTAGAAATCTACAAAGAAAAAAGACATAATGTTGAAAATAGGTACTACAATAAACCCTATCAAAAATCCAGCAATTCAATTAACAACAATTGTTATTGGACTTATAATTTATGGAGACAATTTAGTCTTTTCCACCACAATTCTTGTGGTAGTTGATATGATTGAGAAAAATGGTGAATATGACCTTTGTGAGTTGCTTTGGCAACAACTGATAGAGACCCTGAAGGAAATTAAGAAGAAAAAGCATGTATTTAGGTATGTACATTGATAATATATTTGGTTTTACACTTTATGAAGGAAGTTTCGGTAGTTGTAAAGTTTGATTGGTCAAATAAAAATCCCGTTGCTCATCAAATAAGAGACTACATGAGAAATATCATAGATTTGGATGATCAGGGTGATTCCCTTATATAATTATTTGCAATGTTTCAAAGGAGAACGAATATGATACGAAGAGTTTCAAGAGATGTGGTAAGAAAATGCATGAATGGCATTACCTTCTTGGTTTCTACACATTATTGCATAATCGAAGTAGTTGAACCCAAAACTATTTGGGTGCCAGAGTTTGTCTATGAAGTGACAAAAGAAGTAGTTGTTCATTTTGTTGAAATGTCGCTAAACAATCCTAAGGGTCCCACTAGACCAAGATTTGGAAACTATAGAGAAAAGACAATGGAATTTCTCAAAAAATTAAGAAATCACAAATAAAGAAAAATATGCTCAGGTAGAATCATTTGCCAAAGTGTTTGGCATCTCAAAAGACAAATTTAGAATAGAAATGAAGAGAGATAGATCTGACATGAGTATAGAAGAGGCCTCTGGTAACTCAAGGAGAAAATTTATTGTGTCTCTACCTACAACTAGTAAGAAGAAGATATCTACAAGTAGTCCTCCAGTAAGGGATAAATCCCCTTCGTACCATGTCATCAAAGTAGAAGAAAATAAAACCACAATGAGAGTTAAGAAAAAATCCATGAGGAAAAATGAATTTGGTATCTCTATAACCTCTATATAAGATTTAGATGATTCTCAACATGAGCATGAGTTCAGTGAAGCTATGAAGACAACACAAGAGATAGTGGATAAATTCAAATAATACGCCTCAAGATTAAGAGAATAAGTTGAAGTAGAAGTTGAAGCATGGATTGTACAAAAGAAGTTCTGGACATCACAAAAAATTATGCATATACACACAACAAAGTGGAAGAGAGTTTAAAGTATTTTCATGCCTGTGAAGAGGAATCAAGGAACCTATTTTTGTATTGCATGAGGTGGCTAATGTTACACAGCATAAAGGATTCTTTGAATACAATCAAGACAAAAATAAGCTATGCATAAAAAACTTATTACAAGATATATATGATCATACTTGGACTTCTTTAGTGACCTTACATGAAGAATACTTTACCCTACAGAGCCAAAAGGAAGAAATAATCAGACAATTTGAGAAGCTAAGGGACTTGGTGAAAATAAAGCATATACCTATCTTAAGTGCCCTTGCTAGGAAAAATAGGATTTCAAAGATAAATCTTAACCCCTGTACTCTAGAAGAAGGAAAGGAGATCTTGGTGAAGCTTAAGTTACAACACATAATACTTGTATTAGCAAAGGAACAATTGGAAGAAGGAAAATCCACTTGGCAAGTCATCCTGTAGAAGCTTCAAGGGTCAACATCTTCAGGTTGACAATTTCTACTCTTATGAATTTTTCAAAATTTTAGATTTTGTTTGCATATATGTGGAAGGTATAGAAGTTCCTGGCTAACTCTTTGAGGGGGAGTTAGCACACTCTTCTAGTTGCTTTTGCTCACATATATATCTGAGGGAGAGTATACAAATTTTTTTTAATACCAATACACCCTTTTTCATTGATGTCAAAGGGGGAGAGACACTTGAAAAAATATTGGAGAAATGTTGAGAAATAATTTTGGGGGAAATATGTGTAAAGGGGAGAGACAAGCTTTTGGAAAATGTTTTTGATATGCATGTTGCCATCAATGACAAAGGGGTAGATTTTTGGAAGTAAGGAGAATATTTTTGGAAGTTTGTCATTGTAGATTCTATTTGGCAACATGAGAATGAGGTGCATATATTTTTTGATCTAGTGTTGTCATTGATGTCAACATTGTTATTATTATTATAACATGGATTGGAAGCATTCTTGAACACATTTGGATAGAACAAGCTGATCCAGAAAATATGGTTATACAAGAATTTGGCTAAGTATTCCTCCTGATAGTATTGTGGTTTAGTGTGTCAATTTTTGGGTCTGCACTCCACTTCAAGTTGATATATCACCCTTCGATCCTAACTGTAGTTTTGATACCATCAAGTGCATCTACATTCAAAATTTGGTGATATTTTGTGATGTATTCTAAACATTATTGTAGACACTAAAAAATGACCCGAATGATACCATGCACTCGAATCAGGTATACTAACATCACTTCATCCTCAAACCCATCCTCTTTTCACTTAATTAATTAAATTAGCCTATCTCTTTCATTAATTACATCATTTGCATCTATTAACCTAATTCATCAAATCGGTTTAACTCACCCCCTTTCACACTAACATTTCATCTCATTAAATTAAATAAATCAAAGTATTTAATTTAATTCCCTAAGTCTTCCCATTTAATTAAATAACCCTAATTGATTTAATTAAATGTCATTTCACCTTTTTCCAATTCATTAAATCATTTAATTCAATGATCACTTTATTCTTCTATTTCCCCTAATTGCATGATTAAACCTTGTTTAATTATAAATTATCTAATTAAATCCAATTCCTCCCACTTGAAATGAAATATTCCCATGGAATATTTCCTCCCCTTTTGCATAATTAAACTTTGTTTTAATTAGCAAAATATCCTTTTTCCTCACCCATGAATATTCCAAAGAATATTCTTTCTCCTTCAATCATTTAAGAAAGGGAATATTCTCACTTAGCTTTAAATGCAAGTTAGCTTGTGACTTCTTGTGCAAGTTAACTTTTGATCTCTTGTACAGGTCAAAAGTGTGCTTGTTTGGAAGGAATCAGAACCCTTAATTAAATCTCATCTTGCATTCTCACCTGTTAATGAGAATCCATGATCCATTCCTCCAACTTCTTCCATCCTTGACCATTGATTAGCCTTTTTGATCTCAACCGTCCATTTCTCATTTTCTCTCCTATAAATAAGTCACTATTTGGAGACAAATGGATCCATCTCTCAACATAAAACTTATGTTGTTGAAATCACTCACACTCACACTCATACTTTGCATACTTTTAGCATATTTTAGTTTAAATTAGTTGCATAAATAGCTTAGCTTCCTTGCATCCATTTAGCTAATTAGAGAACTAGGGTTTGAATCTTTTTAGTTTAAATCTCATTTATATTAGCTTAGAAATTGCATATCTACATATTTTAGCAAAAAATCATGGTAGATTAACTCTTGCATCATACTCATTTTAGCATAAATCATATTTTCATCCATATATCACAATGGTTTCATCGATTCTCTTCAATAGAATTGATTGAAACAATCTCACTGATCATGAGATTGGGAAAGGGTCGTTGTTCCACATCAACACGACATCAATTCCAAAATGGTATAAGTTTTAGATGGATTAAAGTAGACATTTTAACACTTTCTTAGTTTAGAATGTTTTATTTTAATAAATGTTTAGTTTAACTTTCATTTGAATGATCTTGTTTGAGATTGAGTATTAGTTCCATGAATATGCTTCGATTCTTCATGGATCAATCGTAATCAGCCCATACTAATATCCTCGATTGACAATTATGAATTACAGAGTTTAGCTTTCTATATTGTAGTCATTCCTTGTACAGTGTATCAATGTGGGAGATTATGCATTTCTTCACAGATAATTATTTTGGTTTTTTATGATGAGGATAAGCTATTAATTGTTATTTGAGTATAAATTCAAAGGGAGATCAATATTTGAAGACACGTGTATGGTGAATTGTATGTACATATGAATGTTTTGTGTTTAGATCCTATGTTAGGTCAACCACATTTGATGTTTTATGGAGGACAAGCAAGTAATTTTATCTTATGTGGGATCTATATTAGGTCCATCCCAACCTATCTTAAGGTGAATTGAATTTTGAGTTATGGCACAATATTTTGATATAATTTTTTTGAGGATGACATGTTTAATTTTATGTGTTAATTCTAATTAGGCTGACCTAATTAAAGCTACACTTGATATGGATATATATAGGAGATTAACTTCAGATTTTTTAAAATGAAAGTTTCTTTGTGTAGAATTTGAATGATGATGATGAAGGGATAGAGAGAAAATTTTATGTGAGTAATCAATTAGAGACATATGACATCTATGGTATTCTACCTACATGTGTGTGATGTGAATATAATCAGAGTTGATGAAATCATGAGCTGAGCTAAGTATTGGTTCAGATCTATGTGAATATTATTTTGTGCTTCATTGGAATTGTAATCCAGCATATGATAGATGTTATTTATCAGTTCAAATAGGCTATGTATTCACCCCTTCTTTATATATTTCTTAATTTTTGGGTGTAGTGAGTTCACTTGGACAATGAGTCCACTCAGCAGTGAGCCTTTCTGTAATAGCTTATATCTAAATATAATATATTGTGAGCTAACCCTAACCGTGGTTTTTCCCTTTTTGGGTTTTTCATGTAAAATTATTGGTGTTCATGTGTCATGTGATTCTTTGGATGTGTTAATGTTTTCATTCATCATTAGAGTTATATTTATTCTAATAATTGGATGGCTTATGTTTAATTGGTTTAAAGGAATACTAATTCACCCCCCCTCTCAATATTTTGGGTGTTCAACAGATAAGGGCTAATCTTTATGGGTGAAACCTAAAATTTCAAGGAAAGTGATGGAAAAAAGGGGAATAGAAGAAGGTTGAGAGTGACAAAGAAGGTATGAAAGGATACAGGAAAATGAAAACCTGGAAGCTTAAAATTTCAACACAACCAATTCGGGTTTTTACAAATGGATTTTTGGCTATAACTTGGTAAGGGGCTTTTTCTATTCAAACTAGGTCTTGTGAATTATACAAAATTAACATTTCTTGAATCAATTATAACTTATGGGATACATAAGGGGGGTGACACAAGTTGAAAATAGAGCCACTAATGGCTCTAGTTGGGGATGCATGCTTCAATGAATGATGGAAATACTCAAGATCTCTAGGAAAGGATACCATGCCTTATCCATTGGAATTAAAATTTTCCCAATCTTCAAACTTCACTTGGTAGTCCTAGGCCACCAAATGAAAAGGAGAACTAATGCTTGCATCTATCAAATACCAGCCTGTTAAAGGAGTTGATCTCCCTCAGCCCAATTTTTTTTGGCACACGATAGTAGCAAGGGTAACCTCTCTACTACAATTATAAACATATGGTTACCTTTGAAAAAATGAAGACTTGCTCCATATTTTCCATGTTGTTGTATGGTAACCACATAATGTAGGCCCCCTCATTGTCACATATTATATTATCTATTTTTGTAGTACATGGTGGTAGAACTTGAAAGCTCATATCAAAACCATATGAAACCATTGTACTTTCATAGCTATTGACGTCCTCAAGTGAATCAAGAAAAAAATATAATTCCTCCAATTCACATGGAAAATAAAATAATACCTCTTATCTATGTTGAAATGTAGAGGAAACTCATCCTCTAGCAAGTTAAACTGAAAAAAATTGAATCTCATGCATACAAGAAACATGAGCAACTAAAAAATTACCAACCTGGGGAACTTGTTATTGCTCATCACCACTACAAGATGCATGCTCGATCCAAGTGAAGTGCTAAACTTTAGGGAAATTAGCATCCATACTTTGAGAAATTGTATCTTCATCACAAATGAATTTATCATACTCAACTTCACTCAAAATAGGGGCCATGGATGACCAACATACCTTGGGGTCATCTACACTAATGCAAAAATCATCAACACATCCATTCAAATCATGAGATATTTTGCATGAAGAGATATACTATTAATATAGTGTCCTTATTTCCATGTCAAAATTTAAGCCCTCCTAAGAAATATCAATGTTGTCTATTAGCTTTGAACTAGGTAGTATCTCTTCTATATCATGGCCTTCATATAATCAGTTAACCTCAAGAGTATCCCATGAATCAAAAAATCTTCTATCTCATTACCATGAATACTTGTAACAACACCATCCTCAACATTGGAGGAATCACCAAGGTATGTAAAACAACCAATAGAAGAAGCATCATCATCATTTGAATCATCATCCATCGTAAATTTCAACTCACATTCCTGTAACCTAGCATAATACACTATTCTTTCTTTGAGAACTGAGCACATTGCATTCATAAGGAGTACAAACATAGTTAGGGTCATATATATCATCTTTATTATCATAAGGAATTTCATCATTACATAAACCATGCCTAGGGTTTTCAAACTGATTGCCTAAACATTCATTTTCAAAAATATAACCATTATCTTGTAATGGGATATCAACAACACCCTCTTTATTTTGACAAGTTGAAACATGACAAGGCATGAGCTCCTGCATTTCTTTTATTTCTTCATAAACTTCATTTTGATTGTTATGAATACAAATCTCATCCATATCAATATAATATGTGTCTTTATTTTCTAATACATTCCTTTTGTCCACATGCATCAAGCCTTTATTTTGATCATACCTAGTAGTGGGATAAGTGTTTTCAGCATTCTAAGACATCACACTTATTTCATACTCACCCCTGACTCTTTCAACAATCCCTATCCAATCATATACATGTTCAAGATTATGAGGATTTGAAAAATCAAGCAAGGAACTCAAACCTAGATCCAAAGCTTCACAAAACAAATCAATGCACATTGAGTCCTCAAGTATGTTACATTATGGGATTGCTTGAAAATTATCCAAAAAAACTACAAAAAATTCATAAGGTGATTCTTTTTCACATCTCTTTATATCAAACAATTCTCGAACAAGAGACATAGGATCAACATTACCCAAACTCTACTTACAATTTATTTTGTGTTCACCATGACTCACATGATGTAATGAAAAACTACTTTTTAATAGCAAAGTTATTAATTAACTAGACAATCATTTTCATTTTATGATCCATATATTGTATATCCTATAAACATGATAGGATGACTAATACTTGTACCCATGTATCCCTTAGGCATTGAATATTTTATGTTGTTCTCAATATCCATGGCAACTTCATATGCTTGATAAAGTGTTGCAAGCTCTTTGTCTCCTAATAGATAGCTTATTTTTTATCAAATGCACTTAGATATAGAAATATCAAGAGATGTAGTGTTGAAAATTGTCACCCTTAACAATTTCACATTATATTTTGTCCCCCAAATTTATTGGACTTAATTGATCTCCTACTTTTCCAAATTATGCATTTCAAGGCCTAATTTTTACCATTTTCTGAAGGATTGCAAGCATTGAATAAATGCAACCAATTGTTATTTTGCTCCCAACTAAGGGCGTCATAGAAATTTGGGCTAGGACCCATTTTCCTATGGGTGAATGGGTCCCACTTCTTAGCTAAGACCTAAGTTCAAATATGTTATTGGCAACATTTTAACATCCAAATTTCAAATTTAAAGTGTTGGCTTTTGGGTTCTATTTTTTGGGAAATTAGAATAATTGCATATAAATACCTAGTTATTTTATTATCATTTTAAATCTAACAACAACTAGAACAAACATTCATGAGAAATTAGTATTGTCAAGAGCAATTCAAGAGCAACATATTTCAGAGCTTTATTGTAGAAATTCAAGATCATAACATCATGTCCAATTCATGTTCATGTTTTGTGAAGGCTAACCTTTATTATAGGTCTCCATAGCATTCAAGCATTCAAGCATTCAAGAAAATCAAGATTCAAATCCTTGAGGTGATGTGTATGAATTTATCCCTTCCAAGAATCCATTAAAGGGTGGTGATTTACAAAAAAAATATTCATTCATCATTCCTTCCTTTCGATTAGCATTCCTATCATTGACATTGTCATTATGGAAGTGCAAAAACTTACACGAGGTTTGACTGAGGCAAGCCCCTAAATGGCTCAATATTTTCTCCCTCTTTTAATGTGCAGGTTATAGGTTTGAAGAGGATCAAGGAAATTTTGAAGGAAAATTCTCTATTGCTACATTCAAAGCCCTAAAAATTTTCAAGCCACGAAAACTCAATTATATAATTCATTGATGACATTTCTATAATTTTTCAATCAAGAATCAAAAGCTCAGATCTAGCATCAGAGAATTGTGAAAGTAGTTTCAAGACCCCTCATCAAAGATCCATTCACCTAGGGTGACTAAGTCCCTTTGCACATGTCAGATTCTTCTTTTGGTGGTAGGTACAGATCATCCAACACTTCCCAAATCCACCTACAATCTATAGTTTTAGTTTGTGCATTTCTAGAATATTGCATTTTCTATATTAGGTCATATAGTATAATTAGGTTAATTATTCCAAATCACTTCCAATTCATTTATAAGACTCAAAAGGCTCAGATTTAGGTCTGTCTGGATCACCTTTGAGGTTGAAAGCCAATCTATGCACCTTGTGGATTTTCATTCTAAAGAAACCCTTTGAAAAATGGAATTGATCATAGGTTCTTAACATTTAAAACATCATCCACCCCTAACAATCCCACTTTTTATGTGTTTCAAGAGACAAATACTAAAATTAAATGAACAATGATAATATTTTCTTTGTTTATCAATTATGAGTGGTTAAATGAAATATCAATAAATAGTATTAAAGAAACTAGCATTCACATAATTTCTACTAATACTAATACAATCTTCAAATTAAATCAGTCAATCTTAAGATTTTGAAGCAATATCAAATCAAATCACCATTAAACATGTAAAGATCTAAGATAGCACTCTATTCAATACCACAAAAACACAACAGATTCCATCAATTTACTCAGCTCAGATAATCAAAACAATCATACCATCACCAAAGATCGAGATCCACATGCATGTAAATAAGGCATAATTATTTGATTCATAAAATAGCTCCACAAAGTTCAGTAGGAAATCCCACACTGGAAATGTGTGTTATTTTTTGTAAAACATGTGAGTTATAATATTTACAATGATATAAAGTTCAAATTAAATAGACTTAAGCATCCCATAATTTTTGGATCTAAATAAAACCTAACTAAAATTAAAACTAAAGAACCTAGTTTAATCTAGGATCTAACTTAAACTAAACTAAAAATTTCATTCAAAACCAAAGTCTTGACTAAAACCACAATGCCAACTTGGATTATTACTTAGGTGTTTGTCATTTATTACAAAATTTATTGAAATAAAGAAAAATTAAAAATTTTGACTAGTCTTGACTAGGAAAATTGTCAGAGGAGAAAGTGATTAATTTATTCATCATGTCCACTGGAGGACCTTGGTGATACTGCAACTTTATCCTCTAAGTGAATATCAAGCTCTTCATCTTATCTTGCAAGTTGGTGAAACCTACCAACTTATCCTAAAAGGTTCGCAACTTCATTTTCTTGATCATCGTTTTATCAATGGCTTCTTACGTATCTTTCCCTTGCAATAACTCTTTTTTTTCCTCAACCATATTATTTGGAGAGGAAACTAAGGATGGAGCTTCCCAGAATGTGTAGCAAAGATTCTCCACAAAGTGTTCAATCTTAACCATAGCATATTCAACTAGGCTCCAATTCTTATTCAATTTATCCCTAAACTTATTCAGGGTTTTGACCCTTAGTTGTGCTACTTTCAACCATTCTTCTAGTTTGTCTTGATCATCCCCTTCAACCGCAACTACCTTAATTTTTCACAAAATTGGGATGTAATCCTCCTAATCCATTAATTCTTCATCTATTCCCACCTCAATTTGGTGAGCCAATCTATCCACATCACTAATGCAGTGATAATATTTTATTACCTTCCTCAAAAAATTTATTCCTAAAGTTACAAAATCTTCCTTTCACTATTTACTCATAAATACCCACCCCTCAAGGTTAGGGTGTAGAGCTTCACCTTTTAGTGCACCCTGCAAAATAGGTTTAGGAGCTAAAAAATCAATGGGTCCTATAAAGTTATTAACACCTGTTGTTAGTTGTGATACCTGAGAATTGATCTCTTTTTTGTTCTCATCCTTTTGTATTCTCTTCAAAATAGCAGATACAACCATCTACAAAGATTGGTGTTCTCCCTCCCTTGTTTGAACACCTAAGTTAACCTATCTTATATAATATTCTCATGGTTGTGTGCTATATTTGTACTTATCCAGTAGAGGGATAGATTTTTGAGAAATTATATTTCCTTTCCCATCCATATTGATAGCAGATATCCTTCTTGAGCTTTTCTTTCTCTTATTCAAGGACTAAAAGACATTCAATAATATACTTAAACTCTTCTCCTCCTCTTATTGGACTTATGTCCTTTGTCTCTTTTGTATTGTATGGTTAAACCATACTAGAACATTTGATGAGACCTCCCATTGAGGAGGAGCAACTTTAGCATTATGTTTGGCCAAAGATTTATCTTTTTCCACTTTTGAACCATAGGAAAAAGGGGGGAGATGGATAAGAGAGCTAAAAATGGGACATGAAATGAGGGACCTATGCGAAAAGAAAAAGGGAGTGTCCACCTAATTATAAATTCACCTTTTCCATGTTCTATAAGAAGAGGGATAATGCCACAAATGATTAAAATTTACTTGCAACCCTCAAGGTGAGTCAACCCTAGGTTTGAACACTATGTTTCCCTAACTTCCTTATGATAGAAATGATTGAACAATTTTGGGAGAAGAATAAAAATGCATTAACAAACAAACTTATGAGATCTAACACTTGAAACATGAATTATTATGATAAAACTGATAGAAACAACTATTAACTAGTAGATCTGAGAAGGTTTGGATGGTGTGTACTCAGCTCCAAAATTGGGTTTCAAGCTTTGTTGAAGGACATTCACCCACTGGAAAATGGGTCTCTATATAGGGGTTTGAAAATTCCTTTTTTCATTCCTTGGATCTTGGATCTGAGCTTCTAATTCCCCCAAGTTTGACTAATGGAAAGTCAAAAATAAAACCTGTAGGTGAGTTTTATTGTCTTGACAACTTTGAAAACTTTGAAAACTTGCACTTTTAATCCAATTTCAATCCTAATTCACCTTTAAACCTGCAAACACACAAAGAAGGGGAAAAATTATTTGTTTTTGGTGGATAAGGGTATGCCTTGTTCAAACCCTAGTTTGGTAATTAAACCTTGATAATTAAATAATGATAAAATGAAGGAATTGATGAATGAAATAGCTTGTTACACCTCACCAAACCCTTTAATGGATGCCCTTAGAGGATTAAATTCTAACACATCACTCCAAGGATTGGATATTGCATGAAATAGCTTTATTTCTTGATATATCTGGATGCTTGAATACTTGCTTGAAACTTGAAACCTACATTACAATGTTAGCTCAAAAACATGCATGAACACACATAAATCTTGACACAATGATAGGATCTTGAATGCTACAATAATTGACTAATAAATTTGCTCTCCAATGCTCTTGACAATAATCTTTTCTCTTATGAAGTTTGAATTATGCAACTTAGATTTGAATTGAGATTTATTGCTTTATTATTGTGATTTTTATTGTCATTTGTGCTTCATTGTTAGATTGGGGTTATCATGTTTGGATTTAGGTATTTTTTAGGTTGCTATTATTGATTCATGCTTTTCCCTCAAATTTCCCATATCTACATTTGGTGAACCTAATGTGAACTAACCAAATTTTGCTTCTTTTTTTTAAGAAATCTTCAGTTTCGATTGTACAACGTAATCATTCTACACAGCGTTGCATTTGTGCCTTCAAAAACTACAACCATTGTATGACATGATGCATGCCAGGTCTATCACACAGTATTTTCTGCCCAAAATGACACATCTAACTGTTATCTTGCAAAAATCAAAATCCTTCAATCATTTTTGTTTTTGATCATTTTTTAAGATTCTGGATATTTGTTTGACATTCTAATAGTCTTCTTACATCATTTCTATCATCAAATTAGCTATTTTTTATTAGATCTTTGTTTTTTAATAGCTACAAGTTTTTGCACTACAGTCATGCCTTTGAAGGTTGCAAGCGTCGCTTCCTACACCACAGTTGACCTTCCTAGAACCATAGTTGTCATTTCTTGATCCACATTTTTTATATTTTATGATGTATCAATGAGCCACATCTGAGCCTTTGTGCACCACAATTGTCTGACAAGAAAAAAGAGGGTATAAAATTGTAATAACCCATCCAAAATTATAACTTAATTAGTATTATTGTAAATGACATATGAATATATTAAAATTGAAAAGACATAACTAAGTAGCTATAGTCAATCATAGCGACACATGTCCAATTAAAATGAGTCAAAGATTTTGTTGGAAGATGGTCAATGCTCCCCTTGGGATTCATGGCATGGACTAACCGCCTCCCATGGATTCGTTAACTCTGACAGTTGTATCGAACATTAACAAGTTGATCTTTAGGTGCAACGAAAAATGTGGGCCAATGGATTCGTATATTCAATTCAAGTGTCAAATTATAATGCTCAATTTTGACTTGGCACATAAGGCCACAAATTATTTATATTGTACAAATTTTACATCAAGGTACATCAAGGTTACATCATAGACTAAATAGTCTTGTGTACATCTAAGGTTCCTCTTGATGCTCGCCTCCATTGGTGGACGAGAACATAGTTGAAGCACTTTACCGCCCAACCATGAAGCTTGCGTTTCCTCAAAATTCTTCCAACTTGAAGAATACCTAACCCTGCACGAAAATTTTAGCAAGAGGAAAATCTGCAAGGTGGAATCTAGTGTGTGCCCATACATCAACATACAATTTCTATCTATATGTTAGAAAATAAAATTAAAGATCTATGCTAGGAATGGCAGCTAGTGTTAGCACAGAGTCCATACATACAAAATGAACTATATTTCTTGGCCAACCATAATAGCTTTTTTGCAACAACAAATAATAGGTTATGGTAAAGAAAACCTATACTCTCTGAACTCCATTTTGGCACCCTCCTGGAAGGTGAATTTCTACTACACAATATTTCATAATAGCTATCTGCCCTCTAGCAACATCTCCACTGAGGTACTCTAGTCTGCTTAGGTATCATTGTTCTATTCAAGTAAAAGAATATTCTTCACATATGTCTATGAAAAAGAAAATCAGATTACTAATTTTCTCACTAAATAAAAATTGGAAACATGATTCAAATGCAATTGTTCATTACATTATTCAGTCATATCATTCACATGACCCATGATTACTTTCAACATAAATCATTATTCATTTGAGAATGAATTGAGTAAGAAACAAAAGAAGGTATGTGACAAGTATGTGTATGTACATAGATGAATTATATGTGCATACACATATATGTGCCTAATTAAGTTATTTTTTTATGCATACATTCTAAAATAAAACTATTAAATCATATTTCTATCATTTAATAATGTTCCATTTTAATTTTTTCATTTGTCAGATATTCAAGAAATAATTAAATTCAGAATAAATTTGTATTAACAGTTTCTCAAATATTGTTGTTCCATTTGTATCATAGTATTCAATGATTCTATTTACATATGATCACTTTTACTATTTATAACAAAACATTACTTTTTCCAATGAAAGAGTTATAGAACAAGTTGTTTCATGTAGAACATTCATGGTTTATAACTAAATAATGTTGGTTCAACTAAACAGTTACTGAACAAGAATGCTTCTAGCTACACTTTCACTTTTACAACATAACGATGTTGTTTACATCAAAACATTCACTTTTTACAATAGTACAATGTTTTTCAGCTAAATAGTTATAGTTTATGAAAAAAAAATATCGTTTCCAATAGAACATTCACTGTTTAAAATATTACAATGTTGCTTCTAGCTAAATAGTTATAGTTTATGACAAAAAAATATCGTTTTCAACAAAACATTCATTGTTTACAATAATACAATATTGTCTCCAACTAAACAGTTATAGTTTATGAAAAACAATGTTGTTTCCAATAAAATATTCACTGTTTACAATAATACAGTGTTGTTTCCAACTAAACAATTACAGTTTAGTTTCAAGTTTCTACTATTTTGGTGTTCCAAGCACTTATCATTCTGAAAATGATTGTATTTAAAATAAAAATATAAAAAATAACCAAATGAAGTTGCTAATGGTTTATGAAGGTAAATAAAATATTTTGAACATCAAGCTATCCATTTATCAGAAATAATAACAAGATCAAGATCCTGGGATCTTTCTTGACCAGGCTCGTGTTAAAGAACCTCATTCAAGTCTAACATAGTATAACCTTATTTTTCAATGAATGAACAATAGTCTTTTGACTATCATTGTAGTTCATGGTAGCCAGGGGCCAAACCTTATAGCTGACCCACTTCCTGGGTATGTTCTCCCTAAAGATGATAGGGAAAATTGTTCAAAGAATGATAGTTTTGTTCCCATACATGAAAGCTTATTACTGGTAAAAATTAAATGTTATCACTGCAACATAGTAAGATTTCACAACTGCAAGAATAACAAAGAAATCATTTACAACTTGGGCGACATAGGCCCACCATCGCTTACAGCGATGAAGCATCATGATATAGCACAAAACCTATTGGACCATGGACAATAGGGGTGATAGTTCATGCTCCATAGGGTGACCATCTAATGGTTTCCATTAAACAAAAATAAATCACAACATAAAATCTCTATAATGGCTCGTGGGCTACCCAAAAGGGTGATGACAATTTGGAAAAAATCATTACTTATCTGTCACTGGCTTATCAATTTACCTGATAGCCATGTGGCAGGGTGAATAGGGACAAATGCAATCGATGCAAAAGGAAGAATGGTGACAATACATACTTATAAAATAAATCATGATCAAATTTCAAGCCTTGAATAAATATGGATAAAATGATACCAGCAAGGATGGTCTGACATAGCTAAGCCCCATTCAGTTGCCTTATCACATTCAATTTGATAAAAATAATAAATCAATAACAATAATTCATTTGAATCTATGGAAATGGATGACATATTATTTGGTTTGGGCATTAATATTATACAAAATAGTAAAAGAATACAACATTTTTATGCAAAATCACCAAATACCTCTATATTATGAGGTTGTTTCCTTCGGCTTTTTCCCACAGTGCACATCGACTATTCGTTCTTCTCTAGTTGGAGTTGATGGTTATCCCCAAAGAATGGAAACTTTCCCTGATTTTCTTACCTCCCACTATGGGGCCAATTTTAATGACAATGGGCATTAATGTCTTAGTGGCCCCATTCTGTCAAATTTGAATTTTTGCCTTAATTTCAAAGGCAAACCACTATTGCATGAGATCTTTCTCATGATTCTTTTTAAATTTTGTTAGTTTGATTATGGTAATATTGGTTTCGAATTTAATTCAAAGAGATATAAATATGTATGTATATATATACCATATATATGTATTTATTTATTTTGATATTCTCACACATTCCTTCACATATGTTTGTTCTTTGGTTTATATATATATTTACATATATATATACTTATATATATGCACTTACATGTATATATATATATATATATATAATTTGTTTGAAGAGGTTTATGTGTGTTCCTTGTGCCAACATTTAATTAAATAAAAGAACTTTTATTTCATTATCCATACATATAAACAAAAAGGGACTTTTATTGAATTTCATATAATGAATTTCTTATCCTTTTTAATTCTACTTTAGAATTACGTACTATCATTTTCCTCCAATTCTCAAAACACATAAATTAAACTAAACAATTTAAACATGAATTCATGGGTTTACTTTTCCTACAAGACATTCATTTTTCAATCATTGGAACAATTCAATTCATGAAATTTAGTTCTTTTATATGCCAAAAATTTCAAATGTAAGTCATCATGACATTTGTGTTGTGTGCACCCAAATTCCATCTAGCTTCCTATTCAATCTAGCTAAATGATCCTACTTCAACCATTTTCTCGTCCTTCAACCTAACATCCTACAATTGCACACACTTGCACTTGCCAAGATTCATCAGTAATGTTCAAATCATAATAATACATAAGATAATTCAAAATATCACATAGTCAACAACGGTCAACTTCTTTCAATGTTTTCAAAAATATCAAATTTTCCACTCACATATTGAATTTCCTCAATAATTCAATTTATGATATTATAATTAAAAATGCAATAAATTTGGGTTATGATAAAAATTGACATTTTTATTTTTCATCTTTTTGCATTCACTAGGGTAGATTTTTTTGGTTACTAATATCTAATTTTCAGCTTATGGCAATCATTGGGAGAAGACCTTTTGATCTAAAACTACTAATCCAATTTCTTGCAGGGTTTCGTTGTTTGTTTATGATTTCTAAATTAAGAACATTTTGAATTGGTGCTTAAAAGGAACAAGTGTCTTCTATTTTTTGTGCACTTGCATGCATGTGTTATTACTGAAATCATGTTTAGCTAAAGTATCATCTTCCCTTACACTACATGTGATTCCTAGGTGATGAGAAATAGCAGCATAGTATAGTCTTGAGTATCCTCTCCCCTTGCACTATGTGTGATTCCTCGGTGATGAGAAAGAGAAATACACAATATTTTCTTTTTATTTTAATTAGGGTCGGCCTTCCTATGGATTTTCACCCTAGTGAACGACCCTAGTGTATATAACTCTAGTAAACTATATAAAAGTGTAAAAATTGAAAGGTGAGCATAATCCATTTGAGCCCTAAGGGGTGGGCATTGCGGTCCCATGTGATTCTGGATGGGGGTTAGAGACTTTGGTATTCCATTTCTACTAGGACATGGTGTTCTTTGGATTTCCTCCACTACGAACAATTTTTTTAGAAGCCTAAGACCTTTATGGCCATTTGCACTACTTTGGTGCATCATGATAGCATTGTCATGAGAAGTTACTAATCATGTCTAGTGCTTAGTTGAGATTACATGACTCCTTGTTTTGGATTCATCCTTTCAAGGTGAGGGGTATTAAGGAGATACATGACCTTAGCATACCCTAGTTACCCACTCCGTTTTCTCAAATTTAAAATCACCAAAAAGGTGAGGTAAGCCTGCTTTAGTAGAAAGCCCTATTATTACTAGCTAGGTTGTGCTTGCATGTATTATTTTTGAACCAAGGCTTAGTGAGTTTTGTGGATGAAAACTTGTAAAATAATTGCTTTCCAAGAATTCAAAGAGTCAAAAACAACCAAATTTGTCTTCTAAGTGTTTGTTGTGTTTGATGATTAAATCTAGAAATTTCCCAAAATGGAAAACCATTTAGAAAACATCAATTTGAGACCAAAAATTAGAACATTACAACTTTTACACAGAACACCACAATCATTGAACAAAACACCACAATTATCAGAAATAATGTTGCATCTGTCAAAAACCCTAGGAACCTAGAAAATCACATTTTGATTGTGCATCGTAATTGACTAATTTTGCACTGCATTTGTCTGGTCTTGCACCACATCTTTTAGTTTTTAAAATTTTGGGGAAATACTTGTGCATCCAACTTTTATTTTCCTTCCAAACAATTACTATGTCATAAGACACAAGACATTTTTAGTTTAGTTAATCCATTCATTGCATTTTCCTATTTTCCTTAGATTTACCTTTCATATCCTAGTTTTCAATTGTCATCTTATCTTATCCATCCATTATTATCTTTGAGGCTTGATATTAGGAAGCTTATCAGACCATTGATCAAGCCATAGTCACATATTTGGTTGTCTTGACCTTATCATATTTAATCTATCTTATCCTTAGGTTGGGTCTACAAATCATGTATCTAGTTTAGGTTCACCTTTTATCCAATCATCATCATCATCATCTTGGTTCTTATCCTCTTAAGGTCTTGGCATTTATATTTCCTACCTTGTTTTATCATAGTTTTCCTAGCATCCCCTTTTCGAGCTTCAAATTTTCATATCCAACATCCTTAAGCATAGTCATACTCTCATTACCATATTTTTGTACTCCAAACATAGTAATACCTTCATTATAACCTTCCATACCAAGATTAGTCATAATTCCATTATGATCTTGCATCCTTATATCTTAAAAATTCCAAAAAAATAGCATAGTGTCATTTCCATCTTTCATCTCCATCCCTAGTTGCATTCATTCCAAAAGTCTCACTTATATTGTCTCCACTAGGTCACAAAGGAAATGAAAAGACGTAGATTCCACAAGTGACCCAAACTTTAATCCAACTAAACCCCTAAACTTTGGGTCATCTTCAAACCAGCCTCCAACATCACAACCTCAAATTCCAAACCCATTTGCCAATCTTACATTAGAAGAGATTGAACAAGGTCTAACCCCCAAATATATTGAAATAACTTCCCAAGATCCTAAGATATTTTTCATCATAGAAGATCTTGTCAAATCATATCCTGATAAATACTTTCTAGAACTTTCTCAAAATGGAGCCAAACTTCCCTTTTGTTTTGACACTTCTATAATTTTAAAAGGGATAACACAAACTCAAACTCAAGGTGTCAATCCCATAACACATTTCTACAAACTAATACCACTTCACAATAGATCCATATTAGTATTCCTCTTTGGGGAACTACACATAAAACGACAACCACAAACATACCACCTACTCCAACATTTGGGACCAAAAGAACAAATCCAACATCTCAAGGACCAAGTCCCTCATTTGTCAATCCATTTGCTACATAATCTAACTCCATGGGTATGAATTTAAAATCCTTTTACCTCCCAAGGTGCCACACCATCAACCAACACCACCTCCATGGTTCAAAACATCACAAATCCAAACCCACCAAACAAGACACAAAGGACTCACATTATCACACCAAGAACACAACCCCCAAATGACTAGCACTACACCAAGCACAAACATGTATTTTCGGTCAAACCTAATCACCAATCAACCTCCATCACAACAAAACATCAATATAAACCCCAAATTCACACTACAATTCCAACTAACAAACTAAAATCCACCTCAAAATCATACCAATACCCTATTCAACTCTCACTTCCAACAAGGCAATCAAAATCCTTCACAATAAAACATCAACCCAAAACCAACGTTCACATCACATTTCCAAAAAAAAACCAAAATCCACTTCAACATCATGATACACCTACACCCAATTTATAAAACAAAAACACATTTCCATCATATAACACATTCAACCCAAACACCAATCCATCCACTCCAAATGTTGGTTATCAAAGTGCACCTCCACTTACAACAAACTCGGGACATCAATACACCAATTCAATTGTAAACATAGTAGACACACCACTATCACCCATAGATAAATTGAAACAAAAAATGCAAGCATTAAAATTATAAATCTCTAATATGCAAGTGAGTGGAGAAAAGAAAACATACTCCATGGAAGAACTATGTCTTTATCCCTTTGATAGAAGCATATACATGCCACCTTTCCCTCGGCACTTCAATGTACCAAACTTGAACAAATATAAAGGAAAGGGAGATCTAGTATAAAATGTGAGAGAGTTTCATACTACTTCTATGGAAATCACTTTTGAGCATGCGTACTTGATGAGATTATTCCCGCATAGCCTTTCATGGAAAGCTCTAGAGAGGTTTGCACATCTACCTCCAGTGATAAGAACATGGAACAAACTAGCTGATAAGTTTGTCACGCATTTCTCCTATAACATTTAAAGTGACATTACTCTTGCCAAATATGTACAACCAAACAAAAACAAAGGAGAAACATTTGCCTCTTTCCTCCAAATGTGGATAAGTATGGCTAGTAAATTTCCATGTGATATCCCTAAGAAAAAATTGGTACACATGTTTGTGTAAAATCTAAACAAGGACCTAATGTATCAACTATAAATTCATTGTTGCAATACTTTTGAAGAGGTTGTTGGGAAAGGTGTTTCCATTGAGAGGGAACTTGTTACACAAGGGTTGATCAAAACCTTCAAATAAAACCAAAATAATCCTAATGATAAAGGAAAATTTTGGTCTAGAAACAAGAATGTCACCAATGATGAGATAGTTGATGCTAAAGTGGTTAATAAATTCCACCCCACCATTCATCTTAAAGTTCCTTCCACATCAAACAATCAACCAAAAAATCAAAACCAAACTAAAAATGCAATCCAAAGCAATACCCAACATTGAGTTCCTCCATGGGAAAACCTACCAAAACAAACATATACATTCTTAGGGGAACCCATTGAATCGATCTTGAAGAAACTATTACAATCCAATGTCATTCAACTCCCAAAAGTCAGACATTGTGAACCAGGAATTTTTAAACCATCTTGGTGGAATGATAATGATTTTTGTGAGTACCATCACACAAAAGGACATAAGACATAATCATTTTGGAAACTTAAAGACCTCATCCAAGATCTCTTTAAACAAGGTGGCATATCCATAGACAACTCACAAGGTAAGATGAATTTTGATCATACCATTTTCAAGAACCCTTTACAAGACCATGGGTCAGGAAAAGCCTCTGGTTCAGGGAATAAAACAAGTAATAATGCCAATTATACCAATGTCACATATGAGTATACCATTAATAATATATGAGCCTTTGATAATAATGTCTCTACCATTACCATCAAGAAAATTCTAGAATGTGTCATCACAACCCAGAGATCTAAAGTGGTCTTGCAAGGGGCTACTTCTAATTTGCAACCAAAGACTCAATATAACCTCCTAGATCAATTAGGGAAGACTCCCATGTAGATATCTATTCTTGAGTTTCTCTATATATCTCCCAACCATAAAGCCATTTTGGGAAAATATTTACAAGAGACTTTCGTTCCCGCTGACATAAATGTCAATAAATTTTAGGCCATGGTAGGGTACTTAGATACCATTCATCACGTCAATTTTTTTTAACAAGATCTCCCTACACCAAGACTAAACCATAATGATCCATTAAACCTTGAGGTGTATATTAACAAACACAAAATTAGACAAGTCTTGGTAAATGATGGAACAAGTCTAATCATATGTACCCTAAAATTGGTCACAACAATGGTATTCTCTGAAGCATGTTTAAGCATCTAAGAAAATTATCATAAGGGCTCGTTGTGCATATTTTTCACACACACACCACCGAAGGTAGGGACCCCCTTTCTTTTGCTCCTAACTGGTCATTTTTTCTCTCGATGGGTTGTTTTTCTCTTGCCTCATTTTATGCACCCCTATTCCCAAGCCTAGGTTTGTTATATGCCTTAAAATGACTAAAGTTCCCTTTGATCAAGTTCGCCTATCTAAATTTGCTAATTCTTTTGCTTTTGTGGCCCCCCACCCCTTTTTGCTTTTTCCTTGCTCCTACTGACTTGGTCCCTACTCGCTTACTTTTCCTTTACCTTCATTTTTGACTTTGGGGACAAGTTTCCTATGGATTTGGGATGTTTTCATGATTCCTAAGTGAACTGCCAAGGTTTCATTAAGTTTTGGGAAGTTGTGGAAATTTCTCTGCGGGCCACCGCCCCTTCACTGTCGTCCATAGGAATTTCCTTGTGGGTCGCCATCCCTCCGTCGCCTCCATGGGAATTCCTTTGTGGGTCGTTGTGTGCTCATTTTCATTTTTAAAGGGTGGCAGACCCTCCGACTTCCCCCTTCTAAATCTCTGCATTTCCAAAATGGGTGCAAACTTCAAGTTTTCATCATCTAGGGCCCATAAAATGAATGTCTTCACATGCCTAAATGGGTTTGCATCAAATTTTCCATGTTCTTAGACATTTTAGAAATTTCACTGTGGAAGTCCATTTGTGGAGGTCTGTTTGAGCAATGCCTTTGTAAAGGGTGGCAGACCCTCTAGCTTCCCCCTTCCAAATTTTCCTATTTTTTGAAAAGGGCCAAATCATTGATGAATAAGTCTAGGCACTCTTCTAATGCGTCTTTCACATGCTTGATCTGGAAAAACTCAAAATTGCTAAGAGTTGTGATCTTGTGGAACTTTTCATGCGGGAAGCCACCTTTTGGATGTTGCAGCCACCAATGTCGTCTTTACAGTGCAAACTTGTCTAGCTTCCCACCTCCCAGCCTCCCCATTGCTCCAGCCCTCAAAAGTGAAATCTCCCTGAAATCAAATTTCTCGAAAAGGAAAGTTTCTCAAAATGTCAAAAAAGAAATTTTCTTGAAATGAGAATTTTTCAAAAATGGAGATTTTCCATAAACAAAAATATTTCCCGAAATAGATTTTCTTTCCAAAAATGGAGTTTTCTTCCTTGAAATGCAAATGTTCCCAAAATTGATTTTTCTTCCTAAAATGGGAAAATTTCCAAAATGGAAAGTTCAAAAATGGAAAATCTCAAAAATGGAAAGTTTCAAAAATGGAAAATTTCCAAAAGTGGAAAGTTTTTTTGGAACATGAAATTCTTGGACTATAAATTGATATATTTTAATTTTTAAAATGAGGAAAATTTGTCATTTTTTTAAGGAAATCTAAATCATGATATCTTATGGCACAGGTACTTTTAAGGATGCTTGGGGGAATAATGGATGAATTCAATAAAAGAACCAACATACGAAGACATGTCAGGAGGCGAGATCTTAATTCAAATTTACAAGGTGGAGATGGGTTTACATGTGGGTGCACGCCAAGAGGATGGTACCTAAATATCAAATTGCCAAAGCCTGCTTAAATATCTATTTTAGGCCACACAGCAACTGAGGAAGTGCTTTCAAACAGGGTGATGGAGGGAACTATTTTATTTCACCAAAATGATGATGATTGTCAAGATTTGTCCACCGAGATCAATAGCGATACATCCACTTTTCAATTACCAAAATATATAAGAAGATTCATTTGATCAGATGGAGAATATTGCAAATCCATCAAACAAAGGGCAGCCTTTGCCAATTTTTAGCTACAGCAAAAGAAGGTTGTCACTATAGGACAAAATTGCTATAGTGTCAGGGTCACTAGATGACAAAATACTGAAAAAGACAAGAATGTATTTTAAATTGCCATATATTTGGGGGTAAGTGAAACCCTAACTTGTAACAAATCTGGGCCACACATTGTAAATCAATCTTTACCATTCATTCTCCTTTTGGAAAACTATAAATAAGGGCTTGTTGCTCATTTGTAAATGGTTGGAGAACTGGTGTGAAGGGAATTTTGCATTAATAGAGAGAAGCATTGCATGAATTTGGATGTTTCTTTTGAGTTTGTTCATTATGCATGCATGGTTCAGCTTCCAAGTTAGTTTCAGTTTGTAGTTTCTTGAATGGTTGTGATAATGGTGTTTGTTGTTATGGAGTTTGATGAATTTCCAGCCCATACTTTTGGTACTTGTTGATGACAATTTGTTGTGGAAAGTTAGCTTGGGCTTCCTTATCTCATTTTTGAAACTTAGTTCAATTGTATGTTCATGAAGTGCATGTACAATTTGAAAATTTGCAGTGCTTAGAGGATTGCACTAGTTTTGTGTAACTATAGGCTTCTCTTGGTTAAGCAAAACCTAGTTTGGGAAGTTTGTCTACTATAGCAGCCTCCATTGTTACTGTTCATTCATAGCTTAGATTTAGAACAAATTTCTCAACCCTTTCCTCTTTTTCTATTTATGTTAGCTCTTTGTTAGAGTAGGATTCAAAATGTCAAAACAATGCCAAATTTGATGAACATGGTGAGTTTCAACTTGCTATTTTGAGTGGGCATCCATTGTTCATTCACTTCCAGCACTTTGAAACTCCATTTGCAAACCCACATTCCCACAATTTTTAAACCATAAAGGCCACCCTATGATTACTAGCAAATCACATCAACCAATTGAGCTATTTCAAGCATTGTCATGACCTAACACCAGAGAGACCTTGGAGTGATTTTCTGCAACTTTCTTGGAAATTACCTTTCAAGAGAGGTAGTGCACTTGTGCACTACCTATTTTAAGAAGGAGCAAAAAGACCCATCAACAAGGCTTATGATGATTTTGAACATTTTTCCAAAGGTGTTGTTGGTTATTTTTTAAGAACCAAACTTATCTCCAGAAATACCTATGGATTTTACCATTTCCAATAATCAGTACTCCAAAGGGATTGGCCAACGAACTAGTGGAAGCTACAAAACTTCTACTCCTACACTTTGGGCTCTGTGAAACCTGGGAGGGTTATCCCACAATGTATGCTAAGGAACCTTACACAATTATAATCCAATACATTGTCAATAATATATTATCCAGTACATGAGATGATGAGATATCAACACTTAACAACTTCAACAGTAAACACGAAAACATATAAATTAAAAGTGATCAGTTGATGAATTAGCATAGAAATTGAACCACAAGTACTTTGCATGAACCAATATCTTTATCCTAAGAATGATGTCACAACCGACCTATATAAGCAGATAAAAATTCAACAATAGCAACATACAATCTCAATAAATATTGCATTATAGCATTCCCCTATTACATTCATAACTAATACTACTTATCAATATCCTAGTGCCTAATTCTATGAGTTAGTAATCTCATCCAAGTATTTACATTAATTCTTTGAATCAATAAGAAGGAATGAAATCAAACATCCATTTATGAACAATGGAGACAAATAAAAGACATCCTAGATTACTTTTATTCATAACTCACAAAACGGTCACAAGGAGAGACAATAGCCATGAAAATTGATATTTCTATGTATATATCTTGCTATATTATTATCAAAATTACATACATAACAATGAACTCCTAAACTTAAGATCAAAAAACCCTAAAACATACTTCAGTATTCTTCTTACAATTCATAGTGTTAATTGCATAAAACAATGAACCCCTACTTTTTGGGCCTGAATTCCTTCTTATAGAAATGAAGGAGAAAAACAAGCCTCTGGCCAAAAATTACACATGTCAAAATCCTATTGGACCGCTATATCAAAGATTCAATTACAATGCACTCCCAAGAGGTGAGAGACATGTGAAGAAATGAATGTAGTCCTATTTTGTTGTCAGAGATCAGGTCCAATTTTCAAGATGGGTACAACTGAACAATTACCTCAAAACATGTGCTCATGCATGCAAAGTGAAAAGAAGAAAAAGCATGAAGAAAACATAAAAGACAAAAGGAAAACTGCATCTGCAACATTGTCATCACTTCAACTTTGAATAAGATGCACTATATTTTCCATATTTTAATAAAATCCTAATCTATAGTAAATCTAGGCTATGTAGTGCATTCTCATCTATCTGTTACTCATCATGGTTGCAAAATTTCAAATTTCAAATCACTAGCCTGCCACCCTTAGTGCTAGACCTTCACTCTCTCCAAGTATTTTCCTTTCCATGTTAGGAACTCTTACTCAGTAGGCCAATCAAATTCCATAAGTTCATCAGCCCTCTATCTATAAGCTACATACTTGGTGACTATCTATTTTGCCTCCTTATCAAACTCTAGCAAGATAGTTTCAGTATGGACTAACATATCCATATTCATTGTTAATGTCTCCACATCAAACTTCTGAAAAAAAATCATAGCTTGATCTGAAATAACATTATTTATTTCATTTCTCTATTCCTGTAAAGTCTTGATGCCACCATCATCCCTTAAAATGGATGGGAGAAGGCCATAATGAGATTCATGGAAGGATTTTACCAATTCCTTTATTCTATTCTCTAATGTTTCAATATTTCCTCAGTATCCCTCAATCTTATTGACAAGAACCATAGTAGGCTTAAACTTCTTAGGTGGATTGGGGTCCTGCTTAACCCCAATTCCTATCAATATCAATTCCTTCTTCCTAGGTATCCATACTTCCATGAGTGGAATGGCTCTTTCTCTGTCAATATCAAACATTCTGATAGCATCAACCATGGATGAATAACTGTAGTGAATACCATTTAATTTTTTATTCACTCTTCTATTTAAATGTTCTAATATTGAAGTGACAATTCGTATTTCTCTTAAAATTCTCTTCATCATGACTTTTACATTTTTCCTTGTATCCATTTAACTGCATGAGCAATTCTTCCTTGTTAATCTCCTCTTCCATCCTTGACCCTTCTGATATATTGTGTTCTACTATTGAAATGGGTGCACTTCCCATATTATATGGCACAATTTCCCATGAAGAACTTACATTAGTAGTAAACTCAGGAGATACACTTTCTTGTGCAGTAGTGGGAGATTCAACATCATCCTACTTGAGCTTTCCACGTTATAAATTTTGGAACAAATCCTCTAATAATGCTATCTTTGTATGTAATTGCATATTATTTCTCTCAATATCTCCATACTTAACCAACACATTATTCAATTCTTTTCTAAATCTATCCTTTTCAGCAGTCACAAACTCCATAGTTGCCCTTGTGAATTGTGCAACATGAACTAACAAATTTGCAGCTTCTAAGGCCAATGTTTCTAATACTCTTTTTTATTATTAGGCCTCCACTGTAATTAGGTGCAGGCTCAGCAATGTCTAGTTTTCTTGTGCTTGGAGCTAATGACCATATAGCAAAGGCTTTGTATTCCTCATTAAAAGTATACCCTTGTAGTCCAAGTGTAGCTTCCTCTTTTGTATCATAAAGGGGTCTGTCACACTTCTTGATTGTGTCAAAGGCTATAGGTGAAGCTAAATCCCACTCTAGCAGCAACAAGGTACCACTAGTTCTTACCAATTCCCTACCTTCATTTCCAGTCATGTTTTGGAATCTCATTTATCACCTTTTTTTTAATGATAACATTAGGCATTTCTTGATGAAGGCTCCTCTCTATACCCATATTTTTTACATACTCATCTCTTTTAGCCTTGTAGGAAAACTCCATAAAATCTTTAGTCTTTACAAATGAGTCATCATCCAAGAATTTAGTACATGCCTCAACCTGCACATCATCACTTCCATTGATTCCTCTAAGATCAAAATTACTCAATATTTTTCCTAATTGACTTATTGGTCTCACTGAAAATGAGTAGGAACCCTCTCCCATATTTCTTGTTCTAACACCCAAATATCATCATCGAAGTCTTCATCATCATAATCCACTAAAATAGTGGCCACAATCTTCCTTTTTTCAATAGTGGCTCACTAGATGGCATTTCTCTAGGTGGTGGAGAATCAACATCCACAATTTCAGGCTTTGTCAGCCTTGGTGGAGATGGGGTGGTACTTGTGACATAGGAGAAGGAGGTTTGTATTCCTCTAGCTGAGTGGGATCACAGGCTTCATCATATTTCTTTGTCTTATTCTTTCTTCTAATAAAAAATTTATTTTTGGTTCGTCAGGGGTTTGTGATGTAGACTATCTTCCTATTGTAGGGATATCTCCCCCACTTTGGCCTTCTACAATTGGAGCCTTCCATTTATCCTTACCAATTACCCCTTTAGTTTCAAGATGGCCCACTATTGAATCAAAGTTCCTTGTCACATGCTCCAACTTTTGTATTATATCATTTTCCTCTGGGAGAATCCTTAAACTAGGCTCTTCTTGCTTTATTTTCCTCTACATTTTATTGAATGCAATCCACCTTTCTAAACTCTTTTCCTGTTCCAAGGTGTCTGATATATTTCTTATCACATCCTCTAGGTATTGGAAAATGTGGACATATTTTTAACTCTTATTCCTCTCATTCAACCAAGCCATGAAACCTTCAACATCATACCTTACCCTCTCAACTTTCCTCTACATACGGTATGTTTTGAGCACCTCAAGGATTTTATTCCAACCTCCCTTGGTCATTACAAAATCAAAAAAACATGTATATGAGGGAAAGAAAGCTCCCTTTCCCTGATTCAAAAAATGTTCATTCTCAACATTTCCTAGTTTCCACATAACTTCAAGGAAACCAATTATTTCTAGCACAAACCTCAGCAACAAGTGAGGTGCTACTTTGGAACCATATACTCTCAAGATAGTGTAATCAGGGAGTGAGATGAAATCTCCCCAATTATGATCAACTCCTATCTCAGGCCTTCTTTCTTTTGGTCTCAAAAAATCATGTAGATCAATGGGAATTCTAGGTAACTTCACAATCAAATCTTTCTTTAGAGTAGAAGCAAACAAATTCTAGAAAGTGACATAATCATATGTCCTATCATCTTTATCCAAGACTATGGTCCAACATTGCATGGGCAAATCCAAGTCACCCATTTTTCTTTCCAAGTCAATATTTTGTCCAAAGTAAATTGCACCTTTGTATAAAACATATGCATTAGTAATGAGTACCAGTTGCATCTTACCCCAGATTCACCTTTCTTTAATCTTACTAGTCCCTCATGCATTTTTCAAAAAGAAAACCTACATAATCATATATTGCACAATACTCGGGATGTTGGATATGGGCAGCCATATACATCCATGCCATTGGCATTCCAACTACGGGATCATAACCAATTATTTGGAAAATGGAATAAAAAGTTCTTTTGAAATAAGGAACAAAATAGTTAACAAGGAAAGGCTCCTTATCATGTGATCCTATCACAATATTTCGTCCTACAATTTCTTGTAGAAATCTTGGTAAGATGTGGACTCATAATGAAATCTTGGTCTTTTCATACTCCTTCCTAAGAGAATCTTCATTTATTTTATGCATTTCATCATTCCATTCAGGAAGCTTGAAAACAAGACCAAGTTCATCCTTACTAATATTAACCATTTCTTTCCCATCATATGTTCTGATGGTTCTTGTGATTGAGTCATAGTTAGTAGCTATTTCCTTCAACAAGTCAACATCCATATAGAAATTTGGGACAATTAACTTTCCCATATCACAATTCCAAGGGTTTCCTACTCGAACACCTATATTTCTATTCTTGAACCAACCATAAAACAATTCCCATCTAATATAAGGAAAATTAGCATCTTTGATAGAACCTCTTCTATCGATCAGAACCTCTGAGAATCAATTGGAATTTAGGTTTGTCACTAGTGGAGGGTGGTAATTGATCCATAAGGTCTTTATTCAAAGGTCTTTTGGGAAAAAAATCCTCCCCCTTAGATGAAGATACTTTTACCTTAAGAGCCATAATATAGGACATACAACAAGGCGGGGTTTTTGGTTTAATTGAACAACACCTACAACTTTTGTGGGGGTTTGGAAAAAATTATACATATACAAAATTAATAGAATCCATTTTTCATGAACGTCAAACCTTAAAAATTTGAACTAAGAAAACCCTAACAGGCTTAAGATTGAGCAATTTTCAACTTATCAATAATGCTAGAAGAAAGGCAATAATTGACTTACTATTTTAGGCAAGTTGACAACCCTGGTTCTAACACAAGAAATTGTTGAGAAACCACAACATGATCTCCTCGAGTGTATTGAGTATGCATGTAATGTTGAGTAATTCCTTTAAGAAAAACATTAATAAAATGCAATTCCTTACTCCGGTAGCTCAATTTCCTTTTAGTTATTAAGGATCACTCATGCGAACTAGAACAAATTCATCTTCTTCAAATAATTTTTGAATACCAACCGTTGAATCTTTTGGAGAGTTAATTGATCCATGATCCATATTTGATCAGGTTATTATGAAAGATCTGATTGTTCATAGCGGCAATACTTACCAAATGACAGGAGGCCACATGGAGACACTTGTTTGTAATGTGTAGGCCCCACCACCTCTTTGCCTTTACATCCATAATCCACGAGTCCCTTTTCCCATACCCCATGAGGCATAACTCATGTGAAAATTTCATCAATGGGAAAATGGGGAGCAGCTGAGATTAGATCTTGTGGCCGCATGCACACTCCTTAGCTAGCAACACCCTTATCTTTCACACAACATCTACAGCTTAGATTAAAATATTTTTTAAGCACGTGTAATATATGCATATTACTAACGCTTATTTTACCCCCCATGTCTAGTGTTGAGATTTTAATTAAGTATTCACCCAAATACCGATGCCCTCAGGCTCTCAAAATTATTCCATGTGGAAAATTCCCACTTCCTCGTTGGGAAACTGGAAGGAAGGATGGGACCCACACGGGATAAAGGGGAGTGATCCAGATTAATCCACGTCACCCACAATCGACCGTCAATCAATTGAAACTCAACAATACTAACCCTCTAACTCATCACAGTGAAGACAAATGGCGATTTCCCACTAGCCCGAGTGGTTATTTTAATAATCAAAAAAAGAAAATGGGCATGTGGGGAACGGTCCAAATGCAGCCACCTCATTCTTCTCTCAACATTAATCCTTTTCACCAAACAGCTACATGTCTAGCCAACAATGTTTGGCCCACCAATCATCAAGGACATATGTCCTTCGCCCGTAAGCCCAAATGAATAAAATAATTCAAGACAAAATGGAACGGGCAAGTGAGCAACAGTTCAAATTCTCTTCATTGATCGAATAGCACTCATGGGTCCACATATTTTCACATGTCAAAAACTATTAACCCTAAAAGGGACCCGAAAAGGTCGATGAGGCCATGGTAACAACATAAAGGACCTTAGAATTTTTTTAGTGGACAATATTTAGCCTGAGTTAGGATAACTTTAAAATAATATTCTCACAGGACCAATTGGTAAAACAAGAACAGAGGGTTGGTTACTCAACGGTTTTTCATGTCGAAATTCATGACTTAAAGGATAGATGAATGGCACAAGGAGTCAACTAAGAAATAAAACAAAGGTGAAAATATAGACTCCAAGGGTTATTTCAAATGAGAAAAAATTAAACCTAAAACCCCTCTAATACAATAATAGGAGACAAAACCCATAGCTCCCTAAACTCATGAAGATTTTGGAGATGGAACAAAAAAATTAGGAGTTCCATTAGTTTAATTATACTTCTCATGAGATTTGGACTAGCCATTCAAAATAAAATATTCCAAGTCTTAGATATGAAACTATAATATAACCTTCTCCTTGGTCACCCATGGATTCATGCCATGAAGGTCATCCCTTCCACCTACATCAATGCCTCAAGTTTCCTTATAATGATACTAAATCTAAAGGGAACTGTTGGAAATCAAGTTCCTATCAATTATGAAGCCTCTCCCTCCACTACATCACATTACATTGATCCCTCTTCATTAGCCACATCTTCCACTCCATCCACTTCTATTCTCAAAGGTGGAGTCCAGATCTAGGACCAAGGACATGGACAGTATAACATTCAGAGTTCATTTTACATTGGATAATTACCTACATCACTAAAATCTCATGGAAAACCTCATCTTATCCAAAAGGAATCTAAGGTTGTCATCCATAATCCTTCCACTACTTTAACTAAATGGGGTGAGCTAAGTAGAGAGGCTATAGGCGAAGGTATCTCTACATGGATCGATAAGGATGAAAATACACTGATCTCATAGAGATACCAATTGAGCAATATGGAAAAGGTTTTGATATCTTGAAACAAAAATGTTATGGTGGGCATAGTGATCTTGGCTTACATAAGAATTAAATGAAAAATCCTCTATTGCCTCCTAAGTTACCAAAGAACGAAGGGTTAGGATACACACCATTAAAAGTGAGTCCTCCTCATACTAAGTTACCTTCGGATAAAAACATTAGTGCTTCTAATGACATCAAGAAATATAAGGATTACCATACCAAAATAGACACAAATGAATGGGAATGGGTTTCCGAAAAATCCTCTAGTGACTATGACCTAAGTGAAACCTTTCGTGAGCCTAAAAAATTATCTTCTCAAACCAAGTATACCCATTGCCAAGATTGGATCGAGACCTTTTGGGATCCTAACAATACATATGTATTTACCATATTCGCCTTATTCTTGACCTATAATGATACTGATGGTGACTTACCTCTAGTCTCCCCATAATTGATAGATTGGGATCAACAAGGACCTCCAATCTTAGACATATTTGAGAATGATGAAGCAATAGCCGAGTTTATGGGACTTCGAGAAGGAATACGAAGTGGGGATCATAAAGTTAGATTCATTATAGAAATTTGCAACACAACTTACTTTTGGAGTCTACTCTATCCTCTAGTTGCAAAAGTGAGAAAAATAAAAACAATACCTATCTATAGGTAAAAACTTAAAGGCATCTTTAGATCGTGAAAAATTAAAAAGAAAGGATGTATCTGAGAGTGAAACCTCTCTAAGGTGCCTAAGGATGGAGGGTTGGATATGGTCCCTTTAATTCAAGAGAGATCACCATTGCTTGTGGAAAAATCAAAATAAATCAATCTTGGTACTAATGATATCCCTAGAATCATTCACTTTGCCACATCTTTGAAAACCACTAAAAAACTAGAGTTTATCAATTTATTTTCAGAAAGACAAATCAAATTTTTTTTGGCATATGCTGATATGCCTAGGTTGGATCTCGAGTTGATTTTTTTATCATTTTCCATTATTTCCTAACTCAAAACCTATCAAGTAAAAGTTAAGAAAGATGCATCCCCAGATCGCACTCTTAGTGAAAGTAGAGTTGAATAAGTTGCTTGATGTTTGTTTCATTTGACCTATACATTATGTAGAGTGGATTTCAAATATTGTTCCTGTAATGAAACCAACTACTAGAATCAGAGTATGCATAGATTTTAGAGATCTAAATAAATCTTTTCTTAAAGATGACTTCTCGTTGCCCAACGTTGACATCATAGTAGACCTCATAGTGGGATATGAAATGCTTTCACTCATGCATGGATTATCATGACATAATCAATTCAGAATTTCCCCCAAAGATCAATAGTTCTCACCCACAAAAGGATAAAATTCATGGAAAATCCTAACCTGGGAATTGGACATTCTAGCAGGTAACTAACATCTTCTCATGGTCGGTCATTTACTTTGTCAAACTAGGGAATGTATACTTGAAATGGAGCAGCACTGTATGTGCACTAAGAACCGATTTTAGCCACAACCTACTAGAAATAAATGCGTGAAAGGAATTCTACTTCTAATGCAGGAACGTAAAGCAAAGTATTATCAACTTAAGCATAACTTAGTTAAAGCAGAAAACATGACAACTATTACTGAGAAACAAACCATGAACTGGTCTTATGCTATAGGAATAGACACAGGGATGGATTCCTTATGCTGTAGGAACAATATAAGATTGAGTTTGCACTAAAACTTCCTGGAATGAAATTCTAACTGATAAACAATAGGAAATAAACAACTAACTATAGATACTTACTAAGTGCACCCCCTTAACAAGCATCAACCAAACTATGCAATAATTAAACTCAAAACTTCATCAACTTTTATTCATAAACTCGGAATCATATGCATGGTTGTTCTGCTTGTAAGAAAACTAACACAAAACTCTATTTATCATTACAATACTAACTTGAACATACTCTGTTATGTTCTCTTATTTCTAATCTAGTCTTTTTCTCTTCTCTACTTGCTCACTCATGCAGGAGGAACATTTATTTATAAAAGAATAACTAACTTAACTAACTTAACAGAGAAATATGCAGACATAGATGCTTCCTAATTTTGAGGAACAGACTTCCATAAATGAAAGCATATATATTCAACTGATTCAGAGAGAATCTAGCATTCCACTCTTCCTAGATTGATGAACATTTAGATCTCTTCCCAACGACTCGGACAGAGAGTCTTCATTGGAAAAACTTCCTCGATGCCATGGTGGAAATGATCTTCACTATAGGACTGAGGTTTTCTACGCATTGATTCATTCATGGAAACTTCAACAACCTGTGAAACACATGGCAACAAAGACGAAAGAAGGCATGCATATAATAACACGATACTCACTCATTAATCACACATTAAATTTATCTCATTTATCCAAAAACCACATGTATCCTATCAGTCAATTAGGAGGTCAAACAGGGCCATGAATATAGACATATAAAGATATTAGGCTGCAGGAATATAGAAATCCTTGCCACAGGATACTACCCATTTTTAAATAAAAAATTTATAATCACAGAGTTTAAAAAAACCATTAAAAAGAGTAAGGGTATTTAAAAATACATTATGATATTCAAATTACGAGCATATTTTGGGCTCATCATTTGCCCCCTACTTATCCTAATGCTGGTCCTCCAGCATTAACCTTCCTGGTTGTTTCCCTGAAATCGGTAAAAGTAGCATGGCCTTGCATTGAAGTCCCAAACTTGTAGTAGAAGCCTCTGACATTCTCCCATCTCTCATACCTACGAGCTTCATTAGTTTCATTAATATATGTGGCCAGATAAGGATACAGTGGCCACATCAAAATAGGGGGGTGAAATATTAATGGCAACCACAATTCAAACCTTTCCTGGAGACCCAGTTGTATATAGATAAGGCAGTGAGACACGTTTGTATCCTTGCTTTGAAACTTCTAAGGGTCCATCTGTTGGCAATGTGAATTCTGCCCTGGAAGAGATAGCATCCCTTCCTGAAGGGAAGTTATCTCCTACTTCTGGAAGCCCAGTTACTTCAGCAATATGTTCCTCTGTTACGACAACTGTTAAACCCCATATTGTAGCCTCTCCTTCCAAAAGAGTTCTTAAAAATTCACCTGCAGCTTCCTCATTGAAACAATCTATCCTTAGAAAATAGTTCAACCGTCTGCAAATAATGAATTCCTGAACCACCTGAGGATCTTGTGTTAAGGCCTCATGAGCTGCTAGCTCATGTCTTACTAGCTGACCACCCATATTCAAAAATTGACTCTACTAAAATCCCTAAAACTTAACCTCTTCTAAGAATTTGAAAAACACTTTTCTTTGCTCTGTTTCTTTTTTTTTCGGCTTGTTTACCTTTCTTTTCTTTCCAAAAATGATATAAAATACAATTGCATGCAATGATTTTTAGAAACTACTTAATTAAGCAATTAACTTTTTGATCAAGGAAAAAGAACGCATTCATTATTGGGAAGTACAATCTAAAAATTGTTTTTAACGAACGTGGCATTGGCAAAAGAAAAAGTTTTGAAACAAACTATCCCTACCCCCTACTTAAGATTTGACATGTGTCCTCACATGTGCAAAAGGATAGGAAAATAATGAGCAGTAATGAATGATAGACACTTGTAATAAATGAATGATGTGACAAATAAAAATAATATCGCATACCTTGTATTAAATGTTTGCGGATGTTGGGAGATATCACATCACAGCTTGAAATGACTGCTTGAAAAATAAATCATAAATGGAGGTGGTACGGTAGGATGGGTGATGTAGAAAAGAAAGATGAAATGAATGATGGTGATAGACGGTGATGGATGGTGATGGATGGTGATGGAGAAAGTGGTTTCCATAAAAAGAAAACCTTTATTATGGACGTACAACATAGTTTTCAAAGAGATGTTGTAGGAAGAAGACCGAAGCCTTTCACTGCATGAAGATTAGTGGTTGCATCAGAAACAAACTGCTTTGTAAATTGTTCTTTGGATGCAGGCTTATGATACAACTGAAGATGGTGTCCATTAACCAGAAGTTTGAAGCGGACGGGATTAATTGTAGCCAAGTAAACTAAACCATTATCAAATAAATTTTCAATTTCATACGGACCAAGCCATCTTGTTGTAAGCTTACCTTGATTCTCTTTATACCTGGAGTTATAAAGTAGCACCCAATCACCAATACAAAAATGCTTAGTTCGAATATTGTGGTCATGCCATTTCTTCCTTTGATGTTGGATGGCTTCAATGTGCTGCAGGGCAGCTTTCCTCATCTCATCCAATGCATTCAGCTATAAGAGGCATTCCTTTTGGGCTTCTGAAAGATCAATTTTAAGTTGAAGAGCATTCCTTAAGGTCTTATGCTCAAACTCTATTGGCAACATGGCAGCTTTTCCATAAAGTAACTCAAAAGGGGTAAACCATGTAGTTGTTTTCCATGTTGTCCTATAGGCCCAGACTGCTTCTGGAAGATGATTGCTCCAATCTTTCTTGTGTAACTGCACTGTTTTTGTAAGGATTGCCTCCAATTCTCTATTAGTAACCTTTGCCTGACCATTGGTTTGAGGGTGATATGGGCTTGACTTCTTGTGCCTGATCTTGTAGTTATTCATCAATGAAGTGATTAGGTTTGAAGTAAACTGAGCTCCTTGATCAGTAACAAGCTCTCTTGGGACTCCAAACCGAGTAAAAATATTTTCATAGAGGAACTCAACAACTTTATTGTCACAGGCATGTGTCATTGCTTTCACTTCCACCCACTTGGTTACATAATCAGTGCAAACTAAAATGTAAGATTTCCCATTGGATGGAGGATCAATAGGTCCAACAAAATCCATTCCCCACTTATCAAAGGGACTAATTACCACTTGTGGATACAGGGGTATTTCATTAGACCTTGTTGGTCTCCCCATTCTTTGACATCTGTCACATTTTTTGGTGTAGGCCACAACATCCTTGTGTAGTGTGGGCCAATAGTACCCTATATTAAGCACTTTCATTGATGTTCTTTTAGATGAAAAGTGCCCACCATATGGCTCATCATGACGATCATGCAAAATGTCATATGTCTCATCTTCTCTAACACACCTTTGCATGACTTGGTCAGGTCCTGTGTAAAACAAACAGTCTGTAATCCATGAAAAGTTAAAACTTTTCTCAATCAACAGCTCCATGTCCTTTGGTGAGAAGTGAGCTGGAATTTTGTTGGCTGCTAAATAATTTGCAATATCTGCATACCATGGAGTTTGAATAGCAATAGAAAATAGATGTTCATCAGGAAAGCTATCATCAATTACCTCATATGTGGCAGGTGTAGTTGTTTGAAGTCTTGATAAGAAATCAGCCACCACATTTGCCCTATCTGGCTTATCAATAACTGTGATATCAAATTCCTGCAACAATAGAAGCCACCTTGCTAATCTACCAGATATGGCAGGTTTATTCATGAGGTACCTTATTGTTGCATGATCTGTACGAACAAATATTTGGTAACTAGTGACATAATTCCAAAACTTGTTCAGAGCATACACAACTGCTAACGATTCTTTCTCTGTGACTGTATAGTTTAATTTTGGGTCTTGAAGGTTTTTGCTAATGAAATAGATGGCATGTTCTATGGAATTCTCCTTTTTTCCTAACACTACCCCTATGGCATAATCAGAAGCATCTATGTGTATATGAAAGGGTAGACTCCGCTTGGGTCCTTGAAGAATAGGTGCTTTAGTAAGTAAGTTCTGAAGCTATAGGAAAGATTTTTCGCAGGCCTCGGTCCAGTTAAATTCACAATCCTTAGTCAGTAAGGCATACAAGGGACTAGCTATTTTGCTGAAATATTTAATAAATCTTCTATAATATCCAGCATGTCCTAAGAAGCTTCTAACATCCTTTTGTTTCATAGGTTTTTGCAAAGTTAGAATGACTTCTATTTTTGCAGGATCAACTTGAATTCCTGCTAGAGAGATATGATGGCCTAAAATAATTCCTTCTTGCATCATCATAAAACACTTCTTACTATTTAAAGACAAATTATGCTCCTAGCATTTTTTCAACACTTTCTCCAAATTTGCTAATGCTTCTTCATAAGTAACTCCATAAGTGGTGAAGTCATCCATATAGATTTCCATAGAATAATGAGAAATGTCAGCAAAAATACTAATTACTACCCTTTGAAATGTTGTAGGTGCATTACACGGGCCAAAAGGTAGGATAGAGTAAGCAAAAGTCCCCCATGGACAGGTAAAGGTTGTTTTGTCTTGATCCCCAAGAGCGATTTTAATTTGATTATACCCACTATATCCATCCAAAAATGAGAAATATTGTTTACCAGAAAATGAGTCTAGTACTTGATCAACAAATGGTAGTGGAAAGTGATCATTTTTAGTTGCAGTATTTAGCTCCCCGTAGTCTACACAAACTCTCCATTTTTCACCTTTTTTAGGAACAATCACCAATGGAGATACCCATTGACTGTCTAAAATAGGGTAGATGAAACCAGCATCAAGCAAATTTTGGAGCTCATTTTTAACTATTTCCTTGAGTGTTGGGTTTATCCTTCTTTGAGGTTACCTAACAGGTGAACAATCTTCTTTAATGTAGATCCTATGAGTAAAAAGTTAAGGATCTATTCCCTTCATATCCCTATAGTCCCATGCAAAATCTTTGTGTTGATCTTGCAGCATTGTGACTAGGGTAGTTTGTTGAGATTGAGGCAACTTATTATTGATATTCAGATAGTGGCCTGGCGACAACTCAATTTTCTTGGTAAGATAATTCATGGAGTCTACTGATAAAGGTGGTGTTTGTATTTCTTGTGAAATCAAATGTTGATAGACTGTGGGAATTTTAAATGGCAAGCTCTCAGGATTTAGTTGTTGCAGGAAGCACTGCTGAGGACAGTTATCTAAAATAGATGGGCTACTCATGTCAGAGTTGGACTGTAAAATTTGTAAGCGCAGGTCATCCTCACTCTGAAGTTGGGAAAATGGATTAGTTTGCAGCATCATTAAGTGAGCCAATGAACTAACTTCTTTAGTTTCCTCACCTAAATCTGGCCAAATTGGCTGAGACAAGTCTAGCTGAGGCTGGGCAGGTGGGTATAAGGCCAATTTCTTTATTGATTGACCATCAAAAATTGTCATGTCTCCTGAATGACATCCTATAAAAGCATCAGTTGTGGATAACCATGGTCTACCTAGGATGATAGGATATCCTCCCAAGGTTTCTTTAGTGGACAATATGGTGAAATCTATTGGGCATTCCCAAGACTCAAGGTTGACAATTATATCTTCCACCATGCCATTAGGTGTTATTGTGGAACTATCAACAAGTTGTAGGATGGTAGGTGTAGACCTAATGGTTAGGATATTCAAATACTCCATAGTATGCTTGGTCATTACATTGATGGGTGCACCAAGGTCAACCAAAACATTCTTTACCATCTGACCATTAATATTGATTTGTACCACAAGACTCCCAGAGTCAACATATTTTGACATGACTACCTTCCCTAACATAATATCTGCCAAATGTCCTAGAACATGGATATTTTGGGGATCCTTTTTCTTCCTTCCATGTTTCTTTAAACAAGCCTCCTTAATGGCTTTCCCATAGATTGGAACATCTTTAATGGCTTGAAAAAGAGGGATTTGAATGTGTACATTTTTTAGCTGATCCAAAATATCAAAGGTAGGATCTTCCATAGACTTGGGGGTATTGACTTGAAATCTTTGAGGAAAAGTGGTTTTGCTAGATTCTGCAGGATAGACTCCTTAGAGACAGTATCTGATATAGGTATCTATTTTGTAGGACCAGTCAGTTTTTCAGAGGGAGGATTTGGAATTTCAGTAATTACTGGTAGTTGTGGAGCAGGTAGGGTGGTTCTAGACCTGAGATGGATATCATTAATATTCAGAGCATAGGTTGGATACTGACTGGATTTTGCAAAATACATAGGTTGTTGTTGCTACTACTTATTATTAGGATTTGGCAATGGTTAAGCAGGCATAGGCGTTTGTTTTGGAGGGCCAGTATTTGTTGCAGGTGTCGTAGGAGGTGACATGAGGGCCTAAGTTTGTGGTTGTTGAAGTTGCAAAAAGCTAAGGGATTGGTTCTGTCATTGTTGAGAACCTCTCCATTGAAGATTCTGCTTCCAGTTACCTTGGGCTGGAGCCCATTATCCTTGTGGCTACTGCCAACCTCCTTGAGGAGATTGCCATTGTGGACTTTGATAGTTAGGCCATTCTGGTTGAGAGGTATTCCATGGTTGTGATGGGCCATATGTAGGTTGCCATTGGTTACTATAATTAGAGTAAGGATTACCAAAATTCAAAGGGTCTTGAGGTAGACCTTGTCTTTGAGCCCATGGGTGCCTTTGTGCAACATAGAATACTTAGTCATCATCACCTTCTACTACCATAAAGTCAGTAGGTAATTGCTTATCCTCTAGGTTAGCCACCATCTTACATCTACAGTCACACTTCTTCTGTTGGCAATGTCGATAGAACTCAGCCAAGATTGCTTCAGCTTCCTCATGTTTCTTTCGAGCTTGCATAGTATCCAACTGTGTAGCCATATTGTTTATGATATCTTGCTTGAAATTAGATAGCAAATTTGAAATCTCCATCTATGAAACTCCATTAGTAGAAGACTTTCCCTCTGTGGCCTGATGATCTCTTCCCTTCTTGACATTTGCTCGAGAGTATTTATGACATATGTTCTTAATATCATCCCAAGGCACTTGGTTTATATCTCCTCCTCCCATTAGATCCAGAGCATCAATACAGGAATCATTGATTCCCCTCAGAAAAATTAATTTTTGAGATTCTTCATTGAGAGTATGGTCTGAATTCTTTTTCAAGGAAAACAAAAACCTTGAGATATAGTATTCTAGGCTTTCATCCTCCTACTGAATTTGGAATATATCATCACCCTTACTACCACTCTTGCAATATTCCTTATATTTCTCAAGAAACTTTGTTTGCATGACTGCCCAACTATCGACAGCATTCCTCCCCAAACTCATGAACCATCTTAGAGCTCCCTCCTTCAAAGTAGCAAAAAACAACTTCAGCTTGTGAGTATCTATGGTGGAATCATAGCTTCGACAGAGGATGTTGAACTCAAAAAAGAAAGTGTCTGGGTCCTCTGTAACTAGTCCATAGAACTTGGGAAGTAATGAAGAAAAAATATATTTTGAGGTTATCACTATCTTGCTGGGGTATGATAGGGAATTCAAAAGAAGGAGGTCGATTAGGTGGATTTTATGTCATATCTGCTTGATGAAGTATCAAAGCAAATGGATTTTCCTGAGGTTCTTCATTAGCTAGGTCAAAGGGAAATTCAGCGAGTGGGTCTTCAACAAATGGATTGATATCTTGGTTTCCTCCTTCCTCAAATAGATTATAAGCTGGTTCAAAATCATTATCAGTGAAGGAATGGTTTGGGAGGAATCTTTCTAGAGTGTCTCTTCTTCAATGCATGTAATAGACTTAACTAAAAATTAAAGGATTTGAAAATTCTTGAATAAGCACACTAACTACTGCTAACAATGACTATGACAGGTTCTTAGCTTGACGCCATCCCCAACAACGGCACCAAAAATGGTTTTCACCCACAAAAGGATATAAAAGTCATGGAAAATCCTAACCTGGGAATTGGACATTCTAGCATGTGACTAACATCTTCTCATGGTCATTCATTTACTTTGTCAAACCAGGGAATGTATACTTGAAATGGAGTGGCACTGTATGTGCACTAAGAGCTGATTTTAGCCACAACCTACTAGAAATAAATGTGTGAAAGGAATTCTACTTCTGATGCAGAGACGTAAGGCAAAGTATTATCAACTTAAGCATAACTTAGTTAAAACAGAAATCATGATAACTATTACTGAGAAACAAACCATGAACTGGTCTTATGCTGTAGGAATAGACACAGGGATGGATTCCTTATGCTGCAGGAACAATATAAGACTGATTTTTTGCTTAAACTTCCTGGAATGAAATTATAACTGATAAACAATAGGAAATAAACAACTAAATACAGATACTTACTAAGTGGGCCCCCTTAGCAAGCATCAACCAAACTATGCAAGAATTGAACTCAAAAATTCATCAGCTTTTATTCATAAACTCTAAATCATATACATGGTTGTTCTGCTTGTAAGAAAACTAACACAAAACTTTGTTTATCATTACAATACTAACTCGAACATACTCTATTATGTTTTGTTATTTATAATCTAGTCTTTTTCTCTTCTCTACTTTCTCACTCACGTAGAAGGAACATTTATTTATAGAAAAATAACTAGCTAACTAAATTAACAGAGAAATATGCGGACATAGATGCTTCCTAATTTTGAGGAATAGACTTCCATAAATATCTATTCAACTGATTCAGAGAGAATCTAGCATTCCACTCTTCCTAGATTGATGACCATTTATATCTCCTCCCAATGACTTGGACATAGAGTCTTTGCTGGAACAACTTCCTCGATGTCATGGTGGAAATGGTCTTCATTGCAGGACTGAGGTTTGTTGCACATTGACTCGTTCATGGAAACTTCAACAACCTGTGAAATAGATGGCAACAGAGGAGAAAGAAGGCATGCATATAATAACACGATACTCATTCATTAATCACACACATTAAATTTATCTCATTTATTCAAAAACCACATGTATCCTATTAGTCAATTGGGAGGTCATACAGGGCCATGAATATAGACATACAAAGATATTAGGCTACAGGAATATAGAAATGCTTGCCACGGGATACTACCCATTTTTGAATAAAAAATTTATAATCACAAAGTTTAAAACAACCATTAAAAAGAGTAAGGATATTTAAAAATACATTATGATATTCAAATTACGAGCATATTTTGGGCTCATCAATCAACATAAAAAAAAATCACTTTTCCTTGGGGTGCATATTGTTGGAATGTCATACCTTTTGGTCTTAATAACACTAGAGTAATATATCAAACTATGACCACAATATTTCATGACTACATGAATACACTCATGGAAGACTATGTTGATTACTTGTTAGCCAAATCACTATAAAGAGATAGTCATTTAGTAGTGTTAGATAAGATTTTTAAAAGGTAAATCCAAAAAAAGTGTATCTTTGGGGTGTAATTCGACAAGCCACTAGGATACATTGTCTCTCATAGAGGTATCGAAGTCAACCCCACAAAATTAAAATCTATCATGGATATGCGACCACCAATAAATATAAATCAGCTACATATCTATAAGGAAATTTATAGTCTATTTGAAGGTTCATAGCTTAGTTGGCCGAAAAATATCAACCATTCCAACACTTTCTTCATAAGGGAATCTCGTTCATATGGAATAAGTGTTGCCAAGAAGCTTTTCAAAAAATAAAATATTATATGTTAAATCCTCCAGTTCTTGTACCACTTATTGATGGAAGACATCTAATACTATATATATCAAAAACCTCACCAGCAATGGGAGTCTTGTTAGCATAGAATGATGAAGGAAAATAATTATCTATCTACTATATCATTCGTATGCTAGTGGGGTATGAGCTTAATTATAGTACTATTGAACGTGCATGCCTTGCAGTTGTCTTTATGACTCAAAAAAATTGACACCACATACTTAATTGCCACACAAAATTGGTAGCAAATATAGATCCCTAGAAATACCTACTCAATAAAGAAGCTCTAATAGGTTGACTAGAAAAATGGGTAATGATTTTGAGTGAATTTGATATAGAGTATGTTGATCAAAAATAAATGAAAGGATAAGTGATATCTGACCAACTTATATATTCTCCAACAAAATTATATCATCCTTTAGTGTCTAATTTCCCTGATGAATCCATCTTCATGATAGAGACCTCTACTACATGGAAACTATACTTTGATCGGTCTTTCACAAATCATGGTGTTGGAGCCAAAATCCTTTTTGACACACCCCAAGGGGACTCAATACCTAAGCCATATATAATAGCATTCCCTTGTACTAATAAAAAAAAAAATCATATGAAGCATTGCTAATGGGACTCTGAATGGCTGTCAAATGGAATATCAAGAACCTTTAGGTCTATGGGGATTCATAATTGGTTATCCATCAGGTTAATGATGATTATGATATAAGGGATGAAAATCTCACACCCTACAAGAGAATGGTTGATAGTTTCAATCAATATTTGGATGTCATCATCTTTTAGCAAATTCTAAGAGTTTAGAACAAAGTTGTTGATGCAATGGCCACTATAGGATTTGTCTTGGACATACCTAACAATGTGTTGTAGTATGAGTTCTTGGTGGAACAATTGTTGATCCTCATTTTTGATATCCTCGAATCTGAGCTTGTGTGTGAAATTTTTGGTCTTGATTCTCCTTGGTATAAAGACCTTTATAACTATCTACATGACCAAATTATCCCTCCGTACTTTTCCTCTAACCAACGTAAAACTTTTATTTGACAAGCCTCTAAATATGCCATCCTCAGTGATATCATTTACCATCACAACCTAGATAATACCCTCCTTAGATGTCTTGATTTAGACGAAGCACAAATGGCTTTACACAAGGTACACAATGGTATATGTGGAGCTCGCTCTAGTGGTTCTACCTTATCCAAGAAGCTCATGTGAATGGAATACTATTGGCCTACTATGGAACATGATGCCTATCACTTTGCTAAGAAATATCAACAATGCCAAATACATGGAGATCTTGTGCATGCAACTGCCCAATAACTTCATCCAATTATTTCATCATGGACATTATCTCAATGGGGACTCAACCTTGTGGGAAATATTCACCCTACATCTTCCAATGGTCATAAATTCATCATCACTACAACTGAGTACTTTATGAAATGGATCAAATCTATCTCGATGACCTACATTACTAGAAAGAAAATATCCAAGTTCATCCTCAATTATATCATATGTCATTATGGCATCCCATAATCCATCATTATAGATAATGGTCATCCTTTCAAGAATCAGGATTTTCATGAGTTGTGGGATAATTTCCACATCCATCACCATTTCACCACCTCATACTACCCCCAAAATAACAATGAAGTCGAGGCATGTGAGACCCTACCCTCTATGACCCTATTGAGTCTACACATTTTGATTTTTCTTGTCTATATTCCATGTTCCCTCATGATGGATTTTATTCATAAGTTAGGAGTGATGGTTGTTTCTTGACTAATTCTGGAAAAGGGTTAACTAGAAAATTTTACCTATTCAATGGGTATTGTGATTTCTCTATGATTATCAAATGGGTTATTTTGTTGATTTTGCAAATTCAAGAAATGGAACTATGTATATCTGATGTACCAGGTTATCAAGGTTGTTGGTGAGTGGTAATTGGCCTACTTATGAAGGAAATGTTATGTGATTAATCATTTAGTTTCATATGATGTCCTTTGGTGTGATCTTTTGGTGATTCTGAATGAGTATGAGACTTAGTCTTTTGTTGATGCATATTCACTTACTGAGAATGGTATTTGATATCATATTAGGATTTCATTTGATGATTGGACAGGTGCATATTTTGGAAGGAATTGATGTAATTATGAGTGTTATTCTTTATAGTGTTCATCTAATAATATTTGATATGGTTATTGTGACCCACACATTTCAAAATAATGTATTGTATATGATTGCTAATGATTGAGCAATTGATTTGTGATGATATGAAAATGAAATGTACTTATTCTGGATATATGTATGTGTGTTTATGATTATTTTTATCATACTGACACATCTTATTGAGTGTACAAGGACTTTTAATACTGATGGAATTCAGGGGATTCACTTAGCCACTTTAGCATAGAGTCCTATGGGTTATTGATTTTTATGTTGAGTTATGTGGTTTACATGTACGATGTGCATCATGTATTATGTGATTATCTAATGTGAGTCTTGAATTTCAAATTTTAGAAAAGTGAATTTTAAAGTGTGTTTAGAGGGGTCTAGGGTGTGTTTTGTGTGCTAAAATTTGGCTTAGGACCTAAAGGTATAGGTGATAATGTTACTTGTGTTATGTCTAATCTTTTAAAAGGTGTTTCAATCCATATTTTTTCCACACCCATAAGAGTGACGAAAATGGATGGTTGGTTAAGTGGATGAGGTGGTTATGGGAGGGAGTTATTTTCCCCTTTCCTTTAAAACCTCTTCCTGATGGAGAGGAGAGGGTTACCGTGCTATTTTCTCTCTTTGAACTTAGGGTTTTGAGGAGAAATTGGAGAGGAAGTAAGAGCATCCATTGTTGGGATCATTCCTCTCTCTCTTGTTTTTGTATGCATATTTTTATGTGAATTTGTCATGGAAGATTTTGTTGAGGTGTTCATGTGTGATGTTTTCTTTTGTCTCAATGTGTTGTTTTTTTTGTTGTCAATTGTATCTTTCTAGGGAATTTTACCCCCTCCTATTAGAGAAGCTTTTGGTCCTCCAAGTGTAGGGGTATTGAGTGGGTGCAGCTCCCACACTTAGGGGCTTCCTTTTTGGGATATAAGTGTCCTCCTTAGGTAATGACCATTACCAAGGTATGAGTACCCTTTCTATTCATGGAATATGAGCATCCCCTTTATGCCTTGCATACTTTTGAGTGGAGGAATAAAGGGTGTTGGTATGATGTGATATGGTGGTTGGTGTATGGGGCATTATGGTGCCTGTGTGGAGTTTTATGTGGTGTTATTATGTGGATATTTGATCATGGTATTCCTCTTATATACCCCTTTTGGTTGAGCCCCTACTCCCCCTTTTGTGGTTTCCCTTGGGAAGACCAATGTGGTAGACTTGTATTTGTATTCATTGATGTATGTGCACTGTGTATTATATGCAATTTTTTTGTTGTATTGTAAGTTGTGTTGTGGCTAAGTGATTACCCTATGCTTAAGGGTGGGTTGTTCTACAATCTTATGGATGGGAGGAGAGCCCATCAGTTCTTTGTTGTTTTCACATACTTTCTCTCTTTAATCTTTCTTATGGATTTCTTTGGAGATGCTTGGGGAGAAAAGAGATGTATTAGTTTCAAAAAAAAGTCCTTTGTTGGTCTTGCCTTTTGTACTTCAATTTCATTAATCTTTGAAAGATTTGTAAACTTGTTTAAGGATTGACAAAATGATTTCTTTAGTGGCATTCAAACATTTGTTTAAGTTGTGATTTTTTTTTTAAAGAAACCATGTATTAAGGATCATTGAAAAATGTCTATTAAGTTATTTACATGTGAATTTATTTAGATGTTGGAGTGTAGAGTTATCAGAGAAATTTTTTCAAAAAAAATGCATAATTCTAAGTTCTAGAAAAAAATATAAAGAAATGAAGCATTCAATTATGTATTTTCTTTAAGATTTTGAATAAAAGATAATTCAATAAAGCTAGTATATAAATTAGATCATATTAATGGGTGCCAAGTATTGAGGAATAATAGAACAATTATTATATTTACATGGTTGTTATATTGCAAAATAAACTTGTTTTTTCTTAGATTGGAAGTAACCTTTGAAATCCAATGGTTAGTAAGGGAAAAGAATTTTGTATACTAGTCAGAATGTCAAGAGAAAGTTTTACACATGTTTGTATGAATATATTTTTCCATCCATTCTAATAAGGGTAGAAACATGAAACTTTATCGCTTTAATTCAATATAATTAAAGTGTGAAAGAAAGAAAACCTGTGCATTCTATGCTAAGACATTACCAGGAAAAACAAATATGTTGTAAATGAAATTAGGAATAGTCCTAATAATTATGTTTTAAAAAGAGGACAGAGAGGACTCAAAAAATCCATAGCATTGGAAAACATTTAAGATTCTTAGAAAACTAATAAAGATTCCATTCATTTGAAATGTTAGAAATCTGAGAATGAAATTTGGTAAGCAACATTATGTAGCCTTAACAAAAAAAATCAATAGAATAATTCATTGATAAGTTTTTAGATTGTTTGTTAGCAAGGAGAGAGGAAACTAAATGAATTTTAACACGGGGAAAATTCTGCAATAGAATAATCATTGATAAGTGTGAATATAAATTTCCCCTAGTCCCTTCGGGTTATTTTATTTTGCTAAGTACTATCCCACACTCATCTATTGAAAACATCACCGGGCTCCTTTCACAAAGACTTCATCTAAATCTTGCCACTTGTCAGTCGGGCGCTCTTCACAAGGTTTTTTCCTTTACTCTTCTAAGCGGCTCCCACCATGCTTCCACGTGTTGTCTATTCGCACACTTCAAGGGTTCCTCCCTTTGCTTCCCTATTGGGCCCCAATCACATGCCACATAACATCGACCCACATACATTTCTTGGAGGCCCCCACCAAGAGTTTCATTTGTAAGGAGGACCTCCACATGTATTCACTGTGCAAGCATTCATCACAAGGAGGTAGGACTGAACCTCAAGCCTCGACCTTTTTCCATGTGGATCTGCTAGAGGCTTTATCATTCAAGAGTAAGGAGCAAGCAATGGCCTCACCATTGTTGCCATGTGTTCTAATGGTCATCATGAAAGGGTGACACATTTAGGCACTCTATTTTTTTGATACCACTACTATCATTCACATGGGATGCATCTGGCTTGAGGGTGACCACATTCATGGCTCAAATATTTTATGTTGTAACGGTCGAAGGAATCATTGCTATATGCATCATTTCTCATGATCAGGGGATCTTTTCTGTATTGGCTCACCAAGCGGTGGGATTTTAATTATAAATATTGCTTCTTCTTTGGAAGAAAGTGTTCAGAATTTGTAGAGAAATTTGTGGAGAGACTGGGCCTTTTGTATTGTTTTAGCTTGTATAAGATTTGTAGATTGTGCCATTGTTCGGCATTTCTGCTTCTTGACTATTCGATAAAGTTGTATACTGTGCATTTATTGTATTGAGTAATTTTTTCGTAGAATTCTATAATTTTAATATAATCTAGTTGATTAAGATCATGTCTTCGACTCTTCTTTTCAGTGGATGTGTGGAAGTTATTTTATGTCAAAGAATAAAGTGTTCATATTTCCATTTTTATCTTTGTTGTTCTGAGACATAGAAGATTGTTGAACGGCCCTTAAATCATATCTTAAGGATAGGTTTATCATGCCCATATCTACTTTTTGGTGCATCACCCAAGATTATATTTATTTTACATTTGTTTCTTTCTGCCCCTTTTCACCCCCCAAATTACAGAAGAATTTGGCTTCTTTAAAAACCCAGAGGTCACTTAGTTTAGTGCAATAGGTCCCCCCTTTTACTAAGTTTCCCATAAAGGTTGTTACCTTGTCAATTTTTGGCATGAACAGTTTCTTTTTTCTGGAATGCTTGGTGGGACAACTTAAATATACCAAAATCAAAAGAAGGTGTATGAGCCATAGGCCTTTTATTAGGTCTCAAACAACAAATAATCTAGCTTTCTTAGTACCTCCGCTAGTAACAGCATGAACCCAAATGTGCCTGGTAAACTCTATGATCCCTCCACCAACTATGTTGTAAATCACAAACAAAAAATATGTGGCTTGGGATGTCGAAAGTCCCCTTGTAGCCCTAGTTGCACCCACCATTTGGGCCCCTATCTTGGTCTTTCCTCTTTCCTAAATCCATCGAAGATGGTTCAAGAACACCATCTGAACATCTACAAGATGTGGTGGACATATATTTAGTGCACGGAGTTACAAATCAAAATATAGCACTAAGGTTGCTCACGACCTCCTTCCAAGGAAAAGCATTAGACTGGTATCACAGTCTATCATCTAACACCATCAGTACATGTGATCAGCTTGGAGATCCTTTCTATGAAATATTCTTGAATGAAAGAGATAGGTCTTCGCTATATCATCAATTAGTGATAATAAAGTGGGCCCCATATGAATCCATGATAGACTTCAACACCTCCATACAACCTAATAGAGAATCCAGACTACTATCCATCCACCAGCTGAATTAGAATTCATGTTCTACTTGAAATCCATCAACGCCAATATCTCGATGATGATCCAGTCACTCAGAAAAACCACATTACCAGATGCATACAACATAGCAATTAAGGTGGAGAACAATCTGATTGACACCAATAAGTTGCAACCTTGACCAATCATGCCAATATTTCCTGAAGTATCAGTTCCCACCCAAGAGGTTCCATCTACCAGCGTTCCCGCACCTACTCTGTCTATGTACACATATCCAAGTGCGCCACAAAATTTTGCTTCTACATCCAACTCTTCGAAAGACAAGATGAGAAACATGAGAGAATTGTTGTAAAACCTATCAAATGAAGTAATCACTATAAAGCATAAATAGGCCACTCATCCAAGACCAGCCTACCAAAGTTATCAAGGTGGAAGAACCTCCTACCAACGGAACCAATATCAAGGAGGCACATGTACAAACATGTAGGCTCAAATGACTAACCAAATAGTACCAGTGCCTACTCCATTGGGAGTTGCTCAAACAATTATGAGCAGAGATTTGACTGTAGGGAAAAACAACCTTACCAAAGATATCAATCCATGGTGCTTCCCCTATGGTGATGTGCATATTCCTCAAAATTATCCACATGGAAACTTATAGAAAAAAGTTGTAGAATAGTACAACCAAGGTGTGGCACAAAATTCAGGAGGTTATACATATGTCTCCTCAAATGGAGAATGTGATTCTTACTACATAGATGCAAGGAATTTCCTTGGAGCAAGAAAATGACATAGCTTTTGACCATGCCCTTTTCTCATGGATGGAAGGAGAAGAAGCGGTGTTCACGTACGAGGCATCCACGTTAGAGACCCTGTATGTGCAATCTGACTACAACACTCGATCAAAGAGGAGATTCATGGGTGAACCAGTCACTCTATAGCCTAGAATCATCTCAGACCAACCCCCTAGTCCTTCCATAATTGCTTTGTAGCCATAGTTGGGCAAGGAGATTTTTATTACCAGCGCTAAAGAATAGAAGCCTCCAAATCCACCACCGTTCAACATAGTGGAACAATTGAAGAAATCCCCTACTAATATATCCCTTTGGGATATCTTAGCCATTCCGGAGCAAAATTCATTGCTAGAGAAGGCCCTTCAGGAAGATGTGGTTGTTCAACCAATAGAGAAATTGCTCAAATAAAAGGCTGCCAAACCATCACCTTCGGCCAAAATTCTCGCAAATACTCTAGAGGAGACTTCAACTGAAGTCAAAGAAGAGAAGATGAAAGCCAAGCCCTTTTTAATAACTCTCATTATGGGTAAGAAATTACTACATAATTCCATGATCCATTATGGTGCTAGCACCATAGTCATGCCTAAGTAGATAGTGGAAGCCTTAGGACTTAGCTATAATCCCTTAAAGAGAGGGGTTATGCAGATGGATGGAAATGAGGTTGAAACTATAGGTGTCATCAAATACCTCTCATTGAATTTATTCTCCTACCCTAGCATCATAGTTCTGCAAGATACTGTGATCATAGATGTTCCTCCCATGTTTGGCCTCTCCCTATCCCAAGAATTCACCTCAAAGATAGGTGGATACCTTTCTTTGGATTGGTCACACCTAATTCTCAGGACCAAGCACAGAGCTAAAATGAAGATAATATCATAACCTCTATATTCAAAACATGTAGCTGATGAAACCATGATCAAATTTGAAGCCGCTCATACTTCTTTCACCAAGGAAGAAACTTATGGTATCGAGCTGCTCAAAGATGAGAAGGTAACTGGAGACCGGATTGATCAAGAAGAAGTCCTTTTGAGTGAATACATAGATGTTGATCCTTTCAGCAACTATCATGCTACCGAGTTAGGCACTTATGTCATCTATGATGAGGATCAAGAGATCTCAAAGGTACTAAAAGACCCTATGGTCAAACAAACCTCAGAGCTTTGGACACAACACTTTGATGGTGCAAGGTGAAAACTTGGCGCTCATGTTAGGATATGCCTAACATCTCCAACCGATGAAAATATTCTCAAATCTTTCTGCTTCCAGTTCACTTACTCAAACAATGAAGTTGAATATGAAGGCCTTGTGCAAGGATTAAGCCTCACAGAGCGCATGGGTGTCAAGCAAACAATGGTGTTCAGAGACTCTAAACTTATAATTAATCAGGTCCACAACATCTCTATTGCAAATAATTTCCACATGTGGTCTTATAGACATAGGGTATGGGACCTCATTGAAGGTTTTGAGGCTTTTAACATCTAGGCGATGCCTAGGGAGTAGAATTCAATTATGGGTTGCATGGAAATGATAGGATCTAAGTTTGATCTATCCTCCGAATTGATTAAGAATGTACATTATATATGAGTAATCTTCCAACCCTCCATTCTAGATAATGATCAAAGCTATCAAGTGTTCTAAAGTGATGAACACATCACCTCATTCATCCAAAAATTAGGGGAGTTCACAGAACAACTCCAGTCAAAGATTGAAGAAGCATATGAAGGGAAAATCATTCAGCTAAGATCAAATAAACTTCTGAAAGGGTTGGTTACTCTCCAGAATCTATTCAACTATGATGATGCGAGGAATGATAGGAGAAATTTTGTGGTAGACCAAGCAGAATATGCCAACCTTAAGGTCGAAGATGGAAGAAAACTTAAAGTTGGAAAAGAAGTTTCACAGCATGACAAGGATAGACTCATGCACTTTTGTGAAAGATATAAAGGATTCATGGAATTTTCTTATGATGACCTCAAGCGATATGATCCCAACACCATTCAACACACTATCAAACTAACAAAAGGTGCTAAACCCGTCCACCAGAAGCAGAGGTCCATAAATCCACATATTGAAGTTTTGATGGCTTAGGATCTTAAAAAGCTAATCCAGTCCAAGATTGTGTTTCCAATCAAACACAATATGTGGGTGTCTAACCTTGTTCTAGTTTGAAGGAAGAATAGAGATATTCATCTCTGTTTTGAATTCTGCAACCTAAACCGAGCATCACTAAAGGATCATTACCCACGGCCTTCCATGGAATCAATCTTGCAAAATGTGGCAGGTTTAGAGATGTTTTCTCTATTAGATAGCTTCTCGGGCTACAATTAGATTTGGTTTAAAGAAGAGGATCAACGCAAGACAATATTCACTACCAAGTGGGGAACGTTCGCATATGATAAAATTCCTTTCGGCCTCTCAAATGCGGGATCCATGTTCTAGTGGGAAATGGATATCACTTTCAACGAACTGGTCAACAAAATTATCCTCATCAATTTAGATGATTTGACTGTATTCTCAAAGTCTAAAGATGACCATTTTGATGATTTGGAGGAGGTTTTAAAAAAAATTCAGGAGTTTGGGGTATCCCTAAAACCGAAAAAGTGTCTTCAAGGTACCTCCTAGGGAAATTATTGGGACATGTAGTGTCTAAAGAAGGAATCGTAATTGGTCCTAAAAGGGTAAAATAAATCAAGGAACTTCCCCTACCAGTCAACAAAAAAGGAGTCTAGTCTTTTCTAGGGAAGGTTAACTTTGTAAGTAAATTTATTTCTAATTTTGTAGGAATAATTAAACCAATCACCCTAATGCTAAAAAAGGGTGAATTCTTCAAATGGACGGAAGAAGCAAGGGAAGCCTTCAAGAAGGTTAAGGATGCTATTTCTTCAACTCTCGTATTGGTAAATCCGGACCTTTCGAAGGACTTCATAATTTATGTCTTCAGTAGAAAGACAAGCATCGATATTGTTTTGACTCAAAAAGACAATGAAGGAAAGGGAGAAAATCTGATAGCATTTCACTCCCAGACCTTGAAAGAGTATGAGATGAACTACAAATTCATCGTAAGGCAAGCGTTCACAATTGTGAAGGGATTCAAGAAGTTTTGACATCTTATATCTTTTAATAAGGTGATTGTTTATGTCGCACATTCCAATGTGCATGAATACATCATGGAAGGATAAATCACCAAAAAAAGGGCCAATTGGATCACTAAGATCCTAGAATATGACATCGAGCTCAAGCCTACAAAGACCATCTGAGGAAGAGGGTTGTGAAAATATTTGGTGCACGATGAAGAAATGGAAATTGAAGAGGATCAAGTGGAGCTGGTCCTGAAAAATGAGTCTGAGCCTAAAGATTGCTGGCTAAGGGACAGAGTAATATTTATGCACACCGAAAAGTATCCACGAGGACTCCCTTCTCAGAGAAGAAGATTCTAGTGGCTGCAAAATAGTGGATACTCACTAATTGAAGGGGTCCTCTTCAAGAGGAATTTTAACAGCATCCTACTATAATGTGTTACAACAGAGCAAGCAAAGAGGATTATTAGCACCTTCCACAGCACTCCTAAAGGTGGACACTTCTCTGCAAAGACCACCCATCAAAATTCTATGTTTTGGGTACTTCTAGCCTATGTTATTCAATGACTCATACAACATGATAAAATCCTGCAAAGAATGCCAATTCTTCACAGGAAGGAGGAGAAATTTTGCAATGTCTCTCAATCTGATAGTAGTAGATAAGTCATTCACACAATGGGGGCTAGATTTCATCAGAATGATCAATCCCACCTCCACTACCAACCACAAGTGGATTCTCACTGCCACAGATTACTTCACGAGGTGGACTGAAGCCATGCCCCTAAAGAATGTAACAGAGGTGAAAATTGTAGAGTTCCTCAAGGTTCTAGTAATGAGATTCAGTTTGTTGAATACTATCATTTCAGACAACACCAAATATTTCCTAGGCTCTAATGTATGTCAGTTCGCACTTATGCATGGCATATTCTTGAAGACATTGTCAAATTACTACCCACAAGGGAATAGTCTGACTTATTTAACTAACAAAAATTTGGTCTGACTCATTAAAAGAATCGAGTCAGATCATGAGAAAGAATGGCACAAGAACCTTTGGATAGCACTATGGGCAGACCACGTAACTTCCAAGCAAGCCCTAAAAAATTTTCTATACAAGCTAGTGTATGGGAAGGAAGTGTTGTTTCCTATCTCATTTGAGATTCCTGCACTATAGTTGCTCAAATCCCTGGAGATTGAATAAAATAGAGCAATGGAGGTTTGATTGGCCGAGTTGCTAGAAGTGCAAGAGAAAAGGGAAAAATCCCTAATAGCTATGACCAACCACCAAAGGGTGGTTAAGAGATGGTTTGACAAGAAATCTTCAAATCAAGGTCTAAAGTGTGGGGACCTGGTACTAAAAGTAAATGAAAGGGTTGTGAAGCCTAGCCAACATGGAAAATTTGACAGTCTCTGGGAGGGCCCTTTCAAAATAATCCAGTGCAAACAACATAATGCATTTGAATTGGAAATAATGGAACAAGAAGCATTGGGTATTTCGGTTAACATAACTCACTTAAAGTTGTTCAATTAAGCTTCAATTATTCTATGCAAGTGTAAATATGTGAATAGTGTAATTATTTTCCCTTTGTTTTTTTTTGGTTGGTCTTTCCACTAAATCCAAGGTACAGGAAATAGAAAAATTCATGAAACCCATTATTGCAGAAAATGGAGAAATTCAGTTAACCCATATTATAGAAGACACAAAAAAGAGACAGGAGGTTTAAAATAATCAAGTATATTCATTATATTCATACTATTTGATAGATACATTGTCAAAATGGCTCTAAGGCCATACATTTAAGTATGTCTATATACTATTTAGCTTCTATATATGTGTGCAAGCCTTTTTCAGGCATATATATACAAAGAGGGAAAAAAAGTGTTTTAAACTTCAAATATCCAAAACAGGAGCATTATCATCCACAGCGAGAGCATTGTTTTTGGCAGAAATAAGGTTTTCATTAGCAGCAACTAGACCTAGAGTAGCATCAACACCCAGAATGAGCAGTGGAGGGAACACGATGTTCCTAAAGTAGTATACCATTCCATGTCGTAAAACCGCACTACATTGTAGTAGTGCAGCAGAAAGTGGCATGCACGAGTAGCTCTCTCACGATGCTCAACTAGCGAGAGAAGCCAAAACTCACTCAAGAATGGCACCCATGGTACCACCACATCTTCTTCAATATGCCTCTATAGGTCACTTGCAATAGGAAGGCCTAGGCCATACACTACATGGTTCACCACCTCACCAAGGCCCCCAAGGTACTTATTCAGAAAAATCTAGAGTGTTAGACATAGAAACATGGCCATAGGAACCTGAATGTCAAGAAATGAAGTGATGAAATGAGAGCATATATCAGTATTCACCCAATAATTTTCTTAATACTCAATGTAATCCCTACCCAGAACCAATTTCATGGCTATAATAGCTAGAGAATGCTTTTTTTTAGTTATATGCTTAAGACGCCTATTGGAAATCTCTCCTAGGAAATTCATTTGGGACTTCTTATAGACTAGCCTAATTGGAGTGTTCATGGTACCTAATTTTGTTCAGCTACCTAGGTTTATGCTCTATGCAAATTCAAAGCCTACTCAACTGCCTAAACAATAATCTCAGCTAATCACCTAATGCCAAATTTTCCTAATCGCTAAGTGTAATTTTGTTGCTAGGATAGGGCCTATTTATAGAAATATCTGAGGTAGCCACATGTCATAAGCATGAGTGTAATCGATTATTAACTTGAAATTTCCACCAAAAGCTTGCTCAATTTCCCAAACCAATTACATCTGTAGGTAAGAATTTTTGTGTGCAAGATTAAGGAGCAGCAATCAATTAGTGCAAATTGGTGGCAGTCCCATGTGATAGCTCGCATGGATGAATGTTGAGGTGTCACGATGCAAGCAATTTCAAGCTCCAAGGTTCAACATAAATATTTTCTAAGTACTCATTGTGACCTTGGCTTAATTATTCCTTTTGGGATAGTAATTGCCAAGGCATGCAAAAGGATAGAAAGTATTTCACCGGTGACTCAATTTCCCAAGAAAATCATGCCAAAAGGATGTGATCATTGATGTAATTATGAATTCTTATCTTTTCAACAATGTAAGTAGTTCATTTTGCATGGATAGAGGAGCTAGGAGTACATGCCAAATTAAATGCAAAAATTCAACCATTGTCTACCGGTTGAAAGCATAAAATCAAAGAAAAGCTAAGTATTGCATGCAAGAGCTAAACGGAGCATAAAAACTTCTTGAGTACGCAAAAAGGATTTTTAAGTGCAGAATTGTTGAAGGAACCAAGCATTGTGTAGGATAATGGTGAAGCAACTAAGTGTAGAGGTAAACACAGGAGATTCATTTCCCCAATGTGGATTGAACCTGAAGCAGGAGGCTATCTAGGTTTGCGTTCAGAGCCTTGCATGGTGTTTTAGGTTCCATTCATACCGCTTTTGTGTTCTTTCTAAGAAAAAGTTTGCAAAGGATGGAGGCAGCCCAGAGTTCTCAAGTAGAAATGCAAGGCAAAGGATCACAAATTTTATATGAAGCCATGTGTGCAGCATCAACTACCTATATCTTTGAAAATGTCTCTTATGCTTCACCTAGTATACCAAACAAGCCAACATGGGTGAATACGAGTGTTGCATAAAAGAATACCCACCCACAGAGCCCATAGCCAAATTAAGGAGGAATGGGATAATATTCATCATCCCATCCTCACAAGGAACCCTAAAACTCTAAGGGAGGCAACCTGTGAAAGGATGAAGAGGAATAGTGACTTGGATTCCTTGTCGTAGAAGTGTTGGTTCATTGGGCTTCCACAATATATGGTCTTGTTCATACACTACTACCCAGAATTGGTCGATGAGAACATCAAACATTTTAACTCGGTTGCCAAAACCATTGAGGGTCAGGAGCTAAGAATTATCATCTGTAAAGAGGCTATCTGGGACATAATGCACATCCCAGAACAAAGATCCAACGTGCCTCAATTGGATCCATTCACTCTAGCAAAGGGAGAGATGATATGGATAACTAGAGATTTTGATTTGAACTTTTATAACTCGGAAGCCCAAAGGTCTAAAGAAGCCCAAAAAAAGCCACGATAGATCCCGAAAATGCATAAAACCCTCAAGGATGACATGAAAGATGCCTTCTTAATGATGGCATTTTTTTATAGCCTAGACATCGATAGAGATGTTTAGGAGTTTCAACTAGGCTTGTGGTTTCAGTTGCACAGGCAGCATTCTTTGTTCTAGTACGACTTCATTGAATTCCTTGTAGGAGAGATGTTGAGCTTGATAAAGAAATACAAAATACAATAGAGGTTCAGGTTTCCTTCCTTCCTCGCCCACATGTTTTTGCATCAGAACCTCGAATTTTTCCAAAGGCATATGGGGTTGGCCATATTTGATGAAAATCAATGGAGAAAGCCAGTATCAATATGGACTCCTCTACTCTCCTCAACATATGACTATTCTGATTTTGCAAGATTTGAGAAAGGACAGCAATATCTTGCAGTTCACCTTGGACAAGAAAGAGTACATGTAGAATTTCACTCTAAAGTGTGACTGGTTTATGGGCAAAGACTTCACATTCATTCAATTATATAGCTTCACTCGAGAACCTTTCTGACTTTCATCATGTCTTACAGATCGTATACTAGCACTTGAAATATTCCACCGAGTATTGATTATTGACTTCACCTTTTGTAGTCAAAAATCAAAAAAGAAAGGATTTTTCAATTGCCCGGTGAGCTTTAAGACCATGATCATGGCCAAGAGGAAGACTCAAGACTTGCTTGAGGTGAAGTTGGCTCATCTAGAACTAATGTGGATATGCGATAAATGGGATTACAACCCTAAAAATGACTTACCAAATGAGTACATCAAGGTAATGCACAATCCCTGGCCTCACTGGGAAAAGTGGTGGAATCCAATGAGGGATGTGGATGAACTGATGGTGGAACTAGTCCATATTCTACACAGAGATAGTCAATTGATATGGCTCAAGTTCTATTTTTGGATAGGGAAATATGATAAAATAAAGCCAATTAGGGCTACTCTTCACAACAATTTGGAAAATAATTACAATTGGAGTGATGAGAAGATTAGAAATTTTTGGATTTACCGACAGGAGACCCAGTGCACCAAGGCCCCTTATGATAGCATTGAGATGGATGATAACTTTGAAAATTTGTGGAATGATGAGCATCCGAATTCTGACAATAGTGATGAGGGAGACTCAAATTTTATTGAGGTCGAAGCATAATCAGGGGAAGGACCAGAACCAAAAATGGAATTTCAAATTGTCCCGGCACAATAGAGGGGGAAGGAAATGAAGTAACCTAGAAAGGTTTCTTCAAATGTGCAAGTCAACATATCATGTGTGAGAGCTTCACTGACTTGCACCTAGACATTAAGGAGGACTGGTATAATGCAGTTGCAATAGTCTAAGACTATAGCGGTGGAAGACTCGTCACCCACCAAGTGGCTGCGCACTGAAGCATCCTCTGGAGAGTGTTCCTAGGAGCCTGAGGTGAGACAAGAGCCTACAACGAGCCAAGGATCACAATCATCCGCACCACAGGTATCTTTCACTCCCTCTTCTCTTATTTTGCAGTCTTTAGTAACCCCTATTATGTTCGTAGTGCCACTCACTTCATGTACTGGTCTTCCCTTTTCGCCTCTACTTCAATGGTCGCAAGAGGTTTCGCATAGTTCTCTCATGTGGCACCATTTACCTTTACCCCTCCACAGACCCTTACACCTTTTTCTTCGACCCATTCTGCATCCACCATCGCCTCACATTTCACCTCCGTGACCGCCATTAACACCCCTCTTGCAACTACTATGTCGACCCCAGTCTAGTCTATCCAACAGATGCAATCTTCCATGACCTCGCTTCCCTTGATTCCTCCTATCAGTTCACAGGCCATGTATTGGAATATCCCTTTGTTCTCTCCTCAAATAGTCAATCTTCTAAAGAAGAAATCACTTGGAACCGCCACTCTCTCAATTCCTTTTTCCCTTCCTCCCGATGCACCTTTCATTGGTGGGCTCATCAGATCACCAGTAGAGTTCTTGTCAAAGGGCAATCAAAGTCAAAAAACAATGAGCCAAGGATGTTATGAAAGCAGCAGAGTTCAAATTACATACTATCTTCAATGAGGCTCAATAGTCTCTACATTTTGTGACTATGTACCCAAATTTTAGCAAACCATGAGGTGAGATGCAGCCAGATGACTACAATATGTATGTCATGGGGCTTGATCTGGGCATAGCCTAACCACAAGACAAGGTAGAGCTCATGGAGGAAATGTAGCGGGTGGTGACCACCAACTTTCTTAAGTTCAGGTGCCAGCTAAAGAAAAGGGAGGAAGAGCTAAAAAAATTCAAGGAGAGGGTCGAGGTCTTGTTGGCAAAAGAAAAGGTGAGGGATGTTGAATTCAAATAGTTATCTCAACAAGCAGAGATGGATAAGGCTAAGCTCCAGGAGGAACTTGCAAAGTTCCAATATTTTGATCCCAACCTGATCGTCGAGCTACAGTAGAAGAACCAAGGATATCAAGACCAATTAGCGTGCGTGGAGCAAGAAGTGAAATGAAAAGATGAGGAGTTTCATCACCAACGCACTCAACTAGAGCAACAAATGTAGCAGAAGGATGTGGAATTCAATGTTCGTCAGTCCCAACTAGAAAATGAGGTCCAGGAGATGAAATCTTCCTTGGAGAAGGAAGCAACAAATAAGGAACAAGCCAAAGCAAGTTGGATCACAGAATCGCAGGTCCTGCAGGGATAACTCGCTACAGAAAACCAAAAGGCTGCAAAGCTAGCATGTAATATGGAGATGAGGGATGCAGAAATTGTCTTTTTGAAGAGCTCTACCCAACCTCTTATCACCTAGTTAGACCTCCTTCAAGTGGCCGAGTGGCTATATATTTCGTACTGGGAAAAGGTTAAGGATTTTTGCCTGACCCTCTAGTCAACACTCCAATTCATGGTGGAGGCAATAGGTTTAGGTAGGTAGGTTCACGGAATGATTGAGTGGTTCCCTCAATCCATCACGGAGAGAGATCCTAAATCCAAGAGGTTATTGGAGTGACTATATATGGTCCTAAATGAAGTCTTAGCAAGTGCAAGAATTGAAGATCGGAAGGCCGCTGCCAAAATAGCTAACAAGTTTAGCCACTTCCACGTAGCCATCCTCCATTCTAGTGAGTGTGCCCCTACATTAGACCAAACCATGAATAGCATGCAGGAAAGGTTCTCCTGCCTAACCCAGATGGGCTTACAATCCTCATTTTTTGAAGATGAATCGGTGGCCATGGCAGAGCATTTTGCAAAAAATATTTAAGAGAAGTAGCAAGATGCATCTACCTTTCATGGTTTCAATCATCCCCTTACTGCAGAGGATATTAAAGGTGTTACCCTTCTGATAGAGTGGCTGCTTTTTCAACTCGAGTCCTGGGCCAGCTTATCAACAATGTTGCCATACAAAGAAATGATTGATTGGCATGGAGTGCAAGAGAAACTGCACAACATAGTGACACCATACGAGGCTAACTGGTTGCCTCTATAGGCCACTCTCTCCAAGCTCTGATCGCATCACCCATTAAATAAATTTTGTATGTGAACCAAAAAATTTGGGTTCCTCATTCCGTAGGTGCAACACCCTTGATAATCACCAAAAGCTAGGAATATAAATTTTCCCTAGCTCCCTTTGAGTTATTTTATTTTGCTAAGTATTGGCCTATGCTCATCTATTGAAAACACCATCAGGCTCCTTTTGTAAAGCTTCATCCGAATGATGCCACTTGTTAGTTGGGCGCATTTTGCAAGGTTTTTTCCTTCGCTCTTCTAAGCGGCTTCTGCCATGCTTCCATGTGTCATCCATTCACACACTTCAAGGGTTCCTCCCTTCTCTTCCTTATCAGGCCTCGATCACATGCCACGTAACATCAACCCGCATACATTTCTTGGCGGCCCCCACCAGCAGTGCCATTTGTAAGGAGGACCTCCATGTGTCTTCACCGCACAAGCCTTCATCACAAGGAGGTAGGAATGAACCTCAGGCCCCAACCTTTTTCCACATGGATTTTCTAGAGGCTTTATCATGTAGGAGTAAGGAGAAATCAACAACCTCACCATTATTGCCACATGTTCTAATAGCCATCGTGAAAGGGCGACACATGTCGCCACTCTATTATATTGGGACCACTACTATCATTCACAGGGGATGCATCTGGCTCGAGGGAAACCATGTTCATGGCTCAAATATTTTATGTTGTAACAACCGAAGGAATCACTACTATATGAATCATTGCTCATGATCAAGGGATATTTTATGTTACTAGCTCACCAGGCTGTGGGATTTTGATTATAAATATTTCTTCTTATTTGGAAGAAAGTGTTCATAATTTATAGAGAAATTTGTGGAAAGGCCAAGCCTTTTGTATTGTTTTAACTTTTTGTATAAGATTTGTATATTGTGTCATTTTTTGACCTTTCTGCTTCTTGACTATCCGATAAAGTTGTATACTGTGCCTTTATTGTATTGAGCAATTTTTTGTAGACTTATATAATATATCTTATTAATATAAAGTATTTGACTCTTCTTTTCAGTGGATATGTGGAAGTTATTATATGTCATTGAATAAAGTGTTCAGATTTCCATTTTTATCTTTGTTGTTCTGAGACATAGTAGATTGTTGAACGGCCCTTAAATCATATCTTAAGGATAGGTTTATCATGACCATATCTACTTTTCGGGGCATCGCCTTAGATTAGATTTATTTTACATTTGTTTCTTTCTATCCCTTTTCACCCCCCAAATTACAAAAGAAGTCGACTTCTTTAAAAACATGGATTTTACTCAGTTTAGCGCAATAGGTCTCCCCTTTAACTAGGTTTCCCATAAATGTTGTTACCTTGTTAATTTTTGGCATCAACTATAATTTTTTAGATCATAAGAAAGAATGAGAAAAAAAGAAACAAAAAAAACACAAGGAAAATGATTAATATAAATTAGTTAATTTATTTGATAAAAAAATAATGAATGAAAATTCTTTGAGAGGCAAATAGAAATCTGATATGAAATTTTGTAGATGCAATATTGGATTTGGACCAGCCTACAAAACAAAACCAATTCATTAAATTAAAAACAAATGAAACTTTATGAAGAAAATCATCTCAAATATATAATAGATTTCAATTGAAAATCAATTAGTAGTTAAAAGAAAGGTTAAAATCATGAATTATTACAAACCAAAAATCTCTTAAATATAATTGAGAAATAAAGTTAATAGAATAAGAACATATTTAATTATATTAATACAAGTAAAAATCAATAGAAAATTTAGATAAAAGAATTAAAAACCATAGTTAAATTTAATTAGTGGGTTATGAATGTTTTTTTAATATATTTATGCATCATTCAATAGAAAGATTCTAATTTGAAACTAAATGACTAAATGTAAGGTTTTTTTTAACAATTTAAGTGTCAAGGATAGAATATTAGTGACAAAAAAACAAATAGACAAACAAAATAATTTAAATAAAACTCTTCAAGTTGAAGGATTTTAAAATTTTATTATAGGAAACTAGCAATAAATTAGGGTAAGATCCCATGGAGGGGCGCTTCCTAAACAAATTCAGTGGGTGTTGCTAAGATTTTTTAGGTTTAGCATATATATATATATAATACTTTGAGACATATCATATACATAAAGTACATCGAGTTGAGGCATATTCTATATATAGGATATCTCTCAGCGTATTTTATATATATATTATTAAAATAATATATATATATGCTAGTAGTAGTCGCGACATGTGTAACACATTGAATAAATTAATATATTTAGGGTTATGATTAGAGTTAGCATTTAATATTAGGGTTTATATCATGGTTAGGGTTAGCATTAGGGTTAGGTTTTGGTTTAGATTTATTATTATGATTAGGGTTATGGTTTGGTGTTAAGGTTGGTTTTATGGTCATAGTTAGTTTGAAAATTATGTTAGGGTTAGGGGTAGAATTATGGTTAGGGTTAGGGTTTGGATTATAATTATAACATGTTTTAGGTTAGGAATAAGGCTTTGGTTAGTGTTAAGGGTATTGTTGGAACTAATATTAAGGTTTGGATTGGAAATATAATTATGGGTAAAGAGAAATAGTTTTCTAATTGTGAAAACCACTTCAGTGGCACTTTGGATAAGTACCATGGTGAAAACTTGGAAAACAGGTGTCATGTGTAGTCAGTCTTTACTCTATCATCATCATTTTATCTTATTTTCCACTTCCATCCATTCTTCCTTGCATAAATCTCATTCCATAATAAAAAAATCAAATCCATAGTAAATCTTAGTCACCTCTCTCATGGCCTAAGAATTTTGACATTTAGCATCTTCCACTTTTCATATCCATTCATAATAAATTTCACCCATCCAATCCTATTCATAATAAACTGGTCCTATAACTGACTAGGGGAAAATATTTGACTTAGGTTCATAAGGGATCCAATACATAGTATCAACATTCAAAATATCCAAATAATCCTTAGAAAATCCAAAAATAAATAAAACATTAAAAAATCAAAATGTCAAAAACTTTAAAAACAATGTCATTCATTGAGTTCATGTCAGTGTCATTCCAAGTTTTTGAACTACGTTTATTTTGTGACTTTACATAGGTAAGGATATCATCATTGAGCCCTCAAATATTAGGTCAATCCTTCAGGTTTTATCATAAAAGATAGTCAATCCATCTATAATCCATAATAAACTATCCATGGTCAAAGTCGGTCAAACTGTGTTGTCTCTATGCTTTATGTAGGAAAGTCCATCATCGATGATCTGAGGCATTAGGTTAGTCCCTTACGTTATATCAGGTTGATTATAACATTATCCATGTCTTATAGTAAATTATCCCTTGCTAAGGTTGACACTATAATCAAATGCAAACAAAATCATCCTACAGATGATCGAACCTACCAAATCTTGAAACAACAAATAAACTATCCAAATAGTCTCCAATCCTCATAGATTATTTACCTAATCATGATTACCTATCAACATTAGTAATCCCTATTAGTTATCAACTAGTCTTATATAGAATTTTTCATCATCGAAACTAGATCTGAGGTCTTATACAAGATGCTTCATTTTTGAAACTAGACTCAACCATTTTATATAGGTTATTGCACTCTTGAAACCAGATCCCAAGTCTTATAGGAGGTGCATCATTCCTAAAACTATATGCAATGATAGCATTAGTCTTATATAGTTGTTTGCATCATTGAAACCAGATCCTAGGTCTTATATGACATGATTCATTTCCTAAAACTAGGCGCTATCATTATCCAGATCCTAATCACATAAACACTCATTGATTGGAAAGAAGATCTAAATGGTTTTTGACTCTGTTGGTCCAATTTATCTTATCTTTTAATTTATTTATCTTTGATCATGTTATTATGTCCCTTGAGGAAGTCCATAAATGATGAGGGGAGCAATGATGAATTATAACCTTTTTCTATTTTATTTATTTTTGTGGTTTGTCTTGGCAATATGATTGGGGCAACTAGGTTTATTGTGTGTGATTGGGGTTCTATTTTGCATAATAATAATATCATATGCAAGTTAAAGGTCATCTAACACTTTCTTTTATCAAGACTAACATGATTCTTGGTCACTTCCTCACATATTTCGACAGGGTTTTGTAGTTACCAGTCTGCATCATGGCACTCCTTGTCTATCATGTGTTTTCTTTTATGAGGGATAACATATCACACCTTGTTTTATGTCATACCTTGGTATTTTTTGTTCATTTCCATAATAATTTTTTCTTGATGATAATCATGAAATAAAAATAAAAGCTTATCATTTATTAGCGAGATCTCAAGATATCAATCCCATTTTACCCATTTCTCGCCTCTCCATTTCAAACTAACACTTCATCTATCCATCCATGTATTCATCATGGTGGAATACTATGACACACAAAAATAAATGCATTAGTAACATAATCTTGTATACATAATCATGTTAGAACATCATACATATTATCATCATATACATATCAAGTTATCCATATTGCATTAGAAACTACAAAAACATACATGGCATTACATCATATAGAGTCATACATCCACATAAACATTGCATAGATATGCCACAAACATATACCATCATCCTATACTTAGATCACATAGGCATATTAAGCTCATTATAACATGGGCATCCATCCATCCATCATAGCATACATAAGTATAAGATAGAATCTAGTGCATCCATCCATACATCATAATGTGTATAGAAGTATAAGGCATACATCATAAATTCATAATCCATATCATAAATAAACCATCACATAACTATAAAGTGCATATCATAACATCACATCATATAATCATGCACATCATATAGTCATTACTAAAATTATGTATCTCATATATATCAAAAAATAATGTCACAATATAATATCAGGATAACTTTCAAAACTAGAGCTTGCAGGCTCAATCAAAAATAAGTGTCCAACATCTAGAAAATAGGCCTAGCTTGTGTTTCCCCTATCACCTAATGGAAATGGTCCTGATGTTGGTGGATTGTCTTCTCGGTAATTTGACTTCTCTCCATGATAATTTTGGGGTGGTTTATCATATGGGGATTTCCTTTGTGAAACACCCTCATTGCTTTATGCCTTGCGAGAACATGTCCTGGTATGGATCTAGCTCTAAAATTTGGGTGCCCTATCAGTCATTGGCACTACTCTCTCATATAGATCCCTATAATATTGAGCCTCCATGTTGGCTCAGTATAAGGTCTATGCTAGATCTACAATGGATCCACTCACTGTAGCAATAAACTGAATGCACCATAGGTCGACCCTCTGTGCCTGGATGACTACCATATCTCTCTCTATTATAAGTGTGCCACTTGACCCTATAATCCTGGCATTTTTGCCACCTGTTCCTATAGCATCTACACCTATGCATGTAGCACTTGAATAAGAGCCTATGGTCTCTTTCCTATGTCCACTGCATCGTCCTCGACCACATCCATAATTGCCTCCCTAATCAAAACATCCTCCAAGCCTTCCTCCTTGATGGAAATATCCCTGGCTACCTCCTCCTCCATTGCAACATCCTCATCCTTCATATCTTCCACCACAAACTCACCTACCACTACCTCCTCACCAATATCTCCCACTATCTCCTCCACTATCATCACCTCCATCTACTCAACCCGCTACTCCCCCTCCCCCTTCTCATGGATGGGTGTCATCCTCTATGGTTCTCATAGTGGTAGACTAGCTCTACCTTGTCAACCCCTATCATATCTCCCTCTACCTTTGTCCCCCTACCACCATCTCCACCACCACCACCCCCATCATCATCTCCACCATCTCAACCACCACCTTGACCATCTCCTCCTCTCCCCTATCCCCACCCTCACAATATTTCTCTAAGACCCCTGCCCAACCGCTCTACAAGAATGGAAGATTTGGATCTATAAAAGGTGTAGGCCTATGCACAACCCACCAAGCATTATATTCTTGGTTCATCCTTGCAACCACCACATCCTTTGTTTCTCCCCACTAGATAGCCTACAATCATGCATTCTCCTACATGATAACTTGAATTCTGATCATCGAGCCCCACATGTTCAGAAGGAGTCTTTATTAGGAAATAATGCATCATAGCCCATAATCTTAATCCATTTCCTATATAACTCAATGAGATAAAAACATGCGTACAAGTAACCATAATGCATAGATCAAATAGGCAAGCCACAAGATAACACAAGATATACCTTTGGAAAATCCTCAAGAGGGAAAAACCTAGCCTCCAAAAGCATCCATACTCCATCTCATTATTAAACAATAAAGTAATAAAAGAGTTATAATGAATACCACTTGTGAGACTATGGTTTTCAAGGTGGAGCGATTATGCTTGAATCATGATGAATCATAGCATAATGGAACCAAACATACCTACATATACAAATAAGATCATTAAAAATGGAAATATATGTTAAGCATTTAATTGAAAATGAAAGCTACCAACTACACACAAATAGTTAAACTCCTAATCTAGCCCATCTAAAGCTTATCTTGTTTTGGAACTGGTGTCATGTTGATGTGAAATGATGACCATTTCCCAATCCTGTGATTAGTGAGCCTATTTCATTTGATTCTATGGAAGAGAATCAATGAAACCTTCGTGATAAAATGGATTAAAACATTATTTATGGTAAAATGGACATGATGCAAGCTATTTAAACATGATATTATGCTACAAATGATCTAATTATGCTATTTCTAAACTAATCTAAGCTAATATCATGCTAAAAGATGAAAACCCTAATTCATATATGAACTAAGATGGATGCATGGAAGCCATTAATGGATGCTCTAAGCTATTATGCAATAAAAATGAACTAAAACTAGTTAAAAGTGAGTAAAATATGAGTGTGGATTCAAGTTAATTCAACAGCATAACTATGCAATTGAAAGATGGATGAGATTTCAACAGCATGATTTTTCTCTAAAAAAGATGGATCCATTTGTCTCCAAATAGTGATCTATTTATAGGAGAGAAAATGATAGATGAAGGGTTGAGATCGAAAATCTTAATCAATGGTTGAGGATGAAAGGGAGAGGAGGCATGGATCAAGGATTCTCATTAATGGATGAGAATGAAAGATCACATGGATCAAGGAAATGATTAAGTCTGCCTTAAAAAAACACACTTTTTACCTGCACACAGGTCAAAAGTGACTTGTTCAAAAGGTTGAAAGATAGTTTGTAACTCAAATTACAAGGTATCTTGCATTTAAAGCTAAGTAAATATCCCTTTTTCAAATGATGAAGGAATAAGAATATTCCTATGGGTGAGGAAAAAGGCATTTCGTAAATTAAAACAAAGTTTTAATTGTGCAAAAAGGGGATAAGGAATATTCCATGGGAATATTCCCTTTGATTAGAGGAAAGTTAGTTTGATTACTAATTAAATAAGATTTAATTTATGCAATTTAGAGGATTTGGAAGAATAAACTGATTTTAATTAAATTAAATGATTTAATGAATGGGAAAAGGGTGAGATGGCATTTAATTAAATAACTTAGGGATATTTAATTAAATTAGAATACTTAGGAAATTAAATTAAATATGTTGATTTATTTTATTTAATTAGATGAAATTTTAGCATGAAAGGGGGTGAATTAACCCGATTGAATTAATGAGGTTAATGGATGCAAATGATGTAATTAATTAAATAGCTAAGTTAATTTAATCAATTAAGCGAAAAGATGATGGGTTTTAGAGGAAATGATGTTAGTAAATTTGTTTTAAATATATGATATCGATTAGGACAATTTCCAGTGTCTACATTTTTCCCCTCTTTGAAGCGAGGTACATGTTGCCTCGGTTTAAAGAATAATGCTCCTCGGACAAAAAACTATTGCTTAAATCAAAAAAAATAAAAATGATTTTTTAGATACCCCAACAGAAGGATAAAGCTGACTCACTGCCCCCTCAAGAAATCGGGCAAAAATTATGAATTTTGGGTTGATTTCTCGATAAAGGTGAAAAGTTGCCCTAGGGGGTTTGGATAGGTTTCGAGATGCAAGAATTATATCAAAAATGCAAAAAATGATGGAAAATTAGGTCCAATTTGGAAAAATTGGTGAAGGTGATGATAAACCCCAGTTTAAATGAAAAATTAGGGCAAAAAACCCTAATTTGCTAGCTTAAATAAGCCAAGAAGGATCATTTTCAATTCATTTGTGCATTCACACTTAAGATATTCTTGTGATTTTTAGCTCTAAGCCTCCAATGAAATGACATGCCATGAGCTTCCCAGGCACATCTCTGATTGAGTTCAATAGTTCCAACTGCTTCTAGGCATAGGACCACCGGTACGTGATTCAAAACTTGATTTGAAATTTAAATTTTGATGCATTTATTACGCTTTAAAATTTAGATTCTAGCGACATCACTATATAGCGACGCCCGAACTTAAATCGACAATGCCCAAATCAATTCTAGCAACGCATATGTATATAGTGATGTTTTTCTCAATTTAAAATTAGGGTTTCTATTTGTTAAATGGTGACACATTCTTATTTGGCGACACACTTGCCGATTTAGAAATTACGGTTAGGGTAGGCCAGAAGATAAATCGTGATTCCAACTTGTCTGGCAACACATGTTCCAATTTTAAATTTTAAATGCATCGGGTGTCATTATTTTAAATTTGAATATAGCAACGCTATTGTAAATAGCGATGCTTTTGTGATTACCGAGCCATAAATTTAAAATAACGTCAAATTTTGATGCATTTCCAAAGTTGTGTGCTTCATGGATACAGGAGACTATCCCACCATTGATGTTGAGGGAGCACATACCCATTGTACTAGAGAGATTAGATGATTTATCAGAGTTGTGCCAAGAGCACCTAGGAGAGATTGGTTTGTGGTACATTACATACATCACAGTGATCAAGACACACCTAGCAAAGATGATAGCTTTGTGTGAGAGATGGCACAGTGAGCCCTTGTCCTTCCACCTACTGACAAGAGAGGTTGTGGTTACTTTGGAGGATGTGTGGTGGATTCTAGGCTTACTAATCCACAGTGATCATGCGATTTATGATTTTGACATTGAACTTGATGCATGCCATGAGGTGATGGAGATGGAGTACATTGTGTTGGTCATATCTTAGATCAACCTTGAGTCCTACAGGGGTCATGTGCCCATATTCAGATTGATCATCGCAACCATCATTTCAGGTTTAGTTTCTCCCAACAAAAGCAACAGAGGGTTTAGCCCAATATGGGGCTTAGTTTAGCATCATATTTTGCATAGGAGGACACTTTTTGCATGGGGGCCCATGACACCGACCTCCTTGTACCATGATTTTCATGATTTTGCCTATTTTGATGGCAAGTCCATTGGTGTAGGGGTCACTCTACTACATATATGGGCATGAGAGCACATTTTCGTGCTTCAGCTGATTGTTCAAGTGGTCAATGTTGAGCCAGATGGTCCAGTGATCTGGCAATATAGGGGTGCCATTACTCTAAGGCACATAGAATAGATTGGGCTCCCATACTGGAGATGAGTGAAAGATGACATGACAATTTTTTGTTGGCGTCCATGGCTTCAGATGCCACCATGGTATGATATACAATAGTTATATTTTTCCAAACAAACTCAATATATACAGGGTCAAGAGCATCATATCATTGAGAGATATCTTCCAGGAAGGGTAGCATGCTAGTTTGGTGATATATAAGATAGGTCTGATGATGCATACAAGGTTGGTTTTGGGAGATCAGCTAGGGAGGTTATGACATGGGGGTTGACTGTTTCAACTCCAAAGGTCATTAAGAGCTTCAGATAGTTGGTAGCCTAGCCTTGGGCATATGATCAGGGTCAGGCAGTAGCTCAGACTATGTCTGCATATGATGCATGGTTTGTCCCTCCACAATGATTAACAAATCTAGTAGGTGCACCTCCCAGAGGAAGGCTCAAAGGCAAGGAGCCAGAGGTAGGGGACAAGGAGGCCAGGACGGTCATAATGGATAGGTTTTGGGAGCACCCCCAGTTGGATAGCCACCTTAGGTACATCCACCATTATATCCATAGGTGCAGCCATAGGTATAGCCATAGGTACAGGTGTAGGCAGGGCCACCACCTCCAGATGTCTGAGATGCATAGATTTAGCAGTTGCGGTAGCAAGTGTAGACATTAATTGGTGAGCGAGATCAGGCCCGTCAGTAGGTAGTTGTAGTCACAGCCAAGACAGATCAGGCACTACAGAGAGTATAGGTTGTGATGGTGAAGAGGGACCAGGAGGTCACCCGATGCTAGCCGATTGAGGCCATGATAGTGGCTACACATGGTAGGACCGTGTCAACATAGTTATATAAAGAGGCTATTATAGAGGTCACATACTACAGGATGTATTACCATCAGGATGTAGCGACGACATTGAGACATCTAGATTTTTCACAGCGTAGCGATGCACGGCCATGAGCAAAGGATCAACCTAAGAAATAGGCTGGAGAGGGTAGCATCCATCAGGGCTAGCTTTTGATGTATAGACACTTTTTGATCCTATCCCATTCTTTATTACAGATATACATTCATGGGATTCTTTTGATAGCCTTGTGGATATTGTATATTTTATTGATTTTCATACACTGATCTAGATTTTACACCATGACACATTATATATATATATATATGATATAGATATAGATGATTCATGATGTGATGTGTGCACTTTATTTTGTGATATGAATGATATGGATGAGATGCTTATATTTGTTCATGTATGGATGCAATTTATTTATGCTTATGTGATATGTGATTATTATGATATGGATGTATGCAATGTTATGATATGCTCTTTTTTCATTAAAATATGTTATGATATGCAATGATTTAAGATGCTTAGAACAACAAATCTATATTATTCTTCATAACTTAAATGAATATGCAGAATGTATGATGTGATATGCAATGAGATGGATGCATTGATGATGTTATGATTATGAGATGTATGTATGTTGATGATTTGTGGATGTAGGATGGATGCATTGGTGATGTTTTTGTTGACTGTCATGATACCAGGTTAGGGCAGAGAGAAGATAGAAGAATAAAGGAATGAATAACCATTGATTTTGATGATTGATTCAGAAGATACAATAAGTCCATGATCCATCGAGACATTATCAGAGATGGTGACAAAAAAATGCAAGATGTAGGATGAATGCGGGATGATGAGTTGCTCACACTTTGGGATTAGGAATTTCCATTGTTCCTTATTATTTGCTATAAGACATAGACACAATGCATCAAGGTATTAATAACCAAGATGGTGTTGTATCTAGTGTAATGGACTTTTACTTTGATAAATAGATGGGATATTTCTTATTCACACCTTGACATATGGAAACCTCATAACTGGAATGTAAGTTAGAAGCTTAGAATACATTGGACCAAAGCATATGCAATAGTCAACAACATACCCTAAATGAACTTCCTACACACAACTAAGCAAGTATGTGCCAAGATTATATTATAATATTATCCACAAGCATAGCAAATAAAATATAATGATCGATGCCTCATTCCTTTCTCTCTAAATCATTTTGATAGACATCATCAAGAGATCCTTGGAATGGGTCATTAAGATAAATCATAAGAAAAAGTCAAAGACAAACAATCAATGTCATCTATATCTCTTGCATTGTTTAATTTAGCTAAAGTGATAACTGATATTGATGCCCATTGTAGGAAAGATATATCCTAAGACATGTTGATTAGAGGTTGTTTCATGCTAGGAAGATGATGCTAAGATGAGCCACTAATACAAACTTTACTGACGTGTTTACCTATGATCTAGACTTATGATTTTGACAATTAACTTCTCACTTTATGACTTGCTATACTTTATTTCTACTTTAATTACCAAAGGGTGAAGGCGAAAATCAATTTATTATGGGTGAAAGTTTATTACGGGTGAAAGCGAGATGGGATGGGTGGTTTTGGATTTTCTAGAACATTTCAATGTTTTTTGGTATTTTTGAAAGTGTTTTGAGGCTATTTTTGGTATTTTGAAATTTTATATAAATATTTTGGGCTTTTCAAAATATTTGAATGTTTAGGTGTTTTATCTAAGATTTTCCAATGTTTTTGGTATTTTCTCTGAAAATGTTTTGAGGCTATTTAGGGTTTTCCGAGAGGTTTTGACCAAGAACCTAACCTAGAAGACCTATCTAGGGGTCTTGGGGATGATCAAAGATAAGCCTTGCCTACGTTATACATGCAGATACCACGTAGTTCGACAGACAACCTATTTTACAGGATGAAGATATGAACAAATGGTGGAAAGTCAGTTTATTATGATAGACTTCTAAAGGCCTAACCTAGGGTGTCTTGGGGGCACATCAATGATTTCCTTTCCTATGTTCAAGCTCAGAGACGATGTAGTTTGATAGGGGTACTGCTTTTTTTTGGATTTTTGATTTTTTGACCTTTTTAGGGTTTTCGATATTTTCTAAATGTTTTGGATTTTAGTTGTACAAGGATTTGGATATTTTAGATATTTTGATGATTTTTTTATGAATTTTTTCGGTATTTTTGATGAGATTTCCAATGACCTCAAGATATACAAGGACCCAAATTTCCCCCAGTGTGATGGGTTAGACTACTTCGATATAGCTAGGACAAATTGGCCTTTGAAATATGCCAAGTAGTACTAGAGATATATGATACTTTTGATCATCAAGCCAGGATAAGGATGTGGATGGGTGATGGATGAATGGTAGTGCAAAGAATGATGGGACCAAATATCCAAAGAATAGATGGAGGTGCCTTATTTATGCGAGGGACCTGTTTGCCAGGTTTTCACCAAGGTACTTTCCCAAAGCACCATCGAGGTGGTTTTTGTTGGAGATTGTTGGATATTTTTGATATGTGGTTTTCATTGATGTCAACATTATTTCCATTAATGTCTTTAATATTGTATATGTCGAGTATATTGAGAAAATTGTAATAAAATAAGTTACAGGTTGTTGGTGATCCAGTGAAGTTCAGTATGATGGCCAGTTCAGTATATTGATGGTAAGAAGTTGCGGATTAAAGGGTTTATTGTCAAGTATATCTAGTTTATCCACCAAAATTTTTAGAGGTTTGCATGAATATTTGATCAAGTTATGAGTGTGGATATATATGATTGATTTTTTATACCATTTGACGTATGGTGTGAATAAAAGAAGCGAGATGTGTGAGTGCTATGTGTGAATAATATTTTAATCTTTTGAAGGAAGAAGTAAATTTTGAAGAAGAGTGAGTAGAAGGAAGTGTTCATGTGCTTAACTGGAACTGTAATAAGGTATTAGTAGATGTTATCTTCTCAGTTCAAGTTCTCTAAAATGGATGTAATCTGAATGTGACTGTAAGATAGTGTGTCTTCCTTTGGGTAGTAATCCTTTTTGTATTTGAGAATTGAGCTCTAGCCAGTGTGCCTGAATGCATGTGCATTCCTCATTTGTAATCATTTTAATAGAGTATAATCTTATGGATTAACCTCCACGGTGGTTTTTCCCCTAACAGGGTTTCCACATAAAAATATTGGTGTTATGTGTGTTTCTGATGTGATGATGGTTTATGATTTCATATTTATTTAACAAATATGAGAATAATTTTAATAGGTATATTTTTTCTGATAACCGATTCACTCCCCCCCCCCCCTCTCAGTTGTTTTCCCTTGTATTTCCAACAATTGGTATCAGATTAGGTTCCTCTAGAGAAGCTTGATCGCTTGAGGTGATTAGGGATGGTGACATATAAGAAGGATAGTCTGAGATTTGATGGAAAAAATTATTATATATGGAAGACTTGAATGGAGTGTCACCTGAGATGCATTGGTGAACCTTACTAGATGATTAGAAAGAATAGATATATCATCCCATAGAATGGTCCTTCAACTGCATGTGAAATCAAGGAAGCCAAATACAATATCAGGGCTAAGGAAGCATTGTTGAGTGCTCTGACTGATTTCGAGATGACAAATGTAATGGAGTTGAAGACTTCTTATGAGATCTAGAAAAAGTTGGAAACCTTGTATGAAGGTGATACTCATGTGAAGATTGCTAAACTGCAAATCTTGAAAGTGAAATATGAAACATTGAGAATGGGTGAAGATGAGAACATTACTTATTTTATGCAGAGAGTGAATGAATTAGTGTGTATTATCAGATGTGTTTGTGGAATATTGGAAGAATTAGATATTGTTGCTAAAGTGCTCAGATCCTTTTATGTTGCATACAAACACAAAGCTATTGCTATTGAGGAGATCCAAACTGCGACAAATGTAACCAAAGACATGTTGATTTGTAAGCTTGTTGCTTTTGAGTTAAGTGAGTTTGGTGAATCTCTTCCTAAGATAGAATTTGTATTCAAATCTATTGTATCCAGGAAAGATAAGTAGAGATATGATCCGGGAGAAATTTCTCCTAGAAAAATGTCCAAGTATGAGCAGGAAATGAGAGAGATTGAAGAAGAAGAAAGAAAAATAGATGAGATTGAAGCACTTGTTGTATAGAGGGTAGCTAAAGGGGAAGGTAAGTATAAAGGGAAATTATATCTTAAATGTTTTTCTTGCAATAAGATAGGTGATTTTTCCTCAAGGTGTCCTGAAAGAGTTCCTAAGCCAAGATCTAATAAACCTAGATTCCAAAGAAAGTGTTATTTTTCTACTGATGAAGGTGTGATAGATGATGAATCTGATAAAGGAAATGCAAGTGAGGATGATTGGGTATTTATTGATATCAAGGAAAATAAGCATGTACCTATCGATTCTACTAGTTGCATGAATGTGGAGAAATCTCTAGCTGCCAGAGTTGAATAAAAAGATGAATGGGTGATTGACAATGGATGCTCTCATCACATGACAGGTGATTAAATTAAATTTGTGAGCCTGGAAAATTATGATGGTGGTGTTTCAATATTTGGTTAAGAAAAAGTTGGTGTAATCCATGGTAGAGGATCCATTTCTTTTGATGGTAAGCATAATACTTATGATGTTTTATATGTGGAAGGTTTGAAGCATAATCTCTTAAGTGTTGGATAGATGGTTGAAAAGGGATATAATCTTCAATTCAAGGATGGAAAGTGTAAAATATTGGGGATTTCTAGAAATGAAATTACATCTGGTACAAAAAAAAAAGGTAATATCTTCCACCTAAGTACTACTAGTAAAATTTTTCGGATTGCTCAAGTTGATGAAAGTTGGTTATGGCATAGGAGATTATTTCCTGTAAACTTTGAAATTATTATCAAGATAAGTTCTACCCATGCAGTGAGAGATCTTCCTAAGTTGAACCAACTAATACTATATGCAAGGAATGTCAATTAGTGAAGAAAACTAGAGTATCATTCTAAAGAAAACAACATTGTTCAAATGAAGTATTGGAGCTTGTGTATACTTAATTGTGTGGTCCTTCTAGAGTCAGAAGTCTACAAGGAGATAGGTATTTAATGTTACTTATTGATGATTATTATAGATTGATGTGGGTTTTTTTCTTAAGGTAAAAACCTAAAGCTCTAGAGAAATTTAATATTTTCAAGGCTATGGTTGAGAGAGATGTACACCTAAAGATTAAATGTCTAAGATCAGATAGAGGTGGTGAATTCACTTTCAGTGAGTAATTATTTTTGTGAAGAGCATGAGATAAAGAGACAATTATCTTCCCTGTGGACCCCTTAGCAAAATGGAGTTGTGGAAAGGAAGAACAAAACAATTCAAGAAGTTGCTAGGACTATGATGCTAGAAGGAAATGTTCCTCATATCTACTAGACAGAAGTTGTGAGTAATGGCATTTATACTCTCAACCAGGTACATGTCAAAGGTGATACTAGTAAGATTCCTTATGAGCTATGGTTTGGTCATAAGCCTACTTTCAGATACTTCAAAATATTTGGGAGTAATGTTATATCAAAAGAGATGAATATATAAGAAAGTTTGATGCTAGAAGTGACAAAGGAATCTTTCTTGATTATTCTACTAAAATTAAAGCCTGTCGGTGCTAGAATAAGAGATTCAGGAAAGTAATTGAAATTGATAATCTAAAGATTGATGAAGACACATTTAGACCATCTAGAACCTACAGATATGATTTAGATGAGAAAAATAATAGTACAGATAAAGGAAAGAAAGATCAAACTCCAAATCAGGAAAATCAAGAGGAAGAAACTAGTGAAAGTGCAGAAGCAAGATCACAAGAGCCTAAAGTTAAAGAATTGTGTAAGACTCCATGGTATGTAAGACTAAATCATTCAGAAGATCAGATTATAGGTGAGAAGAATAAATGTGTTCAAACTAGAAGAATAATTATAGAAGAATATTGTTTGATCTCAAAGATTGAGCCTAATAGTATCGATGAAGCATGCAAAGATGAACATTGGGTGGATGCAATGAAATAAGAACTACTGCAAATTAAGAAGAATGATACATGGATTCTTGTTCCTAGACCTACACACAAAAATGTAATTGGAACTAAATGGGTCTTTCGAAACAAATTGAATGAGCAAGGTGAGGTTGTTAGAAAAAAAGCAATACTGGTGTGTAAAGGATACTATCAGATGGAAGGAATTGACTTTGAAGAAAATTTTGCTCTTTTTGCTAGGATTGAAGCTATGAGACTATTTCTTGCTTATGTTGCTTAGAAAAATTTCAAATTTTATCAGATGGATGCCAAGTCAGCATTTCTAAATGATGAATTGGATGAAGAAGTGTATATTGAGCAACCTGATAGATTCCAATTGACTAATTAGGGAGATATGGTTTTTTGGTTGAAGAAAGCACTATATGGACTTAAGCAAGCCCCAAGATCCTGGTATGTAATATTGGACAAGTATTTGTTGAAGCTTGGATTTAATAAAGGTACTATTGATAGTAATTTGTATTTCAAGATTGATCATGGTAAAGATTTGATTGTTGAAGTCTTTGTTGATGATATCCTTTTTGGAGGAGATGATAGTTTGTGCCTGAATTTTGTTGATGAGATGCAGAATGAGTTTGAGATGTTTATGATTGGAGAAATGAAATTATCTTTAGGATTTTAAATTGTTCAGCTACATAAAGGGATCTTTATATCTCAGTCCAAGAATGTGAAAGAATTGTTAAAGAATTTTGGTATGGAAGATTCAAAGCTAGTTGATACACCTATAGTGACCAGATGTAAGTTGACACAAGATGATGATTCTACTAAAATAAATCAAACTAGATACAGATCCATGATTGGTGGATTGCTCTATTTGACTCAAACTAGACCTGATATCATGAATGATGTATGCATTGTTGCAATATTTTAATTTGATCCTAAGGAATCTCATGTGACAACTATTAAGAGTATTTTCAAGTACTTGAAGGGGACAGTTGATTTTGGCCTATGGTACCCTAAAGAAGATGACCTTACTTTGAGTGATTTTACTGATGTCTATTGGGCAGGAGATGTGGATGATAGAAAGAGTACTAGTGTTGGTGCATTTTTCTTGGGAAAGAAGTTTATTTCATGGTTACGTAAGAAATAAAATGTCATTTCTTTATCTACTAAAAAGGTGGAATATATTGTTGTTGCTAACAATTATACTCAAGTATTGTGGATGAAGCAGATGTTGAAAGATATCAGAGTTTTGTATGATGAACCTATTGCTATATTATGTGATAATTCAAGTGCAATTAACATTTCTAAGAATCTGGTGTTGCATTCAAAAACCAAGCATATGTCTATCAAGTTTTACTTTTTGAGAGAGACGGTGAGTGAAAAGGAAGTCAGATTAGAGTATGTGTCTACTAAAGAACATATTGTAGATACCTTTACCAAGCCCTTGTCTAAGGATAATTTTGAGTATCTCAAAGGGAAGCTAGGGGTGATTACCCCTCCTAATTAGAATTAAGATGCAATGACTTGCATCAATTCGTGCATTTCATAGTCATATCATCTGATCTAGATTGATGTTGTGGTGGCTGCTACTCAAGGGGAGTAGTCAAATGTTTAGATATGTGGTTCAGAGATTGTGTGGAGAAAGAAAATGAGCACCTTTTTCATTGATGTATAAGGGGGAGAAGATTCATGTCAAAATCTATGAAAGATTTAAGGAGAAAAGAGTCAAAACCTAAGGGGGAGAAAGTGCTAAGTGAAAGTATCATTGATGGTGTTTTTCACATCATGTGTTGCCATCAATGCCAAAGGGGGAGATTGTTGAATGTAGTTGGAGATTGTTGGATATTTCTGATATGTGGTTCTCATTGATGTCAACACTATTGGAATTAATGTCTTTAAGACTGTATATGTCAAGGATATTAAGAAAATTGTAATAAAATAAGTTACAAGTTGTTGGTGACGCAATGAAGTTCAATATATTGATGGTGAGAAGTTGTGGATTAAAGGTTTTTTTGTCAAGTATATCTAGTTTATCCACCAAAATTTTTAGAGGTTTGCATGAATATTTCATCAAGTTATGAGTATCGTTGTTCTTACAGTTTTTGTTGTTGTTGTAGCTGGTGTTTCTGGAAGAAGATGATGTGATTCTAGTAATATGACTTGTTGTGAATGCTTCTATTGTGATTCATGATGCTTGTGGATGTTCCTAGATCATGCTCTATCTATGTTATTGGTTCGCATCGATTTTTGTGCTCACGATTGGTGATTTTCTTTTGTGAGTTCATATTTCCATGTTCATGGCCGACAAGGTGATTGTAGCATGTTATGGATATTTGAGGCTAATCGTTTAAGGTGTTTCATGTTCAAGACATGTTGTTTTGGGTCCTGGCTATATTCTAGCCAATGTTGTTTTGTGTCCTTGTTTCATGTTCAAGACATGTAGTATTAGGTCCTTGCTAAAGTTTGAAGAAGAGTGAGTAGAATGAAGTGTCCATGTGCTTAATCAAAACTCTAATCAGGCATTAGCAAATGCTATCTTCTCAGTTTAAGATCTCTCAGATGGATGTAATCTGAATGTGACTATAAGATAGTGTGTCTTCCTTTGGGAAGTAAGCCTTTTTTTATTTGAGAAGTGAGCTCTAGGGAGTGTGCTTGAATGCATGTGCATTCCCCGTTTGTAATACTTTTAATAGATTATAATCTTGTGGATTAACATCCTGCGTGGTTTTTCCCCTAACAGGGTTTCCATACAAAAATCTTGGTGTTATGTGTGTTTCTAATGTGATGATGGTTTATGCTTTCATGTTTATTTATCAGATATGAGAATAAGTTTAATAGGTATAATTTATGTGACAATTGATTCACCCACCCTCTCAATTTTTTTCCCTTTTGTTGCCAACATTTTTCACTAGAGGATAATTTTTTTTTCTTTACTTTTTCAATCCTTTTTCCCTTTTTTTGGATTTTTAATCATTTTTTTATTTTTTTGTATTTTCTAGTTTTATACCCTTTAAGACTAGGAATTAAACTTTTTGAGATGCAAGTTTTTAGTTGGCTCCTGCAAGGGTTTAGCTTTAGGTGTTGATAATTGATATGCTCCTAATCCATAGCTTGCAGTGGCGATGAAGGGATCTAACTAGTTAGGCTCAAATTTTCCTTTATTGTCCTGATTTGGTAGATTCTTTTGATTCTGCTTTAGGACAAGATCTCCTACCTAGAAGGACCAACATTCGATTCTCTTTTTATAGCTCTGTTTCAATCGGTTTTGATATACTTGCAAGTGATTAAGGGTGTGAAGACGATGCTCATCTAGAAACTCTATATCATACAGCCAAGATATTTTATATTCCTCATCAATGATCAAGTTCTATAATGACACTCGTAGTGATGGGAGCTCAACCTCAATAGGCAAGATATCTTTTGATCTATAGACCAAGGAAAAATGGGTTGCACCTGTAGGTGTGCGGATATTGGTTCAATAGGCCTAGAGAGCGGTATTTAGCTACAGATGTCAGTCACAACCTGCTTCTTTGAATATTTTATTCAAAAAAATTAGGATGGTTTTGTTTGTAGCTTCTACTTGTTCATTTCCTTGGGGATAATATAGGGTAGAGAATCGGTGTTGGATGTTGATTTTTTGGCACAACTCTTTCACATCTTGATTCTTAAAGGGTGTCCCATTATCTGAGATGAGGTTTTGTGGGACACCATAATGGTAGAAAAGGTAATTCAAGATAAACTTAGCTATCTACTTCCCTATTATGTAGGTCATAGGAATGGATTCTACCCACTTAGTGAAATACTCAATGGTGGTTATGATAAAATTGTGGCCATTAGATGAGGTTGGGGTGATTTTTCTAATGAGTTCAAGTCCCCATTATGAAAAAGGCCAAGGTGTGATTATATGTCAAGCAATTCCTGAGTTGGTGCATGAATCAAATCTCCATGTTGTTGACATTGGACACACTTCTACACATATTGATGAGCCTCCTTCTCCATGGTTGGCCAATAGTACCCAGTCCTCAATAGTTTCCTAGATAATGTCATATCACTAGAATGGGAACCACATATTCCATCGTGTACTTCTATTAAAGTAGTTAAGGCTTCTTCTAGGTTAAGACATCGTAGTAACATTCCTTCGATGCTTCGACAGTAAAGGGTATCATCTAGGATCAAGAATTGGGATACCTTTTTGACAAAGGTACTTTTAAATTTTGACGTGATATCAGATGGGAGGGTTCCTCTGCTTAGGTGGGTAAATATGTCATGATACCAAGGGGATCCATGACCAACAATGACACATGTGAATTCAAATTCAAGGATTTTGAAAGTTGGCACGAGAATTTTTTCTACCAAGAATTCACATCATAGGACGTTGTTCAATATGTCCAATAGTGATCCAATGGTTTTCATGGCATCTGTTGCTATGTTGTTCATGCAAGGGATCTGCTCAAAATTTATTTCTATAAAGAGATCTTTGAGATTCTCTACCATCTTCTTGTAAAGGGTGAGCTTACCATCTTTAGTCTGATAGGCATCATTAACTTGGTTAATGACTAGCTATGATTCTCCATAGACTTTCATTTCTTGAATCTTCCACTAAACTACTATCCTTAAGCCTATGATTAGGGCTTTGTACTCAAAAATGTTATTAGTGCATGGAAATGATAGCCTGTATGACTTTTGAATGCAATCACCTTGAGGAGTGATGAAAAGAATACCTGCTCCAGATCCATTTTGGGTGAATGATCCATCAGAGTACATTTTCCATGGATCTGTGAGGTTGATAAGGAATATCGATTCATCCAGAAACTCTAATACCAAAGGATTTTCTCCATAGATGGGTGCTTCTGCTAAATCACTTGTCCTTTGATTGCCTTGTGATCCACATACTCTATGTAAAATTTAGTTAAGATCATTACCCATTTGGCCATTCACCCTATGATAGTTGCCTTAGCTAAAAGATATTTTAATGGGTCTATCTTTGTAATGAGCTTGATTTGATGTGATAGCATGTAATGTCTAAAATTTTGTGAAGCAAAAACTATTGGTAGGCATGCTTTCTCTATAGGTGAATAGCTCATTTCATAGCCTACCAAGGTTCTACTGATATAGTAGATAGCTCTTTCCTTTCCATTCTCATCATGTTGTGCCAAAAGAGCTCCTACTATTGTTGATGTTGCTAACATATATAAGATCAATGGCTTGTTTGGTATTGGCGACATAAGCACTAGAGGTGTCTATAGATAATATTTGATTTACTAGAAAGATTTATCACATTTTTCATCCCATTTGTAAGTTATCCCTTTATGAAGGAGATGTGAAAATGGATGGATCTTGTCTAATAGCTACACTATGAACCTTCTGATAGACTACAACCTTACTTGTAATCCTCTCATCTATTTTAGTGTTTGCAATGGTTCCATGTCGAGGATGGATTTTATCTTTGTTGGATCAATTTCTATCCCTCTTTGTGAGAAAATGAAGACAAGAATTTTCCTTGATGTAACCCCAAAGACACACCTTTTTAGATTCATTCATACCTTGTATTCTTCAATCTTGTCGAGGATGGGTCCTAAGACTAGTATGTGCTCACTTCTTTTCTTTGATTTTTCCAAAATATCATCCACATAATCTTCAACTATTTTTTGGATCATGTCATGGAAGATGAGGGTTATAGCTCTTTGATAGGTTTCTCCTGCATTCTTCAACTTGAATGGCATTACATTCCAGCGATATGTTCCCCATGGAAAAGTGAATGCAGTTTTATATTGATCCTCCTTGGTGATTATGATTTGATTATAGCCTGAAAAACCATCCATGAGTGATAGCATTAAATTCCCAACTATTAAGTCTATAATTAGGTCGATGTTGAGAAGAGGAAAATCATCCTTCGAGCATGCCTTGTTTGTCTTTGGAATCGGCACAGATTCAGATGCCACCGGTGGGTTTTGATACTAGTACCAGACTTAAAACCCCCTTAGGATAATCTATTGGTCGAATGAATTTGAGTTCCAAAATTTTTTGCAATTCTATTTTCACTAAGAGTGTCATCTAAGGGTGCATCTTTCTTAATTTCTACTTGACTAGCTTGGCTTTGGGATATACAGCTAAATGATGCACAACTACTTTAGGATGAAGGCCAGGCATATATGTGTACAACCATGCAAAGTTAGCTCTTCGTTCTTTAGGAATGTTGTTAGGTTCTTTTGTTCTTCATCCAACAAGGATTTGACATAGAAAGTGATCTAGGGTGCTTCTTTTGTTCCTAGATTGACCGGGGTAGCTTTTTATGCTAGCACTATTGACTTCTCAGGATGCATTGCTCTAAGAGGAATATTGAATCCCTCATCCTTGGGCACCTTAGAGAGGTTTTCACCCTTGGATACGTCCTTTATTTTTACTATTAAAAGGATCAGAGAGTACCACAGTGTGGTTTTCACTCAAAGATCTACATGTTAGTTGTACTTCATCAATTTTGTGATTGAAGGATTCAATTGTCCCTCCATAGTATTCCCTTATGTCTAGCTCTTTTCAAAAACATGCTTTTTGATCTTCCCAGGATAAGTTGTCATGGAGTCCCATGAATTCTAAGATCGCTTCATTATTTTTGAATAAATGAAGAATCGGTGGTCCTTGTTGGTCCATGTCAATAAGTTGTGGGTATACCAGGTATAATTCACTGGGTTTATTTCTTTGATCAAAGGAAGTAATTGATATAATGAACAGGGATTTATTTTCAAGTAGGCCACCCATATCAAGGGGGAAGTCATCGAAGGTTATATCATGTGATGTAGGTAACCAAGAGGAAGCCTCTGCCAGTTCCACATAAGTATTTTTTCCAATAAGGGTAACCTTGCTAGTAGTACAACCTAAACCAAGATTCTTTAATCGTTTCTCAAGAATGATAGGTTCTAGCAAGCCATTGTCATTTTGTCCCAGTTTCCCATTCTTGTTATAACCCATTCCCTTCATGAGCTAGAAGCCTTTATTATTATCTTCCATAGGAAGAACAGGATAGGTCATGCATCTTGATAGAGGAGTTTGGAGATATCCTTTGCATTGACATCTTCTTGATTTAGATCCCGCCATTTGGTGAAGGTAGTTGTTGTCAAATTGATTGTTTGAGGCTCTTTGGTACTATATGTAGGCTTCCCATGAGCTTGAGGAGAAAGAGGTAATTCTCCTAATACAAGATATGATGCAATATATGATGGATCAACAAATGAGGTAGGTATAGATGTAGGCCCTTCGTCATTTTTAGGAACTTGGTGGATCTTATAGAACCTTTCCTCAAGATTCTTGCAATAGTAAAAAGGCTCGGGATCTCCATAGATGGTAACTTCTCTGCCTTCGAAAGGAAACTTGACACATTGATGATATGTTGAAGCAATAGCTTTTAAGGCATGGATCCATGGTCGGACAAGTAGGATATTGTATGGAAGGTCAAGATCTAGCACTTGGCAAGTATTTTCTGCAACTATAGGCCCAACTTGAATAGGTAATGCAATGATGCCTTATGATACCCTCTTGGTCATCATATGCCTTGATGGTGGTACTCTTTGTCTTCTCAATGGTATCTTCTGAGTAGCCCAGGTCTTTGATTAGCTTAAGGGTACAAATATTCAGACCAACACCTCCATCTACTAAGACTCTTTTGGCCTTATTTTTTATGAATATAGACCTTGAGGTGTAAAGCACAATTATGGGATGGTTGTGATAGTAGTTCTTGCTCAAAAAAGGTAAGAAGATTATTGGTAATGTTCCCTACCATAGCTTGAAACTGATCTATATCAATATCATCGGGGACAGATGACTCTGACAAGGATTTCTCTAATATTTATCTATGAGTGGGAGATAGCCTTAAGAGTTCTAAGATTGATATATGTGCAAAGGTCTTCTTAAGGTGGTATAGGATATTGTACTTGTTGGGATTTGACGTTGGCAAAGTGGATTGTTCCCTAGACTAGGATGGGACTCCTTGAATAGTGACCTTTCCATGCCATGGGGTGACTTCACACTTGGTACTAGATCCTTTCATGGTGATGACTGTGATGATTCTTATCACAAGATGTGACCATATTTGAATAGCTATGTTGTACATTTTTATAATCCTTAGCTTTCTTGTTATTGTTCCCCTTGTTATGATCTAGCATAGGGTTCTTATATATCTTGAGATCCTAATTCACAACTGGTACTTCAGTAGAGATGGTGTCATTCTTTATGAAATTTTGGAAGATGTTCTTGAGTCTCATGCAATTTGCAGTTTTGTGTCCTTTGATTTTATGAAAGTCATAGAGATCATTCTCATTGTACCAAGATGGTTTCTCTTGTGGTTTTTGGTAATTTTCAAAGTTGGTCAATTTTATCATATTTGATTCCACCAACATTTTCATGATGGTTTTGATAGGATCAGATAATTGTGTGTACTTGCGCTTGGGATAGTTGTTCCTATTCGCAGTTCGTCATTGTTTCATTTTCGTGTTGTTGATTTGATTATTCTAAGGGGATTTCGTTTGATGCACAGCTGGTTGTATGTTAGAAACTTGATTTTTGTTGGGTCTAGGTGCATTTAGGATCACCTTAGCATCTACCATACCATCATTTGTCACATTTTTATTTTTAGCCCAGACACGAGGTTTGTCATTTGAACTATTTGATGGGTGGTTGTAAGCTTGATTATTTCCCTATGAGATTAGATCTCATTCAATTTTAAGGGATTGAGGGACAAGCTCATCATAAGATGTGATGCACTACATTTTTAAGTGGAATGAGAGATTGGGATCTAGATTGGATATGATGATTCCAACTTGTTGTTCATTGAGAAGGGTCAACTTTCTCTTACTAGACTTTTTTCTCCATCGTTGTAAGAAATTGGTGAAATTTTCTCCTTTGGTTTGTTTAAGACTGTACAACTCTTCTAGACTAATTTCCATGTCGAGATTAAAGGACAAGTGGTCGATGAATTTTTTAGTGATTTCTTGAAAAAATTTGATGCCAGGAGATAGAAGAGAGAACCATTCCATAGAAAGACATGTTAAGCTTCGAGGGAAGAGGTGTATTACATATGAATCATTATAAGATACCTACATACACATGACATTTAATTTTTTGATATGGTCTACAGGAATTCCTCTCCCTTTGTATTTATCAAATTTGGGGATTTCAAATCCGGGAGGGAATGGTACCATTGCAATGTTGTGATCAAAGGGGTAAGGACGTAGGTTCTACATATGAGGCTTCTTTGTCTTACCCATCTAAAGGTCCTTTATTTCTTGGGATATCGCCTTGAGTTGTGAATCCAAATCGTCTTGTGGATTTGGTGGAGGAACATATGATGAGATGAAGGATGAGTTTTATATGGGATTCAGATATGATGGTGTGTTGTAGGGGGTGTATGGTGGATTGAAATTATGTGAAGATGATTGAGGTGGTGATGTTTATTTTCCTAGTGTGTTTGGATTGATGATGTTCTATTGGAAGTTATAGTAGGAACTTTTATGTTGTTTTTGGTACTAATATTGGGCATACTATTGAGCTAGTAAGGCTTGTTCTTGTTGTTGTGTCGTGATGGATTTGTGATTATCTTGTTGTTGTTGTTGTATCGTAATGGCTTTTTGTTGGAACTGATATTGTTGCTATCTCATGATGGCTTGTTGTTGGGCCTGATGTTGTTGGTGGGCATGATGTTGTTGTTATACTGTGATAGCTTGTTGTTGGGCCTAATGTTGTTGTTGTGCTACTAAGGATGCCTAATAGGCTTGTTTTTGTTGTTTTCATTTTTTTTGTTATTGTTGTTGTGTGGCTAAGGATTCTTGTTATTGTTTTTGTTGTGCGGCTAAGGTTGCTTATTGTTGTTGTTGAAGGGCTTGTTGATAAGCTTCTTGCGGTTGTTATAAGGTTGATGTATGATTTTTCTATATAGGACCAGTTGATTGTTGGGATATCTATGATAGATTATGGGTGTTGATGTTTTGGATGGGTTGTTAGTGTGTGATGAGAGGTTGAGAGCTTCCTTGGTTTAACATTCATTGTAAAATGGTGGATTGAGATGGAGGAATGTAAGTTTGAGATCTCATTTTATTTTGCATGGTGAGGGGGATCATGTGGAAGGATGCGGATGTTGGCGTTAGATTTGGCAATGGTGTTGACACACTAGGACCTTGAGTCCATTTATTGAAAAGAGTCCCTTGACCGATGTTTAAGGGATTTCCTTATGTTTGAGATGTGATCAAGGTACTTCCTTGATTGATAAGGTTCATACCCAAGGTGTTGGTTTGATTTGGATCAATGATATATGATTAGGATGTGCCATGTGATGACAATGGTATAGATAATCCCATGGAAGGATTAGGTAAATATATCCCTATTTTCATTGAAGTTTGACTCTATGATATAGTATGCCCTTGTGTGATACCTTGAGATACTTTGTCTATACTACTTTGCATGATGGTGGGCATACTTATGGTGCTCATGGATGTAGATGAAGAGGGATGTCCTCAGTAGTGTTGGTGTTTTTTCTTTCTAGGCCCCAAACTTCTCTAAAGGGATGTCATGCCTTATATTCAAGAACATTCAGGGCTCGGAAGCCAACACAATGAGAAAATATTCTAAGGCCTTTACTCCTACTCTTTAGGCTCTATGAAAACTGAGGGTGTTCCTTATTGTGTTCATATGATTTCTAATATCTCAAGAACACTTCTACACACAAATTTGTCCCTATTGGGTGCAATTAGACATGATTTATCAGAGGCTCAACCAACCTTAAACAAATGGCCTCTAAGTTGCTAGGAACATTTGGTAACTTTGAGATTTATATCTCATCATGAATAGAATATGAATTAAGTAGTGTTTTGACCTTGAATCCATAAATGGGTATTCACTTATTTCAATCAACTATGAGAATTATAAATGAATAAGCCAGTGCCTCATCAAATTGGGCAAGATTCAAGCATGAAACATTCAGTCATATACAATACTTCATCCTAATATGGGTGAAAATTTTTACAATGCATTACATCATAAAACTTCACTATATTTAAAGCATCACTACTTATCAAATCCTTAGTCCATTATCAAAAACTTACAATTCTTCCTTAAGAATTTAAGTAACTCATTGAGATGGAGCAAGAAGAATAATCATACATCTCAAACCAACCTTTGAAAGATAAATGAAATTACACTTGTTAATTTCACTCCTAGTCTATCATAACAATGCAGAGGAGAGCATATAATTTTAAAAAAAGAATATTTCTTTTGATATCATTAATTACATAAAACCAATTAAGACTATTTCATACATAACCCTACCCAAAACAATTAATGATAGATTCGTCAAGATTTTTCCATTTTCGGTGTTCACTTTGCCCTACCTAAATCTTATTGGACTCAAAAATTAGACCATTGTAATGAGCCTTGAGATCTATTTTATAGAATAAGAGAGTGCTAAGTATCAGGCTCATTGCATTTACATTTCACCAAAATTTCATTTCAACACAAAATTTCATCTACATTTAAAAAATCCTAGACGGTTGGATGTAATCATTTACCGCATAAGGGAATCAAAACTGTTACAACCTATGTAACCGGTCATTGTCACTATGACCATAGAAAAATTCCATCAAAGGCCTCATCATCCACATCCATGTCAAACCCCAAGAGAACTAGCATCATTATCACAGCAAAATTTGAAAACCCAGAAAAACACACCATCACCCGAAACTCGGGTTAGCACCACGGCCATGGTATAGATGACCACTTCTTGATTTTTTCCTTAGTGGGAGAAAAAAAAACCACCTCAAATTCATCATCACACTCCTTAGCACCAGAGTCTACAACATTACATGATTCCACCATGGTTATTGGAGAAACAATGAGAACCTCTTCATTAACATCGGCCATTTCAGTCAAAGCCATGAGGAAATAGTTGTAATCAGATTTAGTCTCTACGTCACTACCACCAGAATCATCAAAGACATCAATGGGTGAATTCTATCGACCCAGAGAGCCATGACCATACCTCAACTTGGCCTTTGATCCCCTCTTATACTCTTTAGGTTTCCTCTCCTTGTTAAGCACCATCAGCTTTGACCTTGCAACTCATCCCTTGAGCCAAGAGTTGCACCTAGTGACCCTTGGGATGGGCTTAATCTTTCCACTTTAGGGTTGAGAGAGCCTTGAAGACTATCTTGTTCATCTGAAGGGAAATCACCACCAAATTTTTGAACATTACCTCTGGCTGATCTATGCACAGTCGATGGAGACGTAGTCGACTTGCTCATTTTGCACTAAGACTCAAACCTTTTGTTGGTGTTTTTTCTTGTAAACTAGGTTTGTCTC